>CACTHL010000105.1:7500-668296 GCA_902712375.1 Dioscorea dumetorum | reverse complement strand
ATTAACAGATACATTCATGCAAAATGACAAGCAGAGCCAGAGCAGTTTCAAAATCATAGGGAATCAACTGTCACAGCAGTAACATTTATACTTTGGTCCTCTTGTTCTGCCAGGAGCTCCACCGATGAGTGAAGATACATCGACTTCATATCTGATCATTCAGGACAAAAGTAAACAATCACTCAACAAGAACAATTGGAGCGCAATAAAAAAAACAAATGCCCCTGTAAAATGATTTACATAGTACGAGTCAATCCTTCATCACGACCACATTGTATTGTAACCTTCTTATCTCTTGCTGATACAGAATGTGATTCCGGAACTGTAATACCTTTTGCAGCTATAGTTTGACAGGATAAAAAAAAATCTGTAATTCCCCAGAGACAAACGATTTAGTACATAATGAAGGAAATCATCACTTACACAGTTCAATCGTATCGTCAGAGGTACCATCTAACGAAAATATTTTCTGCATCAAACAGAATTCAATCAGACAACCTGTATTCTTAAGTTTGTTCTAGTCGAGTTCCTAATGTGAAACGACATGAGCACCTTAAGATCTGTATAACAAGTTTCAAGGTTGTCGTTCACCAACAAATGATCAAAGAGACCTGGGTATTTTCCTTGTTCGAGCTCTGCTCTAGCATTTCTAAGCCTCTTTTGAACTTGTTCCTCAGACTCAGTTCCCCTATGAAATGCAAATTAGAGAAATTAAGCATCACAACAGTTAAGAGAGTGAAAGTGTATCATAATTGGTGTTTCTTTTGGTTTTTCACCGTGCGCGGAGACGCTTCTCAAGTTCATCATATGATGGTGGGCATATAAAGATGAATATAGCTTCAAGAGAGCTAGACCTCACTGATCGAGCACCTTGCACATCAATATCTAGAATGCATCTCTACAATGGAAAAGAAAAGCACCATCACATTCGGTCATGAATACATAGTAGAAGAAAGCCGCATGTCAATTACCTTGCCGGAATCTGTAACTGCTTCAACAGCTTCTATACTAGTTCCATACAGATTTCCATGGACTGAAGCAGATTCAAGGAATTTTCCTTCTCTAATATCCTTCTCCATTTGGCTTCGGTCCGTGAAGTGATAATGAACTCCATTCTCCTCATTCTCTCTTGGCTTTCGGGTTGTGTGGCTTACAGAAAACCCAAAAGTTGAGGGAAATTCCTTCATTAGTTTGGAAATTAATGTGCCTTTACCAACCCCAGAGGGACCACTAATTACCACCGGTTTTAGAGCACCGTCACCTTCGTCCACCTTACTCCAAGCTACAACCTCTGTGCCAAGAACTTTCCTCTGTTTTCTCACAAATGGAGTGTCCACCTATCACATAACATGTTGCAATGTAAAATGAAATGAGAATTCGTTCAGCTAAAATTGTATTTATATGAAAATTAAGTCATACTATCATTCACTAAGCTCAAAGCAGTTCATGCTTGATATGATGGCACTTCTCCTAAATATTTTCTCTGAAAACAGCAGCTTAGTATTTCAGGAAATACTCGGCAAAACTTCGATAATGTTCACTAAAAAGTTTTCAGGTTTTCATGATCCCAAAATACATGTTATTACCAATATTGACTAACATAACTATCTATATGGAAGCAACCATATAAATAACAGAGATGGAACGATCAAAACCTCCAGAAACCACAAAGAGTCATATGATGGAGAGTCACTATTTATAACCAATATTCGATCATCATTTACTGGAATGGCGGAGTGGAGATTACATGCAACAGGCTTTCTACCCAAAACAGCCGGAATTAACCTGTCAGTTCGAATAAAAGGTTAAACTCACCCGACTATACAATATAAATATACCAAGAACTGAGTTTGGATGCAAATTATCCTACCATTCACCAGCGGACCTATCAAAAAGTTTGACGGTAATTGATTGAGTATTTCCATCTTCAGATCCTCCAATTACATACTGGTAAAGAAAAAGCATTAAACACAGAGATGAGATACTGGAAATATCGACTCAAAGTTGGCACAGCGTAAAAAAGAATGTGACCATAACCACGACATCTGCTTACAATCTTCCCACAGATCGAGTTCGATATCTGATTGCTTGGTAATACCAAATATTCATGAAAATCACCAAGAAGATGCTCTGGTACTTCTTCCCCCTAAAATCAAATTCGCAAACCGGTCCAATTATGATTAGCTAATCGGCAACAAGATTAGAAGTAAACCAATTGATAAATAACATTCCTAGATTTATCACAAATCAAAAGGCCACCCATCTTACCATCAAAAGGATGAACTCTTGCTAATTGAAATCAAACCTCTGTCCTAGCAAATAGACAATGAACCGCAAGCAGTTTAATGAAAGCAGTGGAAAAATCTGCAAATAGTAATCATTACAAGCACAAGTTCTAAAAAAAAAAACAAAAAAACATAAACAGAATAAATAATACATCTGCATAAACAATGAAACAGTGAAAGCAGCATTAGGAAATCACTGCTGCAGCTGCAATGAAATTCTCACATCAAACTCAAACAAGAAGAGAAAAATTCAAGAAACCATGATGAATAACATCCACAATGATTATAAAAAGAAGTGAAAATTTGCAAGATTACAGATAAATTTAGTCATAATAAAAATCCTTAAAACCTAGATCTCATGCACAGCATTCAAATAAAACTAGAAAAAGATGATAACAAAAGCAAGAACATCATGTCAAGCACACTAGAGGTAAAGCACTCAACTTTTAACATTAAATACAATAAAAATGAGAAGAAAAAAAATTTCTTTTCAAGAATATTAATCAAAATCTTAGGATTCAATGCAGTACAAACAGAACCAACTAAAACAATAAAAAAAAATTAAGAAACCATAAACACTCTGAATTAAAAAAATAAAATATCAACTTACCAGAGATTAGAGAGAGAAATCCACCACAATCTCAGACCACAATCACCTCAAAAAAATCAATCCAAAAAAATAAAAATAAAAAAAGGTCTTTGGTTTCAGAACAACTTCGTGTTCTTCGGGGATTCTAGCTAAAACAATATATCCATTTTCATAATTTTTTTTCCTTTATTGAAATCCCCAGAAAAGAAAGAACCCCTATAATAGCAATCAAAGAATCCAAAAAACGAAAAAAAATAAATTACAAAATAAAAATTAAATCCAAAGAGACCACGAGAGAGAGCTAGAGAGAAAGGCCGCCACCTTTCCTATAGCTCGCCTCTCGGAATGAAACACTCCCGGTTCAACTGAACCGGAAAACAAACCGGTTCGGGTTAAGAGAACGGCTCGATTTCCATCGTTGTTTTCTATAATGTGAATGGACGGTGGAGATTGCTAATGATGTAGCTCTTATAAATAGAGTTTGGCTTAGTTTGTTGGAACTTTTGATTCTCTCCCTTTGGTAAACTTTATATAGAATTCATAAACATAAATATTTTAAAATTAGAATTACAATGAAATCCACACATTTGACAAGTGGTTAGAGATATTAACATGAGTCCCTTATGTGACATGTGTAAGTGAAGATTTGAATTCTCATCGGATATAATAACTCACCGGTGATGTTACACCCCATTCATATCACCCACGAGATAAGAACGTTTGAGGTAATAATTCACATGCTCACCTTTTGACAATCACACATTTGAGACAAATAAATCAATTCACATATGATAGAAATACTAATGTGTGCTTATTGTTTTTGTAAAAAAAAACTATAGTATATATATATATATATATATATATATATAATTTATAATTTACAATATTTTTTTTATTCTAATTATCAATGTTCACCATCACTTAGTAATTGATTGAATGATATTGGCGTCATCCATTGTAATATAGTTATTAAATTGATTTACAGTGATTTATTTCATAAATACTCTAAGATGAATGCCGATAATAAATATTACTGAAAAACTATATTTTAGAGAATTTTTTTTGTACTATAATTAAATCTATTTGAGAAAGAATTGGGATGTGGTTATATGTTTGATGGCAAAATATAAAAAATAATTTAGTGATGGTTTGATAGAAGCTTAAAAAAGATTCATAGGAATATCCTAGGGTTAGAAGATTCTTTAGAAAGATCTTACTGGTCCTTTAAACTAATATAATTTATTGAATTCATTAATTAACTTTTGATGTTGATGTTTTTGAGAACAAAATATCATTCTTGCAACATGCCCATTGTATAATAAATATTGTAATTGATGTTATTTATGATTAAATTGATGCATTTGTAAATTATTATATTCTATGCAAATTGTTAAAATAAATAAATAAATAAATAAATAAATAAAAATAAAGATAAACAATCCGTGCCTTACACGGCAATATTCATACCTTGAGCGGTGGACGGTGGACACACATGAATAACGTGATTTACTTTATTTTTATTTTCAAATGAATATATATTGTATTTATAGATAAATATTTGATAATATATTTTAATATTATTGGTCATATGGCATCTAGAATATTTGGATGATATAAAATAAAAAACAATTATCAAACGTAATTCCAATTTGGTAAAATTTTAATTTGATTGCAAACTTATATTTGCATCAATTCTATGCCAAATTATTATTACTTTTTATTCTACTAAAAACTTTATCATAAAAGCTTTTTTACCCCTATTTTGAAATTTGGAAAGTATAAGTCCACTAACACTCACTCTTTCATCAAATTTAACTGGTTTGCAAGCACATTTAAAGATAATTATTTTGGCACCACAAATTTAAACATAGTGTTTAAATCTAAAATATAAAAGGAAAGTATAAGAGAAGACAAGGGAGGGGGAAGGAGGGAAACAGGCATGTTAACACAAAGAAACACAGATTTTTGCAAAAAACGTGTTCTTTAGACTTTTTTTTGGTTTTTCTCAATAATTTTTGCTGTGAAGTTAAAGAAAAAAAAAATAAGAAAATGGATTCAACACTCCAAATGGCATTAATTGCGGAATGAAGAGGGGGATTAGAAATTTTAACCCCTGTTTGGTTCTAATGAGGAGTTAGAGAGAGAGAGAGAGAGAGAGAGAGAGAGAGAGAGAGGAGGAAGGAGGAGTTAGGAGACGAGGAGGATGGAATGTTTGTAAAAATATTATGTTTGGTTCATTGGAGAGCTAAGGAGGGGCAATCCAAATTTTTTGTTTGGTTAGATGGAGGAGAAAAGAGGAGTATAATGTATATCGATTAATTTACCTTTTTAAAAATATTTTTTTAATTAAATTTAAATAAAAAAATATTTTATTTTATAAATTTAAATTGCAAATTACTGTAATGAGGATAACTTTATTTTGAGATTAATATTAATATATCAAATATACTATCTTCAAATAGTATATATTTTTTAATATAAATAAATTTTCAATTAAAAAAAAAACATGGGTATTTTGATAAAAAAAAAATACATAAATAAACCCACTCCTCCAAAAGACCCCGATTTGGAGGGTGCATCACCCCCTCTAAACTCTTCTTTTTTCAAAATCCCCCAACCAAACAATCTTTACTCCTCCGAACTCTTTTTTAACCTTTCAAAACCCCCCCAACCAAACAAGGGAAGGATATAGTATTAATGAAGTTATTCTTGAATCTTTATCACATGATAAATACTAGGGGTCTTTATTTTGTGAAACTTAAAGAATTTTTTTAGTCAAATTTTTAAATGATGGAAACTTCAAATGGGTTATTGGCTTGATTTACTTATCGAGTTGATGCTATTTTAAAATCACCTTTTCTAATAGATGATAGAGACAAATGTTAATAGTTTAACATAGGAACTTTTATTTGCAATGGTGGAATCTTTTCAAGTTTGTTAAATAAATGAGGCTGATATTTGCTTTGTTGAATTTGCCAAAACTTATGCAAAGCCTTAAAAGAAAAATTATAGATATGTATGATACCAAAACAGGAAATAGTTAATCCAAGATACTTTCTAAAAGTAGTTTTTTTTTTTAACTCAGGCATTTTCCACATTTTTTCCTTATAAAGATTCCAATAGATCTTTAAAGAGATTCATGAATGCAATAGGTATCATCATACATCTCATAAACATAAAAAAAAAAAAAAAAAAAAAAAATTATCAATGAAAATTATCATCTATAAAAAATTAACTTTGCCTTGCCATGATTCAAAAGATTTGACTGAAAAAACTTAGGTTTCACAAAGTTAAAGCATCTTTGTATTTGATAAAAGAATAAAATGCAATTCTAGTGCTATATTTTTTTTTTTAAGTTTTGACAATCTCCTTAAGCTCAAGCTTGAGTTGAGATCAAGCTCAAACTTTAAGAATAGATAAAAATGATTATGATTAAAAAAAAATCAAATTTTAAATATGAAAACAAAACAAGTGAAATTTATCCCTTAATTTTTAGCAAGAAAAACATCAGCTCAATTAAAATAAAATCTTTGATTGTTATTCATCCCAAAAAGGCAGATGGGTGCTAATTAAACCAATAATACAAACCAACAAAATTTATAATACATGTACATGACTAGTTGTGAATTATAGTAATTGAAAGCGAATAATATATCCAACGAAGTACCTACACATGAGACAAGAAGTTCGCACGTGCAACTCAGTGCACACGTGCATGGCGGTGCACAAAACAATGAAGTACTAATGCTAAACTATTATTTCCTTGATTGTATTACACCCTCTTTTAATTAGGGTTTGGACTCACTCATAATTGAATTGTTTTCTTCTCCTGGAGCCAAATAATTTGATACTCAGTGACTGCTAAAATTTTTCAGTAGTTAAAAAAAAATCCTTGTATTATATTGAATAAATGTCCGAGTTTAAGAAACTTGTTTTTTAAATTAAAAAATAATGTTCATTTAGTTTATTTCAAAACATAATTGACATATTCAAAAGTCGGATCTACATATCTAAAAAACCGGTCTGATAGTGAGAGTTAACCTAATCGGCTTATGCATTTGGATTTTTCTCCATCGGACTAATTAAGTTTGGATTAATTTTGAGTTGCCACTGTTATGTCTTACAATATATGTTTGGAATGTAGATCATGTAGAATTATTTTTAAAAATGATTATGGGAGAAGATTGATTCTAATACTCAGTTTAGTTTGTTTTATATTTTGTGTTTTTGTAATCTTGTAAATATCAGTACATGATGTATCTTGTATTTCATCGTTTTAGAAATTAATAGCGAAAATAATTTATTTTTCCTTCCTTTATTCTTCTTCACCCTTGCATCATGTTGATTCTTGGCTTTCTTTCTTCAAGATCTTGTGGATTTCTACAAAAACATATATTCATGGTTTTTTATTATCTTCATTGATACGTTCTAACTATGCATACAATTCTTTAAGTATAGGAGTCGTGCAAAATAATAAAGTATATTCGAATGTCCAGTGGTCGAATTAATCCACAGGGACCATCACTCCTAGTATTAATTATTTTTCTATTATCTAGCAGATAAAATGGATTGAAGTTATTAGACCTAATTAAATGGGGAAAATAAAGAAAACTAAGAATCAGGCTGGTGAACTAAAGATAAGTCAGGGAGATGGAATGGTACCCCGGACACAATTCTTTTAAGACAATTATGCAAATGATTTCCTTTATTAGCGATCGATTGAGTGTTCTTGGACCGTGGAGATTTCTTAAGTAGTTGATCTCTTTAGTTCAAACAATCAACTCTAATCTTATACAACAATGATATTGCCCTATGATTGTATTAAGGTGCTCTATGAATTCCTTTATTAGGTTTAACCATAATTTGGAGGGCTCAACATCATACACACACTACCTCTAAACATGCACTCAATCTCCAACTCTTATGTGTGATCTAGTATGATTGATTTCTTAATCCAAATCATGTTAATCTAAAATACACTTGGAGCTTTTGCATTGGCAACAAGTATGAAGCACCATACGAGATTCCTAAAAAACTCAAAGCTAATATAATAAAATGGGATTCAATTACAAAGATTCTTGAAGTTCATAGTTCAAGGATAAAGGTTTTAACCTCTCATATTATAGAGAATCTAAATACAACCAAAAATAAAAGACGAGATTGAAATCATTATAAAACTTACTCAAGCTATTCTCAAAAATTATGGATGATGATGCATGGAGACTTTTGGATTGGAGGTGATGATGCCATTGATCTTTAGACTAAAGGGTTAAAGGATCGGCGCCAACTCGTCTTTGATTGGTTGTCTTCAACTTCCGATTGAAATCTTAGCTGTCAATCAAGCATTCACCAAAAAGTTCTTAAATAAAAGCTAACTCTTTGGCTTTAAACTGCATGTAAGAAAATAGTGCATGCCTACGTCTGGGGTGTGCTTAACCCGTGCTTTTTACTAGAAGCATGGGGACTCAAAATTTCACGAACAAATAAAAAAATAATAATCACAATGCCTGAACACACCCTAAGTACACCTGTGCTTATGGAAGCACACTCGTGCTCGGGTTTTCTAATTATGCTCA
Source organism: Dioscorea dumetorum (assembly GCA_902712375.1). NCBI lineage: Eukaryota > Viridiplantae > Streptophyta > Magnoliopsida > Dioscoreales > Dioscoreaceae > Dioscorea > Dioscorea dumetorum. The sequence continues at coordinate 659,846 of CACTHL010000105.1, read as the reverse complement.
TTTTAAGCTGAATTTCTACATTACTACAATATTGCTACAGTGTTATTAACCTTTTTTTTTTTTTTTCGCTCTAATTAATTCCAACATTCATTCATTCCGTCCCAACCATCTTATATTTGTTTAATGGACACAAAATACCAAGCAGAGCACAAAAATAAAAACATTCAGTTAAAAGCAAGCCATGTGATTATATATATATATATATATATACATATATATATATCATGGTGTCATCATTTATTCTCTTTTTGTAATGTAGGTGCAATGGCTAGCTTAAGATCAATCAAACTTGGGCAGAACTCATTAAGAAATTCAGCTAAACACGTAAGCTTAAATTGCACATACATGCTGACTAGAAAAACATTTTTTTCATTAAAAAAAAAAACATATATCGTCAGCATAGAATTTTAACAGGGATCTTTAATAAAAGGTTTCAATAATTAAGTATTAAAACGAATTACAAAAAATCAAATGAATATATTAATCCTTCAGAAAAATACTAAAGCATGTGTGAGCTATTTGTTCTAGCAATAATAATTTTCTTCACTTGGCTGAGGATAATTTCTCTTCCCTTTTATGTATTTCTATTGAATTTAAAAGATTTGAAAATAAAAATAAGGTGGCATTAGGGATGCAAGTGGGGCGGGGCGGGGCGGGGAATGAGATCCCCATCCCCATCCCCGCTTCCCACGGGGCGGGGATTCCCCGCCTGCAAATTCCCCGCGGGGGAGATATTTGCCCCACTCACTCCCCCGCGGGGATCCCCACGGGGCCGGGGAATCTCCGCCCCCCGCCAATTTTATTAATTTTTATAGGAAATAAATAAAATTAATTAAAATTTTAAAATATTTTTTCATATAATTATATTCGTACATTACATACTTACATAGGAGTAACACTAGTTTTACTAAAAATCTAAAATATTTTTAATGCAAACCAAAACTATATATTTTTTTAAAACCTAAATATTTGGTCCTTATAATTTTATTATATATTCATATTGAATTTTAAAACAAATAAATAAATAATCATATGAGTCATTTTTAATATATATTTTTTTTTTTTTTTATATATATATATATATATTTTTTTTTTTCTGGGGGTAATTTAAAAAAAAAAAAAATATATATATATATATTTTTTTTTTTTTTTTATTTTTTTGGGTTTCCCGGGCGCGAGGTGGGGATCCCCAGGGGGGGTCCGCGGGGGGGGGGGGGGCGCGGGCGGGGATCCCCACGGGGGGGGGAATGCCCTCCCCCGCCCCCCCCGCGATGCGGGGAGGGATTTTTCCCCATTCCCCCGCCCCGGGGGGTTATTTCGGGGAATCCCCGCCCCGCCGGGGCGGGTCCCCGCGGGGAACGGGGATTCCCCGCCCCACTTGCATCCCTAGGTGGCATAAGCCAACGCTTCCTTATAGAAAATGGTGACCCTCAAAAGAACTGCATGGATAGGTAAGGGCTCAAAACCGCTCATTGATAGTAATGTACCAACACTGTTTATGCACTATTTATTAGGTATCAGCGATGTAGAGTATTGTTTATTGGGCTATAGTAAAAGTCCCGGTTTTTCCACTGTAGCTATTTTTTTTTTTAATTATTAAAATAACCATATACAAAATATATTCACCAAATTAACCATGAAACCATTACATCAACCCTTATCTCATCACCTATATATTTTTAAAATATAAAATATTAGGTCTTTTTTCAAAAACATTTTGTATTTTTTAAAAAAATACAAATAAAAAATATTTTTATTTTTTAAACCATTTTCTTAAGTTATTATTATTAAATATTTATTATTATTTTTATAAAAAACCAAAAAAATAAAAATATTTTTTAACGGGATTTATTTTAAAAGATATATTATTTTAAAAATTTATTATTAGGGAAAATTATTTATAAATCCCTCAATAGTTTCCCTTTTCCTCTGCAGTCCCTCTGACTTTTGTACTTCCTCTGCAGTCCCTGCTTTTCTCACGTAATACGTTATAGTCCCTGCCGTGACAACAGTGAGTGTATTTTTTTGAAAATGGCAAAAGTGCCATTGCTTTTCATTCCCGCCCAATCACATCAAGAATTCTCCCGAGGCTCCTCTCCATCATATTCACTATACTTCATCTTCATCTTCATCTCCATCTTCATTCTATTTCTCCTCTTGTTCTTTTCTGTTCTCTCGCAGTGATCTTGTCGTCGTCCGCACAGATTAATCCACAGGTAAGCACTGTCTGCATTTGGGCTCCATCATGTTGTATTTTTTTTTTGTTTTTTTACCCAAAAACCGACGTCTACGCAGGTGTTAGCCACGATGGAGACATTTTGTGCCGTTGCTCGCTTCAAAGGCGAAGGACGGCTACTACAATTCACGGTCCTGACAGCCTGGGAGGTTGTTCTCGCAGAGATCTGCGAGCGATGGGCTTTGGATCCATCTCGAGTCGTTGTGAAGTTTGTCACGCCCGACGCGTACAGCACGGTTTGCCCAATTGAGTCAGATGTGGATTTCCAACGCATGTGCCAAATACATCATACCTTCAAGAAGAATGTGGTGGACATCATCGTTGACGAAGTCAGTGGGGCAGCGGAAAACGACCAATAACATCTCCTTACCACCCACGTAATCCGACGAACAAAGATAGCTCTTACTATGTTCGTTTGTATTGTGTATTACTCGCGATTTCCCGCGGGAATACGTTTCTGTGTAACCTATGGATTTTCTGTGTAATCTAGAGTATTTTATGAATTTACTTGTGTATTAAATTGCTTATCTGTGTAACTTACATCTTTTCTGTGTAGTATATATCTTTTGTGCGTAACATATGTACTTTCTGTGTAATATATAGCTTCCATGTGTAAGATACTGCTTTCTTATGTATTCCACTGCTTTTGTGTGTATTATACCGCCATGTGAAATATTCGTAATATACCTAACGCGTCGCCATCCGCAGGGAGTCAATATCAGAAAGCATGAATGCGGACAAGGAGTCGTTCTCGTCCCAATATCGTCCCGCAGGTGCGCTCAGTATTACTCCATGTTCACAAACATCTGATGGCTCCACATTGCAAGTAGGGAACCGGTTCGATGGTGTTGATAACTTCAAGGATGCCTTGCGCAGCCATGCAATAAGGAACAATTTCGACTTTACATTCATAAAGAACGACAAACTTCGCACGACTGTGAGGTGTGCTTCGCCGGATTGCCAGTGGCGTGTCCACGCATCCAAAGAGAAGAACGACGATTCTTTCCGAGTGAAGACAATGCAAGGGACGCACACTTGCCGGGGGGGGCATCGGAACGACAGTCCACCCGAAAGCTAGCAAGAAGTGGGTCGGGGACCGTATTATGCGGAGACTAAAAGAACGGCCATTGTATCGCGCCATCGACATACAGAAGGACATCTTTCGTGAGCACGGCGTGCGATTACCATACAAACGTGCATGGATGGGTAAGGAGGTCGCTGGGTCCGCCATTCATGGCAGTGAGGTGAGCAGCTACGATTTGTTGTTGTGGTACGCAGACAAAGTGGCTGCGACGAATCCCGGTAGCGTTGTCACGGTTGACAAGGACGGAGAGCGATTTAGACGTGCCTTCTTATCTTTTCGGGCTTCTTTAATCGGTTTCAAAAAGGCGTGCAGACCATTGTTATTTGTTGACGGAACACACTTGCTCGGCAAGTACGGCGGGATACTACTGGGGGCAACCGGCAAAGATGGGAATGAAGGCATCTTCCATGTGGCATTTGCAATTGTTGACAACGAAACAGAAGACAATTGGACTTGGTTTCTTGCCACACTCGGTGATGCAATATACGGTGAAGGCGATTACTCCGAAATTATTACATTTGTATCGGATCGGTCGAAGGTCTTATAAACTCGATCGCAAGAGTGTTCCCATCGTCACCGCATGGGTATTGCCTACGACATTTGGAGGCAAACTTCATGAAAGCGAATGCTAAAGTTGGCAAAACGTTGCGAGAGCATTGTTGGGCTATAATTGTCAAAATTGCGTACGCGTACACATCGAAAGAGTTTGACGATGTCGTTTACGAGCTGGCAATGACATCGCCAGCGGCCCATGATTGGTTACTGCATAAGTCCGACATAGATCACTGGTGTAATTATTTATTTAAGGGTATGCGGTGGTGTGAGATGTACTCCAACGTTGCGGAGTCATTTAACGCTTGGATCAAAGAGGCCCGCCATCTCCCCGTTACAAGCATGGTTGACTCGATAAGGTGAGCTTTCGCATGTGATTCTCTAGTTCCCTTTTTTCATTCTGTGATGTTTGTGTAATATTTCACATTATGGTGTAATATATTACGTTTCTGTGTAACATACGACGTTCCTGCGCAATATCGTATGTTTCGGTGTAACCTAGTACGTTCCTGTGTAATATACGACGTTTCTGTGTAATGTATTATGGTCATGTGTACTTTGGTAACTTCCTCTGTAGTATACTTCACGCTTGCGGAATGGTTTACGTTTCTGTGTGGTCTTTGTTTTTGCTACTTTGTTATGCTTATGTGTGTAATTGCTTCACACACAATACTAAGTGCGTGTAGGTGTATTCCCACAGGTTCAAACTAATGAATATGATTGCCGACAGATGCGCACAATCACAGGGGAGGGATACGGCATTATGTCCAGAGATACACAAAAAACTCGAACAGATTATTGAAGATAGCAGGTTCTTAAGGGTCGGACGTTCAACCCCTGACATTTACGAAATTGTTGACGACGACAACAATTCAGTCAGCCTTCAACAACGGAAGTGTTCTTGCAGGAAATGGGAAACCCATGGGCTCCCATGCAAGCACGCATGTGCGGCGATCATGCAAACAGACACGAACATCCACAGATACATTGCAGATTACTTCACAGTGGAATGCTACCGCCGTGCGTATTCTGAACCTATATATCCAATCCCCGACACAGACAAACCATCTGACGAGCATCGAGAACTGCGAATCCGACCGCCAATCTCCAGAAAACGGCCCGGCCGTCCACGAAGGAAACGGATTGAGTCACAGGGATTCGAAGTCAGCGATTTACATTGTAGTCGGTGCCACGAACCTGGCCATAACCGTCGCTCGTGTAACGCGGTCATAGCGGACTGAGTTGCTGAATACCTGCTGAAGACTGAGTAGCTAATTGTGTTAACCTCGTACCTGGTACATTCCTGTGTAGTAAACATTACTATCTGTGTAACATATAGCTTGTCTGTGTGTGGCGCACCTTATCTGTGTAATATACGTTTTATCTGTGTACTGCACTTTGTACTTTCGTATGTAATATACATTTTGTCTGTGTAATATAAGATACTTTCCGTGTAATGTACATTTTATCTGTGTAATATAAGATACTTTCTGTGTAATATACTGTACTTTCTGTGTAATATACGTTTGATCTGTGTAATATGCAGGGATTGCATGCACGCATATGTGAAGGCTGATGATATTAAGTGCATTACCACATAACTACCCAGTCATTATATTACACGTATTGTTTGACATGAATTGATAAATTATTCAGTTTGGGGGGGTTACATCGTCCTGTGTGCCTTGTACTTGTTCACTTCCGGGGGCGACGGCCGCTTGCGACCTTGTGGGTTCCTTGTCGATGCCGCCCGCCCGTCCTCGTCTCTGTGCGTTGTCCTTGTGCCGCTTGTCCCTTGTCAGTTGTACTAGCCTTCTGGCGAACACCGTCAAGCAATATCCGCGCGACATATTGAATACGTAGGAATGGGACGTCCGGCGGGGGGATGTCGAGCGTTTCGTTATCAACTATCTGCTCCATGTAACGAGTCAAGAAGACCGAGCAATCCACACTACCAGATTGTTGTTGCGGGCAAGACCGGACATGCATCATTGGTAGTGCCTTGAAGGGATTCCCGCCAGTGTTTACCTCGATGACGAACTCGAACAGCTCCCGCTAGAAACCGAGAAAGATTAGTGCGTCAGTGTATTGTCCGTGTATAACTAACCTTTGTTGTACAGATTTAACTTACCATTTCTATAGCGTCGTCATCATACGTCTTAGATTGAAGGGAAGAGTAATGCATATAAGTCTGCCCCGCAATGTCGAGGACGAGGAGATGGTAATGGCCATGGAGGATGATGGGCATAAGAATCAATTCCGCGGTCTTATGACCGTAGATGACGTCCTCCATCATGCATAACGACTGGTCGGCTGCGTATACCGACTTCCGCATCGCAAGCGCCAGAGGTAACGTTATAATCGCTCGCCGCTTATGCGCGAGAGGATTTGTCAACAACTCCTCACGCAACATTAGCACGAGCACAGTGACCACGTCGTCGGGCACTTCTTCCTTCCCTTCAAGCAAGATAAAGAGGTTGTGACGGGTTGTGTACCCATAATCATCCCTCCAGACGACCGAACTGCAACATAAACAGATAGAATATTAACTTATACAGGAATTACTATTATTACACAGGAACCCGCTATATTACACAGGAACCCGCTATAGTACACAGAAACAATAGATAATACACTAAAACACTAAATAATACACAGAAAAAATACATATTACACATAGTTTCTATATATTACACTGAAAATGCAAACATTACACATTACATGTAACATTACCTGTCGACGCGTGTGTTCAAGAAGAGATTAATGGCAGCCTGTTCGAGTTGGTTGAGCCTTGCGAAGCCAGGGTATGTCTTCTTCGTCGGCATGAAATCACGCCTAGGAGGGATTTGCATCTCGGTATAAGGCCGAGTTGTCGGGTTGGGATCGTACGGTACGATCGCAAGATGTGTGTCTCCGTCCTTGGTAGCTCTCTTCTTCTTCCCAGCGGAAAGTGTTTCAAGAAGAATGTCGACGGCCTGCATCGCCGCCGGGAATAAGTCGTTCGATGAATAAGATGACTGCCCCAATGGGGATGGACGCTTTCTCCCGCGGGTCGTCGGTGTCTGGCCTCTGGCCATTTTCCTTGTCGGCGACACTGCCTGCGTGTCGTCCGACTCGTCGGACAACTGTATGCGTGTGGGCGCCTGCTTTTGGGACCGACCTCTCCTTAGGGGCATCTCCCTTGGCGGGGGCTTCGCTCGTGGTGCCCTTTTGGGAGGGGCCCTCCTCGCTGGGGCCTTCTTCGGTGTAGCCCTCTTCTGGGGACGCCGATCGGGTCCCTCATCAATCGATCGTTCTGCAGCGAGGCCCTCATCACTTGGCCCTTCTTTGGAGAACCGTTCCGGCAGGGGTGCCTCTTCAGCTGCATCTTTTACGTCCCCGGCGGTCGTAGACGTGTCTACTTCTAAAGCGGCTGTCGGCGCATCCAACTGGGCTTCTGCTGGACCAACGGGCGGCACCTCAGGCGCCTGAGTTTCTATACTCGCCTCTGCTGGCGCCGGAGATATTGCCTCGGCGGTGTCACCACGGGTAACCTTCCGGGCAACCCGTTTGAATGGCGTACCTGACCGAGGACGGGTAGCTGAAGGACGAGGAAGGACGACGTCTTCATTCCGGTTGACGTTTGCCTTTTCCACCGCCGACGGCCGCTCATGTGACACATCTCGCCGAGCATCTCTTGCGTCGCGCTCGTCCATACGAGCCCGCAGCACATTGAACTCGGCAAGAAGGCGGTGGAGTAAAACTCGGACATCATCGTCGCCGCGGGGGGCGTCGTCCGGCCTGTCAGTGGTCTCCGCCGCCGACTGACGGCGAGACCTTTTTCGGACATTGGCTTTGGCGGAGTGGTCCCCACCCCGTCTCCCGACACTTCGTCGGCGGCTCTTCTTTCGCAGGTCTTCTTCTTCTTCTTCGGCCTTTTGGCCTCTTTCTTTCTTTGTTGCCACCCTCCTCGCCGGTGAAGGCCGTCGGGCTCTCTTTGTTGAATCGGGGGATTGAGCCCCCTGTACAGTTGCACTGACAAGTGCCGTTTCTTCAGCGTTGGAAGGAACGAGATCAAAAAACTGCGAGGGATTCAAAAATAAGATGTCAGCCAAAGAATCGTAGATCACACAGAACAAGACTATGTTACATGGGAAGGTCCAATATTACACTGAACCGTAAATTATTACACAGGATGGTTATATATTACACAAAACATACGCATTATACACAGAAACTACGCATATTCAAAAGATTAGAAGAGAACTCGCCTCTTTCCCTTCCAGTGATTTCAAGAGCGGATCAATTGAGGACGACTTTGTGAATGTGCTGTCCCCGTAACACAGTATACGGGGTGTCCGACCAACGCGTTGTTTCTTCACGCTGCCGGACACCTCGTAGAACCATACAATGAGGGCGACCGAGCACCCTTTCAGGTATCCGGCGCTCTTGATCTTCCCTTGGCAGCGCAGCTGCACCCGTGCGGCAGTCTTGGGAAGATCATCCATCACCCGTCTGTGGATGGCATGCGCCCAGGCGTAGTCGCCGATAGTGTCTAAATTGTCAGCGTACCTGGCTAAGAAGGTGGGCGCGTTCAGAGAGGTGTTGGGGAAGAAGATGGTGCTCATCAAGAATACCAGGAGGAGCTTCACGAAAGTCTCCTCCGTTCCAGCCTTCCCGCTGACAAGTTTGAACAAGTTCTCTTTGATTGCATCGCGATGCCGCTTGTGTAACTTATTCAGATAGGAAAGTTCAAACTCAGAGGCTTCCTCCTCCCCCTCAGGCTTTAATGACATAGTCTCGCCCACGCTGGGGACCCCCATTACAAGGGCGACGTCCTCGGGCCTGAACTGCAGCATGCTCTCCCCGATCTTGAACCTTCCGGTTCGTGCATCGTATACACGGAGCAGTGCGTCCAGAACCCCCCTTTCTTGGACCACGGCCGGCAGGTCCATCAGGTGCACGAAAGGGGTCTGCCGGAGTAACTTCCAGTGGGTGTTGCTCATTAAGTTTTTCAATCCCTGTATGGTATCCACGACAGGGGCCAAATAACACCTCCCGGTAACCAGAGTTTCGGCCATTTCTGTATTCAGTTTAGATTACACAAAACGATCAGATGTTACACACAAAATGGTTATATTACACAGGAAGACAGTAAACTACATAGAAACTCCAAAAACCCTAAAGTAATACACTGAAACGTCGGTCGACTTCTCCTTACCCAACTTCTGCTTACCTTTTTCGGTTGTTTTTTTGTTCCACGAGCTCTCGCAGTGTTTGCAGAAGGCCGAGAGTGCGAAGGCGGACGTGTGGCAAGTCAGTCGTCGCCGCAAGAGGGAAAAACACCGTCTTCGAACACCGAACAAGGAGAAGAGAGTCGTAGGCGCAAGATGGAGAAGAAGAAACGGAAGAAGAAGCAAAAGAGCCGCTTGAACGTTTTCCCCGGTGGGTTATCTCAACCGTTCGACGGTTCCCGAAGCCTTGAGGGTATTCTCGACATTTCCACGCTATTTTTTTGAAACTTGCGCAAAGGGCAAAAAAGACATTTCCACTCCACGTTGGCTTCATCATAACGGCTGTTTCACTGTTTTGGATTTGAATGGAAAAATATTGAAAAGGAAGGACTAAACAGGAAAGTGAAACATGTCAGGGACCATCAAGGAAACTGCAAACTTGTGGGGGATTTATAAGTAATTACCCGTTATTATTATTATTATTATTATTATTATCAAATAACTTATTTGTAATTTAAAAAACAATAATTGCATTCAAGTACAAATAAAAAATAAATACATTAATGTTCTTACATTACATATTTCTACTCCGTGTTGGGCAAGTAGTTATATAATGTCCAGCTTGTTTACATAAAGAGCATAAATGTCTACTAGGATCAAGGTTTCGATGCATGCGTCTATGTCTGATCTTTGCTCGGCCAGCTGCCCATCGTCCTACAGGTGGAACCATCTTTGGTACAGGAACAGATTGCCAAACCTGTGAACTTGGTACTGGATAAAAACATGGAGCATAGGTCTGCCTGTAGGAGCCTAGAGTATACCAAGCAAGGCACAACACATATGGGTTGATATTTGCATTTGCAGCATTACATACCTTCAAAACATGTATGCATGGGAATCGACGAGCAACATATTTGAAATGTACTTGGTGTGTCTTTGTCATTTCTTATCATATAGGGGTAATCAGATTCTCTCTACATCTGAAGGCTACCTGATGTGCAATCAATGCTTGTCATTTCTTGCCAAATAGGCATGCACAACCAGCTTTATAGGGGGAATCTTATTTTTTAGCTGAAGCCTACCTGGTGTGTAATCAATGCATACTGTTTCTTATTAAGTAGGCATGCACAACCAACTTTATAGGATGAATAAGATCTTTTTAAAATCTGAAACCTACTTGGTGTGCAGTCAATGCATGTTATTTTTATCCTGAAGCCTACCTGGTGTGTAATCAACGCATGGTGTTTCTTGTCAAGTAGGCATGCACAACCAACTTTATAGGAGGAATCAGATTCTTTCTACATCTAAAGCCTACTTGATGTGCAGTCAATGCATATCATTTTTAATAATAATAATAATAATAATAATAATAATAATAATAATAATAATAATAATAATTAGTTATCCAAACAATAATAATATTTTTTTCTAAAAAATGTGGTTTAAAAAAATAATTTTTTAATAATAATTACTTAAAAATAAAAAAATGTATAAACCAATAATAATAATAATAGTGATAATATATTTTTAAAATAAATGCACTTAAAAAAGCTTTTAATAAATAACAACTTAAATAGAGTGTTTTAAAAAATAATAATATATTTTTAAAATAATATATCTTTTAAAATAAATCCCGTTAAAAATATTTTTATATTTTTGGTTTTTTATAAAAGTAATAATAAATATTTAATGATAATAACTTAAGAAAATGATTTAAAAAATAAAAATATTTTTTATTTGTATTTGTTAAAAGAATAAAGGGTGTTTTTGAAAAAAGTCATAATAATTTATATTTTAAAAACATATGGGTGATGAGATAGGGGTTGATGTGATGGTTTCATGGTTAGTTTGGTAAATATATTTTGTGTATGGTTATTTTGATAATTTAAAAAAAAATGGCAATGGTGGAAAATAACCCTAAAAGTCCCCAACGAGAGTGGTACTATTTTTTACTCACACAAAGTTACATGACAGAGAGGATTTATCATTTTTGGATTATGGTTCTCTATGTACTAGTCCATCTTATGTGATAAAAAAAAGAGGTGGGGGTTCATTTCAATATAAGTGGGAGGAAATCAAAAAGTGGGAGAAGTGCCACTTTCCTGAAGTAGTGGAAGTGATATGATTTCCATCATTTTCTGTATTCATTTTGGAGGAAGTGTCACTTCCATGAAGTGCTCATTTCTCACTTCTGATGTTTATTTCGGTGTAACTGGTGTCACTTATGAAGAGTCTTTAGAAATGGGGAGAAGTGAATTTTATAAAGGACTCACTTCCCACACTTCGGTGTAAAAAATACTAAAGTCAGAGTAAAAAAATATAAGAAGTGGAGGAAGTCAGTCCATTCCCCCTTCTCGCCGCTTATTTTAGGGGGGATTCATTCATTTTGGTGTAAGTGGGAAGAAGTCAGAATGTGGGAGAAGTGCCACTTTCCAGAAGTGATATCACTTCCCCCATTTCCTGTGTTCATTTTGCAGGAAGTGCATGTTCCATGAAGTGCTTATTTTTCCTTTTCTGGTGTTCATTTCGGTGTAAGTAGTATTACTTCTAAAGGGTCTTTAGAAGTGAGGGAAAATAGGCTTTATAAGGAACTCATTTCTCTGATTTCGGTGAAAAAAATACCGAAATAGATTTTAGTTAAAGGAAAGTGGTCATTTATCTAAGAACATCATAAGGAGGAAATAAATCTACTTCCACTTTCCCCACTTCACCCCACTTTTGCCAAAATGAATGCCCTTAATAATAGTTGTTGGGTTATTAAGCTTGCGTAATTAATGTATCGTTGGACTTGTGTGGGGCCGCACTTATCGCTTTTATAAAATAAAAAAAGTGATATAAAGTTATCATAAATTTATCAGAGGTTTATATTTATCCAAAATTAAAATTTTTTTGTTAAATAAGTTATTTTATCAAAAATTAGAAAAATTAAACACATGATAACACTGTAAATAGTGTTAAATTTAAAATATTCAAAACTTAAAGCATAATAATCACGGAAGTTATAATACAAAATTTATAAAACAATTTATATGAATTAAAATTTTGCTTTCTCAACTATATGTAGACCTCCTTGTATATTATTTTTAAAGCAAAATAAATAAATAATTATCTTTACATTCCTATAAAAAAAATCATATTCATGTGAATACTTTGATGCATTATTTAAAAAAAAAAAATATAAACAATTGTATCTTTGCATATTAATTATTCATATTTTATATGAAAATAATGTTATATGTCCAAATTATCCTTGGGATCACATGATCCGCACGTGCTGCTCCATTGGATTCTCTTATGGATGTTGGGGAAGAACAAAGCACAGTGACCCAGTGATCTCATCAAAGAAAAAGAAAAGAAAAAAAATTTAAAAGGACATCAATGTCTGTTTCCTCACTATTGTCTTATTAATATCTTTTTAAATATTATCATCAATATGTATATATAAATTAAAATATGTACCATCTCCATTCTTATGCTCATCGAGTTCCATTGGCATATGATGCAATAATAACCTTTTGCACTCCATGCCAAATCTCATTTTTTTCTTAATCAATTAAGGGTAATATTGTAATTGTACATTATTTAAATAATATTCTTGTAAAGCTTCTTTTTCCCAATTTCTTGCCCCTAATAACTTTAGTTTTATGATAAATATTAACTCCTTCCCTTTCTCTAAATGCCATATATATATACATATATATAATATTTTTGCCATGCCATGCAGACACACATAATAACACTAATCATCATGCCAAATCTTATGGAAAGAAAAAAACGTATATATGTATGTATGTATGTATGTATGTATAGCAATGAAAAGACCAAAAAAGCCAAGGGAGGAGTCAAAGGCAGTTAAGCTCACCGGAGGTATCTCTAAACCCTAAACCCTAACCCTGTATGTACTTATATAACTCCTTCCCTTCCTCTTTTCTCTCCAACCTAAAAATATCTACACAAACTCACACACCTCCATACATACAATGCAAAAACATTGGATCCTTCCCTAGGTTTCAAACTAGGGTTTCCTTTTCTTAGCCACCTCCTTTGGCATCTCTGTACTTCTTCTCCTTGTTTTCAATCTCCTCCCTCTTTTTCTCCTCATTCTTCACTGTTTATAGTCTCAGGGTGGACTAAATACCTTTATGCTATTTTCATCAATGAAAACAAGCTCATTTAGTATCCAACCTACCACTTAATATCTCCCTTTTTTTTTCTCTCTAAAATGTCACCATCTTGCAAAGGAGAGAGAAGGAAAGCACAGTGCAAGAAGTGCAGTGCTAGAAGAGTTATGGCAGTGGAAAGAGTTGAAGAGTTTCAAGCCATTAATGAGAGTGAAAGCTCCAAGATATCTAGTGAAACTTTTGAAGAAAACAAGAAGAAGATGAAGAAGAAGAGTTTGAAAGCATCATCAATGAGTTCAAAGTTTTCCACTCCAAAAGGAAAGAGATTTAGAATACCAGAGAACCTTCATTGCCCTCCTCCTACACCAAAGAAAAGAAGGCTTAATAGTAGTAGTAACAGTAGTAGCCTCTTGTGTTCATCTCAAAGCTCTATCTCCTTCTTTAATCCTCCTGATCTTGAGCTCTTCTTCTTGTTCGCCTTCCATAATGTATCATTCTAATTTATATTGTTTTGCATGGCTAGGGTTTCTTTATTTTTTATATATTTTTTTCCTTTTAGTAATATTGAGAAGCCGAGTGGAAGAGATCCTAATATCAACTCTCTATTGCGAAGGTGGTTTTTTTTTTTTTTTGGAGAAATATGGATAAGTTATTTTGGCCCTTTAGCATTGATAGGGAAATTAAGGAGTGAAACACCAACTCTGAATTAGGGCTAAAGGTGAGTCATTGGTTGTTTTTGTAGTTCTTTTTTTTTTTTATTTTTATGTTTGGTTTGTTTTTTATTGGATTGTTGTGATTTTTGAAGGATTGTACTTGATCACCCTTAATTTATTTTTAACTATGTAAGGGTTTGATTAATTTGCTTGTGTGTTGTTTCAGAGTGAATTAAGTAGTTGTTTGAGTTTTGCTTTGTTTGGTTTTATGTATATTTGTGGACAATGGTGAGTATATTTATTTTATATAAATTTGTCCAAGACATGGCTTTTGCATGTAGTGTTTATTATTTGAAAGTTTCACTAAAATTGGTGTTGTACTTTTTTCTTAAAATACCAGAATATTTTTATAAAAAAAAATTTATATCCATTACATATATTTAATTATCTCTCTTGAATTATTTTTTTAAAATAACCAACCCCAACATTCAACTTTAACATACAGATTGAACTATATATATATATATATATAAACACACACATAAAATAAACTTAATTTTCCCAACTAAAACTGCGGTCATACTTATCTTTTTCACAAATCATATTTAATTGAAGTTTTTATTTATATATATTTTTTAAATAATTAACAATAAGCTACACATTAAAGTGATAATATCAAAAACACTTCTAACTAACTTTGATAACATACATAATTAAAATAAACACATTTTTCCCAACTAAAACTTTTACAAACACTTGCACCGGTTTCACAAATCATATGTCTGATAATAATAAATTCAGACAAAGAAATATGCATACCTTTATAATTAACATAAACCCTTTTTTTACCTTTTATTAATTTAATCTTTTGTAAACAATAAGCTAGACATTAAAGTCATAAAACACAGCCAACAAACAGTGGCCCTACTGAACATGACTTTGATCATCTTTATCTCAAACACGTTAAAGTGGACATGCACAATATTTGAAGCCTTTGCTTCAGAGAATGTTACATGAACAGCACTTTCCAAGGCATGGAACTTTTGAAAGTGAAATCAATCTCTTCTTTCCACTTTTCCTTTTGTCATTCTTTATTTATTTATTTATTTATTAATAATTATTTATTGGTTAGCAGTCATGATGGGAGTGAAACGAAGAGCTTCTTGACATTGTTTAATCAATTAATCTTTCGTAAACATGTTAATTAACCATCCCTAGAAATCTTTCCCTTCCATGCATGGTCCCTCTAAACTTTTCATCTTTCTAAAATTAAAGTGCCCATTTGTTATCTTGCGACGACTTAACTAAGGTATTCTCCTTCAAAAGAGAAGCACAATTTCTATAAAAAAATTTGACCTCGAATTTTACCTCAAAGATCATATATATAATATATTTCAAAAAAATAATAAAAAAATAAAAAAATAAATTCAAAATATCTTGTCATAATGAATGCCCAAATGAAAATCATCATCACAGTAGGCAGGTAATGCTAAAGTACCATGGTTTAAACTCTCTTCAAGATTATCATGGAGGCGTTGAGATATATGTTTGGGGTCGCTTGCTCATGAAGTCAAAAGGAAACATCTAAATGATATAATGACTAATTTGCCAATATAAAAAAAATGTAAAAAATAATTAAAGAAGAAGAGCATAGCCACTTCTCTTCGAAAGAAGGATATTTTTGGTATTTCCCAAAAAAATGATATTCTAAATTATATCAACAAATAAAAAATATAAAATGAAAATGCTCATGAATAAAAGAGTGAGTTCTAGTCTTATTCAACACAATATGTAACAGGTCTTCAATTATAGATGTGAATTTACAGTTCAAATTTAGTGTCATCAGGTGAGAGGACGCTAATCAGACTATCATATTATTCGCTTATGCATATTCAAATGGCAGAATCTTAGGTTATTATATTGTTTCAAGTTTGAATCTTTATATATTCATTTGAAAAAATCTAACTTTTAGTGAGGTTCACAATATCTTGATATCTTAAAAATGCTAATTGGTCAAAAACTATATATATATATATATATATATATAATACAAAAAAGAAAGAAAGATGCATGTGCGAGGTTAATTAATGAGTGAAGTAAAGTGAGTTGATAAATGCAAAATAAAGAATGGTTGGTAAGAACGTCATGGAGAGCAAAAAGTCCGACCGCGTGCAAAAGAATCAAAAGTTGGCTCTTTATTCCAATTTGGATCATTGATGTGTTGCAGTCCTGATCCACTGATTACTAATACTGACATTGAGATGATTAGGGTTTTGCAGCAGGAACAATTGTTCATGAGCTATCAAATGGTCTGGGAATAATGCAACATGTAAGATAGGTATCTTCAGTTTCAACAGTGTGTTTTCAAGACTGTGCTTGGACTTTGAGAATAATAAAAAACATTAAAAAAAAAAAGTAAAGTCTTTTCATCATCTTCATATTGATTTATAAGATGCCTAGTTCAAATATTAGATACACGTGGCATTTCATAAGGTGTCACCTGACATGGTTTTTATTTCACTTTTGTTTCGTTTTTATTTTGTTATCAATCTTTCAAAATAAAAGCATCATTGGATACATAAATTATTGTGCATTACGAACCATGAGTAATCCAATGATATTTTATTAGAATGATAATTAGACAACTCAGGGTTCAAAACCTCTTGACTTTGAGTACTGTGCAAATATTATATAATACTGTAAAAGTACTATGTAATATTATTCATTAACTATTCACTGTTTTTTTTTTTTTTTTTTCTGTGGGAGTAATGTTATCCATTTCTCCAGGATTGAAAGAAAATAAGGAAAAAGACTTAAAAGCCTTGTTCTCCATCCAATAGGTAGTCCATGAATCCATTTTCTCTTGGATAGCAGCAACATCAACTTCTATGGAAACATGGTCAATTATGAAAAAAAAAAAAATTAAGGCAAAACCAAAGTTCTTAGTGTTAGGTTACAAATTTTAAAGCAAGAGTTTGAAATAATGAACATGAAGCATAATAAAGATGTACAAGAGTTTGTTTCAAGGATATTGGTTGTCATCAATCAAATGCGGGCATTTGTTAACACTATAACAAATCAAACAATATATAGTTGCAAAGGTATTAAAAAGTTTAACCCAGCGTTCTGTTATGGATCAAGAACACCAAATCAACAACAAGAAATTAAACAAGCTAAAATGTTGGACCCCACACTTTTTATTATTTTTATTATCTAGTTTATCTTGTAATTCTCTTATGAGATCCTATCTTATCTAGGATTATTATTATTATCTAGTTTTTTTTAAAAAAAAAATTCAAGAGACCCTTCCTTATCGCATTAATAATTTCTTGATTCAGTGTTTAAATTATTGATCACTCCTCCCACGTCATGAAATTTCTGATCGTGGTATTTAAGGAAAGCAAGGTTCTAGTTTAAATTTCAGATTGTTTAGTTGGAGAGATGTTAGCAGTCAGGCATGAAAAACCCATCAAGAACTTATCTATTGGCATGTGTGAGGTAAGTAACCCTAAATTTTATTTGGTTTGCAAAATTTTAAATTTTATACAATTGTGGTTTTTGAAATATAACCTTATTAGTGTGGTTTTGTAAAATAATATTCTCTGCCGAACCTAAAGATTGACCGGAATAATACATGACTTTAGAAGTTGAATCTAGCAAAGTGAACAATAAGAAAGTTATAGGTTTGAAATCAACTAAGTACGTGCAAAATTTTAGATTTTATAGATTTATAATTTTTGAGATACAACCATATTAGTGTAGTTACGTCAAATAGTATTCTGTGTAGAACTTGGAGATTGATTAATATTTATGATGGTTTTAAAGGTTGAATCAGGCAAGATGCAAAATACAAAAAGTTATTCCTGATTGAATTAGTTATCTACTCCTACAATATCATGTTATTTGAGGATGTATTCTGAGAGATATGCATGTTAAAATGGTCGTATATGATTTTACTGGTTTGCAGAAATAGATAGACATTCAAATTGATGCTATAAATTTAATAGTATTCAAATCAGTGTGAATTTTGACTATGTCATAGCCTCATCTGTCTAGTTTTCGTAGAAGAAAGAATTTTATGATTTGGAATATGATAGATAAAGTTATGTATGTTTTGGTCCTCATTGGTCAAGAATCCGAATTTACAAAATAATATCTTGACCCTTTTTGCATTTATACCCTACTGAAAACTTCTTTTGCATTACCCTTGCTCATTAGCCCTTAACCTTAGTAGCATCATTAGGGTTTTGAAATCATTCGTGCATACCCCTGAAATTTTATATATTTTGGGTGATTTAATAGATTCTCTTTCCCAAATTTAAAACCCAACCGAAACCTTTGAATTGGTGTCAGATTGGATTTCTTGTATTAGTCAGGTAAGTAATCCACATATAAATTCTAGTATATGTATACATTTTTTCACACTTGCTAAATTACTATTTTGAGTATCTATTGTATTACTTTTAATTAACTAAATTTCTGGTTATTTATTTATTCAGTCATGTTTTTCAAAAACTATGTAGGCTATATATTCTGAGTTGTATAAATTTATATTACAACATATTTGTTAAGCTACTCGATTTGAAAATAATGGGCTTATTTTGATATATGGAAAATGGGATCATATGAATATTAAAATTTTTGGTTTGATGGATTATTTTGTTTTCACTCAGTCTGAACCTTGCTATTATGTTGTTTGTGAACAATTATTTTGATCTATAAGTTGTAGTCTCTAATTAACTATGCATAACCCTGTCATTAGGGGTTAAACACTGACCGTGTCGACATGTAACTCTGTTAAGAGAGTATAGTTTCACATCGTTCCGTCGGTGAAAAATAATGGCCTCTAATATTCTGGCTCGGGTCACCAAGGGTAAATAAATGAACTCTGATATTCTGGCTCGGGTCACCGAGGGTAAACAAATGATTTCTCATATTTTGTTTTGATCATAGTGAATTGGGAGACCTATACTGTGTTTATCTGAAAATCAAACTATGTTGAACTGTTTTGTTTTGTTTCCGAATTATATTTTGACAAATGTTCTATATCATAGTAAAGGTTGTTTTTGTTCTGAATTTTTGACACTTCTATTTGATCCTAAATGCTTTTAGTGGTTACTTATTGGGCTCTCGAGCTCATGAAGTTTGTTTTGTTTTTTTTTTCAGATTAAGAGTAGGGTTACTTGGTGGGTAGCTTAGCGGGATCGTTGACCAAGTCATAGTCTAGTTTAGCGAGTTGTTAAGTTTTCTTTCTTTGAGTACTTGGAACTTTGTATTGATTATCCAAACATTGGATATAGAACTTTTGTAATTCATCTTTTATGATTTTTTTTTAGTGTAAGAATCTATATTTTTATTAGATGTTATTTTTCAGTGTGAGACAAGTTGTGAGGCCTTGCATACCTACTTGGCCTCGGCTTTGTAGGTTTGCGGCCGTTTGTTGACGTTTTGGGTTCAGGGCGTGACAAAAATGAGCTAAAATTTATGCTTCTTCACTTAATTTAAGAACAAAAATAAGATCTGCAAGCCATTATCAGCAACATCATGAGAAAGCAGGACTTAAGCAACCAAAAATCATATTAGTTCCACATAGATTAAGAACCTAACTCCACCACTGAATATATCCATTCCCAAGGTTTCATAAAACATAAGGAAATGAAATGGGTATATTGCCCTCCTGTTCTAGCCGTCGGTGACGAACGTTGACAATCAAGCTTTCCCAGAACCACGCCCAACTTTTTTCTTCTTCGATGCCCTATCCCCCTTTTGCTTTCCTTTTTTATTCCCTTTCTCCACTGGCATAACCATCTCCCTCGCACCCTGTGCTCGCCGTTGGCTATCAATGGCCACGTTGTCATTTGTGATGAACACCACCAAGCGCGTATTGGCCTTTTGCATGCGAAAGCTTCTTCTCCTCGGTATCTCATTGCTTTCCACCTCACGCTCTGAGTCATTGGCCCTTGTGAGTGTCACGTACTGGCCATTTAAAACTCCCTGACTTGGCATCACCCCCTCTCGCTCCATAACAATACTCCCCCCATTTTTAGTGACCTTGTCCTCAAGGTCGAGCCAAGGAAATTGGTGGTGGAGACCTGAGACATCTTCCTATGAGTTGTCATTAGGTGATAACCCTTCCCATGCGATTAACGCTTGATGAATAGAATGCCCATTGCATAGAATGGTGTGGAAGTCCAACACCTCTACAGGTTGCAGTACTGGGCCAAGTTCAGTGGTCATCTGAGGTAATGGTAGAGCTGGAGTTGTGTCCTTTGGATTGCCTTTATATTTTTTGAGAAGAGCAACATGAAATACTGGATGTAGTTGGGCTTCCGGGGGAAGTTGCAGACAATAAGCTGCGGAACCCAATTGTTGAATCACCTAAAATGGGCCAAAATACCTCATGCTCAATTTCTGATGCTGACACTGAGCAAGTGAATGCTGTCGATATGGCTGCAACCGTACCAATACCTAGTCGCCCTGCTGCAATGTGAGTTCAGTACGGTGTTTATGTAAGCTTGAGCTCATTGCAATTTCTGGAGTAATTGTTGTAATGTGTGATAGCGTTGCTACAGTAAAAGTAGCAATTGATGGTGGGTCCTATGCATTTGAGTAATATGGTAATAAAGAGGGTGGATCCCGTCCGTATACTACCTGGAATGGAGTTATGCCCCCGTTGGTCTGATATGTAGTGTTATACCAGAATTATGCCAAAGGTAACATGTCTACCCATGCTTTAGATTTTTTCAAACAAAGCATCACAAATAGAGTTCTAAGCACTTGTTAGTGCCTCGGTCTGGCCTTCCGACTGAGGGTGGTATGCAGAGGACAAGGCAAGTGTAGTGCCCATTGCCTTAAACAGAAATTGCCAAAATTTGCTCATAATGGTTTTGTCCCTATCGCTGACAATAGAAAGAGAGACTCCATGAAGTTGAGTATATGCTGAATGAATGCTTTTGCAACCATGGCACTAGTAAATCTAGTTTTCATAGGAATAAAATCTAGTTGATAAGCGATCAACTACCACATAAATCTTAGTGAAGCCCTTGGATTGTGGCAGACCAACAATGAAGTCCATTGAAATGTCGTCCCAGATTTTAGTTGGTATCGGCAAAGGCTGCAGAAGTCCATTTGGATGAGTATGACCAGCTTTAGTTCTCTGACATATATTACACTGCTTGACAAATTCAGTAATCTCCCTGCGCATGTTGGGCAAATAAAATAATTGGGCCAATCTTGTAAAAGTTCTAAGAGAACCAGAATGTCCTCCCAGAGGAGTAGAGTGATACTCCGTGAGCAATTGCAATTTGAAATCTAGATTATCTGGAATATAGATTTTATCAAGTCTTCACAGCAATTCCTATCTTCAAGAGAAATTAGGATTGTGAGGTTGATTATGTGTGATAGCTTGAATTGCCTCCATACAAAATTCATATATTGTGATTGTAGGTGCTGAATTTGAGAATATAATGGATTGTGAGGTGAGGAAACAGATAAGGAAAAACACCGATAGAGAGCATCTATTGCCTTGTTTTATTTACCTGGTTGATATTCAATAGTGAATGTATAGCCCAATAATTTTGGCAACCATTGTTGCTTCTCCGAAGTCTGGATTATCTGTTGACACACGTGCTTTAAGGCTTCTTGATCAGATCTGATCACAAATTGATGCCCAATTAAATAGTGCCGAAATTTGACAACATCTTCAGTCACTGCATAGAGTTTACGGACATAAGCAAATTGTTTCTGCATGGCTGGAGTTAATTTCTTAGAAAAATATGCAATGGGATGATTTTGCTGGCTCAAGACAGTGCCAATGCCAACCCCCGATGCATCAATTTCCAAAGTGAAAGGTTTAGAAAAATCCAGTAGCTGCAAAACCGGAGCTGAAGCAATAATATTCTTCAAAGTAGTGAAAGCCAATTGAGCTTCATCATTCCAGCAGAAGGCATCCTTTTTGAGAAGATCAGTCAATGGCTGAGCTTTGGATGCGTAATTAGCAATAAAACACCGATAATACCCGCTCAATCCCAAAACCTTGCAGCTGATGTTTATAGGCACATGCCACTTCAAAATGGCATCCACCTTAGTTGGATCCATGCTAACTCCTTTGACTGATACAATATGCCCTAGATACTCTATTTGCATTAGACCAAAATGACACTTACTATAAGAAAAGAAAAAAGGTCAAGGTGAGGCAACGCATGTTAAGAGAAGCCTAATGGACAGCCCGCGAGGGAAGCAGGCTGTTTCACAACTTCTACTTCAAAGCAGGCAGTTTATACTTTGCATAGAGAGAATTGTTTTGCAGAGTGACTAGCACATTTTCCAGGTGATGTAAATGACAATTCCAATCCAGACTATATACAAGGATGTCATAAAAAAATGAGAACAAACCTCCTCATTACAAAAAGAAAGATAGAATTCATTAGGGACTGAAATGTTGTCGGGGCATTGGATAGCCCAAATGGCATAACTAGCCATTGGAAATGACCATGATGGGTCCGGAAAGCAGTTTTATATCTGTCAGCAAGATGTATGAGCACTTGATGATATCCAGACCGCAGGTCTAATTTAGAAAAGAATTGAGCCCCATGCAATTCATCGAGGAGTTCATCAACAGCCAGTATTGGAAAAACATCCTTGATAGTGTTTGCATTTAAGGCTCGATAATCTGTACAGAAGTGCCAAGTACCATATTTCTTTTTAACCAATAGGACAGGTGAGGAAAAAGGGCTATTGCCGTGCTCAATTAACTCATCTTGTAACATTTGGGCAATCATTGATTTAATCTTGGTCTTTTGGCTGTGAGGATAGCGGTATGGCCTGACTTTTACTGGTTGTGAATCAGATTGAAGAGAAATGTGATGGTCACACTGTCTGGAAGGAGGCAATTCGGATGGTACTGCAAAGACAGTTAAGTACTGCTACAAGAACTGCTGTAAATCCTGAGGCATATCTGCAGGAAATTCCAGAGTTGAAGATAGGGACGTAAAAAGGTCAGAAGTAGGCACTTGAGTAGCATTCAACTCTTCTTGTGGATTTAGTGTTAGATGGTAACATTCATGGATAGCATGGGCAGTGCATAACCTATGCAATTGATGTTAGAAAGCTTGTTAAGGGCGAGGCAAATGCTCACCACACAATTTGATAAGTTGGGAGTCATAGAAAAATTGAATACACATGGATTTGTAATCCATAATATGTGCTCGCAAGGTGGCCAGCCAAGAAGTCCCCAAGATCAATTCAGCACCTGAAACTGGTAGTAAAAATGCGGAAATGGAAATTGCATGTCCTTGGATTTAAACTGGAAGCTGCTTGATAAAACCCTCCACTGGAATAGAATTACCATTGCTCACAACAATAGGAAAGCCTTTGGTAGGTTGAATGTCCATATGAAGGAATCTCGCAAGCTTTGGTTGGAAAAAATTAGCATCGCTACCACCATCAAGCAAAATATGAAAAAAATGGCCATTAATGGATCCATTAAATCTCATAGTGTTGGAGACTAGAGTGCTACTCATGGCATTGAGAGCCATTGTTGGCGTGGGTTCCTTAATAGATATAGAGGAATCAATCTCCACTTGAAATTCAGTGAGATCTTATTCCGAAGAGCCCAGAGACCTGTCAGACCATTGTAACATAAGAAGCCGCTTAGCTTGACAGTGATGTGAAGGTGTGAATTTTTCATCACGGTTAAAGCAGAGGCCCTTGGCCTTACGCAATTGCATCTCAGCAAATGTAATCTTGCGAAATGGTTGTGACCCACTGGAAGAAGCCGAAGTTGAAGACAACGCCAATGGTTGTGCCGTTGCAGGACTTGGAAGCACACTTGCAGTAATAGATGATGCAGGAGTTGGAAGCTTGTTTGTAGATTGTACATGAGAGACATCAATAACAAAACCCGATCTTCGAGAAGTAGTCTATGTTACAGTCACATATTTGTCCTCATATACTTTGGCAAGTGTAAAGGCATCAGAGAAAGAAGTAGGCTTCCAGGGAATCACCTCACGTTGAAGATCACGTTTCAGCCCACTGATAAAACAAGCCAGCAACGCCGATGGAGATAAACCCTCAACCCGATTTACCAGGGTTGTGAAAATAGAGTAATACGAGGAGACCGAATCCTCCTGAGTGAATTTAAACAATACATACACAGGATTATCGAAGATGGACGGGCCATACGTCTCCTGCAAGGGCTCGAACAACTTGTGACCATGACTGAATGGCGTCCGTCTTCTCCAACATCTAGTACCAGGACACAACTGGTCCATCAAAATGGATTGTAGCGATCTACAAACCATATACATTAGATATATTGTAGTAATGAAAGAATTGTTCCGTTGTATATATAAGGGAGAACCTCAGTGCCATCAAATTTAGGAAAGACCAACCGCACCGATCTGGTGTGAAATGGGTGATCGCGGTGAAGATCGGAGTCCTCGATGATGTCCATCATTGCTGTAGGCAGTTGAGGATGAGTACTGGAGGTGGGTTGAGAATAGTGAGCTTCCAAAATTTTAGAAAAAGTAGTGACGGATTGCTCCAAGGTTTTCACCCATTCCTTTTTTTGTTCCATTACCACCATCATTCGTTCCTCCCTTTGATCCATAAGGGTAAGCATCGAATCCAATTTAGAGGCCAGATCTTTCAATCTAGTGTTCTCCGCCATATAAGAAGTCTAGATCGATGAAAGCACCAATTTGTTATGGATCAAGAACACCAAATCAACAACAAGAAATTAAACAAGCTAAAATTTATGTTTCTTCATTGAATTGAAGAACAGAAATAAGTCTGCAAGCCATTATCAGCAGCATCATCAGAAAGCATGACTCATGTAACCAAAATCATATTAGTTCCACATAGATTAAGAAACTAACTCCACCATTGAATAGATCCACGCTCAAGGTTTCATAAAACATAAGGAAATGAAATGGGTATATTTCCCCCCTGTTCCAGCTGTTAGTGACAAATGTCGATGATCAAGCTTTCCCAGAACCAGGCCCAACTTCTTCTTTCTTCTTCGATGCCCTATCCCCTTTTTGCTTTCCCTTTTTATTCCCTTTCTCCATTGGCATAACCATCTCCTTTGTACCCCGTGCTCGCCCTTCGCTATCATTGGCCACGTTGTCATTTGTGATGAGCTCCACCAAGCGTGTATTGGCCTTTCGCATGCGAAAGCTTCTTCGCCTCAGTACCTTATTGCTTTCCACCTTACCTTTTGAGTCATTCGCCTTCATGAGTGTCAGGTGCTGGCCATTTAAAACTCTCTGACTTGGCATCACCCCCTCTCGCGCCATAACAAGTTCTGACCATGTTGCACCTATTGAAGAGTCAACAGATTTGATTCAACTCTCAATTGATGAATTAAGTGGTTTCTTACATGCCCATGAGGCTAGAATGAAGAAGAAGTTTTTCCAAAGTTAGAAGAAAAAGTTATATAAGATAATTTTGGTAGAATACCCAAAATAGTCCATCTATTTTTTTTAACCGCCCCTTTTAGTCCCTCTAATATAATTTGAGTCTTTTTACTCTTTTTATTTTTTTAAATTTGGAACATTGAGTCCCTTATGCTATCGGAGTTGAATTTTCCATTAAATAATGCTAATGTGGCTTTATTGGATTAAAAAATTATTTTAAAATTAATTCGAAAAAAAAATCTAAAAAGGTTCAGATCCGCCAATGATAATGGATACAAACCCGAACTAAAATTCCTCCATCTCCATCCTCCTGCGAAATCTCTAGTTTTTCTTCCCTCCTCCCTCCCTCTACCTCTATCGCCACGCTCGAAATGAAAAATATTTAAGATGGAAGGGCAACTATATAAGCTTCTGCCCTGAATTGCTATTTGTCAAGTGTCCTGGTCGATTAAACAACAAAATTTTGTGAATTTACTGACGTGTTTCTTTATACTTATTTGGGAGGGAAAAAGATCTTTCGTAGTCATGAGCAGAATGTCTGTGAAGTCTAAATCACCATCAATCACTCTAAGGACATTGCATTGGAGAAATGGAAATTGTTTTATGTTATTGCTGCTTTGTTAATTTCCTTGAAGGTAAAGAAGAAGATGGTGCTAACATTTTAAGTATACTAGAGAAAGTTGTTCTTATTGTGATAAATTATTGTACCATCACATGATCTTACAAGTCATTCTATTCTCCAAACTAGAGTTCGCAATAGAAATTACTAACCCTACTGTTTTTATTTTCATGTAATTTTCTCAAAGTTCAAGAGGTTAAGCCACCCTTGAATTCCTTTAAGCTGTAAGAACTGTTTCTTTATTAAGAGTAAGGAATTCAGTTGTCTTTTTTCTTTCATTTATTTCTTAGATTTTCAGCTTGCATTTGAACAAGATGTTGTGTTTAGTGAATGAGAACTAGCAACCATTCTTTTATAACATTAACACATGCCCAGGTCTGCAGACTCTTTTCAATAAGAATTGTTATCAAATAATCAACACTTGCTTTAGCACTGGACAATGGGGAAGTAGTCAAACGAAAGGGGAAGATGATGACCACCGGTGAAAGTGGGACCTCTGTGAAATGTTAGTGTCGGAGTGTGTTAGTGGAGGAAAAAGTGGGGTTGGGGGAGGGAGGAGGGAAGAGAAACTAGGGATTTGGCTGGAGGATGGAGATGGAGGAAGTCTAGTTCGAGTTTGGATCCACTATCATTGGCGGATCTGAACCAGTTTAGATTTTTTTATTATTTAATTAATTTTAAAATAATTTTTTAATCCAATAAAGCCACATCAGCATTATTTAACGGGAAATTGAACCCCTGTTAGCATAAGGGACTCATTGTTCCAAATTTAAAAAATAAAAAGAACAAAAAGGCTCAAATTATATTATATGGATTAAAAGGCCGGTTAGAAAATATAGAGGGACTATTTTGGGGATTCTACATAAAATTGTTAATTTTAAAATACTATTTACATTTCTACATAAACTTATGTTTGGATAAAGATAATTATTTTAAAATAATGATAAATTGTAATTACTTCTCTATTTTTTAATGTTGAATTTTAAAATTTTAAATTTTATATAATAGTTTTATTTCAACTCCCCCTTCACAGTATTTTTATTTTTCATTTTAAGATATTTCGCTTATTGTATTATTTTGAATTTTTAATTTATAAAAAATTTATTAATTGAATATTTTTTTAAGTTTGTAGTTCACTTCCCTTATCTCGTAATTTCGGCTCGCCCCGACAATTTGTCAAACCCCGTGTGACGTTGCTAGCATCTTACCGGGTGAGGGGTTACTCTCCCACACTTAAAAAATTTTAGAGTAGTTAAAAATACGAAATACGAAATTTTATATCTTGCAAACTAGAAGAATCATGAAAACTCATGAACGGTGTGGAGTTCTCATGAAGAGTGTGTAGAGTATTCTAGAGAGTCCTCAAAGTATTTTGTAACCTTATAGAAAAGTAGGGCGTTATGTGGAAATTGTGTGGAATACTCTAGTAGGCTAATGAAGACCATCGAATCAAATGCGTCTCAATCGTCCATTTGGAAGGTTGAGGGCCATAAATATTACTGATGTCTTGCCCTTGTATTCAAGAAGAAAAATTGTAATAAAGAGTTCCTTTCCACATAAAGCCGCTTTTTTCAAAAGCATTCTTATTTCCTCAACCTCCAAATATCGTATTCTTACCTAAGTGCGGGAAGCTAGGCTGATTTGATCAAGGCAAGGCGATCAAGTGGCACACGTGACGTCGGTGTGAGAAGTCCGAGTCTGTAACAAATAGTAGAGGAGAATTGCGTATAGGCATGCAGTTTCGAATCAAAGATGATGTCGTAACAATGATAAAAAAACTGCTTTTCGAAAGACACAAGCCATATGGCAATGGATGCAATTGGTGGGCTTGCGCATCCTATCGCAAGAGGAAGAAGATTTCAAGGAATTCAAACTATAACAGTTCTCACACTTGCATATTAGCAATGATCTCCTAAGATCATTCGAAGCTGGATTTAAATATGATTTGTCTGCATATAAAGGTGTTGGTTAAAGAGAAGTCATCTAACAATATATATGTTTTGATAGCAGAGATTAGGAATTTATACATATACACGTCAATATATAAAAAACTATGGATTGCAAAGTAAGCAATTGAAGCGGCATTCAGCAACAGGGATGAGTTATACAATGAGTTACCGAAATGGCTATTAGTACTACAAGAATGTGTTCATGGAGTAATAATTAATCTCCAAACTCAATCAGCATATGACAAAAATCACTCGATATGTGATATTCATATTTTTCATAGACTTTTTTGGATTTCATGTGCGGAGGCTTTCCAATATTACAAACCAGTAACTCACAAAGATGGTACACACATTATGAAAAATATAAGAGGACTTTACAAATGGTAATTGCAAAGGATGGTAATAGGAATATCTTTCTAATTGCATTTGCGATTATGGAAGGAAAAACACTAAATGTATGGTGTTTCTTCTTTTCACATTTACCGGGAAAAAGGACATCACATAAAGGAATATGTTTCATATCCAATGGCCACAAAGCTATTAAAGGAGCATTTAAAGCAATTGGTTATTGGATGAATTCTCCTTATACTTATAATATTTACTGTATTAAATATATATCTCTGCAAGTTTTATGAGCCATTTCAAAAGTAAAAAAATGCAACAAATAGTTGTTAATATTGGTAAGTTGTAAATTTAAATTTTGGTAATTTTGGATATATATTGGTATTTTTATGTTTTGTTAATGCCTTACTCAATGTTTAAAATCACGAGTGTTTTGTTTTTGTGAGGCGAGGTGTCAGTCACAAGTTAAACCATATATATATATATACCAATTTGTGAAAAATCAACAACATTAGTAGAAAAAAAGTTAAAGACCAACAAATAAATTTATTGTTTTTCAAATATAAATTTTTACATTTATATATCTATTTGTAAAAAATCCAAAGGGTTATTTAAATGTACTTATGATATATTCACTTATATAAAAAAATAAGAAATTTTGATTTCAAATTTTCAATTTTAAATGATTAGTAAGATTATCCATTTCAATTTTATATGGTTAATAGGTTATTTGTAGGCAGATTGACAAGTATATCAATAAACTTTTGGGTTTATTATTTTTGTAATAAATAATTATATCATTTTTATGAAAATTAAAAACTTAGCATTAAATAAATTAAGATTTCTTTTTACTCTATCCAACTTTAAATAAACTTATATATATATATATCCTTAGAAGATAAACTAGATGATATGGAACAGAATGAGTGGGTGAAGATGAATAGATTGGCATGTGCCACCATTCGTCTCTGTCTTGCAAAGGAGGTGAAGTATTTCGTGATGAAAGAGACTATGGCGAAGGATTTGTCGCAGAAATTGGAAGATAAATACATGATGAAAAGCATTCAAAATCGTTTGTATTTGAAAAGGCAGATTTGAAGAGAAATCTGATATCTTTGGGTGCTTTGGAATCTAGAGGTTTCAAAGTCACAATGGAAGCAGGTGAGCTGAAAGTGTCCAAGGGTGCTATGGTTGTGATGAGAAAAGCCAGACAGAGGAATTTGTACAAGGAAAAACAATTGTAGGTGGAGTTGCTACGATTGTTGACTAGCAGAATGAAGGTGTTTCTGATGCTTCTAGGTTGTGGCATATGAGGTTTGGACATGCTGGTGAGAAGGCTCTACAATGGTTAGTCAAGCAAGGCTTGTTAAAGAATGCAAAAACATGCAAGATTGATTTTTGTGAGCATTGTGTATTAGGAAAACATACCGAGGTCAAATTTGGAACCTCAGTACATTAGACTAAAGGAATTCTCGATTATGTGCATACAGATGTTTGGGGGTCAACACAGGTTGCATCTTTAGGAGGAAAGTTTTGGTTTGTTACATTTGTAAATGACTTTTCTAGAAGAGTTTGGGGCTACACAATGAAGACTAAAGATGAGGTTTTCAATACTTTTTTGGTTTGGAAGAAAATGGTTTTGAATCAGACTGGAAGGAAAATCAAAGGCTTGAGGTCTGACAACGGAGGTGAGTATAAGTCTGATTCTTTTCAGAAATTTTGTGAAGATGAAGGTATTACGAGGCATTTCATAGTGAGGGGAAATCCACAACAGAATGGGGTAGCAGAGAGGATGAACAGGACCTTGTTGGAAAATGTGAGGTATATGTTGTCCAATGCTGTTTTGGGCAAGATGTTCTGGGCAGAGGCAGTGACATATGCATGGCACCTCATTAATAGATTACCATCAGCTGCACTGAAAGGTAAAACACCTTATGAGGTGTGGACTGGAAAACCTGCTATTGATTATGATTCTTTGCATATTTTTGGTTGTACTGCTTACTTTCATGTCACAAAAAGTAAACTTGATCTGAGAGCAAAGAAAGGTGTATTTTTGGGTCTTTGCAGTGGTGTCAAAGGATACAGGTTATGGTGCCCAGAGTTGAAGAAGTTGATATTAAGCAGAGATATTATATTTGATGAAGGCAGATTTCTCAAAAGTGATATACAACCTAGTAAGAAAAGTGTGCAAAGCAGGAATGTACAACAAGTGGAGCTTGAGCATAATGCAGCTAACTCTCAGATGGATGCAACCCTATACCTACAATTGATTTTAAAGATCATATTGATGGATGTTCTCAGTATGAATCTGAGCAGCAGCATGATAATAGTATAGCTGCAACTAGGACAAGGAGAGAAATCAAAAAGCCACCCCGATTTGCTGACATGGTTGCTTATGCGTTGGCTATTTTAGAAGATGACATTCCAACCACATATAAAGAAGCCATTAGAAGTTCAGAAAAAATGGATTGGAATAAGGCTATGGATGAAGAAATGCAATCTCTTCAGAAGAATAACACTTGGGAGCTTGTGAATCTACCAAAAGGAAGAAAAGAGATTGGTTGCAAATGGGTGTATGCAAAAAAGGAAGGCACTCGGGGAAAAGATATTGTGAGGTTCAAGGCAAGATTGGTGGCAAAAGGTTATACACAGAGAGAAGGACTTGATTACAATGAGGTTTTTTCTCCAAGTAGTGAAGCATTTATCTATTCCGATTCTTTTGGCTTGGGTTGCATAGTTTGATTTAAATTTGGTGCAACATGATGTGAAGACTGCATTTCGCATGGAGACTTGGAAGAGGAGATTTACATGTCACAACCGAAGGCTTCAAGGCAATTGGCATGGAAGACTTGGTTTGCATATTAAACATGTCATTATATGGTTTGAAACAATCTCCAAGGCAATGGTACAAGAGGTTTGACTAATTTATGAAAGTTCAGAAATTCACAAGAAGTCTCTATGATCCTTGTGTTTACTTCAAGAAGTTGTTGGATGGGACTTTCATTTACTTATTGTTATATGTGGATGACATGTTAATTGCTTGCAAGAAATATTGCTGAAGTTGATAAGTTGAAGAACCAATTGAACTTAGAATTTGAAATAAAGGAATTAGGAGAGGCTAAGAAGATACCGGCATGGAGATTAATAGAGACAGAGTAAAGGGCATAGTGCATCCGAGTAAAAAACAATACTTGAAGAAGATAGTACAAGGGTTTGGCATGGATGAACACACTAAACCAGTTAGTACTCCTCTTGCTCCTCATTTTAAATTGACTGTAGATAAATCCCCAAAATGTGATGTTGAAAAAGATTATATGAAGAATGTACCTTATGCTAGTTTAATTGGATGCCTTATATATGCTATGGTATGTATAAGACCCGATATTTCCCAGGCTATTAGCATGGTGAGTACATATATGCATGATCCGGTAAAAAGTATTGGGAAGCTGCAAAGTGGGTATTGAGGTACATTAAAGGCACTATGGAGGTTTGTCTGAAATTTGAGATAAATCATGAGAATGATGACAGATTTCTCATTGGCTATGTGGATTCAGATTTTGGTGGTGATTTGGATAAGAGGAGGTCTACTACAAGTGTATTTGTTTACTTTGGCTAATGGGCCTATTTGTTGGAAGTCTACATTGCGCCTCTACGTAGCATTATCTACTACAAAAACAGAGTATATGGCAACAAGAGAAGCTTTGAAGGAGACCATTTGGATACATGGACTGATTGCGAGACTTGGGGTTTAACCAAAAACAGGTAGAGGTATTTTGTGATAGCTAGAGTACTATCACTTAGCAAAGAACCAGGTTCACCATGCTCGGACTAAACATATAGATGTTCGTTTTCATTCTGTTAGTGATATTGTGAATGGTGGGATTATTTCACTTCAGAAAATTCACACAAGGGATAATCCTGGCGATATGATGACTAAGGTCATTGGTGGTGCCAAGTTCTTCTTGAACTTGGTCAACATTGTGATTGCTTGAATTGTTGGAGATGCAACAAGGAACTTATGAGATTGGTGTGAGATTTCATACTAAGGTGGATGTTAATGATGAGGTGGTTTTGGTATGGCTTGCAAATCTCGCCAAGTTAGAGATTGTTGATTTGGGGCTTAAGTTGGATGGCTCATTTTGCATTTTAATCCCATACTATTTTTATATGGGTTGATTCTTATTTTACTTTCTGTGAGCCCATTGGCCAATTTTGGAATAATTTAGGGGGTTCTATGAAACTTTTTCCTAATTTTCCTTTTGTATATGTAAAGTGCTCATCATGGTGAAAAGAGAGAAATGCAAAGGTTTTCTTGCTGCTCCGTGGATGTAGGCTTGGTTAAAAAGTTAAAAACTGAACCACGTTAAAATTCTGAGTTATTGTGCATTTTTCTAATTTGTTTTCCCTATTTTACATATTTTCCTTTTGTTTTTACACAATATTTATAAATTTTTGTGCTTTAGGAGAATATATTTGTAATTATGATTTTATACAATTTCATATTGTTTGATGGTACACATGCAGGTTTTCCAAATATAAAAGAGGGTTTTCATTTCCAATATATATATATATTTGGTGCAAATGCCATCAAATATCAGTTTTGTATGTGTGACTTAAAGAAAATTTAAATTATCTGTACATCCTAAAGATAGTTATCTTTAATCAGTAGTTGATTAGGAGAATAAATAATTAATAAAGTCAACATAATAACATGTCTATCTCTGGGTATTTTAAGGAAAATATTATTTTAATTCCATATATCTTATTAAGAAAATTAATTTCCTATATTACTAATCAATTGTTGATAGATTGAGGGGTGTATATGGAAAACAGATTATAGTTTCAACTTTGCAAGGGCCACCACGTAATAACGCATATATGCAGGGTTATAAAAGCAAAAAAGAAACTTTTTTTCTTTTGTATTTTTTAATAAACCGCTTGAAGGGAAATGTTGCCCTAATTAGGGCAGAATCTTCGGATTAATTGCGCTGAAGGGAGATGGCGTCTTTGGGTTCTCTCAAATCCGCGATCTTCGACAAGGAGGAGAGGAAGCTGTGAGAATCCCCTTTCCTTCTAATTTCTGGCCTTTTTCTGTAGAAATTTGAAGTATTTTGTTGTACATTCTCATCTATTAAAGAGATTGATCTTTGTCCGTCCATGCAGGCAATACCAATCCCACATCAGAGGTCTCAATGCTTACGATCGGCACAAGAAGTTCATCAATGATTATGGTATTTGTGTTCTTTTCCCTGTTGAATTTTTCTTCCAGCTATTCAATCAATAGTTGCTTCAAAATGCTATTTTTGTGAAATTAGTGGTCTTTGGAATTTCCAAAATTCTTTTGCACGTAGTTCAGATTATTGGTGTAGATGCCCTGAAAGTTTGCTTGCTGTGTGTTTTTTTAGTTCATCATGCATCATGTTTCTTTGGAAATTATCAATTGTTAGTGATGTAATTATTTATAAAAGTGACACATTCAGTTGAAGATGGAAGCTCTTCAATCTGTGTTATTGGAAATTTAGATATTTACAAGAATTGCAAGCTTTAGATTGAGCTTATTAGAATTCACTTATAGTTAATAGTACTTCAACTCTGAGATGTACATATACTCAGGAATCATATATATGCATTCATACATGCATATATTCATGTGTTTCTGTACGTGTTTAAAAATGCTCTTTCAGGAATTTAGCTTGAGACTCATTTGTTGTTTTAGACATATGGTTTAATTTTGCATGAATTACTGGTTAGCGCTAAAACTGAACCATGTGATGTTTACTTTATAACGAAGTATTTGATTTTCTTCACTCTTTTATGTTTCCACCCATTGCATGTTTCTTTTATATTGAAAATCCATGATTGTTCTTGTTAAACTAGTTCTTCTTGGAATACCGGCGCTAGCGCCAATCCCAGGCCCTCCTTGGGTTATATCCCGCAAGGAAGCAGACTAAGAATTTGTCTAAATAGTTCAAAATCAGAGACAAATAATTGGACCTTAGGAACTCGGCCAGTTGGATACTATGAAATAATGCAAATAAGTAGATGTTTATTTGCTGTATCCTAGTGTCCTATACCAAGCAGGTGATGAACAGTCCCTTTCATGAAAGAAAGAGGTTGGGGGCTACATGCATCTGTACATTAAAACTATGAAATTTAACCGAGTTGTGGGTCTTATCATGCTTCCTTTTCTTTCTTTTTATGCCTCCCTTATATCTTTATTTCGTTTCTTTTATCAATACAATTTTCTTCAAGCCTTTTTCTCTCATGTCCCTTGTCTTCTGTCTTTCTTTCCTTACGAAAATTGTCTCTATCTGAAATTATGTTATAGCAATGATTATTTATTTATTTATTTATTTATTATGTTAAAGCAATGATGTTTTTGTGCCTATGTGCCAACAACCTCAATTTATTGTCTGTATGCCATGTGTTTAAGTTTGTTATTTAAAGTCTATTTAATGAATGAATGATATTTTGTAAGTGTGCCTAATGTAACTTCTGTATGTATGCCTCTGTAGAAGTTAACTAGGGAAGAAATGTGTTCAATTGGTGAAAATCAGATGCCTTCTTGGACTGGTTGATGGTTTAGTAAGGGTGAACATTATTAGGATTTTGTATGGTGTAAACAAAGAAACTTTCGAAATGGAGGTTTATAGGGTTATAGAAGAAGGTATATCATTTTCAAGGCTACATGCAGAAATCTACCTATTTTGTATGGTAGGCAAAGATCCCAATGTGCTTTCATTCTTTAGTATCCAAGTATTTGCTTATCACACAAAGAAAGAGCCAATGCAGAAGTAAATAACCTAGACTTCTTCAATTTTTTTTCGTTAAACTAAGAGAGTTTTGTATTCCTGTTCTAATAAGTTGTTTTCTTGTGCAGTGCAATTTTATCAAAATTCGAAGAATACACATGAAAATTTGCCTATCAAAACTGATCAAGATACTATCAGAGAAAACTACAGGTACAGTGCATTATTCCAGTTTTGTCATAATCTACACGCGCTACTATTATTAAAGTATTGGTTTAAAGGCATTTACTTTTGTGAAATGAGGATACAACTTTGAAATTTTGTTTAAGAATCTAGAAGCTCACTTTGAACCAGAAGTGGGCTGTCTCACTTCTGCTTGTTGATGATTTAATTAAATTATAAAGTTCTGCCAACTAATTTTTTCTGCTTTGTACTTTGTGTTCATCTGCTTCTTTGATTGCAGGTTGCGTAGTTTAGATATCTTGGTTATCATAGCAATTTGAGCACACTTGCTAGTTAAGGTCAAGAAGAGCAGGATAGATTAAAAATACTCAATGTAGGAGATTAGATTTTGACAAAACATATTTTTATTCAATTTTTCACAACTCATGTAATTAATGTTTTTATGGATAATATGACAGATCACCGTGCTAATTGATAATAATTACAAATAAATTGCATATCTTTATGTCCTATAATTAGTAAGATGATTTTGTACAAAGACAGCATCATTATAGTATTGAACGATGTGAGCATCATTATACTTATCCATGTAGGTTGGCACTATTGATCGATCTTTTGGCATCATGGGCCATGTTTAATGGAGTTTTTGAGTGTATGCATTTAAATGATCCTTTTTTTACTATATGATTGCTTTTTAACCAGTGACTATCAATTTGCATGTCCGTGGAAACCGATGCGTCTATTTTTGTCAACTTATGTAGATTCATTGTTAATGAAGAAGATGATATGGACTCAACTTGGGAGAAAAGGCTTGTCAAGCGATACTATGACAAGCTTTTCAAAGAGTATCCTTCATTCTTTGCCGAACTACTTCTGCCATCTATCTTCTTTCTTCAAGGTCATACTGCTATCGTTTATGATTCAAATCTTCAATTTATGCTTGATCTCTTAGTAACTACAATCTTGAAGTACTTTAAATAGGTCAGTTGATAATAACTGGTGAAATTTGAAATCTTAATTTTTGTACTGATCTGGTATAGTTAGCTCTGATTTATGTGTATACAAAGTGTTCAAATGATGAAAAATAATGTTCTGGTTATCTACTTAAAGTTAAGTCCAATTTTTTCTCTATAAAATTTAATTTGTTCATTTTATTTGAATTTTTTGCATCATATAGTTTATAAGTTTTCTCTATTGATGAAATTTGCTAGCTACATCTCCCAAGAAGCCTTAACTTGTGAAAGATATTGCATTGCGGACATGTCTCACTACAAGAAAGGCAAGGTTTGTTTCATTCAGTAAATTATTATTATTACTCCTGTCGTTGAACTTCTGAATTAAGGTTCTTTTGTTTGACTATTCCAAATGACATTGTCTTCACTTATGTATTTTCTCATCTTATCCCAAAACTAGGCATGCTTCATTCAGTCAATGCTTAGCCTCTGTTTGATTGCATAATGCAGTTTTTGTTAGAACATGATTATTTCTTAATGATGGTTTTTCTTCTTTACAGATTGGCCTAAGGTGGAGAACTGAAAAGGAAGTTGTATCTGGAAAAGGTCGCTTAAAATAAAAAATCCTTTCTCTTGCAATAGCTTTCCTGATCCGTTTCAATGATGGTAAAATTTAAAATTAAACGTTACCATCTGATCATGAATGGGAATTACTTTTTCCCTTCCTTGCCTAAAATTGTGTTCTTGACGTTGATGTCGGGTTGCCACCAGCAAATGGCAATTCAGTCAAAGTTGTGGAAGGTGTGGTTTGAGTTAGTTCTTTATAATAGTGGAATTTGGTAAAAGTTTGTTTCTAGATGACATGAATTTATGGTTGCATAAGGATGGATGGTATCTGAAGGAAGTTGAGGTGCCTGCTCCTGCATGCTTTAGGTGTACTAATGTTCTAATATCCATTAAATGCTAAAGGGCCTGTTTTAAAAAATTTCGAATCCCTAATTCTGAAGTGCTTTCAAAATGAAAAATATTTATATTCGTCATATTTGTATAAAGATTGCATATACTGCTCTCTTTTGGTTTTGCTTCTCATCTATTAAGTTGATATGTTTCCTTGTTGAGATTGTCTTAAGGTGTAGTATGCTTCTATAAGTACTTCTTCATGACCCTCTCATTGAACTCAGAAATGCTAATGCTACTGCATTACTTTGTTTGACAGGCCAGTTCGTGTGTGGCAATAAGCTTTGTGATGAGAAAGATGGCTTAGGAAGTTATGAAGTATGTTTTCTATGATTTTGTTTGTTGGACATCATTTAACATGTTTGAAACATGGCTTGAATAAACTTGCAACACTGAAGCTAATACAATTAATTTCTGTCTTTTGTTTTTACAGGTAAACTTTTCTTACTTGGAAGCAGGTGAAAATAAACAAGCACTGGTAAAATTGGTTGCTTGCAAGAGGTTAGCTGGTTTTTTAACATCTCTAGTGGAATTTGTACAGCTGTGATGTCTTCATAATTTTCTCTAGTTGCTGTGAAATTGAATTTTATGATAGTTCACAGAAACTCTTGTTCTGTAACTTGTTAATATGAGATTAAACTTTTTAAAAAATAAGAGGACCACACCATCTTGATTAGATCTTTTTTTGTCAAGATGTGCAGAAAAGCTTGTGTATAAGAGGCAGAAAGACAAGGAGAGATTAGAAGCACAACAGAAAGACAAGGAGAAAAGGAAGAGGTTTTGACTAGATTCTCTTCTGTTAATATCCTGTGCAAGCTGTGAAAAGAGCACTTTTTGAATTTGACATCTATGAGTAATTGATATGTTTTCTTTTTTCTTTTGTTTTTTTATTTTTTGTCAATAATAGAGAAAGAACAAGGCATGATGAAAGCTCAGAAGATGGCTACAGCAGTAATCCTGATAGAAGAAAAAAGGGTACTTTTCTATCCCTCCTGCTTTTTACATCTTACCTGTGCTGCTTATATGTTAGTGGTGCATGGAGCACAGACCAAGTATATAATCAATATCTTGTTCATCATTTATTCTGTCATCAATTCATTGTGGTTCTTGGCCTATGAGCGAAGGTCGACATTTTGGCTTTTATGCCTTGTCGTCCCACTCTTGATTATTCTTACTTCTTAAATTTTAGACATTTCTGTTAGGATGAAAGAACCAGAGCAGATGGCACTGAACTTTTCAAAAATCTTACAAACAGTAACAATCTCAACTAAAAGTTTCAGTGGGAGTGCCAAACCGAGAAAAAGTAAACATGGATTGCATCACTTGCTTTTTTCTGATTTTTGACAAATGCGACTTGGACTTGGAAACACATCTCTGTTCAACTTTGATCATGTTTAAAATAATACTGATATAAAGAAAGAATTACTATCTTCTCTGTTTTCTTTAAACATTCTGCTTAACCTGTTCATATGAATGCCTAAAAAAAGTAGAGGTTTTGCTTGAGCTTTCTCTCTTCCCTATACTGTTTGAACTAGTTATAACCTCGTCGGTCTAAATCGCAGCCTGAATCCTTTATGCTTTCTCACTAATACTGTGCCTTATTGTGAACAAACCGATATATTTAGTAAGCTGCTATTTGTTGTGTGTGTGTGTGCTCAGGGAAAAAAACTTCATCTTCGACGACTAGCAAAAAGAGCAGGGACGAAGAAGATTTTGATGAGTTTCTTGAGGGAATGTTTCTATAACTTGACTAGTTATGATCCTCTTAACTGCTGGCAGTCATGTGTTGTTTGATCTGGTGCACATTTTTTGTACAAATGTCGGAGCTAATCAAAGTCTATAATAAATAATGTCTCTTTACTAAATGCAACATTTGTGCTCGAGTTTTATGGTTCACTTGCGGGTTGTGTAAATTATTTTTTCCGTTAGGAACTGTGTCTAATTAATTATTATAATAAATAATATTGTGCAATATATAACAAGCTTTGTGACTTACCAGTATCATTTTGAATGTTTCAATTGGCCTTTCATAATGGTTTGATTTTATATGCTTGGCTTAGCCCATACACTTGTAAACACTTCAATTTCAGCACAAAAATGAATACACAAATTCCATCAAAATCCACAAGTCAATATCCTATTAGTCCCCTCTTCACCACAAACTCAAACCCAACATCCAATAGAACTCCTTCCCTCCATGATAAACCTCCACGTGGAGTTCTCCAATTGGCTCCCCATTCTCAACAGATAAGATAACTAATTGCCACCTTTTAACTTCCATCAACCATCTCCTTCACACCACCTCATCCAGAGCTCTCCTTCCCCTTCTCCGCACCATACTCACAACTTCATCATCATCATCATCATCATCAAGAAATGGCATCACTGACCATGATGGCATCCTTCGTCGGAGGTGTCACCGCCGTCAAGCGGCCATGGAACAACCACCGCCGGAGCCTCACCGTCCCAAAAGCACAAATCCAAGACACTACCAAGAAGACCACCAATGACAATGAAGATGACAACATCAACAACCACAACAACAATGGACGCAGAGCAGTGATGTTCGCCGCCGCCGCAGCAGCCATCTGCGCCGCAGGGTCTCACCCGGCCGCCATGGCTGATGAACCTAAGCCGGGCACTCCGGAGGCTAAGAAGATCTATGCTCCGATTTGTGTCACCATGCCAACTGCTAAAATTTGCCACAAATGAGAGAGCATGTACTACTTCGGTGTTCTTGAATGATGATATATTGTCATAATTGTAATTTGTGTGTCTCTTATGTGTCCTTTCTTTGTATGTGCATGGCATGAGCATGAAGATTGAATGGATTTTCTTCTTGTCTTTTTAAATGCATTTGTGGATTTTAAATCTTATTCTTAAGTTTATTATTTGGAGTAACGCATGGCATTGATTTCACATTTTTTTTTCCTTTATTTTCACCCAAAATTTGCCACAAAAATGAATGGTCGTAACGGATTTCTAATGAGAGTGCATAAGCTGAATGATTAATTTATATATATTTAAAAATTTTGATCGGTTTATTAATGTATTTTTGGATGCATTTGTATATTTTTAGAACTTTATTGTTTGTTTATTATTTTGATTTTCTTGATATTATATGGGTTACTTGTGCATGCGTGAGCTAGAGATGCATTTTGGGAAGCATCACAAGATACACAGAAATTCTTTTTTTTTTTTTTTTGAAAAAAGAGAAGTCTCCCATGTGTTTCTTTTCAAATGAAAAGAGATTGCAATCTGTTCCTGATTTAAAAATGGATTAAGACCCTGTTTTAAATTTAAAATTGGTAAAAACAATAAATAGAAATTTTGAAAAATGACATGTTTTAAAAAAATAATAAAAATATGAATAATTGTTATTTAAATTTTTTATAAACTACACAATAATATTTTATAAAAACATATCCTTATTTTTCATATTTAATAATTAGAAACTAAATTGTGTTACATTTTTAAAATCTTAGTTTTAATCTGAAATTATTTAGAAACATTTACAAATATAAATATTTATAACATTATAATTATATAAAATTATTTTGAGCTATAATTATTTTTCAAAAAAATATAATTAAATTTAGATATGGATTTCAAATTTTTTTTTAAATTTAATTATATATTTTAAAATTTTACAAATAAATTTGAATATTCAAATATTCATAATAGTTTATAAAAAATAAAAAATAGTAATATATAAAAATAGTAATAACAATTCCTTGGGAATATTTTCTAGTGTAGTAAATTGCAAACTATAGTTAACTCTATGTGCCCAATAGCTAGATCTCATAACATGAGGAGCATGTACACATAATTATTAAAAATATATAATCTAATTATTTAAATATGTACTTTTATTGGTAGAAATTTGTGAAAAGAAAAAAGTAATTCTATACAATAAAAATAAATGAACTTAAATATTTATCAATCATTGTGATTTTCTTTATATTTGACTGAATCATGCAGTTTTACCCAATGTTGTACAGTGAATATTTGGTTTCAATTTAATTGATTATAATTAGAACACTAAGGTTCTCTCAAAAAATTATTAAAAATAATCAAAAGAATTGTTCAAACTGACCAAAGAATTAAGTAATAATTCTAACTTAAATACTGTATAAATTAAAAATAAAAACATTTTTTTAAATTATTAAAATTTATCCTTTGAACCATATGATAAATTATGGCAAAATAATTGTTTCTTGACGGAATTGAGGCAGAAACTTGAATAAAAATAGCATTTTTTTTTGTCATACTTTTAGGCCCGTTTGGATGAGGGGATTGGGCACTATTAGCATGGCAATGATTGCTAATAGGAATATATACCCATGTTTGGATATTTTACTATTAGGTTAGTAATGAGTACTGTAGGTAATTGAATGGTATATAGTGAAGGAATTTGATTACCCCCAAAATTGGGAGGCATAGAGGGGAATGAACACTGTTGATAGCAAAATGACATTTTTACCCATAGTTGAGATTTAATTAAATAATATATATTAATTTAAATAACTAATTATAATAATTAAAGTAAATAATAATTAACATAAATTGAGTCATTTAAAAATTATAATAATTAAAATAAATAATAGTTATTTATATACATATTACATTATTATAATTAAAGTGAAATGACAATTTTGCCCCTACATCGATTTAATTTAATAAAAAATATTTAATTATGATAATTAAAGTGAAATGACATTTTTAATCATGAAATATTTAATTAAATAAAATAATTAATTTAAATAATTAGAAAAAATTTACTATCTTTTAAATTATTGGGAATGAAATCCATACTATTTATCACATATAAAATAATTAATTATATTAATAATTCATATAGTAACAATTGAAAGTAATTTAATCTGAGAAACTAATTTTAATAATTAAATTATATTGTTAGTTAACGTGAAGTATTAATTTTAAATATTAAGTACAATAATAAATTGATTTCAACAATAAAGCCATAACATAAAATAAATCTTTTTAGTTAAATATTTAATCATAATAAATAAAAAATTAGATGTATTACAAATATTTAGTAAACTGT
This sequence comes from Dioscorea dumetorum, assembly GCA_902712375.1. NCBI lineage: Eukaryota > Viridiplantae > Streptophyta > Magnoliopsida > Dioscoreales > Dioscoreaceae > Dioscorea > Dioscorea dumetorum. Next base: position 617,750 of record CACTHL010000105.1, on the reverse strand, counting down.
AATGCTATTTAAATGTTATTTTAAAAAAATATCGAGTTGCTATATATATATATATATTAAGGGTATTAGAGTCATTTCAATATGATTTACTATTTCCATTTTTCCCATTCCCAATATATATTTCTTTTCAAAAAAAACTTTTTTTTTTCCCTTTCTTTTTTTTTTTTTTTTTTCTTTTTATATTCCCATTTCACATTCCCATTTCCATTCTAATTTAAAAAGATATACACTTTACTACCCAACATTTTCTACTATTTAGATTGCTCGTTTTAAAAAAATAAAAATGATTTAGTTATACACTTAAAGTGAAATAAAACATTGGGTTTAATCATAAAAATAAAAATAAATATAAAAAATTAATTATATTAATCCAAATTTAAGATTATACTAATTAACTAAAAAAAATATAAAAATACACATACCACTAACGAAGTGGGAGTTGAATCCTTCGGTTTTGCATATTCTGAAATCGAACCAAAATAGCTTCATCATCAATTTTTTGAAAGACTTGGCGTTCGATATAGCATATCATCATATCATTCAACCATTCATCTCCTATCTTATTGCGCAAATCGGTTTTGATGATATTCATGGCAGAGAAGGATCTTTCAACTGATGCCGTTGCCACCGGTAAGATCAAAGCCAATTCAATAAGGCGATAAACCAACGGAAATACCAAATGCTTTCTACTTTCAACTAGTTTCACAGCAAGACTTGCAAGATCATCACATTCAACAAAATCAGAACATCTTCTAATATCATGAATGTATGTGTGAAGTTGCTCTTTTAGAACTTGAAGATCTTGTATAGAAAAATCATCATAATAAATTTCTGCAAGACGAAGTAGCCTGGCATGATGGAATCTGGAAAATGAGTTTCTTGGATCAAGACATGATATGCAAGTTAGCAACTCTGTAGTTGTCTCTGTGAACCGATTATTCATCTCAATGGCAATCAAATCAATAACTGCAATAAAAATCTCTGCATGATAATGATGATAATAAGTAATCCACTGCCCTTCACGCCTAGAACGACCCCGAACTGGTATTTTATCTTCCATGTTAGGCACTGGAATATACATTCTATCACAAAAACTTCGAACCTCTTCTAATAACTCATCCCATCTGTTATCCCTTAAATCTTGAATACGATCTTTTACAAGTATCAATTAATGCCATTGCATTGACAATATTTTGATCTTTGTGTTGTAAAGCATTTGATAATTCATTTGTGATCCCCAACACTTTCACCATCAAATGCAAGACAAAGACAAACTCAAAGCTCTCCATTTTACTAATCAAACTTGATGCCAAACCTTTTTGATCTCGCAATCGATCCATCTTGACACACATTTTGTAACACCTCCAAAACTGATTCCCACATTGTCGGGAGGCGAATCAAAGTTATAAAATGTGAACCCCAACGAGTATCTCCCCGCTTTTGCAAGATTTGTCTCTTGATGCTTTCCTTTTCCCGAAAAAATCTCACCAGTCTCTAATCTTTCAACAATTTTTTGATGATGTGTTTGAAGCAATGCATCTTTTCTTTTACATGACGCACCCACAATATTCACAATCATATTTGTATAACAAAAAAAAATCAGAAACAACCAGAATACCCTTGGCAATGAAAACAACTACTAATTGCGGTTGGTGGGCGAAGCAAAGGATATAAAATGCGAAAGGATTTTCATTTAAAATCAATGTCTTCAGACCATTAAATTCTCCTCTCATATTTGAGGCTCCATCATACCCTTGTCCTCTCAATTTTGAAATTGATAGACCATGACGAGCAAATAATTCATCTAAAGTTACTTTTAGAGAAAATGCTGAAGTGTCAGTTACATGCTGAATCGCAAGAAATCTTTCAACAACTTGACCTTGCTTGTTCACAAACCTCAAAGTGACTGCCATTTGCTCTTTTATTGATTTATCCCGAGACTCATCAACCATTAGTGAGAAATTACTGTCACCAATTTCATTAATAATTGCTAATGTTGTCTCTGCAAAGACATGCATTCACTAGTTGTTTTTGAATCATTGGAGAAGTTAATTGATTATTCCCGGAGCATTTTCATTAATAACATTCCCAACCTTCTCAACCCTTTTTGCATACCAATTGAGTATCTCCAGAAAAGTTCCCCTTATTTTTAGAACTTGAAGACTCGTCATGACCACGGAATGCAAGACCTTGTACCAAAAGAATTCGTACAACATCTAGAATAGCTGTTAGACGAGAGCGATAATCGATCTCCATTTGACGCCCATGAGAAGATAACACGTGTGACACACTTTGCCTCTGATTTTTAAAATCTTCACAATGTCGTCTAGCATCATTATGTGCACTATTTACTGGACCTACATGTTGATTAAAGGCCTCAAGTGCTTTCCTCCAATTAGAAAATCCTTTTCTTGTAAAAATATCACTTGCTCCCTTTTCACTTCTATCTTGCCTGAAAAGATAACAATAAAAACAATAGGCTTCATCTTTTGCCACACTATATTCCAACCAATCATACTTTTGAAACCACGCTTCTTGAAAACGTCGCATTTCTTTTCCTTGTTGTTTTTTGGGGAAGTCATATCCAGTTGGTTGACATGGGCCTTTTAATAAATACGATCTTCGAAGTTGATCTCTAATACCCACGTCATACTCTTCAATGGGTTGGCGAATTCCAGGATCGGCAATAATATCATCTGGACTAAACTCAACACGAGTTCTCTTTTGTGCTCCAGTGCTAGCTTCAGAAGAAATATTTGGTCCCGATTCACAACTTTTCGGTCGAGGTTTAAAAAATCTCTCCATAACTATATATATAATAATTAATTCAACCAGAAATTAAAACCTAAAGTAACAAATAATATAATTAAAAAACAACTAAACTCAATTAAAACCAAAAGTAACAAATAACGTAATTAATAAAATCATAAAAACTAAAATTTATTTAAAAAAAAACCTTACCGGAGTAGTGGCAATGAAGTCAACAATAGGGTGGAGAAAACATATGATTTGAAAGAGATAACCCCAAAATCCAATGAGAATTATGACAACTGGAAGCTCAAGCAAAGTAACTGGAAAAGTTCAAAATTATGTGAATTAGTCTAATTGGAATAAATCATTATGAATGTGAATTAATCTAATGACTCTAATTGGAATAAATACCTTTTGAATGCAATTAGTCTCATGGCACAAAAATGAAAGCCTGCATTTGCTCCCCTGAATCTCTCATGGCACAAAAACGGTGCAACTTTGTCAATGGAAGCTGATTCAATGGCGGACCTACAAGATAACAACGAGAATCAACATAAAAAGAAAGGTTAGACACATGTTATAAGCACAGATCGGGACACCATATACATCCACATGACATGGAACTTATTTGCGAGAGATTTATGCCCTGAAGTACTTAGTTTGTCTTCACTACTCCAATTATAACTCACACTCCTTCATCACGGGTTCAAACATCTCAATCTTTTCTAAGTGACGAATAAAATACCACTAGAAGTTTTTGCGAGTGCCATGAATAGAAATTTCCTCTCGTACAATGTCCTACAATACTACTAAAACCATGAAAGTCAGGTACCTTCTGCTTAGAGATGGGCACTTTGGAAAAAAGAGTGAAAAGATGTACCAAAGGTTTTCTCCACTTGGAGAAAGACTGAGTTGTTAGATTCAATGGCTGTGCAGGATGAGAGAAGAAAGCTTGTGGAGCATTTGATTATTAATAAAGATCAAATTTATGCTGACAGATTGTTTATCAAGGTGATGCATGTGAGAAACTTCCTACACAATATAAAAAAAAGCAAGAAATATAAATCTAAGAACACCCGACAGAAATTGTTCTTCAGTTCAGCCTGTCATGATTTCACCAGAGTTTTCAAGAAATCTCCAAGAGAGATATGGAAGGCTCATCCCTAGTACAAAACCAAATCAACCAGCTTGATCATCATAATCAATATAGGTCAGCCAACTACAAACAATATAAATATATAGTATACACTTATGAAATGCTTTATGCTTAGATTTCCACCCCACAGATAACCTCTATCAAAGATTAACTATAAAAGTATTCCAAATAAATTTCAAGGTTGCTCAGCCTTAACTCTTTACATTTGTTAATTTTCCATTAATGATAAGATCTCTCTTTACAAAACTACGCTAGCGGGACAGGACTTGCAATTGTAACCTTGGGCACATGTAATCCACTACATACAAACAATACTAACAAATCTCCTTCAATTCCAAAACATGATAAAATTTTCATCCACCAACATCTCTAAGTCTTTGATCAATGGCATAAACTCAGCATCCAAATCTTAGCAAAGCAGAATAAATAGGCAAATCCCACACCAAATCACTAACAGAAGTGCAAAGACTCATCAATCACCAAGAACAATCAGTCAATCACCAAATCCATCAAGTGACAAGTCAACATATTTATCAAAAGCTTAATTAAATAAAACAAAAACAAATCAGAACCTCCATGGACCATGACTCCATCTGCTCATGAGTTCCAAGTTCCAAACTCCAAAGAATCCAAACTAATGAAGTCGAAGATTTTGCTGGTGCGGTGTGCCGGCGGCGCCTGGTGAGTGGTGGCTGGTGTGTGGCAACTTTGCTGGATTGGTTATTTGACCTAAAAATTGAATACTTGAATTGTTGCCTCAAAGCCAAGGGCTGAAGGGCCCAAAGGGCTTCTGGGCTTGGTTTTGGCCCAAGGGGGTGCTAAGTGCTTGACAATGACCAGTTGCACCACCCCTTTATCTTTCTTATATTAAAATGAGTAAAGGACTCTCAGGGACCAAGGGGGTGCTCAAGCACCCCCTTGCCCCCCCCCCCCCTCCCTCCGCCACTGCTCTGGGGCCTTAAAAAAAGTATAAAATGATAAAATGATTTTTATACCCCTGATGCAAGTAATTAATATTATATATTAAATAGAATGCTAGGATAAATAATAATTTCATTGGAATTATCTATTTAATTATTATTTGAAGTAGAATATTATTTTAATGATTATTTAGTAATATTTCACATTAATTATTATTTATTATTTTGAATTAAACATCATAGTTATATTTTGAATATAATTATCTATAATTATTATGATTAAACATTTAAATTAAACAATTTATCTTAATTATTACCAGATTTAATTATAATAATAGTAATTATTGTTTTTTAATTACATAATTCACTTCTATTATTAATTTTTTTAATTAATAAAAATTAATGATTTAATTAAACAAATGCGAAAGTCAAAGTGTAAAATTGTCATTTTATATTTAATGAATCAAGAATCCTCTGTCCGTTTTTTTGTTTTTGAAAAGATCTCAACCCATTTTAAGAGTTAAAAATAAAAAATAAACAAATAATGTTAAATCCCACCAGCACCATCGCACCTCCCACACCACTCTCGCCGTTTTGCCTGACACCACCGGCACCATCGCGACGTCACCACCGTCAACGAAGTCGAGATCACCGTTTATCTCCGCATCACAACCTCGTCCCTCTCCCGCAGTTTCTACATCACCAACAACCACGCCGCCGGTGCTACCTTGTCTACAACCTCATGCCAAACATCAGCCTTGAGAACCACATCTTCATAAGTGGCGGCAAGTGTCCCAAGCTCACCTTAGAAGAAGAACATTATAGTAGATGTTGCCAAAGGCCTTGCTTACTTGCATTATGGACTGAAGCCAACCATCTATCATAAAAATATCAAAGCCACAAACATCTTGCTTGATGGAGAGATGAGAGCTAGAGTTGTAGACTTTGAATTACTGATTGGGCTTGGACATTGATTAAGGCAAAATTAATGAGAATTGAAGTTGGACAACATAACGTTGATAAACACAAACAACATTTCTCCTTAATTAATGAGAGTTGAAGTTGGGTGAACATGGGGTTGATTACTGATTGGGCTTGGATATTGATTAAGGCAGGATTTATTTTGGTTTTGTTTCACTATTGTTTGTGATTTGATTTCAATTCTGCACTGTGCTTATGAAATGTCCAAGGTTGTAAATATTTATGTAGAGTTTTGAGCACTTAACTAACTGCGAATTGTATTCCTTTGATACAAATGTGCAAGTTCAGAGTCATTTCTACATAAATAACTACTCATGCTAAATATCACATGATATTATGTTCAAACTTAACAGTTAGTAAATACTTTTATCGTTGTGCATAGTATACAAATGTATAAACTCCAGAATAATTTTTACAGAAATTCAATAGAACTCAGCAAATAACTGTATAGACTGAAACAAACCATTATAGTATCAAATTAACACAAGAATTCAATTCATTGCTTTTAGAGTGGAAGGTGAGAATTGTTTCTGCATAAATTCAATACATAAATTCATAAGATTGAGAATATTTCTGCAATTTCGAGCATCAAACAAACATCAAATTGAATTCATTAGACAGACTTCAGAGAGAGTACTGAAATTACACAAATGTGAAAGTCCACGCCACATATTTCTGCACAAATTCAATACATCAATGCAGGAGACTATTTTGTACTGAAATACACTTCAACCTCATTTTAAGTTTCAGCAAGTATCACATTCATCATTTATCAGCAAGTGAAATGGGTAACGTTTCAGTTTTAGAGCAACCAACTTCACAAGCTATACTAAGTCCACTGCAACTAAATATCACATTCATCATTCCAAGTTTTTCTCCGATGGAAAGCATACATTGAAAAGGTTTCTTTCATCTAGAACATCCTCACACAATGAAAGGCCATTGTTATTTCCCTACAAAATCAAATCAGCAGTGCATGATTAACAGAAAATCCATGAACACTGAAAAAACTTCAGCAGTGCATAATTCAATGAGAATATCCATCTAGTTTTTTTTCAATAGAGATCAACTTCACATAATTCAAATGATATAACACCTGAATTAAAATGGATATTGGCCCAAGAAGTTGAATTTGATTCATGACCTAATGAAGTAGATGTTCCAATTTCATTTGCAAGCATCTCTACACTATCAACAGATGTTGAATAATTTGATGGTTGACCCTGTCACATATAATTCAATTAAAAAAAAAAACACATGTGTTCAACATTGTACAAATAAAAATGAAATTATAGATGGTGTTACATCATGCATTAAAAAATAGAGGTATTTTATATTTTTTAAATACCTGTGATGAAATATCAATGCCAACATTTTGCCAAATGAAGTCATAGACATCCACATTCAGCGCATTTGAGAAAAAAATTGGAAGAAAAATTATTGTCCAATTTATTAAAATATAGGTATGGAAGAATAGAACAATACCACACTTTCTTGATTGTGAATTTCAACCTATGTATCATTTTGCATTTGTACAGTCCCCTTTGCTTGAGTTTTCTGAAGAAAAAAATAATTTTAGTCCAAAAAAAGATTAAAACGCTAAGAAAAATTGTGTAAAGTATAAGTACTTTTTTTTATTTCTAATGATCATCTCTTCAACTTTTGACTTCTTCCTCTTGGATAGTGTTCGGCCTTACTAAGCACACTTAAAAAAGTTAAGAACTTTGAAGATGTTGCTTGGTGCTCATGATCCTTTTCCAACAATATTGGTGGATAACTTGATTCGAGTGACTCTCCAAATAATTTGCATTATTCATGAGCTTCTTTATTGCCTCATACACACACTTCATTAAGAAATTATATTTTTCAATGGATTCTACTCCAATTTCAGCGGCTTTAGAAAAATAAGAGCATAATTTATTATACCACACTTTTTGCTTGCATCTTCAAAACAATTCTTTACATAAATATGATGGCGTTTAATATCTTTTCTCCAACGAGGTAAAATATATTGAAATAGAATCTCTTTGACATTCCTCTCAATAAGAACTTTGCATATATGCCTACAAATAATTCCTTTAAACTCAAATAAACGACATGTGCATTTAATATCAAATTCAAGCTCATTTTGATAAACAATAAAACCCACTTGTCGTCTAACTCTTCCATCTTTTCCTTTTAAAATGTCTGTCACCTGAAATATATTTCTTGCCCTTTCTAATATGATAAATATAAGATTGCAATATAGCATTCCTCTCAGCTTATCTTGGAATAGCTTAAAATTTTCATTGGTATAGGCTTCTTGCAGTTGCTTCTCAAAGCAACAATCAGTTAGCATTGGAAAGCTATAGTTAAAAGTAGCAAAATCAGCCTTGTTTTCTTTCTCAATCTTACTTTTTAATGCATTGTCATATTGCTCCACAAATTGCTTTAAGGATGTTGTTGGATCAACATAACCATCAAAGAAAGCATTATGCTTTCACTTCTTTGAGTGGTAGATATTCCAACCCAAAAAACTCCTTTAACATATACAAGAACCCAACAATGACAATTTATATATAAAAAATTTAGTCATTCATTTTTACCGATGTTGTAATCTTCTATCATTTTCAACTAAATGTTTTCAAATTCTTGAATATCTACTGCCTCATAAACAATACTCTTCAAAATCTTCTTTATTGTTTTGTAGTGGGTTAGTCCTCCAAGCTTCTATGGGATCTTCTTCATAATATGTCAAAGACAAAGTTGGTGATGAAAATTTTGAAACATTTCATGATTGCACCTTAAATAGCCATACATTGATATGTAATTATTGCCTTTGGAGCCTTATCTGATATGCATTCCAACCAAGTTTTAAATAACCAAATATAGGCTTGTGATCTTTTGACAATAACCTACATCCAAAAAATATTGTTTGCTCATGATGATTTACTCCAACAAATGAAGCAAATGACATATCATATTTATTTGTTAAATATGTTGTGTCAAAAGATACAACATCACCAAAAGCTTCATATGCTACTATACACCTTGCGTCTGCCCAAAATACATTTCGTAACTGACCTTTTTCATCCATATCAACCAAATGAAAAAAATTAGAATTTCTCTGTCACATGCGTGAGAAATAATTGCCAAGTGCATCCGCATCTCCAACTCCAAGCCTGAACTGCCTTGCTTTTGCAATATAATTCCGACAATCTTTTTCAGTGTTGGTTAAATTTTCATATCCACCACTTTCAACAGCTAAGGAATGAAAGTTTTTACCCAAGCCTATACCTGCTTGGTCATTTAATTCAAGCCTTTTTTTGACATATACATCTATTTTTTATTACACCTTTGGAAACAAGCCTTATGTGGGCTAAGTGTGTGCTTATACTCTAAATTGACACCAAATATGGTAAAACACCCATCGTTACCAACAATAATATTTATTTTGGCTTCACACTTTGTTTTAGTAGATAACTTTGGGTTGAAAGCACTTTTTGCAATGGATATTCTTTTACCACCTCTTTGTTGGCATTTCATGTGTATGACTATATGGTGGAAATTAAAATTTTTACCACCACTTGGATCAATACACAAAGGAACTCATTAGAATGACAATGGCAAGGAGAAAAGCCTGAGCATTACAACAAACACTTAATGTGCACCGAAAAAACCATGAAGAGTCATAAATTCTATTTCTAGTCCAAAACAAATTTCCATACCTTAAGAGATTATAGAATCTCTTGATTAGAAGGAAATCGATTTGCCTCTTGGCCTCTTGAAAGCACCTTTCTTTCAAAGCACCTCTTGATTCACCTTGAACCTAAACAACGAACTACCACACCACTTAGATAGATGGATGTGGAGTTCAAAGCTTAAATCCAACCACCTTGTAGGAGAAGATGTAATGAGAACTAAGGAGGGTGATGATGAGTATGTTGGCTAGGGTTTTAAAGCTCAATCTCTTCACCACTTTTTTTCTTCTCTCTTTTTACTTTACATCATGCCCCTTTTTCTATAGCAAGGGTTAGGGCAACTCTTTGTGCAAATTACACAAATGCCACCAGCCTTATTTGGCCATTTCAAGCTCTCATTAATCTCTTCTTTTATGGGCTTAATAAATAAACTTATGAACAAATAATATCAACCATACTATTTGTTTATGCAATGTCTCTATTATTCTCATAATGCTTTCAAGCATTACACCAAATAATATTTGCATAACCTCATAAATTTAATTATTTATTGTCTAAGCTCATTATATTATGACATTTTATTTTAGTATTTCACATATTGCACATTATCTTGTACATTTGTATGAAATATAAAATAATTGTTGTTTCTGTTCAGTTGGTGTGACCGTATAGAGGATCTATGTCACTTTGGCAATAATATCTTTATATTATTGACTATAAGAGGTTCTATCATTACAGTATAGTTATCCAAGTGATATAGTATTCATTCATTCGATACACTAATTTTGTGTCTATCCTTGTCTCATGATAATATAAATAATATGTAAAATAGGATCGTGTCATTTTCGCATTATATTCATTTTTTTGGTCTCTCAAGTGAATTATTATTATAACTACATCAGTTATATTGCATGCGGCATAATTCCACTTTACCAAGGGGCCCAACAATATCATCACTCGAAATCGAGGGACAATGATAAGATTAACATATAGATTTCTCCTACACAAGTTGTATACAACGAACTACTGTTTCATTCCTATCATAGGATAGCATTTAAACAATAATAACATCATATGCTTCTCACGTGAAAAATCTATACGTCTCATATCTAAGATTCTAAAGACACAATGAAACATCAATGACACAAAATACAATCCATATAATGTTCCAACTACTTAGGCCATGTTCAATATATAAAATACATATTTTATATATTAATGTCATCAAATGATAATCCCTTATCAACATTTATAGAACTACAATGTATTTTTAATTAACATGACAATCTTTCACGGTAATTAACTTTCTTCCTTAATTACCACGATTGTGAACTTATTTAGTGATCACATGTTTCTCATTTTAGGAACATGAATAACAATATTCAAAATCATGAATAACAATATAACACTCCCAAAATATAACACGTTAACCTCAAGGAACATGAATAACAATATTCAAAATCATGAATAATACACAAATCTTTATCAAAATAATAACTTTTAAAACACACATCCTTCACTCTTACACATGCGAGTATATAATACTTTAATTTTCCATTATCTCTGGCTTTGTACTTTTTTTAGCAAGACCAAAACCTTCCTGTAGAGCACATTCAATAAAAAGACTATAAACTTCTTCAGAATTAAACACCATTCTTGCTTTCTGAATAACTTTTTCAAGTAGTGGCTTCTGAAACTCTACCATTTTTCTCTTTATTTTTGTTCATTATTTCTGTATTAGAAGATCCAACTTCTTTTCCATTCTTCACTTGTTCAAAAGACTGGAGCTCCAACTCTACCATAATGTTTTTTATTTGGATCTATGATAAATAAATAACAACTAAAATATAATTATATTATAAATGTGATAAAAAATGAAAGATATTTTAATTAATAACAAACAAAATACATTATCATTGAAATTATCATTACATGTTTCGGATCAAACAAAAAATGTTTCAAATCAAACAAAAAATTATAATTGAAATATTCTACTAGAAACTAAATTTGAAAATTTATCTTTCTAATAAATAAGGATAAGAATAAAGATAATTCGGCAAAAATTTATAACAAATTTTCTTAAGGTACTGATTGATCTCTATAATAAACAAAAAATCATAACAAATAATAAACAAAATACAATAACTAAAATTTTCCACATAACAAATTAAATTTGAAAAATTCTCTAGATGAAAGCTAAGGATAAGGATAAAGATCTGGGAAAAATTTTCTCCATAAACTAACGCAAAATCACACAACTCATAGAAATAAAAGTGAGTCAATACCTTAATATTAGTGTGGAGAGGTCGTAGACGAGGTATCGCTGGCAGCCGTGGTCGTCGGTGATGTTGCGGTGGCGGAGATAGCTAATGATCTCAACTTCGTTGGAGGCGAGTGATGTCCGGGACAATGTCGGTGGCATTAGGCGAGACGACGAGAGTGGTGTGGGAGGTGCGATGGTGGCGAGTGGGATTTAGGGTAATTTGTTTATTTTTATTTTTAATTTTTAAATGGAGTGAGAGAAAGTGGGATGACATGGATGCTCCACGTCAGCCCATTGTTTCGAACGAATATTTCACCCCAAAAAGCATTCCTCATATTTTTACTCTCTTATGCCAACTCCACTCCCATTGATGCACGCCCAAATGAGAGTGTGGAACTCATTCCCATTTCAATCCTTGCAACTAAACACCCTATTAATGTCATTGTTGTAAATCCAAAAAACATTTTGAGGGAGTTATATATATATATACATTTATAATAGCTATTAGATTTATATCCAACGTTACAATTCATTTAGGCACAAGTGACAAATATAGTCAAACAATACTAAACCATGCAAAATAGTAAAACAATATACATTATTTCCTACATTATTTATATAAATAATAATCACTTGATTATGATCAAAAGACTCGCAATTAACATTCCTAGTGAATAGTAATCTGCATATTTACCTAAATAATTTATTGCCCATATATATATGGTATTTTGTAAGAATATAGGTGAATTTTCAAATTTAAAAATTTGCTTAATGATTATAATGAAAAAATGTGGTATGCCAGAATAAAAGAAATACAAATTGATAATACTGTTTGGATGTGCAAAGCAAACATTTGTTAGGGATTTTTTTTGGGTAAAAAGATGTAATAAAAATCAGAGAGTTCGCTGGAAGTGAGCACAAAATTTGGTATGCAATTCAATTTCAAGAATGATATTCAAAACATCTAAATCATAACAACTGTTTTCCCTTAACATTATAATATATAAAAACCTATAGGGTCAAGGTTGTTTATAAAAATATGACAAATACTGATATTTTTTCAAATTTCTTTTTAAGCTTTTTCAATATCATAATCTTCAAATCTAGTTAGATTGGACGGTTCAACATGGTCGTAGGGAACCTGGTTGATGTTCTTGGGACCGGGACAAATGTAGATCGAAGAAATCTGCTCAAGACTTGGATTGTATTCACTTGAAGAGAGAAAAAGTATTTGTTAGTATCCCTATTATGTGTGAGTTATTGGCCTCGAATTACAACATCATCTTTGAGTTATCTCCAACGAGATTCGAACCCTCACCAACCCGCACATCACAATATGGACTCATGTTAATGCATTTAACCACTTAAATTAAGTGGCTTTGGTAAGTCTAGGGTTTTTTCACCATGGTTGAACCCACTGAAATTATTTATTAGTTTTTCAATTTATGTCAGTCGTTTATGGTTTATATAGGTTTCTTATACTATTATGATGGAAGGAAATGATATATTAATAAAAAAAATCAATTTAAAAAGATTATATTGGAAATTTAATTATTAATTTTATTTTAATATAGTATGTATCACTTATTTAATCTTAATATTTATTATAATTTTATTTTAACAATGAGATTTATTTTCACAAAAAATATAAATAAAGAAAAATTAATAAAATTCCAGTTTATGTATAACATAACGTCTCAACTTCTGTGTGAATATTAATTTTTTTTATATATTTTATGAGTTTATTTAAAATTTATTATTATTATTATTGCAGTGTCCTGTTTCCCGCCAATTCTCTTCCCGCCATCCCTTGCTCACTTTATCCTGCACCGCAGTCAACGTAAACCTACACCAGCAGCAACGGTCGGAAATCTCCTTCATAAGTCCAGCCCTAACTCTGAGAGATCTCCCACGCTTCCGGGCGTCATCAATGGCGGCGACCCCTTCAAAATCCAGGGCCAAGCCCTCGCCTCCCACCCCACAGACGCCGGCCTCAGGCCCCCGCCGCTCTCTCCGTCTCCTCTCTACTCCTCGCACTCCGATCCAGTGCTACGATCCGCTCTCTCCCTCTCCCTGCAAATCGGCGAAGAAATCGAAGCGATCGCTCCACAAAACTCCTGTTTTTTCGCCGATCACCCCCAATCCCCCAGAATCGAAGAGACGAAGGAGATCGAGCCCTGATCCGAAGCCGCCAAAAAGAAAAGTCTATTTCAAGAGAGTTGCGTTTGATGGAGAGGAGTTTGAAATTGGGGATGATGTTTATGTGAAGAGGAGGGAGGATGCAGAGTCTGATGGTGATGAACCGGAGGTGGAGGAGTGTCGGATTTGCTTTGAGGTTGGGACTTCTGTGATGGTGGAGTGTGATGATTGTCTGGGGGGCTTTCACTTGAGTTGCTTGAAGCCGCCATTGAAGAAAGTGCCAGAGGGGGACTGGATTTGTGGGTTTTGTGAGGCGAGGAAGGTGGGTAAGGTGTTTGAGTTGCCGAAGCCTCCGGCGTGGAAGAAAATTAAGAGGACAGCGAAGGAGAAGCTGCTCTCTAGTGACCTGTGGGCTGCACGGATTGAAAGGTAATGCCATTGAATTTTATCTATTAATTAGCTGAATGAGCTCGTTGATCAAGAAATAGGGTTTTAAGGGAGATTTGAATGTGTTCATCTAAGTGCATTAATGACAACCTGCAAGCTGCTTATGTTGTTTTGTCATTTATCTGCATATAAGAGTCTTTCGGTATGATAATTAGGATCAGTTGCTACCATTAGAATTGGATGATTTTCTCAGATCCGTGTCTTTTTGGTTTCCCTTTGACTCTTTATTTATTTTTTACTTTTTTTAACATCGAGCAGCTTGTGGAAGGAACCAGATGGAACTTATTGGCTAAGATGTCGATGGTACATGATTCCTGAAGAGACTGCTTCAGGAAGGCAGCCACACAATTTAAGGAGAGAGCTGTACCGCACAAATGATACTGCAAACATTGAGGTAATTGCTTATGGTCTCCTGCTGCTCATATTTCGTTTAAGACTTTAATCCGTCATAACTAAAATATGATCATTGAAGTCTAAAGAAGCTGGTAATTTGAGTAAGCAAAAGCACTTACTGTGATATTTTATGGAGTAACTGGATTGCCAGGTTGATTTAATGTAAAACATGATCACATAAATGACATTACGATGTTATCTATGATACCAGTTCATTATCTCATTTTATTGTTTTTTTTTTTCATACATTTGAAAAGAATTCAGTTGCTGGAGAATCACAGCTACACTGCTATTTAACTATTTTAATTTTTAATTATGCACACAGATGGATTCTGTCATCAGGCATTGCTATGCTATGAATCCTAAGGAATTTTTTGAAGCTAGAGATGAGGGAGATGATGTGTTTTACTGTGAATATGAGTATGATGTACATTGGCATAGTTTCAAGCGTCTTTCTGCTACTGATAGTTCTGAGGAGGTAAGCCTCCTTAAATCAACTAATTAGTTACTGATACCTTCTGTAATCTGTATAAAAGAAAGGATTTTGAGCAATATGAAGGCTGTGATTTATTTATTTGGCCTACGTCACTTTAGTGTGATGAAGGAGCTGGAAATGATGATGAGTGGAAATTATCGAAGGATTCAGATTCTCAGACAGATGAAGACTCAGAAAAAGAAGAGGATACAGCAAAGGGCACATTACGTAGGAAATGCCAAGCCCATCAATTGGCTGCTGTATGTTTTTCAGCAATCATTCCTGTTTAAGCTCTTATTTCTTAAATTCTAAATTTAGCTTCTTTGTTCAGAATTCTCGCAGGGGAAGGGTATTTGGTCTTCAAAGAATAGGAGCAAAGAGAATCCCAGAGCATGTTAGGTGTCATAAACAGACGGAACTAGAAAGGGCAAAAGGAATGCTGCTTTTGGCAACGCTGCCAAAATCCCTGCCTTGCAGGACCAAGTATATTCTTATTTATTAATTCATCTTACTTCTGATGTCTTTTTTAGTAACTATTTACTGAAGTTTTGAGCCAATTTTATAGAGAAATGGAGGAAATAACAGCATTTGTCAAAGGTGCCATTTGTGACGATCAGTGTTTAGGCCGATGCCTTTATATTCATGGTGTTCCTGGAACTGGCAAGGTCCGTGATATGTTTCTGATGCATTTTGATTCCTTTTTTTTTTATTTTTTAATGAAATATTAGGATTACTCTGGCAAATTACAGACAATTAGCGTGCTCTCTGTGATGAGGAATTTAAGGTCTGAAGTTGAAGCTGGTACTATGAGACCATATATTTTTATAGAGATAAATGGTCTTAAATTGGCCTCTCCAGAGAACATCTACAAGGTAAAGGAGTCAAATAGCTTTTACTTTCATAATTTCTTCTTTGGATTTTGATTCAATGTGAAAATATTGCAGGTTATTTATGAAGCTCTCAGTGGCCATAGGGTTGGATGGAAAAAAGCACTCCATTATCTGAATGAAAGATTCTCAGAAGGCAGACAAAAGAGCCAGCCTTGTGTTTTGCTCATAGATGAGCTTGATCTCCTCTTGACCAGGAATCAATCTGTATGCACTTCCTGCCATAGGAACTTTTTTAGAATAATAGGTTAAAATTGTCAAAGTTGTGGCCTATTGTTTCTCTGCAATTAAGTTTTAAGATTTGATCCTTTCAGGTCCTGTATAATGTTCTTGATTGGCCTACTAGACCTCATTCTAAACTTGTTATCATAGGTAATTTTCAGTACATAGCCTGCCAATGCCACTTTCTCATCTTCTTCCTTTTATAGTGTACTGATATTGTTCTCATTTTTCATATTTTTTTAGGAATCGCAAACACTATGAATCTTCCAGAAAGGTTGCTGCCTCGCATTT
This sequence comes from Dioscorea dumetorum, assembly GCA_902712375.1. Classification (NCBI taxonomy): domain Eukaryota; kingdom Viridiplantae; phylum Streptophyta; class Magnoliopsida; order Dioscoreales; family Dioscoreaceae; genus Dioscorea; species Dioscorea dumetorum. The sequence continues at coordinate 601,145 of CACTHL010000105.1, read as the reverse complement.
CAAGTCGTATGGGAATTCAAAGGCTATGTTTCGGCCCTTACAATTATCAGCAATTGCGAGAAATTATTTTAACTCGCCTTGAAGGTATTGATGCATTTGAAGAGCAGGCTATTGAATTTGCTTCAAGGAAGGTAGGAATTTTGACTTTTTGTTAAGTCATTATCTATTATTGGATTTTATTGATATTAATACCTCAGATTGTTGCAAATTTAAAATACAGCCAACTGAACATGCAAGTTGATTTTTTCTGGCTTATTTGCAGCCTTGATTTTTCACCTCTGCTTGACGTGTTTAAGTTGCTGTGGGTTTTATTATGATTAATGAATTCCCGAAAGATAACTGTATCCCAAGTGTTTCAATATTTTGATGTTTGTTGTTATACAAGTACTTTCAGCTATATGGGATTGGATTATGAGGGGAAAATATTTGGCTGTAAATATGTTTTTTTCAAAACATGACCACGGAAGTACTTTTTGTTAGGAAAAGGCAAGGATATGTTCTGCATTTTACATTTAAACTTTCTGCTAATTGTTCTCTTCTCACCGTTCAAAATGCTGTGGCTCAACTTTTCTTTGAACTGCAAGTTTGCTAACAAGCTAAATTCCTTAGCTGTCTATATTTATGTAAAACCAGGTTGCAGCAATGTCAGGTGATGCCAGGCGTGCCCTGGAAGTATGTAGGCGTGCGGCTGAATTAGCAGATTATCGTCAAAATCCATTACTATCTAATACAAAGTTGACTAGTGCAGATAGTTCAGCAGGTATCAATTACAAAAGTTACCAGTTCTTGCAAGTATTTGTGCACATGAAAGTGAAACTTTTGAGTTGCCTTCGGAATGCTATTTTTAATTACTTTTTATTTGCACCTTAATAACCAATTCAGTATTTCGTAGAAACCTTCCTAATCAAATGATTACTGCTTATTCTCTTTTCAGGAAAATGCTTAGTTGGTATGGCTGATGTTGAATCTGCCATCCAGGAAATATTCCAAGCACCACATATAAGAGTGAGTTGAATTCTAGCTGAAAGGCTAAATATTGCACTGCATTTATGATTTCGCTTAGTGCAAGTGAAATAGACATGAATGCTTTGCTAAAAAAATCACCTCATCAGCAAAAATATTTTCAGAAATGCATGCCAGACTGCAAAATAAACACCTTATTCATCAATAATATCTTGTAAAAATAGGTATCATATCATTACAAGTATCATTTGCTCCTTTATAAGCTTATATCTCCTTGATTTATTATATACACAGATAATGAAAACTGGTTCGAGGCTTAGTAAGATTCTCTTGGTTTCCATGGTTCATGAACTCTACAAAAGTGGTTTGAGTGAGATAACCTTTGATAAGGTAATCCTCTTGTTTCAATGGTATATTGTATTGATAGAATCAATTCTTGGCGTAATTGTTACTACACTCCGAATGATGGTTTAACATTCTTAGTCTCAGTATTTATTTCTTTACAAATTTTGATCTTTCAGTTAACTTTCTCATTGTCTGTCTTTTAGTTGGCTGCAACTGTTTCCTCTCTATGCTCAAGCAATAGGGAAGACATACCTGGATGGGATACTCTGTTGAAAGTTGGGTAAGCAGATCCATCTACGTGTTCCAATTTGTGATCTATCCAGAATTTTCCTGGCTCCTACTTTATTGAATCCTACACTTATGAAATAAGCATAGATTTGCCAGTTCCACGTGTTCCTGTTATGCCATACTTGGCTCAAGAATGGGCCAAGAAAAAAAAGCTTTTATTAACTAATGCTTTCTTCTTATCTTGACTTCACAAGTGGGTACATTGTTGGTTGGGTTTTAGAGCTGTTCTCCTTCTGCATTATGGATGACATGTTTACTTCAAATTTGATTTCCAAAATTGAGATAAATAGTGCCAGGTTAATTTTATCCACCTTCTGAATGCTTGTGGAGCAAGGAAGAGCTTAAGTGAGTTCTACCTTCTACTATACTGTCAAACACAGGCTAAGAAAACTAACATGCAACATATTTTGAATTCGACTAATCTAATGCTTATATATTTTTATAAGATAAGACCATATCTACTTAGCTTTACTATTGAACAATTAATTGAATCAGAACTAAGAAGTATCATGAAGGTAGCTAGCGAACTACTAGTATTCACTTCGCATAGAGATTGGAAACAAAATTTCCTGCTCGTAATTTGGTATGAAAAGGATGTTGATGTAGCTTGCTTGTGCAAGAGAACTACTAAGCCATTCTTCGGTTTCCCAAATGTGCATATATTTGCATAGCATTAGTTTCTCTGTAAGGTTGAGTTACAAAAACAAATAAAAAATATAAAACCTGATTTGATTATACTTTTCAAAAATTGTCATTAATTATGATACAATACCATGCTATTTATTTATCTTTTATTATCTTTCATCAGATTTTCTGGTTTTGTTCCAAACCATAGACTAAAATTTTGGAAGTTTTGCTGGATCCTCCTTGCAGCTGTAAGCTCGGCGAGTGTAGAATTATTCTTTGTGAGGAAGGTACAAAACACAAGTTGCAGAAGCTACAACTGAACTTCCCAAGGTTAGTATTTATTAATCTTGGAACACTCTTACTGATCAATATCTAGCTTGTATAATGAAGCTAAATGTTCAAGTCTTTTAAGCTCATTGTTGTGGATATATTTATCAAGCTAATCTATTAACTTTTTTTTTTACAAGTTCATATGAAGAATGTCAAATGCATGAACATGATGTCATTTCTAGTACTGTTTAATCATTGTTGGTGGTTGTTCTATGACAGTGATGATGTTACTTTTGCACTGAAGGATTGCCCGGACATCCCTTGGTTATCAAAGTATCTATGAGCAATTGAAGTCTTGATTTAGTTTCACCCTCAACTTCAGATTAAATATTCTTGGTGAGTGCCACTCACTTCGTTTATCATGAATTTTTTTCTCTAAATGTGCGGTTTTCCATGTTGGCAGTCCAATCCTAATTTTTTGTTGTGTCAACATGTTTATGTTAATTTTGCTCAATAGCACTAACCAAAGGAACTGTTACACGTTTGTCTCTTGCTAATGTTGTACCTCTGATTTGTGAATAGGAATTTGCGTTTTTATTGAAAATCTGAATTTGTTGTTTCCAACCTCTACTCTAATTCATGTTCTTAACAAATGTTTTGAGCATGATATGAGTAATGAAACAAAAATCGCAAGTGTTTCCAGCGTAATTTGAGTAACAAAAGAAATTCTTTGCTCTTAGAGCTTCACTTTTGTTTTTAATTTTGACTTTGCACGTGTGCCCTTCATTATGGATGTGTATGCCTCTAAAAATTCATGATGAGATTATATGAAAAGAAAAATGAAACAATTAGTACATATTTGAAAAAACATCTTGGGTAAGAATCAGTAAAAGTGCTTATTTGGTCCCGTATCTTAAAATTTATTTTGATGCCTCAACCAAAATTTTATTAAACTATGTTAGTTTCTCAAAATTAGTCTTCCTTACGTCATTGTTGACATAGCTGTTATTATATTAGTACAACAAGAGCATTGACAGTGAAAAACAAGTAATAAGCAGAAAAGGAAAAAAGTTTTTGGAGAGGATGAAAAACAACAGCAACTACATCAATTGTGCTTCTCAATTTCATACATGACTTTGTCTTTATTTTATTTCCGTCAATCCAATAAAGAAAGCTTAACCTCAACTTTTACGAACTTTTCTTTCTATGACACTCAATTTCCAAATCTGAAAAAAAATTTCTCATGTTCAGTTGTCCTAGAATAAGTAATCTAAGAAATATAAGTTGAAAAAAATTGCTTAAAAACAGATATATGTTCTCAAACATTTGCATCTAGTTTTGGTTCTTGTACTTTTTACACAAGTTCTAATATCCATGAGAAGTTTCAAATCTCAATTATGGACCCCATAGTGACTTCTTCCTTTGTGCTTTTGTCCTTAAAAAAGAAATGAGCACTAGCGCTGCATACACTTAAACCTAAGTAAAATTCTTTACTTGATTAGCTCTGATGCAGTTCTTTATTAATCTCTTCTCAAACAAGCCTCTGTCAATCCGATTTTTTTTCTTTGATGGAGATGGTGTCGCCAAGGATCATTATGTAATTTTTAACGCAATACCTATATAAATCAGAGGGAGTTAGCTTTTGAATCATTGGAGAAATAAAAAAAGAAAATCTTTGTCTCTTGATTCTAATAAAGGATAGTTGTATAGGGATGGACATTTTGTAAAAGAATTATGGTTGACTTTTTTAATATATTTTGATTGACGAAAATAGAGGAAAGGAAAATAGAAGCAACACAACTTAGTAAAAACATGACCTCATGAATCGTCTGTTATTGTTAACATAGTGATTTCTTAATAGATATAAATCTCAAAAGAATTGAAGTTAATCAGAAAGAAAAGCTAGAAATCATTCAGGTTTGAAATTGCTGCGTGATACTTAAAATGGTTGATGGTTCTAACTGTATGAGAAGTAGCAGTTATTATTGATAGAAGTTTAAACGATTTGTAATCAAAATAGATCGCAAAGAGTTATGAAATTGTGGTGTGGTATGTTGGTGATAAGTGATTCTTAATATAAGCACATGTTTTATTTTTCATGTTTACCTGTATAAATGTAGAGAATGCATCATCTTCTTTGAGTTTTGAGAATTCAATAGCTCAACCTTCCTGCTTGATGAAAGAACTCGTCTGTCGTTGAGCTTCGAGTAAGACTGAATCACAATATAAGAACCTCTGCCAAATCTTTTGAACATTTGCCAACATGAACTCTATTTTGGTCTCATTGATTCTCTAGGAGAAACAAAGGAAAGCAATCATAATTCCTCATAGCATTAGTATGATAAGTCTAAGAACATGGACAATTGAATGAAATCAATCCCTGAAGAATCTGGATCAAATTCTGGTTCTCATTTTCTTGAACTCGAACCGCAAAGTTGTCATAATTTAGTACATTTTCATATGGTAAGAAAATGCCATCCTATCATCACAATAAAATGTTTTAGTTTACAGTGTTGTATAAATATAATAGGAATAAATAAAGTGATGCCTGAATTATAACTGGGATGCACCCGTTTAAAATGCTATCTTCCATCCGACTGCTCCAACCATCCCCAGGTAAAACACCGCAGAAAACCGATATGGCCAACTCTTTATTATAATGAGAAGAGTCCAATGGAGTCACTATTACATTTTTAGTATGTTGTCTTCCAAGTTTGCCTTCTTAATCAGTAGTAGATCCGAATTCTTCAGCTAGTTTTTGCCTCATGGCCATACTATATCTGAAATCATATTTAGCATTAGATTAACTACTAGTCCCACATCAGTTAGCTTAGTAAATACGAATGTCATCGATATATAAGTTGTACACTCCTTTTTTAAGGTCCCCTCCATAGGCAGATCCTAAGTTTGTATTGAAATAGAAAAGTGGTGTCCTCTCCTTCCTTGGCCTATTGAAAAATTTCATGAACAAGGCATCTGGGTCTGGTCTTTTCCATGCTGGAAGAACAAGATCCTTGTTGGGGTCAAAACACGGGTGATTTCCTCTTCTTTGAAGTGAAATGGAAGTCCCAACTGTGAGGCAAATAAGCTGTCATAGAATGCTTGTGTTTTGAGTTTGTGTTACCCCAATGAACTAACGTCATGCTATTTCAAATTGCTTTTGGAGCATTACAAGCACCTTCATCCTATCAAAAGAACTGCCTTGATGTTGTAATAAGATCATCAAAATCACAACATATTATGGCATTGCAAGTAGATTATAAAATATTGGGGCATTACCCAAATATAATCCCTTCCTGAAGATCGGTTCCAATATGGATATTGATAAAAAAAATATGCTCAGAAGCCTTCTTGTAGTTGTTGGAATCTTATCATCGGTAAAAGGGAATTATCATGCGAAAAATATACGCCAATACACAGCGGATAACGAAATTTTTAACGGCAAGTAAACATGATAAAACCCTATCGCATGCCAGAACTAGGATTAAATTCTAAATAAATAGATAATTAAAAGTTATACCTTTCTTTTGATGACGATTCTGAACGTACCCTTGTTTCCCCAAGTCGAAAGGGACTGCGAATCGCGTCTCTCCTCTACAATTACGTACACACAAACGCCTCTGGGAATTAAGCAGATATGCTAGTACCTCAAGCTTTGAAGCATGGACACGGATACGGGGACATGACATGACACGGACACGGTGACACAGTAATTTCTCAAAAGTCAAGACACGGGTACGGCAGGACACAGCAATAAAAAATTATTATATATATATATATATATTAATGTAAAATATATATTATAAATACAAATAATGTTATTATATATATTATATAATTTTTTTTTAAATTTAATATTGCAATTCGTAATACCTTCCCATAAAACTATAAATAAATAATTTATATTTATAAAAGAAGTATCTCAACATTGCTTGTAAATTGAGATTACTTTATTAAAAAATTCAATTTATAATAAATTATTTTATTTAAAAATTATTTTTATAATATATGTTACCAAGATTTATAATAGATCTTCTTATAAATAAATGACTTGGATTTATCTATTTGATATAGTGGATGACAATGAATGGCTCAGATTAATCAAGAAAAAAAATTTTAACCCTAAATCTATAAAGGCATTCTTTTTTCAAACCCTAAATCAACCACCTCCTTCCACTTTCAAACCCTAAATCGGCCGCCGCCGCCTCTTTCTCCTTCCAAACTCTAAACCTAAAACCAAGCACCCACGACCTTCATTATCCCCCTGCAACCGCGACCAATGAATCAGGCCACCCGGCCCACCCGCGACCTTCATCATCCCCCGCAGCCGCGACCTCCATCATCAATCAATCAAGGCACCTGCAGTCGCCTCCTTCCAAACCTCAACGCGACCTCCATCACCAATCAAGCCACCCACAGCCACCTCCTTCCTCGGCTTTTTCAACTAAGGAGATGGCTATGAAGAGTTGAAGATAATACGAGCCGTGTCCGAGCCGTGTCAAGAGTTCTCCATTTCATTGAATTAGGTTTTACCATGTCAAAGGATATCCGACACCGTATCCGGCAGTGTCGACGACCTAGCCGTGTCCGACGCCGGCACGACACCGGTACGCCGGGGTAAATGGCGTGTCCGTGCTTCTCAGAACTCAAGAAAACAACACTTATTTCTTAGTTTGAATAGCAAGCACCCGAGATTTAAAAGGGGCTGTAGGCGCGGCGACCGATGGCGGCGGCGACCGATGGCGGCGGCCAAGGGAGAAGAATGGGTGGCGACTAGGGTTTCTTAAGAGACAATATCTCAATCACTCTATTTTTCTCTGTCTCTTTTTCTTATATTAGGATTAGACAATCTATTTATATTTGTAGCACAAAACCCTAATTTACGAAAAAACCCTTCACTCCTAATCAAATCAGGAATCTTTTCTTTACTTGATTAATTAAACCATTTTAATTAACCAAATCGATTAGATTGGATCAACACTTAATAAGACCCAACCCGAATAAGCTATTTGCTCCACCTAATTTAGGTTTTTCACCAAAACCCTAAACAAGTGGTCCAATAAGTAACAATTACTGAACTTTGATCCCGACATTCTTAGTGTATGATCCTGTAGGTCCATTTAATATTGGCAATAAGCTTAAATAATTTTAACGCTCACAAATCATAATTATTCTCTAGCAAGATAATACGATTACCCAATATTAAATAAAGGTCAATTTCGAGAATTAACGGAACCTATCGCAACCTCATACAATCTTTTGCCACTGGATATCTTAATTAGCATAAGGCATGGAGCGAGTCACTCTTATTTTAATGCTAATTAATTTCTTGATCTCTTAGTAAATTGACTAAGTCAAGTAAATGATAACACTTATCATTTCCCTTGGGTGTGGCCACACACTACTTAGTCTCACTAATCAAGTGGCAGGTGATATTCACTCTCTCTACAAAGAGGGACAATCCCTTCACTTCACTCATGTCTCTCAGCATGAACCGCGACATGCCCAAACATACCCATACTTGCCACTCAGTTACGAATGATGTTAGGCGTAAGTGAAAGCATGTAAGGATTCATCCGAGATCCATAGTGATTTCAGGTCGAAGGATTCGAGTACAATAATTGCTTGAGAAAAACACTTATGACTTTAGAACCATGTAGTGTTCTCAAGAGCGGATCGTTCCAGGTACACTGTTCTCTAACATGTATCTGTCTTTTGATTGATATCTCATATCCTATGACCTGTAAACAAGGTCATCTCACGAAAAACATACTAGTCTTAATTTACTTTCATTCCCATGAAAATAATCGACTATGGACATTTAGAATATTGTTTTAGTTTATGCTTCAAGGTTTTACTATCCAAATCACGCATTTTATAACTTGAGCAGAACCAATATTCAAGGATGTTTTATCTTATTAACTATGCACAGAAATAATAATAGATAAAACGGTGGCTCATAATTATTATCCAAATAATAAGAGTTCACACAATGTATTGGGCTAGGGCTTACACTAATAGTAGTAATCAATAGTGAGCGAGCTTTTCAAACCTGTGTTTCTGACATTGAGAACAATGTTTCATCATACATGCAAGCTTAATTGGGGCTGATCATCCACTCGAGGTATAAAACATCAATCAAGAAAAGGAACATAGAAATAGTATGCTTCTTCCCCATTCAATGTTTGGTGAGGACTTGCTAAGATGCTCTCATAAAGTGCCATCTGCTAAGAGAGGAAGACAGTTAACTAGGTGGAATGCATCATATATTCTTCAATTTGGAGTTTGAAGAAAATAAACAAAACCTGTGATCCATACAAACGTATAGTCCACAATGCTCTGTTGGCGTCTGTGTAGATTCTATTTACGCATTCATACTTCAAATGGCAACCCTGACCTAGATAGAAGGAATTAGTATAAGTCTATGACTGATAAATTAAGATGGATGAAGATGAAGATAACCTCAAGAAGTTGACTATTGAATTCTGGTGGCAAATCATAATCATAAATAAGCAGCCTCTTCTTTCCTATGACAGCTTGTATGCTAGTAGAATTACTGCTTGGAAACTCAACTACTGTTGGTTGAAGCCATGTAGGCCATTCTTGCATAGGCGATGAAGTAGATGGTATGCTGCAATCTATTCCATACCATCCATTGTCACACTGAAAACATTATTATTTTAGTATATGCATGAACACAAAGATGATCATATCAGCATGATAATTAGCAAAGCATGAACATATCTTCACTTAAAGTCACATACCTCACAAGAACCACTACGATAAATGCCCTTCCCAGAACACTGGTTGACGCAACTACACAATGTATGTAATTCACATAATTTTCCTGAATAACAATCAATCCTACAAGCACATTCCTTATTGAATTCCACTTTCTTAGAGTAAGCATCTTGAGGATTAACATTGCACCATCCATGTTTACTAGAATTGGTTGTGAAAACACCCTCATTGATCTTTCTCCAGTCAGCAGCTAAACTACGATCAGACTCTAAAGGGAAGCTGAAAAGGAAGTATTCATTTGGAAAATAATCAATGAAACAAAGAATACGAGAAACATGGTTGAATTAGATGAAGAATAATGGTTTACTTCATCTTATAACCACATGATTCAGTCAGCGGTCTATCTGGATATTTTGTTCATGGTCCACGAAAGCATTTATCTTTAGTTCTGTCACAATGACCTGCACAAATTGAGGTGACAAATTGTCTGCCTGGTGGCAAGGGATGCACCCAAAAAATTACACTCCAGTCGGAGTTTCTACAAGCATCCATCTCCTATCCCAAAAGAAGTAACAGTTTTACTTGCTTTCTTCTTTGCAAATTAAGTCGAGTTTTTCAAGTAGTCTAAATTGCTCAAGATGATGAAATGACAATCTGTTATTAGAGGTTGTTTTTTCTTTCACATGTTATCAGACATTGCTGACCTCCAAATTTATGCAAACACCTGCATTCTCCAATCTCCTGATTACATACACCACGGTCATTGTAGTCATGCTCACAACCTTTTCCACTTATCTTCTGCCGAAAGAAAAACAATCAAAGATTTGATTTGATGAATCATAAGCTTTGTGTATATGAATTTATGATGACTAAGTTGTCTGGACATTTTAGATGTCAAACTGTCTGTGCTACATCAGTAGAGTTTGAGTATATGGTTATGAACATATATATTTATAAGTCAGGCTCTTATCTAATCATGTAAGCTTTCGGGTTGAATCAGCCTAAATTACACTTGTTTATGTTGCATCAAATTGAATAGATCTTTGTTACTTGATTTATTTGCAATGCAAACAGGTAAAATAGATGGCCACATTTGCATCTCACAAAATGATCAGACATACTTCTATGACGTCAATCGTTAAAGAAACAGAACCACAATGCGAAGGTTTCTTCATATCTTCAGCTTCCAATGGTTGCAGGGAAATTTGTTTTCAAGTCGATGTCAGACACTGAACTTGAATAAAAGTGTACTTGCTCACAGCCGTTAATGTCTAAGACATTGTTGCCGGAACAAGGAATTTTTTGGTTTTTTTTGTGCCGAAGAGATCGATAGATGACTGATACATCATCCCAAATAACATATGAAGCAATGAAGTGAATACAAGCACACAACCTGCAAATGCTGCTGAAGGACTTGAGCATTTCCATGGATGTCAAAAACTCATTCTCCTTCAGTGAGTGTTGCAACAAGATAGTTTAGAAAATCATTGAAAGAATCAATGTGTACTCAAAATGATATCTTTCCAACAAATTTAGGGCAAAGTCATAATAGCCTTTGCAGCATCAAGACAGAATTTAGTTTCAATGTGGTAGTGAAAGCAAGAATATTTACAATTACAGATAATCTAACGTCTGTGAATTCTTAGAGAAGAGATGAAACTTTGAATGATGCCCATTCAAATGAAATAAATTAAGTCATTCATGAATGAACACTGGGAACGTATACTTTTTCGTTCTGTATAGTTTCTGTAGAAGGAAAGAGATCATCTTTGAATAATGGGGCTTTAATTTAGTGGAATCTGTGCTTAGTTTTAGAATTAATTGTACTAAACCCTAAATGAAATTTCTTAGATAATTTTTAAAATAAATGAGAAATTATATTGTGCTACTTAGTTTTTATCAAGCAGTATTAATTAAATAACTAAAAACATTAAAGAAAAAAAAGAGAAGAAGTTGTTTGGTTGGGTTAGAATGATTAGACTTCAGTTTTTATAATTTATCAAAGGAATTGGTGATTGTACACTAGGCCATTATGTCTATTATCTTTCATATAATCTCGGAGTTAAAATAATATATATGCATATTATCTTGTTTTATCCAACTTTGAGGAAAAATAATATATATGCCTATTAACCGGCATTGAAATGCAATCAAAATCAACCCCTTTGGACTTGTCTATACCGCAAGGAAGAGATATTTATCAAAAGGCCTTGTGGTCTACTTCATGACCACCATTCTCTTCCGAATACATTATTGAACGCACCAACAGGGACGGAACCAGGATTAATTAATAGAGGGGGCTGAAGGTAAAATGTAAATAAAAAAAAATTTAGTCTACATAACAATTGTTTTCGATACAAAATAGTGCGACATTGTGACATTTAATTAAAACAATTACATAAAACATAAAACATTTATCTATGCACACTTGAGCTAGAACTACTATCTGTGTGACGCATGCTACTCAGAGGAGGTAACTGCATACGACGAGTTTCACACAAAAAGACTTGGATTTGACTTACTTCTCTGCTTTGAGACAAGTTCCCTCTCAGAGAGCAAAGAAAGACGTCCATTTCTATCAAATGACCCATTTAGATGCAAGTGGTATTCCAATGTCTTCCAACAAATGGGGCATTAAATATGTTAGCATGACACGAGTCCTCTTGGATTCTGGCCTTTATATTAATGTATAAAACAAGGAGATGGACACAAAACGTGCCCCTCTCTTGGCATAACATTAACAATGGATTGAGACGAGCTAGTATTGTTTTTTCTTTAGAAAGAGTCATTGATCAATTACAAACTTGAAAAGATTTTTTTTTGAAAAGTATTATAACTAGAAAATTATCCTCAAGCTACAGACAGCTAACTTGACGCATTTCTGAAGCTAATTATATAAATTAATAATAATAATAATAATAATAATAATAATAATAATAATAATAATAATAATAATAATAATAATAATAATACAGGCAAGACCCTAGTGAAAAGTTTGCTGATATAATCAATATATAATGTAATTATCATCTAGCCACCAACTATATTATGCAATGTTCTCTTGATCAAAGGAGAAGAGGACTTCTAATTCTTCTCCAAGCAAGCGCTTCTGAATAAGTTGCAAGGTGATTTCTCTTATAAGAACTATCATCATCATTCAAAGAAGACACCACCCAATTACATGGCACAGTAATTTTGCTTTTCAGTTGCCAAACTTAACATTATTATATTTGGCATGAACCACCAATCCAAAATTTGATAATCCCAACCGCCAGGGCCCCTTTATATATATATTAGTATGAAAAACCACGCTCACGCCGCAGGGTTCTATAGAATGAGAATAAATGCTATTAATGGGTTAGTATTGATGAATATTAATATTAATAGATTACAGTAGATGTGATTCATTATTACAATATAATAATTCATAATAAATTAACATGTTAATCATGTGGAATAAAAAAATACAAATGTCATGAAATCTGCAAATGGATATTGATGAGGTTTTTTTGTTTTTTGTTATCATCAATATATATATATATATATATATATATATATATATATATATATTGGTTGTGGGGGGGGGCTGAAGCCCCTGCTAGCCCCCCTTAGTTCCGTCCCTGCGCACCAACCTGGGTTGCACTTTATCATGACAACTTGGCCTCGCTTCTCGTTAAGCATGGCATGCCACACACCAGTGGCTCATAGCCGACGTCCAAAAAATAGTGGCCCTTGTGTAGCTTAGATTCAAAGGAAAGCCGATAGCTACTGGCTAGATGAAATGGTGCGCGGTCACCCTCAACATCTAATTTTACAAACTCATCAGAAATGTGAAGAAACTATGCTTGGGACGGACACCATGGATTATGTGTTATGGGTTGAGCAGTTTTATAAAAGCATCATCCATCAGGCTTCTGCTGAAATCCCTGAAAGGGAAAGAAGTATGTTTATTCTTTCATGTGTATTATCTAGTGGTCTTGTGTATGACTATATTTTCTTGTATACCATGTTTTGTTCTTGTGTAATTTTTGTGATCCATGTGTATGACGTGTGTTTTTTATGTATTATACTAAATGGTTTTAGATTTATCCTTTTAGGGTGTGCAGGTCTTTCAACTTTTTTTGCCAATGATAAAAAGGTTGCCTTGGTGGGAATATGGAATGAGGAAGGAGTATCAAAGGCCGATTTCCAAGAGATCATCCGATGAGGAAAAGACAAAAAGGCGGCATCATGAATGTTTCCTCTTTGACGGCTTAAAGAAAAGAGACATATCCCCACAGATGCAAAGTGGAAGCCAAGAGAAAGCAGGTAAGGAGGAAAGGTGGTGAACGTTCCCTTTCTACTAGACTCGAGTGTATACACCCTTGTCAAGCAGTGGTTAATAGGCCCAACAGGAGAATGAGAGGCGATGATGAAGTGGCCTTTGGAGTGGGTTTTACATGAGCTCTGAGAATTGTGTGAACGCCTTGACGAACATGATGCTTTAGATGCCTAAGGGCACTGAACTAGCTCATTGGCACTGCAAAAGAAGGAAGATGTCCAATAGCCTCAGATGGTCCCTCATCTATGACCAAGCGCATGATGAAAATCATACACAGATGGTTATCAGGAGGTCACGTTTTCCCGAGTATCAAAAAATCTGTAGCAGCCAATGAAGTGCCTGCACGGGATATTGCAATAGACACCATGGAATTTGTCGTATCAACCACAAAAGTAAATATACCAACATTGGAAGTCGAGATACTAGCACTAGGTGTCAAAATTTGGCTAAAGAAGTTGATGTACCTCTTCTCAATGATGGGAAAATCTCTACTGAATTTCGGGAAACCGAAGATACTGCATGACGGGTTACAGGTTACACACACCATGGTTGTGCGAGGATTTGCCAAAAATTAAGGACAACACCAAACCCTCATCAGAGTACTCTACCAAAGATGACCCCATCAAAAGGGCCCACAGGGAAAGAGATAAGAAAGAAACAAAAGCGAGCCTTCCCATAGGATCAGTTGGTGATGAGGAGCACATTGTTGATGTTAACACTGTTATCAAATCCCTCACTAGCCTCAAGAACACTGGTGGGCAAAGTTCTCAAAAGGATCCCTCCAGTGATCCACCAACATCTGCCAAAACGATGACACCCAACCCAATGTCACGGCCTCAACCGATCACCTTCGGCCGTGCGGCACCTGACATGCACCATAGCGACAGGTCAGCCTTTCCTTGCATGAACAGTAAGTGAAACCTGTTTGCATTACAAAGTACAGCGGAAATAAGAAGAAGCGAGCAAATCCGGAATACACGTCGGTACGAGAAACACGACACAAAGAAAACCCATTTTGAGAGAGAAAAACATAAAACTCTCTTAGATTGAGAAATGTTTACAACCATGGCCAAAACCAACACCAAGTGGCCTTGTCTTCTCCCAAAGACACATTTGACCCTATTACAAGAGTTACCCCAAATCCAAGGTTGATTGAGCCCCATGCCCAATACCGGTCTGGCGTGAATACCCTGACTTCACTTAGCTTGCAGTGTCCTCTGACTCGACTGTAGCTTTAACCAGCCACCCTTGGTCACAGCGCGTAGCAGTACCGGTCACGCGCGGTAATACCGCGTGCCATCCTCGCCCCTGGCTCGGCAACGCTCCCGGCCACGTGCCTACTTGCATACGCCTGTGCAAAGCCTTGTCAGATCCGGAATCAGCTCTCGGTCAACCGGCCTGATCAAGTGTCCCGCCCCGCCTTGACTTGTTAGAGATCCAACACTCTACATGATAAAGTCCTGCGACACTTGACTCTTGGTTGGGGCGCGCCTGCCCCACTCGCTCATCAGCCACGCGCACGCCCACGGTCCAGCGCGCGCGCGCCTCACGGCCTCGGCCCATGATCATGCGGGGTATTTCACCCGCCCTTGGTCCGGACACAACATAAGCGCCGCGCCACCTGCGCGCGCTACCAAATCCACGCAGCTGTGCGCCCTCGTGACTTGGTCTATGTGATACTGTATGCCCGCTGACCAAGTATAAGGTCATCAACCCTTACACCCAACCACACTGGCGCTCATTCCATTCGAGTGCCTAGCTTATGCGCCATCACCTGAGAACAAATTTAACAATAAAGGTGAGACATATTATGAGGTGCAGAAAAAGGTGAAACTAGATGTCCGCCTAAGGTGAGAGAATTACCTTGGATTCACCCTACTGGATGAAGTTGAACAAGTAGCAGTCAGACTCTATCTTAACACCCACATAGATAAATAATACTTTTTGCTATATTATGACATTTTTTGCATATTAGTATGTGTTCCTATGTATAAGAAAGCTTCTATGTTTATTATTTGGCATTTTCGATTTACTTTGAGTTGTTACTATTTATTTTTATTTGTTCATGTGTATTGTTTAGGACAATTAAGGTTGATTATTTCATTTTCTTGTTGTAGCTCTATTGTTTAGAGGTATGACTATGGGTATAAACCCATGACCACCTATACGTCCTTCTTGAGGGCAAGAAACAAAGGCTAGATGATGTTGTGAATGTGTTCATCCTCATTATATGTGGTGAGTTGTAGCTCAACCCATCCGCCTACTCGAAGAGTGCCACCATCACTTGACTTGTTTGCGCTTTCAATACAAAAGATGCATCCACCGCCGAGCAAGTTTTGTGTACGGTGGATGATGCTATCTATGGTTTTCAACTACGTTGAAATCATTTTTTATGCCAATTGTACTCAATGACAACTATCACTTCCTCATCCTCGGATAAGGGCAAGAGAAAATACGTCCACTACTCCTCTCTCTAGTCGAGCATATATGATACCGAATCTAGAGAAATGGTATGTATCCCTTGTTGATTTGTAAGATTGATAATCTCTTCATTTATACATTAACGAGAAATCATGTCATTACAGAGGGCCCTCTTTGAAATGTGTTTGGAAGTCGAGACGGGACGAATCATGCTTAAAGATTTGCTGGTGGAGCATGATTGCTTCTATCGCAACAGGTATTAGGCAATGTTGACTATCCTATTTTCATGGTGCCCCATGTGGAGCAAATTCGAGGGTTAAAAGCTAAACATAATGCGGAGGACATATCATGCTTGTAGCTTCACTTCATCGCCCCAGATACTAGTGGATGGTATTCTCCACATGGGAGAACTGTCAGTGGATGGATTTGAGTACGACGCTAGAAGGACGATGATAAGAAAGATGGTGTCGATTGATATCAGTTATAATTTTGTGTGTTGGATGATTGTAATTGACTGTAAATAATTAGAAACAATGATATATTACACATTTTTGTCCTATGATGCACATATAGCGCATATATTGCATAGAAGCATTCCACATTACACATGATGCGGAAACAACAAACCGGACCAATGCATAATACACAGTAAAAAAACATAATACCTGAGAGTAGAACAAACGGTCCTCACTTGTGGAATATATGCTTAATTAAGGATATATGGGATAAGTGTGGTATACCATTATACTATATGTTTGTATTTCATCGTAAAAACAATCTATTAAACATGACCATCTGATTGTAAACCATAATGTAAAATATTAAAAAGGCATACAATTATAATAAACCAGAAAGGTGAATAGTATACGGTTTCCATTGATATCAAGCATATACATGCATTGCCTTGACTGCGTGGTTGAGCCCTTGCGCAAAGGTTACCTCACTCGGTCAGGCTGCCCCAGCCATAGTTCTTAGTCAGCTAATGGCATTGCAGAAATGGTGATTATCACCTATGTTATGACATCAACTTCAATGCAACTCTCAAACATTGAATGCCTATGATTCCATCTTATTTCTTCTCTGGCGTTTGGGTCTTATCGTTGTGACTAGCAGCCGCTTGTAGAGATCACAGTTGTCATCGATTGGTTTGTCATAGTGATGGATGGGGTATCAGTTTATGATCACTGATACCGTCGACAGTGGAGTATTCGTCAACATACTATGCACATTTCGTCCGTCTGCATGATACTTGCACACTTCATACTTGCAGCATGAGCACTTCCTCATGTGAAAGCTGATAGCATTCTTATTCTAGTTTAGCACTTCGTAATTGTCACTTGCAGAAGACCAGTCCACCTACAAAGAACGCTTGCCTTCTACAATTTGCTTAATTTTCTTATATATCTCAGGATAGAGGTGAGTTTCCCATCTTTGGAATTGTTCGTGTCTGTCAGCCAACATGTTTATAAGTTTAAACCTGCATAGCAGCATTGGAAATGTAATTATGTCAGAAGCTACATGTGAACAGCTCATATTACACAGCAACAAATTAGGATAATGCACACTACACTATAATACACATGATGGTACAATAATACACACGATATGGTAGTACTACACATGAATATAAAGCCATTACACATAAAGTATTACCTGATCAATCAACCATACTCGTCACTGGAAGATGACGCGCCTATTTAATCCAAGTGTTGAATGACTCTGCTGCATTGGAATACCTCTGGCACCAAGGCGCACTCTATGCTATGCTTCGTCACTCCATTCTGCTATGCTTTAGCATCTACCCATTTACTCTTGTATATGAGCCATATATTATAATCTCCCCCTTGGCAAATATGCCTATGAAGACAGAAAATAGGGGAGGTTTTTATCATCTAGATAGGTTGGGTGCCATGCCTCCTTAGCATTTAAAAACATTGATCAAGTTCAAACAATACTTGAACATCTCTATAGTAACTGTCTTTGTGAATATATCAGCTACATTCTCTAAGATGGGAATCTTCTTTAATAATATTTGACAAGATGTCACTAATTTCCTGATTTTGTGAAATCTCGCTTCAATGTGTTTGGTTCTAGCATGATAGTCTTGATTCTTTGCCAAGTAGATTGTAGTTTGATTGTCACAATAAAATATAACTTCACCTTGCTCAATAGACCAGCCCTGTCACAACGCAATCTAACTCTGCCCACTCCGTTCTTATGCTAAGTTCTATCGCTCCGTTCTGCTTCACTCGGGCATCTACTCGTCCGCTCCAGCATATGCCCATTTACTCTTGTATATGAGCCATATACAAAACAATTATGTTCTTTTTTATTTTTATTTTTTAAGTGATCTTCTCATTAGAGGTTTTCTTGAGGAGTTTCCCAAGAATTTCAAGGTTCTTAAGAGTTTCAAAATATTCATGTGCCCTTATTTTGTCAAGCCAATGCCTTCATCATTAACTATGTGAAATTATTATTATTATTATTATTATTATTATTATTATTATTATTATTATTATTATTATTATTATTATTATTCACCTTTTGTAATTTTTTTGTGGCCAAATGTGACAAGCGCAATTAGAGGTGTGCGTACAGACTTGGAATTGATTGTCAAACATGTGCGTCCTCAGAGCCTCACCTAACTGCATGGCATTTGGATTGTCAGCATGTGCTCACAATCGGGAGCCCATTACCACCATTGCCTCTTGTAGGGCTTGAATGAGGGACTTGAACTTTCCACTTTAACATTTTTCGTGGCTATGAACCCCTTGGTTGTGTTTTCTTTTCCCTAGTGAGTTTAAGGGCAAGCTCACCTTAGTTTCTAAGACTAAGGCAAGCTGGTCCAAGGTTGCCAATAAAAAAAATTGAGGTTAATTTTTTTGTCAGTCACTTGACTACATTTTTGTTTCATTTTTACTTTGGTAACTAAATTATAATTTACATAATAATGGTCACTCATCTTCAATTTTGGTTCACTAAACAATCACCCAAGGCATTCAGTAGCCAAATAGCTGATAAAGCTAGCGAAAAATTCTTGCTAGCTCCTTTGGGACCCATCATCCTCCTATTTGGTATGTCCACATCATTTGAGTTGTTCACATTAGTGAAACTCTCCCACATCAGTGGCCTCCTAGTTCCTTCTTCTTTATCCTAAATAAAGAGTAGTGCCACTAAACCACAAAGACCCAGTAAAAAAGAGGAATAGAAAGTATGAATGTATATTATGTACAATTCAACCGAAGCTTAGAGAAAGCTAAAATAAACTAATGTTTGCTCATCAGGAGAGAGACGAAGATTGAAGAGAAACCATGGTATCTGTCACGGCCTCAACCGATCATCTTCGGCCGTGCGGCACCTGACACGAACCATAGTGACAGATTAGCCTCCCCTTGCAAGAACAGTTAGTGAATTCCTGTTTGCAGTACAAGCACAGCGAAAATAATAAGAAACGAGCAAAACCGGAAAACATCCACGGTACGAGAAACACGACACATGAAACCCATTTTGAGAGAGAAAAAATAAACTCTCTTAGATTGAGAAATGTTTACAACCATGGCCAAAACCAACACCAAGTGGCCTTGTCTCCTCCCAAAGACTCATTAAACCCTATTACAAGAGCTACCACAAATCCAAGGTTGATTGAGCCCCATGCCCAATACAGGTTTGGCGTGAATTCCCTGACTTCACTTAGCTTGCAGTGTCGTCTGACGCAACTGTAGCTTTAACCAGCCACCCTTGGTCACAGCGCGCAACAGTACCGGTTACGCGCGGTAATACCGCGTGCCATCCTCGCCCCTGGCTCAGCAACGCTCCCGTCCACGTGCCCACTTGCATACGCCTGTGTAAAACCTTGTCAAATCCGGAATCAGTTCTTAGTCTCCCGGCTTAATTAAGTATCCCGCCCCGCCTAGACTTGCTAGAGATCCAACAGTCTACATGATGAAGTCTTGCGACACTCGACTCTTGGTATGGGTGCGCCTACCCCGCGCGCTCATCGGTCACGCGCACGCCCACAGTCCAGCGCGCGCGTGCCTCACGGTCTCAGCCAATGATCGTGCGGGATATTTCACCCGCCCTTGGTCCCGACACAACACACGCGTCACGCTAACCGCGAGCGCTACCAAATCCACACAGCTGTGCGGTCTCGTGACTTGGCCTATGTGATACTGTATGACCGCTGACCAAGTGTAAGGTCATCAACCCTTACAGTATCCATTATTCCCTTTTCCACCCAAGTAACATATTAGAACAAAAAATGCTTTCTTTTTTCACTCTTTTGTTGCTTAAACACCAATAATAGCAAAATTAAGATCAAAAGATGATTTTTTTTCCCATCTTGATAGAAAAGCAAAACAATAAAAATCCACTTTTATTATTATTATTTTTAATTTATGTCTTGGCTTTTACCAAAAAATAAAAAATAAAAGGAGATTACAGAGTTAAGTTGGTTTAACTAGGAAAAGAAAAAAAAAAAATAGAAGCTCAAAAAAAGATGGAAATCAACACAAAAGAATTTTACAGAAAAACAAATCAAAGATTAAATAAATCAGATGCTGAAAGAGAGCCGGAAGCTTGAAATGAATTGGGGATCATGAAAGAGGAACAAGGGCAGAGACATATAAAAGCTTTTAGCAGATAAAGAAGATCTAATGGTGTTTTACATAGAGAAAGTGAGGAAGCTACTCTCTATCTAAGGGTGAAGGAAAGGGGAGAAGAAGAAGACTGCTTATGTGGACATACCAAATAAAATGATGTTATATCACAAGGGAGCTGACAAGGATATTACAGTGGCCACATTAGCTATTTGGTTACTGAAAACCTCAAATGACCGTTTGGTGAAGTAAAATTAGATATGAGTGATCATTTTGATGTAAATATTTGAAATCAACAACGAAATATATAGACTTTTGGATGGTATAAAAAATGAGAGGTTTTTTGTGTTTTTTAATTAAGTGGAACATATTGAAAAACACATGAAGGTTTTACCCATAATATAAATTTTTAAAATATTAATATTTTAAAATTATTTATTATACATATAGTTAAAAACTAATATCATGAAAAAAAATGTCGATTTAGTTGGAATCATAAACATAGAGAAACATCATTTTCTTTGTGATAGAGTCACAACGTGGTTGGTCACCTTCTTAGCAGAAATTTAGACAAGTGATGCCATTAATTAGTTTAATTTTCATACCAAACGCCAACTTGAACCCTCTTGTTTCATCCAATTCGATGCCATTATTATTAGGACTTTTTAAGGAAGGTACTTTTCTTTAACATATATTATTAAACATTTTAATTGCAATGCAACCCATACCTAAAGTTTTCAATTGAGGACTTTTTGGTTAGTTTTTGCACCTTTAAACCCTTTTTAATCATTGAAACTATTTTTTTTTTTTTTGACAAAAGGTGACAAGCATTGTTAAAGAGATAAATAAGTACGGAAGTGCGTCAGTTTACGGTGACTTAACGATTTTTTAAAAATAAATTCTCATGTCATGGAACCTGAAGGGGAGAAAACACTGTTTTTTTTATAATCGACCCACACCATGATTAATAAATAATACTGATGAACTATACGGCAGGCGCAAAATTTTCTTGAGCTTTTGTGGTAAGTTATCACTATTAGTGGTTTTTCATCGGTTGTAATTTTAGAAAATTAACTTTGACATATTAACTATATAAATTTTTTAGATGACTTTTGAAGATTTTTTATAATAAAAATGAAAATAATGTTTGACAAGCGAAATATTAAAACTAATAAAATTGAAAACCAAATGTACAATATACAATCAAATTTTACATCTCCAAATCCAATTTTAATCTTTGATTGATGAGTAAATGCGTGTATTTGTAAAGAAATTTAAAAAAAAAAAAGAGTTTGGAGGAAAAGTTACACCACTACGAAGGGCGTCACTTAAAAGTTTGACAGCTCAGATCCATCATTTGTACATATTTTTATAAAAAATCACATTCAATAGAAAAATGGAAACAAACAAATTAACTTGATTCAAAAACAAAATAAATATTAATTATTTTAAATATTGAAATAAACAATGTCATTTTTTTTGTTTCTTATAATTTCCATATTGCACCGGAGAAAAAAAATATTTTTTTAAAAAGAATTTCATGGAAAATCCATTAATGGAACTTTCTTTCTATGCTGGAACAATCTATTCATAACCCCAAATCCGCAGTACTCAAAAAAAAAAAAAAAAAAAAAAAAAAAAAAAAAAAACCCAAATCCGCATGATGGGGGCTCCCATCAAACTCTAAAATGAAAAAAAAGATAATAATAATAATAATAATAATAAAATTAAAAATAAAAGGGCCCAATATCATTGATAGACCAACTGCTAACTAATCTAATTTAACGACGACAACCATGTTCTTCTGCCACGTGGCGATAGGTAACCAGACCGGTTTGTCACAGGATCCGACCCTACAATAAACCTTGGGGTGAAGCCGTACGCTGCCGTTCACACGCGGGGCGGTGACCATATCCCGATATGGCGGTATGTAATGTTTGCCGAGAAGATAACACCTTTGCTGGTTCGAGAATCTACACCACTAGATCCTAATCTTACATAGCTCGAGGTAAAATCTAAGGCTGAGATTGAACTAATGATGCTGCCGCGAGGCTTTCGTGGTGCAGCGCGAGACAGCGTACCGCTTGGCTTCTCTGGTAGCTAAAATCGAGAAAGAGGAAAACAAAAACAAAAGAGAGTCAAAAGAAGGACCAGATCGCGCTCGGTGAGAGCTTGGCCATGGCGATCCCTGCAGCACTGGTCGTGCTACCTCTCGGCGTCCTCTTCCTTCTCTCGGGATTGATTGTGAACCTCATTCAGGTCGGAGCATCAGTGAATCGGGAAAGGGAGCTTTTTTCTTTCCAGTTTTCTTGGATATCTTTGTGTTTTTGATTTGGAAATCCCCGGTTCTTAGGTTTGTTTGGAATCTGGAATTTTTAGTTGATTTTGGTGGATTTGAGGGACCTTGGTTGTTTCTGGTGTGATTTTTGCTCTGACTGATAGAAATTGTGATGTTTTTTTTTGTTGTTTATTTGTTGTTTCTAATTCACTCTTTTTTTTATCGCATTTTTAATGTAATACAATGTGGGCGTGATTTTTTTCTTAGGTATTTTTTTGAATATTTTCTTCAATTTGGAATCTGGAGTTTTGATTTTGTGGTGTTTTATGCCGCAGGCCGCGTTTTTTGTGACGGTGCGGCCGTTCTCGAAGAACCTGTATAGGAGAATCAACAGAGTGGTGGCTGAGCTGTTGTGGCTGCAGCTTGTTTGGCTTGTGGATTGGTGGGCTGGGGTTGAGGTACTCCCTTCTGAGATAATTCAAAAGCTTTTCAATTTTTGCTCCTTATTTGCTAATTGTTAGTTTCATTTAATGTGGGACGGTTATTGGTATGCATTGATTACTTGACCGGGATCACCTAATATGTTGTCTTTCTGATTTAACACATTTAATTTTATACAGTTTGGAGTTATGGAAACATGAATGATAAAGAACTTGTGGTTCCAACTTTTTCTTATAGAAACTCTTTACAAGGTTCTAGATGTCTACTACACACACAGGCCAGTCATTGAAAAACAACAGGGTCTAGGAATTAGATATTTGAGCCCTTTAATACATATGACTGTACAAAAATATGAATGAGTTTGTAGAGTATATATTGATATCAACAGAAAAATTTAATGTTATATGGGAATTTTGCTACCTGGGAAAAAAGAATGATTTTGAAAAAACAAATATCCCACTGGATGTTATTATGCTTTATAGGAGAAGGAATTATGAGAATAACTAGCTAAACTTTTTAAAGAATAACCTTATATTATCTATAGCAATGACCTTTCTCTGCCATGGCCGCACGATCAGTTGTAAAAATTATCTCAGTGCAATGGTGGTTTTCAATAAATGAACAGCGAAATCTGTGTTTGAAGCACCAATTTAATAGCTACTTGTGGTAGATATCTACAAGGAGCCTCCCGCATGTGCACCTTTCTGTCTCCCATCTAGTCATTATCAAGGTAATGTTTCCCACTAGCAACCTCTGGATGTTGGATCTTCTGCATTATTTGCTGAAAGTCAGGATATAGTTGGTATTTGACTGCAGAGTTTAAGCGTGTGGTGAATTCATTTAACCTGTTAGTAAATACAATAATTTAGTGATTAAAGTGTTAGTTTTTTATTTCTTGAGAAACTAGAGAGAAGATACTCAGCTTTATAAGGACATTGATAATTTAGCCCTAAATTAGATTAATCTGGCGTGTGGTGGGCAGAACTTATTCCCTTTTTAATGTAATAAGGAGTTGGTATTGCATCTAGCAGATTATGCTACCCCTGCACTTGGGATATTCAATGTATGCTCAATATACCAATCTAATCTACATGGGATCTACAATTTAATTCTTGAGATACCAAATTCATTGGGGTTGGTAGTGAATTTTGCACCTTATGGTCCTTATGTAATGAAATTGTTTCCTCCTTATGTAATGAAATTGTTTCCTCAAGCATTACATGTCAGTATTGGATGAGCAGGGCCCAGATTTAGAAAATATTTTTGGGGAATTTGATTATTCAAAATTTAGTTAAAAACATGATTGTGGTACCACCCTGATAAATGTTAAACTCAATGGTAATGACATACTTGCACACAAAATTTTTAAGGAAAGTGTTTTGTCACTTGAGTGATTATGAATGGTATTTTAATTTTGGAAGGTTATATTTGTTAAAATGAATCAATTGAACTTTGTTTTTTTACTAAAGATGCTTGCAATAGTGATTATAGGCTGATGACCCTCTGGATAGAGTTAGCTGAGGCTCTTTAGTGAAGCACTTGTAAGCTTAGACTCATTGGCTGCGTTGGAAGGAATTTCATTATTGTTAGTACACAATGGGCATCAATAGGAATGTTATATCGAAAAGTGTGGAATTTATCATATGCAACATGTTGAATGAATAGTAAATATTTCCATCTTTGGATTCACCCTATATAAAAGATTGATGCTTTCCAATGCCAGCAAACAATTCTTGAGTGGTGCAGTCATTGAGCTTCTTTCTTACTTGTAAACACTTAAGCCACATGCAAACTTGGTTGACTAAATGTATATTCAACTTGTTTTCGGCTGTACATCTTAAAGGTGAAATGCTCTGTTATATCGTGGAGATCTTTTTAATCTAAATTTCGCTAGCAATATTCACCTCAATGATGAACTGATATGAGGCGAAATTTAAAAATTCCATGCCTCCATCTACTGGTTATGCTGGTAATTTAAATTTGAATGGATTTATGTAAAACTTTGGGTTCACTCCTAAAATTGATCTGACAAGTCCTTTTCTCTCTCTCTCTGATCACTCTCACTGATCTGTAAATTCTTTTGTTTGTTTAGAATCACTCTAATTTTGTTTTGTTAACTAGAATGTAATTATAATTTGCTTTTTTTGTAAAGATTACTTGATGTGGAAAGTCTATCAACTTGTTCTTTGATTGGGTTTAAATGGTTAGGTGGTTGCTTTTTCTTGTTTCAGGTCCGAGTCTATGCAGATTCTGAAACTTTCAAGTCCCTGGGTCTGAGCTGAATTTTCTACACCACATTATATTTTGTGCAATGTATCTTCTTTGTTTCAATGATAACCGTGCCTTACATCTGAGAGGTTATTTTTGGAGTTCCACAGGTAAAGAGCATGCACTTGTCATTTGTAATCACAGAAGCGATATTGACTGGCTTGTTGGTTGGATTTTAGCTCAGGTACATTCTGCTTATTCATTATTCGGCTACATTAATGGTATTTCTATTTTCTACTAGCATAAGGAAATATCCTATATTCCCATCTAACTAATTTTTTTAATTTTTATCTATCTTAACAATCAGTATTTATTTGTTTTCTAAATAACTACTTGTAGAATTTTTATTGACACACTATGCGCAATTCAGCGTGCAGGTTGTCTTGGTAGCACCTTGGCTGTCATGAAGAAATCTTCCAAGTTCCTTCCGGTGAGTGGATTAGCATAACAATATGTTTTTGTTTTATAGAGATAGCTCTTAACTAGTAATTCTCACTTGATGGGTATTTCATTTTGCTAAACTCATCCTAAGGTTTATATCCTTGCATCATTTAAATAGCAAGAATTATTTGATCCTCTGTCAAAGAAAATGAATTGAGCATACTTTAATAAATAAATAAAACTCACAACTTGTCCGCTTTTGGTTATTTAATTCTTATCTAATAATGATTGGTGGTCATTTAGTAAAATTGTTATCTTCTCATTCTTTGATGCTTGTCCCTTTTTGGCTCATTCTGTATTGATATTTGTTTTTCATTTTTACTTGTGGTTCTAGGCATCATACGTAGGCTCACCATCTGGCATTTGCACATTCCATGTTAATGACATTTCAGCATGAAAATCAAGAGCAGTAATAGATAAGAGAATGTTGATTTTCTGGGATAACTCATGCACATTTTCTTCAGGTCATTGGTTGGTCAATGTGGTTTACTGAATACCTCTTCTTGGAGAGAAGTTGGGCCAAGGATGAAATCACATTGAAGGTACAATATACCTGTGAGATAGGGATGCCTAAATTTTTCTTGTTGCTTTTAAGCCCAACTTAATTCAATATTGCAGTCAGGTCTGCAACGCTTGAAAGATTTTCCTCAGCCATTTTGGCTGGCCCTCTTTGTTGAGGGGACTCGATTCACACAAGCGAAGCTTTTAGCAGCCCGAGAGTATGCAGCTTCTCAGGGATTGCCAATACCTAGAAATGTTTTAATTCCTCGTACCAAGGTAATTGTTTTTGGAAGTTTGCCACCATCAAGTGCATTATTGTTTTCTTGATATCTTAGTTGTTTATGTAATGACAAAAATTCTTCCTCTAAATCCTTCTCTTATTCATTTAATTTTGTTTTTATGAGTAGCATTGATTTTGTGGAAAGTAAGCATAATAGTGATTGATAAAGTTGATTAATTTATGGGAACATATTGATTGAATGTTTACAAAGTGAATTTGGAAGAATTTTTTATCAGACAAATTAACCACTCAAAGACAATAAACTACCAATCCATCACAAATTTCTAACTAGTGCACCAAACTACATGAAGATAACCACCCAAAACTTCATGTTAATTGTAGATTCAATCAAATCAAATGAAATCATAATTGATAATCAGCATCTTTTGAAAATAATTCTGCCTGGATAAGTAACAAAATGTTCTGCTAGGCTCATACAGTAGGAACAATGTCAGCTGCAAAACCTTCTCTTGTGTTCAGTCCTTAGAATTCTTTGCATATTTCTTTCCAGCCTGATTTGTATGAATGTATTTCTGTACATGTCAAGGGTGATAATTGTTTAAAAATAAAAACAAACATAATTCACTTTGTTATGAAATAATTTCTTCTTGTAGTTTGTGATTATATGCTGAGTATTATCGGTAATGATGGAATGTAGCTGGAAACCAAGAACCACCTCTTTTTCCTATTGGTGATCTTGAAATAAATTTTCATTTTATATTACTTTCTTTTGCCATCTTGAGTAGTTACATAACCCAACTTGTTTGGCTTTCAGGGTTTTGTTTCCTCTGTAAATATCATGCGGAGATTTGTCCCAGCAATTTATGATGTGACAGTAGCTATACCAAAAGATCAGCCTTCACCAACAATGCTCAGAATTTTGAAGGGGCAATCATCTGTGGTAAGCCAAAAGATGTAAATTTATTGTTCAATTAGTTTTTACTGTTTTTGTTAACTGGTTTCTGTTTATTTATTTTTGAAGGAGTCCTGTGGCCCACTTTGTTTTTCATAGTGGTTATGGTACTTCCACTTCAGGAGTTATTGCTTTGAAGCAGTTGCAAGTCATGAAATTATTCCTAGTTCTCTTTGGTTGGGGAGCCCACCACCTCCAACCAAACACCCAGATGATCTTGTCTAGCAAATAACCTTTTCTTCTTCAAAATTTAGTTAAATAAGTAAAAAAATGTATGGTTTAATATAAGCAATTTATTGAGGATCAAAACCCAAACCCAACTTTACCCAGGTCAACTTATTGAGGACTAAAACCCAAACCCAACTTTACCCAGGTTTTCATAACCCCAACCAAACAGTTTGGCTTTCACATAGGATATCTTTTCTTTGTTTCACCATGTTTGGTTAGGGGATGAACATTTTCCCCGAACCAAACGTCTTCTGATATCTTATAAGCAAAGGTTTAGCGAGATATAATTATTTAAATAAATATTTTCATAGATTAGTTTTAATTTTATTTATATTAATAAAAACTTATTATTATTTAGAAAAGTAAATTTTAATTTTATGGTATTTAATTTTCATTAGTATTAACTAAGTCGAACCTTGTCAACTTGGAAGAAAGTTTTCCCTCAAACCCAATGTTTGAAAAAGATTCCCACATTGTTACCTCCCAATCAAACATCCCTTTTATATTTCTTAATGCTTTGATGAAATTTTTTTATATGGAGGCTTTCCATTGTATGCTCTGTCGTAAGTAGTAGGTATCTAAATCTTATTAGCTGTTGTTTTATATATATGCATTTTGAAACCAATTTCTGATAAGTAGTGGTTACTTGACATTTACCTTTATGATGTATATTAATTTAGCTTTTACTCATCTAAAGAAATAAGAGAGGGTAACCTACATTGTGTTTATTATTGTTTGGTCTTTTGATGATGCGTAGGCGCAAAACTAACTTACCAGTTTGGTAGAGCATAACCCTAGGCCATGAAGGTTTTAGGATCAACATGAAGCATTGATTGGTTCTTTGTTAGCTTTTAACCTGGCACCCTGGATTTGGTAGTCTACCTCAAAACTTTAGGTCTGTTGGTCGAATCCGACCCGATCAATGAAGAGCAAAGTATTTTCAAATTATGCTCCAATGGATATTCATTATGTATAATTGGTGGTGTTCTGTGAGAAAATATCCCTGTTTGATGCTCAAAATTATCAATGTTAAAAAGATGGGGGTGTTGAGATTCCTTCCAGCTTAATAATGGGGAAAATTCCCTGAGGACATTTAGGAGGGGGCAATTCTTGACAAAAGATATACATTTGATGCCATGAAATACATCCTCCACACCATGCAATGATGTCGACTTTTTTTTTTCGAAATAATTATAGCTTTCCCTGAAAATCTACCTAAAAAAAGTTTATTATTGTCCATGTGTCAGCTGCAAGAAAGTTTGGGCCCTTGATTATACCTCACTTTGGAATGTTTATTTGAACTATAATGAGATATGAGAAACCGTGCAAAACGTGGTCACACCTTGAATTCCCTTGGACATAGGCTGCTTTGTTTCTATCATGCTATGCTTGTGCCCCTTTGGGCAGTTCATCCATCCTCTTGAGCTCAAGGTTTATCCATCCTCAAAAGAAAACCATCAAGGCTACTCTGTGGTTCTAGAAATTGCATTTGTAATTCTTGTAATAGGTTTGTCCTTCGTAGTAAATGCGATTTATGAAATAATTGTGTAAAATATCTAGTTGTAGTTAATATATCTGAGAAATTCAAGACTTTCATCTTGCTCATTTCAAGCATCTTAAGCACTTATGTTTGAAACACTGAATCTATCTCTAACACCAACTGCTGCAATCATATAGTTATCCATCTTTCGCCAATGTTTACTTTGTGTTGCCCCCCTTTTTCCACCCAAGAGGTTTAGTATTGGGCAAGAATGGGAACAAAGGAAGCTTTTCTAATTTTTCTCTTTCTTTTCTTAAGATTAGCATCTCCAAATGTTTTCGAACTCTCAGGTTCATGTGCACATGAAACGCCATGCAATGAGTGAATTGCCTGAGACAGATGAGGGTGTGGGTCAATGGTGTAAAGACATATTTGTTGCAAAGGTAAGGAGCTTTATTTCACTTGCTTGGCATAATGCTGACTAATTTCTGTTATCCATTCTCATTTGATTTTGTTGTTCCACTTTATTTTGGGTTATTTAACAGGATGCTCTCCTAGATAAACATATAGCAGAAGGCACTTTTGGTGAAGAATATTATAAACCTATTGGTCGGCCAAAGAAGTCATTACTGGTAAGTTATTACTCATCATGAGTGTTAATTAATGAAAAAAATGATAGTCCTAATTTTATTGAAATAGGTATGCATTAAGGGTCCTGTTTATTTTTGAAATTTGATTCATTTTGAACTGTAAGATGTGGAGACCTCGTTGTTCTGAAGTCTGGCAGGCATTTTTCAGCTTTTTCAGCTTTTCGTTTGTTTTACTTGATGGAGAAAGTGGGGTATAAGTTTTTCCAAAGCACTTCCTGAATTTTATGTTTTACTGAACAACAACATTTGAAGTGTAAAATACAGGGTTTTCTAATGTTACATGGACTCCTACATTTTCTGGTTTATAAACTTTATCAACAGATATTTATGGTTTACCTTTCTGCTCTTTTAATTCATACTACACATGCACTAAATTGACACTTTATTTGATAACAGGTTGTCATGTTCTGGTCCAGCATTTTATCATTTGCCTTGTTTAAGTTCTTCAAATGGTCTTCTCTCTTTTCAACATGGAAAGGGATTGGGTTCTCAATGCTGAGTTTGTTACTGGTCACAATCACCATGCACATCTTCGTACTCTTCTCTCAGTCCGAGCGATCAACCCCTGCTAAAGTAGCACCCACCAGGTTCAAGAAAGAGTAAGGGCCAACAGACCTGAAGTTGATGTGCGCCGTCTTGGCAGAACAACAATACCTATATGGAAATCCAAGGCTTGTGGGCCCCCTAAGTTTTTAATCATAGCTGAAATTCTATTTTCATTGAGTGTGTGCTTTCATGAATAACAGCAGTTAGTATCTTCATTTAGATGTGAGAAAGAGTTAGAAACGTGCATCGGTCTAGCCCCCGCTTCCTTTTTTATACTCATGTTTATTTTGTTATGGGGACGAAATAGTTGTAGCATTATTTCTGTTTGTAATGCATCATATCATTGGATTAGATTTCTTGTGTTTCTAAACACTGAATAGAGTATAGAGAGATGAATGTTGAAACTTTAGCTGGTTGGAATCATTCTGTTTTTGATTAGTTGTAGTGAAGTGATAGTGAGTAGCTTGTGGTGTTTAAGATGTTCAGTGTGGTGCTCAGAATGCAGAAGAATGGAAGTTTGTTGTGTTACATCATTCTTTTTCTTAATATTTTTTGTGGAATTTGTGTGGGAATGGGCTGAACTGAAAATGTTTTATTAATGAATTTTTATACATGTAATTTTGAAATTTCTCATCATTATTCTATTTATGGCCTGTCTGTTTGTTTATTGTTTTTTTATAATTCCCCGTCTTCTTATTTGTCTCGATTTATGTTGTTTTTTAATCTTTCTATTTTTAAATTATAGTATTTTAGTCTTGTTATTATTCTAATTTAGTTTTTTTTTTATTGTTTTAATTGAGCATATCAGCCTCTAAAAATCCTAATATTTAAATATTAAATTAAAAAAATTGATATAATTCAAAGAAAATGATAGAAGGAATAAAATATTACAATTTAAAATGAAAGGATCGAAAAGGAAAAGTAAAAAAAAAAAAGGAATTCAGGGAATTACATATTTTTTTGGGAAAATTACTGTTCACCCATCGTGAATTTCAAAACTGGCCAAAACCCCCCTCCTTTTTTTGCACACTCCGGACAGCCCCTCCGTTATAGTTTGGTTCCCTTCTACCCCCCGTCTGTCACATGAAAGGGGTCCGTGTTATGAAAATCCATTTTTGCCCCTGCAAATGGTGGGAAAAAACTCCGCCCGATCACATCATGTTATGTCTCACATTTACGCATACATATGTGAGCTTTTTCCCCCTTAATGGTTTCTTGTTCGCATAGAGAGCTTATAAGGCGAATTACATATTTTTGTTCTTGTTCTTCTTTTCCTTCTGCTAAGTTGGTTTTTGGATTTGAATTTCTCCGGTCACCCGATATTATGGACAGTTTTTGTGCCATTGCTAGATACAACGGGGAGGGACGAGTGCTGACGTTCACCGCGTCAACTGAATGGGCGTCAGTGTTAGGTGAGATTTGTGAGCGCTGGGGTCTTGATGTTTGTCGCACGAGGGTGAAGTTCATCACACCCGATGGACATAATACGGTTTGCCCAATAGAGAACGATGTCGACTTACAGCGCATGTGTCATGTGTTCTCCATCCTCAAAGGCGGTGTAGTCGATATGGTTGTCGAGACGGATGACGTGCCACGGCAGCCTTCTGAAAACGAGTTATTGTCGTGGTAATGCGTTGCTCTAAAACAATTATGCAGTTGTACGTCAGTTAGTGTTTAATACTACCATTATCTGTATTAAAGAATGAATTATCCGTTTAAATTTGGAGTCTCCGATTAATTTATAATGTTTCTGTTTAACCTGTCATATACCGTTTGCATTATTACATCTCTGTTTAACTATGTCTGTTAACGTGTAAATATTAACTTCTGCGTTTAACTAAGTGGAGTTTATGCTTAAATTCTGATCGTTTGCGTTTGAACTAAAGTGTTGGCAGGAATTCGGAATCTGGGAGCGCTTCTGTCCCACCACATGGCGACCCGGATGGTGTCGCATGCCTGCCATCGTCGTCAGATCAACATGAAGTGTTGTCGTTGGACGTCGGACAACGTTTTGATGGCGTTGAACATTTCCGAGATACACTTCGCAATTTTGCTATCAGTCGGAATTTTGATTTCAAATTCGTGAAGAACGAAAAATACCGGTCACTATGGAATGCGCGGCCG
Organism: Dioscorea dumetorum; assembly: GCA_902712375.1. Classification (NCBI taxonomy): domain Eukaryota; kingdom Viridiplantae; phylum Streptophyta; class Magnoliopsida; order Dioscoreales; family Dioscoreaceae; genus Dioscorea; species Dioscorea dumetorum. The sequence continues at coordinate 568,424 of CACTHL010000105.1, read as the reverse complement.
GTGGATGTCAATGGCGCGTTCACGCATCAAAGGAATATAATAGAAATACCTTCAGAATCAAGACAATGGACCCGACGCACACCTGCGGTGGTGGAATTGGCTCGGCGTCACACCCGAAGCATCAAAAAAATGGGTCAGTGCACGAGTGATTCAGAAGCTGAAGGACCGGCCCTTGTACAAGGCCATCGACATTCAGAATGACATGTTGCGGGAGCATAGTGTCCACATTCCATACAAGCAGGCTTGGCTGGGAAAAGAGCATGCCCGGGTGATCCTCGACGGCAGCGACATCTCCAGCTACGATCTGTTGCTTTGGTACGTCCATAAGGTGGCTGAGACAAACCCCGGCAGCATCGCGTTTGTGGAAAGAGACGGTGATCGTTTTAAACGTGCGTTCTTCTCTTTCAGCGCGTGCATTTTGGGGTTCAAGCGGGCATGCAGGCCGCTGCTGTTTGTCGATGGTACTCACCTCCTTGGAAAGTATCGGGGTACTCTTTTGGGTGCCACAGGCAAGGATGGGAACAATGGCTTCTTCCACGTCGCCTTCGCTATTGTCGACAACGAGACCGACGCCAATTGGACGTGGTTCATTTCCAAATTAGGTGATGATTTATACGACGAAGGAGACTACCAAGAGACAATTACATTCGTTTCAGATAGGTCAAAGGGCCTTGTGAACGCTGTTGCGAGAGTTTTCCCTTCATCCCCGCACGCGTACTGCCTTCGGCACTTGGAGGCCAATTTTATGAAAGCCAATGGCAGACTTGGGAAGGCATTGAGGGAGGAGTGCTGGTCCATATGCTTTCGTATCGCGTGGGCAACGACGGCTAAAGAATTCGATGACACCGTCAATGAACTGCGGGCCGCATCACCCGAAGCGTTTCAATGGTTGATTCACAAATCCGACATGTCACACTGGTCGAATTATCTGTTCAAAGGTGACCGATGGGGCGAGATGTATTCGAATGTAGCTGAGTCGTTCAATGCGTGGATCAAAGAAGCTCGACACCTACCGGTGACGAAAATGGTCGACGCTATAAGGTATTCGAAGTTTAAATACATGTAACGCTTAAGCTTACCCGTTACCCTTTAATGTTCGTTATCTGTGTTTAGCATGCACTGTCCGCAGTTTAATACCGTCGTCGGTGTTTAACATTCACATTAACCGTTTAGTCCGGTAGAATCCTGTGTAAGATAACAAATGTAAATATCATTCTCTCTGTTTAAATATCGTCGTATATGTTTTTCTTCTTTGATCTTTAGTTTATTACTGTTCTGTTTACTCCGATGTAGTTGTGTTTAAATATTCATATATTCGCGTAACTTTCTTTAAGATATCCGATATTCGTTGTGCAGGTACAAGCTGATGCGCATGTTATGCACTCGCCGTGAGCAAGCGAACAAATGGGAGACTTTCTTATGCCCGGACATACATTCAAAGGTTGAGACGCTTGTGCGGGATAGCCGAAGTCTTCACGTTGCTCGCTGTCTCGGTGATCGTTACGAAGTGATTGACCAAAGGCAAGAGTAACTCTGTAGACCTTGCCGAGAGAACTTGCTCATGTCGCAGATGGCAAGTTTATGGCATCCCGTGCAAACACGCTTGCGCTGCGATATTGCCGACGGACAAAGAATGTTCATCGTTTTATTAGCGATCACTTCACCGTCGACACTTACAAGTTGGCGTATAAGGAAGCTATATTTCCCATACCCGACAATGAGAGGCCCACGGACAACAATCGAGATCTGCTTTTGCGGCCGCCTGTGACGAGAAGGCAACCTGGGCGTCCTAGACGAAGAAGGATCGAGTCGCAAGCGTTTGATGTCCGCGAGTTACATTGCAGCCGCTGCCACGCGTCCGGTCACAATCGTAGAACTTGCAATGAAAGTGTTGCCGATTAGGCTTCGTAAAAGGATAATCTTTAAAGAGCACACATTTATTTGGTTATGACGCCATGATATTTAAACACAGAATAAACGAATTTCGTTGTATGCACTGAATTTTTAATCGAATAAACCTAATGTTAAATGGTGACACAAATTGAAGCGTACGCTGTGAATGTTAAATGGAAAATCTTGGTAATAAACGATAACCAATAACGTTAAACAGGCACATCGCTTGTTGTCATTCTTTTGTATTTGAACTTCGGGAACGAATGTAAGATTGTGACGCATAAACAGAGACGTTCTATTTAAACAGATACGGCGGCGAGTTTTACACATCTTCGGCGAAATGTTTAACGGAGACGTTGTATGGTACACATAGTGGTTAAAATGTTACACACAATGCTTGATATTTGAAGAGTTCATTGTGAGTTTAAAGCATGTATTGAGTCCGAATTAATGACGAGAATACGTCATTAATTCGAAATCCCAGTACGAATGCTAATTCATTACTATTTATTGGTGCAATTACATTTGAATTCAAATTCCACACGTAAGCATCAATGCACGGACTACGTTAGGCGAACTTCCGTCCCCTAGACTTTTATTTAAACAATAAACGGAAATCAAAGGCACATCCACATATTACACACAAAGAAAGAAGTATGTAAAAGTCCCTTCTCAACGAGCTCTGCCAGAGAACCCGCCGGCCGTCGCCGGAGTACTCAACCGTCAGGGAGGGCCCCGACCACATCCCCGCCTTCTTGGGCACGGTGACGGTTGATGGGACCACTTATTACAGCCCTTACCCTGCGAAATCAGCAAAGGACGCCCAGAACACTGCGGCCGAGGTGGCGTACAGTGACCTCCGTATTCCATACCCTGCGAGGATGAATACGCCTCCCGCTGCTACCGCCGATCGATTATGTGGAGGTAAGTCATACCGTAAGATTTCTGCGTCCATGTTTGAAAATTTTATTTATTTTCTAAATTGCAGTGCCTCGCACCGCAACTCCTTCAGATGCAGCGCCTTCACTCACCCGCGAGCACTCCAACAGCGAAGAGTTGGAGTGCTTTCTGGAGGACATGCTCGTCGAGCTTGCGGAGAAGGAAGTCGTCCTCTCCGAAAAACTCGACCGAATAAGAATCCGCACGGCCCAAGTGAAGAAGCTGATCCAGGGACTGAAGCCGAAATGATAATGTTTTTTTCAGTTTTTAGATGTATAAATTAGTATGCCTACGCTGGTTGTAATAGAACTCCGTTTCAACTAAAAATTTTTTGAAGGAAAGAAATTTGTTCCCCTGTTATGTTTTGATCTTTAAACCGATACATGTATATTTGAACATCGGCACTAAATTATAAACGTCGACGTCTGTAAAAGGGGGGGCCACAAAATTTAAAAAGCGCGAGTGTTTGTAAATAGTGAGAATAGTATTCACACAGAGTCCTCGATGTGTGAAGAAGACAATTCAAACATACACATCGAATGCTAAGTGAAGACGCATGCTAATAAGCGGTGACATACAATGTTAAACAGAGAGAACCCTCGTTCTCGTTCGTCGATAATTAACCGCAGATATCGATAGTTAAACGGTAAAGTGTAAGGGCAAGTGATGACGGTTATATTTAAACAATGATGAGGAGTTTCGCCCAGTGAATTCGCAGTCATAGATTAAATACCACATTGCTGTTTACAAAATAGGTTCAAAACCAGAAAATTTGCATTGGAAAATGCTGAAATGTCGCATGCATAAATGGAGTTGAATTTACCCTAGTTACGGTATAACGTAGTCAGGGAAACCATGCAATGTGAATTTATTATTAATTACTCCAATTTAATGTTGAAATGCGAGTCAGTAAAGCGTGAACGTAACCGATGTCATTTACTATATTCCATTTATTTCACCGTGAACCAATGCCTTTTTTTTTCACAAATAGTTATGATTGTATGTAAGCATCAAGCCGAAACAAGATACAGACGCAGATATTATCCACATCCCACAACAATGTTTAAGTCACGTCTAGCCGAATTTTGCCAGATGACACGCCGGCCCTCGCCGGAGTACACCACTCTCCGTGAAGGCCCCGACACCAACCCCGTCTTCCTGGCCACGGTGACGGTCGACGGGACCCCTTTCTCCGGTTCTTCATCTGCAGAAAGCGCCGAGCAGGCACAGAACATTGCTGTCGAGATGGCGTTCAAGCAGCTGTGTCCTTCAGGCAGCGTGGAGATTACCAAGGCCCTGGTTGCTGACGATGACGTATCTGACGCAGGTATTGCATACTGTAATACTTGTCAGTTGATTGTAAAAAAAAAAAAGAGCCACCTTCCATACGTAAACCTTCAACTCTTCATTGCAGGGCCTTCACGACCCGTTGGGGATTACACCAGTGGTGAAGAGTTGGAGTGGGTTTTCGAACACCTGGTCCGTGCACTAAACGCAAAACTTGAAGGAATAAAAGATCGAAAGGCACGTGTGGAAAAGATGCTCCAAGATTTGAATGACAAGAAAAGGGGGGGAGTGAGATTATGTTCGAGTTGATGTGGTTTGTAAATTGCGCCATCTAAATGGAGTTCTCTATATTTAAACGGAGTCGTCTGAATCCAAACGTAATCATTAATATTTAAACAGCGTAATCTATATTTAAACATACAAACCTAAACGGCCATTTTTGTTACTGACAGCGTGAATCATAAGCCAATATTAATTACTTTCACCATTAATTATGAAAACTAAAATCAGTCTGACATCTATTTCAAATTCATGTAATTTCCGTTGCGAGAAGCGTAAGTTGTGGATTTTTGTTAAGCAATTATTGTCACATGGAATGAAATAGCAAACGGAGACTCGTACAATTACACGGGGAGTCTAAAGAGTGAACTGCACGAACTATAATTGAACAGAGCTAACGAAGTTTAAACGGAGAGCAAATCATTTTGGCAGGCCTTTATATTTCAAGCTTTACACCGACTGTTAACCAGAGACTATTACCTTTAGCGCACAACTAATATGTTTAAGTTAGGATAATGAATTACATGATAATGAATTACACAAACGTATTTTATTGTGATGACTGATATGTGACAATAGCGACATAAAATTTTTTGACCTCAACGTTAAACGTTAACAATAGCGACAAGTTAAACGAAGGATTCGAAAGTTAAACGTTATTCTTAATGTGAACGGTAAGTCTTAAAGTTAAACAGATACGTAAACGGGGGATAGACATTCTGAGTAATACATGCATTCGACGAAGTGTGGTGAGTTAACATTGGGAAAGTGTGCATTGGTTAACCCGTCGGTGGACGTTACTGTTATCTGTTACGATTAAATTTGGTTTTGGAATTCAAACGTCGAGTAGTTATTGGCATCAGACTCGAGAAATAGTTCGAACGTCCGTTGAATCCATTTGTATTTAAAGAAGAATCGGAAACAAGAAACGCACCCAGATATTACTCGCAGATCTAACAGTATGTATGTGCCAATTCTCAACGCGTACTGCCAGAAGACGCACCGCTCCACGCCGGTGTACTCCACAACCAGGGAAGGCGCCCCGGGCGCCTCCGCTTTCGTGGCCACAGTCACGGTGGATGGGACCATGTTTTCCAGCCGCAGAACAGAGAGAACAGAAGAGGCAGCCCAGAACATTGCTGCCCTGGTGGCGTTCTACGCGCTATGTCCAGCGCATCTTAGGACGAGGGGTGCGTCCCCCGCTGATGTCGATGGTGTAACAACTGGAATTACTGCATATCGTACGGTTCAGCTATGCGTCTTTAGAAATATTTCTCTAAATCGTTGATGTCTTCTTTGCAGGGGCGATGACCTATCCCCGGGAGCGGTTCCTGGAAGATTTGGTCGGGGTTCTGACGGAAAAAGCAGCATCTCTCTCCGCAGAACTCGAGCGAGTGGTATCCCATAAGAGGGATGTGGAGAGGCTGCTCCGGTACGCCAAAATGTATAAAACGGAATGACGGTTTTTGTCCTGCTTAGTGTAGTTTTCATCCATCAAATAAGAACTTTGCTTAATTATGGGAACGCTCTCTCATTCCGAAATTTTAAATTCGTTGTTACTCTCTCATAAATGTTAACCGTTGCGGACGCATGTTAAACAACCACGCATGAAGTTTAAATGGAAAACAATGTTCCTTAAGCAAATGCTAACCCTTCGTGCGCATGACATGCACGGTTTAAATAGAGACGGACGCGAGTAAACACTATCATGAAACGTTTCGTAGGGAATGGTAATATTCTACGGGAACGGTGATATTAAACCAGTAACGACAAATGATAATCACAGAATGCCTTCTTGGCCTGATAATTCTAAATTTTAAACGGATACAACAACACGTAATTGGTGACACACTGTAAAAAAATAACTCCGTACGTAAACACCCATATCGCGGTTGATGAAGACATTTAAAAAGTTACATATAATAGGGTCTCTTACCCTTAAAAACAAACAGCGCAAGTAGAATAGGGTCTCACCCGTCAAACAATAGCCGCCATATTAAACAGGGACTGTAGTATTAAACATGTAACGAGAAAAGCTAAATAGAGAATACTTTGTTTACCTGATAGCTCTGCATTTTAAATGGAGACAACAACACGTAATGGGTGACATACATTGAGAAAAGAATTCCGTCCTTACGGACCCATAGCGCAGTTGATGGAGACATTTAAAAAGTTATGTATAATAGGGTCTCTCACCTTTAAAAGCAGACAACGGAAGTAGATTACGGTCTCTTTCATTTAACAACAGCCGACATGTTTTAAACAGGGTCATATGGAGTTAAACGTTCACGACTAATGTCTAAACAAGGAGTGTGTGAACAACCCGGTCCCCTGGTGTTAAACGGTAACGGTGTATATTGCACGGAGATCCGTATTGTTAAAGTGTAACACAATTTTTTAATAGTGATAGCGTCATTTTTTACAGAAGTACTTAATTTTATAAAGCAGCGACGACTCTCAATCGGTACCATAAAGCAGCTTTTCACCACGGAGCAATTGCTCGATAAACCGCATCACGTAGACGGCGCAGTCGACAGTGCCTTTCTTTTGACGCGGTGTGTCGTCATCGTGAACAAGCGGGTACTGTGCCGTCGCCGTCGTGCCGTACTCCATTTCGAGACAGGTGTCGAATAGTTCCCGCTGTCGCATTATACAAACCGATGTTAGAACAGAAAGCATCTATGTCACTCTGACAATCGAAATCTATATCGCAGAGAGCTTACCATTGCTACCGCGTCTCTATTGTACTCTTCACTTGGGCATGAGGTGTAATGCCTGTACTCTTTCTTGTTATTGTCGAGCACCACGACATGGAAGTGGCCATTCAAGATTATGGGAAGGATGATGATGTCAACGTCATTGACGACCTTGGTGGCATCTCCGATCATAGCCAAAGTCGTCTCATGTGCGTTTTCCACCTTCGACATAAACAACGCCAGTGGTCGAGTGATGGAGGCGCGCTTCTTATGAGGATATGGCTTTCTGGTAAGTGTGTCTTGTACGATGCACACGAAGGCGTCCAACACATCATATGTGTCCCGTCGATCAGAACGAATAGGTTGGCCCGGGTGGTGCTGACATAATCATTCCTCCAGACGACGGAACTGCGGTTAAACGGCAACATATGCGATTGATTAATAACACATAGACGTTAAGTGGGAACAACACATACGTAAATGATAATGTATAGTGTTAAACAGTAATATCGTTAGTTAAACGATATGTTACTAGGTTATATGGTAATGACTGTAATTAAACGGAAACGCAACAACGTAAATGGGATGATCTCTATATAAACAATAACATCTACACTATCATACTTACTCGTCCATGGGGAAGTTGAGGAAAATCTTGATCAGCTCCTTCTCGAATACGTCGAGGCGCGATTGACCAGCGTATTTTTTCTTCGCCGGAACGAAGTCTTTCCGCACTTCTTCATACTGCTGGTTGGCGAAGGTGACCGATTTCTTTTTTTTCTCGGCGACGTTCCCTTCGCCCCCGACAACAGCTTTATTGGGATCATCCGTAGATGCTTCTTGCTATTGCGGGATCGCGCCTACACTGGATGTGGCAATGTCGGTCGGGCGTTCCTCCCTGGGCAGGAGCTCCTCCACAATAGAGGCAACGGTCTTCTCAACCGCGGCCAAGGCAGTCTCATCAAGGGGCGGCACACCCTCGGGTGGTTCTTCTTCTTCAAAGATAGTGGCCACCACCCTCGATGCGCCGTTGTCGGGCGCGGCTGCCGGCTCCACCGCGAGGGGAAGTTGCGAAACTTCCTCAGACGCGGCATTGCCAACGGGGTCGACGATCTCCGCCACCGGGGCGGTGAAGTCATCAACTGCAACGGTCTCAACAACCGCATCAGCCGCCGGTGGTGCTGCCATTGTTTCCTCCTCGGCCGGTGGTGGACACACAGGCGGTATAGATTTCATCGCCTTTTGTGCAAGCCTCTTCATACGTGGCCTCGTCATACGTGACCGTCTTGGAATGGCCTTCACGACGAAGTCGTCGTCCCCAATTTCCAACGGCTCATCCGTCCCGGGCACGTCACGTATTTGTCCCGACGGTGCAGCCCTTTCAAACGAATCAAACCTTGCCTCCAATGCCTCAACCCGAGCGACAAGCTAGGGGAAAGCGTTCATCATCACCTGGCATGCCCGCATAAAGGATGTAGTCACGTCGTCGGCTGATGACGTCGGTTGGGCTACCGCGGTCGGGGGGACTCTGGGATCCGGGTGACTCTCGTTGTCGCGGCCGGTGCGGGTGTTGCCAATTGGCGGGGTAGGTGAGGGCCTATCCGACGCCGAGGGTTGCGTGTTGGGCTGGACGGGGGGGAACCACGTCGGCGCGAACGGGCGGAAGGGGCTGGCATCTCCGCTTGCGGTCGTGCAAGTGGTTCCCGCGCAACAAAGATCCATCCGCCAATTGGCCCCAACAAAAGTCTCCTCCACACGATTCGCCGGGACCGGCTCAGAAACTAACATATATAAAGAAAACAATCTCGAGACAAATCATTCAATTTGATCCAAAACAAACGTATTTAAACATTTGACATATATACGTAAACGATATGGCACACATTTAAACGGAGTATAACAAGGTTAAGCGAAGACACCAAGCGTTAAACACAAACTACATTTCCTACACGGATAAGCCTATCGTTAAACATTAACCGCTCTTTGTAAACACATTAACACCGATTTATTACCTCTTTTCCTTCGAGAGCCGACCAACCGGGTTTCTATCGTCGCGTGCTTCCGGTAAGTACTTTCGCAGTAGCACAAACCCTTTGGGGTCTTGCCGAAACGGGCTTTCTTGCCTGGTCCGGGTCACCTCGTAAAACCGGATGGTCGGCGCGATCGAGCAACCCTTAATGTACCCCGTGTTTACCTTCCCCCTCGCATCCGGCTTGCACTCGAGCGGCAGCTTGTGGAACGTCCTCCATAAGCCATTTGTGCGTCGCTGCGCGCCCATGCGTACGCCCCCCATGCCGGGTAGATCGTCGACATAATCAACGATCCAAGTGGGCACCGAGCATGAGGTATTCGGGAAGAGGATTGTCCCCATGAGGTACGCCATCAAGAGTTTCACAAAATCCTCCTCTCCCCCCCTCTGTCCAACAAGACGCTCAAGAGTGCGCCTAATGGCGTCTCTGTGTCTGTCAAAGCTTTTCGATAAATATCTCCCTTCGAAAGCTGACGGTGTCTTCTTCTTCTTAAACAGGACCGCGTCTCCGTCGCAGCGCAGACCCATAATGAGAGCCACATCCTCAGGCCTGAAGCTCAGCAGACTCGCCCCGATCCTGAATTTATTGGTGCGGCCATCGTACCTCTGCAGAAGCGAATCGAGAAGGGCCCTCTCTTGGAATACAGCTTCCACCTCAGTGAATGCCGCAAACGGTGTCCTTCGAATGATCTCCCAATGTCGAGAGGTCATGTGGACTTTCAATTCGGCCAAGGTCTCCACCACCGGTGTCAAGTAGCATCTCCCGTTGACTAGGTTTACCGCCATAATCACAAGACTGCAAAAATGACAACACTTGTTAAACAGATACATCAAACGCTACACAGAGACAAATGTTTTACACGAAAAGCTCAACACATAAACAGAGAGATGCACCGTTAAACGGAGACAAACTCTTTTAAACACGAACTCATTCATCACACGGAAATCTCTTTTACAAACTGCAACCATATCAAATGGAAGGGGAAACGCACATTGTAAGCATTACACAAACAACAACAACCGATATCTCTTTCAATGATCGTGTGCACAGCCGAAAACCCTAAACCCTAGAAACCCCAGCCGAGAAATTCCCCCGCACACTAGAACCACGCAAAACAAAACCGACGAATATCTCTGTGTAACAGAGTACTTCATATAAAAGCCTTGCTTTAGACACAGCTTCTGCCATACCTTGAGCTGCAAACTGATGGAAGTGCAGGATACTTGCGCACGGTGGACTGAAGTTACAGAGGATGTCGAAGCAGAGAGAGCTTCGGAGAGGGAAAAGCTGAAGAAAGTTAAGCAAAGAAGAAAAACGAACACTGCTCTCTGCCTCTCTTGGGATTCCCATTACGAAAAACCCTCCACTTCCTCTCTAACCGGCTTAATGATTGCACCACGATTTCCCATGCAAGGTAGGGGCAATTCCGTCCGTGAATTTGAAAAGTAACTCCGTTAACCACCGTTTCATTCTTTGGGGGTTTGAAAATCATTGTCTTTAAAAGGAAGGGGTTTTTATGGATTTGGAAATTAACGGTGTGTTTTTGGCCATTTCCCAAACTTTGGGGGTGTTTTTGGCCATTACCAGTATTTTTTTTCATGTTAGTTTAAAAAAACAGTAATTTATATAAATAAAATTAGATATATTTTAAGACAAATTTGGTTGTATGGCCGGTTGCATATTTACCTCATTTGTTTATATGCCCCCTTGGGAACACATCTTGGGGGCTAGAAAAACAATATTTTTACTTGGTTTATATAGATAAGAATAGTTTTTATTTGAAATGTTTTAGGGGGTGTTTGGTTAGCTGTAAGTAGCTGTGATGCAAGTGGTTTTACATGTAATTGGCTGTTTGGTTTGATGTAAAAGCTCCACTTACAGGTAAGTGGACTTACATCTCACTCACTTTTACAGTATTTCAACTTACATCAAAATTTGCTATAAGTTGAAATGCAATAAAGTAAGTGGTATTCACTCACCACCATTTTATCTTAAATATAATTATAAAAATATTTAATAAATTAAATTATCATTAAAATTAACTATAAAAATATTTTTAAGTATTAAAATTTTAAAAATATTAAACTTAAAATATTTAATATTTTTAAAAAATATTTTTATCATTAAAATACTTTAAATAAATAATTAATTAATTATTATGAAAAGTATTAAATAATTAGAACTAATACTAACATGATGATTAGTAGTATTAACATGATTAAAAAAATAGTTATTTATGTTTTATTTAATTTAATATTGTATTTTAAAATACCAATTATTATTTAATTTATATAGAAAAAATATTTTAATGGCATATAATTAAATTACATTAAATTTTTTAAATTTAATAAATCACAACTAAATTAATTAACATTTTAAATTAGTATTAATCCTAAGTAATGAGAGTTAATATAATTAATAGTTTTTAGGAATAAAATTTAAGCATATTATATAAATTAAAAACTTTTATAAATAATATTAAATAATTAATGTTAACAATATATGATAAGGGTAATCTTACCATTTCACTCACATCAAACCAAACAAAAAAAAAAAAAAATACAGCATTTCAAATTACAACAAACCAAACAGCTGTGATGTAAATTAAAATACAGTATTTTCACTCACACTGTAATTTTACTTACATGTAAATTTATTTACAGACAACCAAACAGTCCTTTAATGGATACCCTTACTGAAATGGTTAGTTACTATATATATATATATATATACACTCGATGAATACTCGATGAATATTTTTAGTAAACAATAATTTTCACATTTATCTAGATATTTTAAATTATATAAAAAGATATAACTATATATATATAAAAAAAAATTAACAACAAGAGTCAAGAATCAAGATAGCGCCATGATCTCATCCCAATCCCATGCAATTGACAAATCCCTTACAATCTCTATATTTTCTATGATTCAATCTTTCCACGTTTCCGTGTGCGATCTTTGCTCCGCCCACACCTTCACTACCTTCCAAAAACCCCTCAAAGGCTCCATTTGGAGTCTCATCAAATGCCGCCTTGAATCTCCGGATGCCCTCCACTGCCAGTGTTCCTCTGCAATCGGACGAGTTCTTGGTGATTCCGATCTGGGACGGGAGCTATGGGATCTCTCACCAAGGCCGACGAGGTCGCCGTCGATGATGTCTGCTCCTCGGACGCTGTTCTTTATGTCAACGGTGTTCGACGTGTGCTCCCTGATGGCCTTGCTCATCTCACCCTTATTCAGTATCTCAGAGGTCCGAGCGATTCTTTCCTTTGGAGTTTCGCTGTAGTTTTGGGTTTAGATTTTTGTGGATTTGTCGAAAGATGCTTGCTTTTCGTGTTTTTTTTTTTATCCCTTTTGTCCCTTTTGTCCTGTGTGATGCTTGTTTAATTGATAGTTCTTGTTTTTCTTCTTGTGCTTGATGGTTCGTTTGATGTTAATGGTTTTAGTGCTTAAATTCAATCGAGGTTGGAAGGGATTTGATGTGTCTGATGCTATCAATAGCTTAGTTCGAATGACTCTGGATTTTGAAATATCTATTGAGTCAATGAGTCGAATTCCTGTTGATTGGTTAGTGTTGGTTTTTCCTTGATACAGAACAATGGGGCCTAAATTTTGTTGGTCTTCTTTTACAAATAACATATTCAAGGCATGCTCTCTTATTACGCAAGCTTTCGGAGTTATGTGATTTGCTCTTTCTCGCTGATAGAGTGAATTTTGCATTTTGGTTTCTGGTGAGACGGGGGATTGATTTTGTGCCATATTATTGGCATAACATGGGGACTTGGGTGGAAGTTACTGTAGTTTTTTAGTAAGTTTTTGATGTTAAGATGAAAGTGCTGGAAAATATTCTGAGAAAAAGAAACCTCTATTTCTGGTACTTTGTTGCATGAAAGTGTTAATTTGTATTATGTTTTTTAATTATTTCATTTTGTAATATATTTCTCTGTACGGATTTGTGATAATGTAACTAGCAATTAGAATTTTAATTCCTCAAGTCACTCTGTTTCTCAAACAAGTTTCTGATTGGCTTGTATGTGACGTGTAGATATTGGTCTGACTGGGACAAAGCTTGGATGTGGTGAAGGTGGCTGTGGAGCTTGTACAGTTATGGTTTCTTCCTATGACCAGCATTTGAAAAGAACAACGTGAGTTGTGTGTCCTTATTTATGATAACCGAGTTTCATCTTTGATAGCTTATCATGTGCACAATATGCATGAACTTGTATAAAATTGCACAAAAGATCTTGTTAGATTTATTTGTGGTTGTTTTGGAATTTATTCTCTTGTTTCATTTGTCAAGTTTTCAATCTTTACTTTGAATGAATATTATGTTATATATGTTTTTATGCTACATCCTTTTTGATCTGCTTCCTCTCCTCCAAAATTTTAATTAATTTGTGTATGGTATCACCATTGTGATACATTTTTTAGATGATTAGTAATTTTTTTAATACTAAATAAATATAAAGATGGAATAAATGTAAAAGAATTGTTATTCAATTTTTCCTGGTGTTTGCACGTTTTTTTAATTTTGTTAGTTTTTCTATTTGAAATAATATTTAGACGCAAAATAGCTGAAATTGGAAACTTTACAAAGTCGAGCAAAAACCACAGAAGGTACATTTTTCAAAATGGTGGAACTGACTTGTAAACTTATAATCAATACTGCATACTTTTCTCTTCAGGAATTATTCTGAATTCTTTACTAGCATATGTCAAATCATCTACTTTATCAACTGAAGTGATTATGTATTATCATCTTAAGCACCTTGCATTTTATTTCCTTCTTAATATTTTTTTGAAACGGAGTCAAGGTTCTGTAGTTTTCATGAGGCTTTGAAGCTTATTTGTTAAAGAGAGATACTTATGACTGTATTACTGCTTTCTCTAATGGAAAATGTGCAGGCATTATTCTATCAATGCATGCTTGGCTCCATTGTATTCTGTTGAAGGAATGCATGTAATTACAGTGGAGGGCATAGGGAGTCGTCACCTTGGTTTACACCCTGTCCAGGTATACATTTTGCAGACTTACTCTTTAGTTAAACAATGACTGCTAGACTGAAACGAATGCTGTTTGTATAGACTAAGGAATTTATTAATATCAATATCAACTGGTGCATTTGGCAAGAGAATTCGCCCAACAAAAAAAAGGAAAAAAAATTTGTTTGTTGAGAACTTAAACATGCAGTTGCCTTCTTCTAAATGATAAATGGATGCCCATTACAAGAGATTTTGCACACAAGGTCTCTATTAAATGATGGGGTAGTTGAGTGCTCAGTTAATTTTAAACTTGAAGGGAAGAATATTGATTGACATGATCTCATTTCTTCTCAGCTCAACAGCTGAATGAGTGTCAATCAAAAAATGAGGAGCTTTTAGGCTTAGTAATTTTAGAAACTTGAAGAATAGAATCATCCTCTAATGCATTAGCATACTAGCTTCACGGCATCTAGAACCATATGTATTCCAGAGCACAATTTATTCATGCATGCTTTTCTTTGTGTGAGCCATACACAACCTGAATAAATGTAATAATTAGTAAGTTTTATTGTTTATTGATAATCATGATGTAAATATGGAATGTGATTGTCAGTCATCTCTTTGTTCCCCGAATTATGCATATGCCCTTCACTCACAATTTTTGGTCAAAAAATTCTTGTGGTGAAATTGGGCTATTGCTTTTTATGTAGGAAACATTAGCCAAAGCTCATGGCTCTCAATGTGGATTCTGTACTCCTGGATTTGTTATGTCTATGTATGCATTACTGCGATCAAGCAAAACACCACCCACTGAAGAGCAAATTGATGAGTACCTTTCGGGAAATTTATGCCGGTGTACAGGATATAGAGCAATTGTTGACGCATTCCGTGTTTTTGCCAAAACTGATGATTCATTATACACCAGTTCTTTTGAACACGGGCATGCTGACAAATTTGTCTGCCCGTCGAGTGGGAAACCCTGTTCTTGCCAAGCAACTTCAGGTGATGGTTGTGAAAGTTCTGCTCTTTCTACAGCTTATGATTGTCAGCAGAAACCTGTATCTTATAGTGATATTGATGGAAGCTCATACACTGAGAAGGAGCTCATTTTCCCCCAGAACTTCTTTTGAGAAATTCTACACCTTTACATTTGTATGGATCTGGCGGATTAGAGTGGTATCGACCTCTAAGGCTTGAGCATGTTTTAAATTTGAAGTGCCGGTATCCAGAGGCGAAGCTTGTGGTTGGTAATACTGAGGTCGGAATTGAGATGAAATTCAAAAATGCACCATATCAGGTTCTGATTTCTCTTACACATGTACCTGAGTTAAACAAATTGAACATTACAGAAACCGGTTTGGAGATTGGTGCATCTGTTAGATTGACGGAACTTCAAATTTTTCTTAAGAAGTTGATAGAGGAACGTGCCACTCATGAGACATCTTCTTGCAAGGCCATTTGGGAGCAGCTAAGGTGGTTTGCTGGAAAACAGATCAAAAATGCTGCTTCTGTTGGTGGGAATATCTGCACAGCGAGCCCAATATCTGATTTAAATCCTCTTTGGATGGCTGCTGGGGCTAGCTTTAAAATTATTGATTTTAAAGGGAACCATAGAACTATTTTTGCAAAAGAATTTTTTCTTGCTTACCGCAAAGTTGACCTGACTCCCAATGAAATCTTACTGTCAGTCGTTTTACCTTGGACTCGACCTTTTGAATTTGTCAAAGAATTCAAGCAAGCACATCGAAGAGAGGATGATATTGCCCTTGTAAATGCTGGAATGCGTGTATTTCTTAAGCAAGAGGGAGTAAACTGGATTGTGGCTGATGTATCTATTGTTTATGGTGGGGTAGCTCCTGTTTCCTGTGCTGCATTAAAGACTGAAAGATCTCTCATTGGCAAAAATTGGGATAAGCACATGCTAGATGATGCTTTACTGCTACTGAAAGATGACATCCATCTTACTGAAGATGCACCTGGTGGAATGGTTGAATTTCGGAAGTCCTTGACATTAAGTTTCTTTTTTAAGTTCTTTCTATTTGTCTCTCAGCAGATGAATGAGAATGGCCACTTTACAGAAGAAGGGTTTCTTTTAAACCATCAGTCAGCTATAATGCCTTATTTTAAGCCGTCCTTTAGTGGAACACAATGTTATGAGGTGATAAGAGAAGGAACAGCTGTTGGGCTTCCTATGGTCCATATTTCTTCAAAACTACAGGTTTGTTATATGTTGATTTATCATCTAGTATTCAAGCATAGTAACTATAATGTTATTTGTCTGTATCTTTAAATTTATGCCAGTGTTTTACTGTCAAGCCATAAAGTAGAAGCTCTGTGATGCTTTTTAAAAAGCTTGGGCATTATTTGTTTGCCTGTTCTAATTATTCTTGACTTGTTGCACCTAATGATATTGCACAGTATATAAGTATCATGTAGTCAGTGGCCTCTTATATTTGTGTGGATTTTGAACTCTCTCTCTCTCTCTCTCTCTTTTAATTTTCAGGTGACAATTGGGAAAAAAAATCCTAATTAGTAGTGCAGAGTATTCATATTTAATCAGCATGAAAACTTTCTCTTCATTATGCAATGCTTTTATGTTTTCCCTTTTCTAATATTTGAAATGCACCCAGGTGACCGGGGAGGCGGAATATGCTGATGATGTGCCACTACCTCCAAATGCTTTACATGGTGCTTTAGTGTTAAGTAAAAAGCCTCATGCCAGGATTTTGTCAATAGATGATTCGCAAGCCAAAACATCTCCAGGTTTTGCAGGTTTATTCCTATATAGAGATGTCCCTGGGAGTAATAAAATTGGAGCAATTATTCATGATGAGGAAGTTTTTGCTTCTGAATTTGTTACTTGTGTTGGTCAGGTAAATATATTCTGATATATTTATAAAGGTATGAATTGATTATGATATCTACTTTTTTCTTCTGATACATGTATGAAGTTTGCATATCCTGCCGACAGGTTATTGGAATTGTTGTTGCTGATTCTCATGAAAATGCAAAGCTTGCTTCCAGGAAAGTGCATATTGAATATGAAGAGCTGCTGCCAGTCTTATCTATAAAAGATGCCATTAGTTGTGGCAGTTTCCATCCTAACACTGCGGTTTGTTTTGTAAATGGAGATGTAGAATGGTGCTTTCAGTCAGGTGCTTGTGACAAAATTATAGAAGGGGAGGCTCATGTTGGTGGTCAGGAGCATTTTTACTTGGAGCCTCATACCAGTCTTATTTGGACGGTTGACGGTGGGAATGAAGTTCATATGATATCGTCGACTCAAGTATTTTACAAACTTCGTTAGCTTATGTTTTATTTACAGAATCCTCGCTTTCTGGTTGTGACTTACGATAATTATGATAGTATGGAAATTTTAGTTTTTGATAGATTCTTCTGTTTTTATTATAAAAGAAATGTTGATGTAAAGTGGCGGATGCATTAATTTATAACCTGTTATTTATTAGTTCTGACAGATGGATTTATTCCATTGCCAATGGAATAATTTTCTAAATTTGAAAACGGAATAAATATTCATATTAAGTGTTCCTCACCAGAGGAGTATGCCAAAGTCATGGATATTTTAAGTTGTCAATTTATACTCTGGGGAACAATAATATAGATATAACGTGATTAAAAGAGGTTCATTTGAATGAATGACGTGAGTGCCGCCGTATAGTTCCAAGTAGGAAAAGGTGAAAAGCCTTTGGTTTTTGAAGTTCTAATAAAATACTTTATGTAGAAACTAAAATAAGAGATCATAGGCCAAGATGACAAAGTTGGCACTCATGAGTGACAAGAGAGAAGACTGTAGTTTTTTGATATGAAGAATGACGAAGGATACATATAAAATCAGAAATGCAGAAGTATTTAGTCCTAATTAAACTAATGTCTCAACTGTTGATTTCTGCTGGAGCATAATTTGTCATGGCCGGTAGATTGTGAGACTGTCCATGTTTGATTAGCAGAGGATTCCCGGCCATATGGTAGATACTGTAGATCATGTGTTATGAATAGTTAGGAGTTCTCAAGGAATTAGCTAATCATCCAGATATAGATTATGGTGCAAAAGCTACACATTTAGTTGGACAGGAGCCTTTCATTCTTTTATTGAAGCTAATTTCAATTTGTAACTTTGTCTTGCAAGTAAATCAATATGTTAGTGGCTGCATTTCTGCATAGTAGATACTCGTGATCAATTTTAATAACATTTGTATCAATAGTGAGGCTATAGTTATTATTGCAGAGCTATAAGTATTTACCTTCGAAACAAGCTTTCTATCTGTCTCATCTTTTCCCTTTCCCTTCTAGTACTTTTTTCTTTCCTTTTTTCTTCTTTTGAGATATTCTATTCTTTCGTATGTACTCCTTTTCAGATTTGCTTGCAAATATTAGCACATTTAAGCATTGGCTTTTTGCCGAGTTACATGTTATTTTGTATGTTGTTTTGCAATGACAGGCTCCTCAAAAGCATCAAGTTTCTGTTGCTCATGTGCTTGGTCTTCCATTGTCAAAAGTTGTTTGCAAGACCAAACGCATTGGTGGTGGATTTGGTGGTAAGGAAACAAGGTCTGCTTTTATTGCTGCTGCAGCCTGTGTACCAGCGTATCTCTTGAAGCGACCTGTGAAGATTACATTAGACAGAGATGTAGACATGATGATTTCAGGGCAGCGCCATACTTTTCTTGGAAAGTACAAGGTATCTAGTTGCTTCTAGAATAAAGATGGACAATTTCACTCAATTCACTAATCAAATTTATTGCATGAGAAACCTGAGCATAAATGTGGTTTATTTAATATTTAGTTTAGATGGGAAGGCCTTTGGGATCCCAATGTGGATGGCTTGAAGGTTTTTTTTATAAATTAAATAATAGTTCTGCTGAACCTGCTGTAAACAAATTTTAAGCATTGTCATACCAGACAGATTATACTTTGTAATATGTAGCTCAGTCCTGTAGATTTGAACATAAACAGTACTAATAAGCTGATTTCAGACTTGGGATGCACCAATACTTCGAGAGGATAGTTGACTAAGAGTGCATCTTTCAGAGGGAAATCTCAATTTAAAAAAAAAGATCATTGTATGGTTTTATACTTGAGAAGGGCTTCCACCTTCTGTATATACATGCTTTATTTGTTATTGTGCGGTGCATCTAAGGAGGATTTTACTTGCTTTAGGTTGGCTTCACAAATGATGGAAAAGTTCTAGGCTTGGATCTTGAGCTCTACAACAATGCTGGAAACTCATTGGATCTATCCCTTTCAGTCCTTGAGCGTGCTATTTCTCATTCAGAAAATGTCTATGATATACCACATATCAGGCTTCGAGGGCAAGTTTGCTATACCAATTTTCCAAGTAATACAGCTTTTCGAGGATTTGGTGGGCCTCAAGCCATGCTTATTGCAGAAAACTGGATCCAGCGAGTTGCTTTGGAGCTTCAGAGAAGCCCTGAAGAGATAAGGGTATGCCTTTTTGTTAGTTTCACATTTGAAAAATTATGTTCTTAATCCTCATTTTTTTCCTGACTTTACAACGCCTAAATTTCAGGAAATTAATTTTTACAGTGAAGGATCTGTGACACCTTATGGTCAACCACTTGAAAATATCAGGTTGAGACAGACATGGGATGAACTAAAAGCATCTTGTCAATTTTCAACGGTTCGTGATGCTGTTGATCACTTTAATACTCACAATCGCTGGAGAAAGCGGGGGATATCTATGGTTCCAACAAAATTTGGGATCTCATTTACTTCAAAGCCTATGAATCAGGTAAGGAAATATCTGCCAAATATTTCCTAGCTCAGCTTCGTTATTTGATTCATTTGTATTAAAAAAAAAACAAATTCAAAAGCTTAGAAGCTTTGCATAGTTCACAATTCAGCCATTTTTCTACTATATCCTTTATCTCATAATATGAAAGCATTATGCTGTTTGTAGTCATCAATGTCTTTATTTTTATTTGTTGCATAGAGTCAATCATTTGCGAGTATTCCCAGTTAAGAGTTCTAAGATGTTGTTTACTTTTGTAAGTAAACTATTGTATGTGCAGCAGTTTGTCAAGAATTGATATCACATTCGTCATTTGTATATTCTAAAACTTGACAAGAACACATCATTAGTTGTTTGCAGTGTACCCATAGGGAGCGTTTGGGACAAGGTTTGAAATATTGTCATGAGAATGTGGATAAGCCTAGGGACACTTCATTCTCTCATTTGGTATATAAAAAGATATTCTTGAAAATATGTTACTAGGGAATATTTCATTCTCGTGTTTGGTTTAAATACAAGATTCCTGTGAATGTAAATGATTATCCTAAAATAACGACTAAACACAATATTACTTATAAAAAAACATAAATCAACTGAAATTGTTGCCGCTCTTCCAAAATGATCAAATATTCTTAAGCAATGACTTTGTTACAAGTAATTAACAGAATAAGCATGCATTTTTCGTATCAAAGGAGCCAAATAACTCATTATATTTTACTAATTGATTCTTTGTTTTCCTTAAGAAATCCTCTTTTAATTCCATGGTGACATACAAAAAAAATCAACCCCTTTTTATCTACTGCCTTGTAGCTACTGTGATTACAATGCAATGGCATGACAGATATATCAGCAAAAATAAACATAAAATAAAGACTAATATGTATGTACATAGCCACAAGCAAAAATAAACATAAATAAAATAGAAATTAGAGGTGTTTTATCGTCATTATATTCATGTTACTTTATTCCTTTGCTATGGGAATATACCCAATCCTCCATGGGAATATAGTAGGCCATTAGTTGTGGGAATAATATGTACTTGGGAACAATTTTTTAAATTTATACCAAACATGGGAATAACACATTCCTGTTTTTATATTCCTTTGAACCTTAGATTAATCCCTATACCAAATATAATGCCCTCAGGATAAATTATTGACTTAAATGATGAACCTATAAAATATATATTGGTGCCCATAACATTAAGTAAAAGGCGTTATGTGTTATACATTGACATTCTTGACTTATTTAAAATTCTGTACTTTTGATGTATGTCTATCATGGTGCTAATCGATATCTTTTTATGCATAGGCTGGTGCTCTTCTGCATGTTTATGTTGATGTACTTATAACATTAAGTAAAAGGCGTTATATGTTATACATTGACATTCTTGACTTATTTAAAATTCTGTACTTTTGATGTATGTCTATCATGGTGCTAATTGATATCTTTTTATGTAAAGGCCGGTGCTCTTGTGCATGTTTATGTTGATGGGACAGTTCTTGTAACACATGGGGGTGTTGAGATGGGGCAGGGTTTGCACACAAAGGTTGCTCAAATTGCTGCTTCATCCTTTAATATACCTCTTAGTTCAGTGTTCATATCTGAGACAAGTACAGACAAGGTGATTTGTGACCCTTTTGCTATTTTGCTATTTCCTGGTCTTTACATTCTCACTCGCTAATGACAGTGGAAGAAACAATGCCATTGATAAGAAAAATCTTTGAATTGTTACCTTGTCTTGTTTCATATTTATTCATTTGTTTAGGTACCAAATTCATCACCAACAGCAGCTTCTGCAAGCTCGGATATGTATGGGGCTGCTGTTCTAGATGCTTGTGAGCAACTAAAGTCACGCATGAATCCTGTAGCTGCCAAACTTGGTCACAGTTCCTTTGCTGAGGTGATGCTTTGAAGATATTCTGTATCATATGACATTAAGTGATTACTTTATTTAATTGTAGTTGTCAAGTTTTTATCGTTTTTACATTACTTATTTTTTTTAAGGAAGCTATTTAACTAATCTATGAATGCCATATTTTGTGTTGTATTGCTAAACCATGCAGTCCTAAATGGTTACCTTTCATTATTAATGGGAAAAAGAAAAGTGAGGCTAAATTGAGGCCAATTGTTGCTTGCATAGATGAAGGCTGAGATTATTGTACAAGCTGGGCCTTTCACGCATTCTCTAGTCATTGACCTTAAAATAGTGCTCAGACTCCTTTGATGTTTAACTTTTAGATTGCTGTGCAAAATAATATTCGTATTGCATCTTTTCATGATTCATGCCAGATACAATTCTCATCTTGTATTCTAAAATAATCGAAGTCCAAATAGTTCTTGGTTAGAGAAAGATGCAGTGATTGCAGTAACCATCCTGAGATTAGTATTAGTGTCCTTTAACCTATGCTGTTGAACATGTTGCATTGTCTATATGTTTTTATTGCTAGCATGCCTGTCTGGCCAGCATTGTGCAAGGTAATGTGCTTATATTGCCTTTTATGATTTATCCATTTTTTATCACCAAACTCTCATGTGATTAGGATTTTGAGTAGAGAAAAGGTTTAAATCTTGAATAAGTCTCTGACAACATGTTGGTGTAGCTTGCATGTTCAAGTCCTCCAGATCATTATTCTATCCAGTGATCCACCACTCTAAATAAAATGAGATGGGTACGGAAGGAAGATATGATTGGTAGTTGGATTAAAATAATTTTCATTTATCTGAAATGTAGATTTATTATTTGTCATCAAAGGTAAACGTCTGAAACTTGTGAAATGGGTAGGCTTAGCAAGCCTTCATTTCATTGTTTAAGTCCATGCTTTGGGAGACATGTGGTCTTAGTTGATAAAAGTAAGGAAGGTGTCTACCTAAAGTTAGGGATATGGAGAAATATTTCAGAAGCTAAGGGTCAAGTTATAGGATAAAGACGGAATATCTGAAATATTATTTCATTAATAAGATGAGTAGAGAGCGAGGGAGGGGGGGGGTGTTTGGTTAGAATGGATGATATTCACATTGGTAGAAGACGTTTTTGGTACTTAAACTCATAATCTAAGATGATGGGGAACTTACCGAAGATGTCACAAATAGGATTAAAGTAGGATGAGTAACATGGAGAGGAGATTCTAGGGCTTATGTGTTTGTAGAATACCTCTTAAATTGAAAGATAAATTTTATAGAATGGTTGTTAGACTAGCTATGATGTATGGCTCAGAATGTTGTGTGGTTAATAAACAACATATTTAAAGGATGGGCGTCATTGAGATGAGAATGTTGATATGGATGTTAGACATAATGGGAAAGATCAATTAAAGAATGATTTTATCTGAAATAGATTGGGAGTGGCACCTAATACCTATAATTTAAGAGAGAAGCAATTGTTTTTTGTCGGGAGGAGCTCAAAAGAGCTAGTACAACTGAAAGAACACTAACGACTCAAAAAGTTAAACCAGTCAAATCTAAAACATCCTCCAGCCAACGGGGGCGGTCGATCCCTCTGTGGAACAGCGACAACCCAGGGTTTCGTTTGCCGAAATCCGCCAACATATCAGCAACCATGTTAATATCTCTTGGACAGAACCTTATCTCGGTCCCAACTTCTTACTTGAGTAGCCCCCTGATTCGCTGGACTTCTGTTTGAATTGCTTGAGTGTGACTTATGATGTTCTCTCCCAATAACTCCACAGCTACAAGGCAGTCCATGCTTATCCGAGCTGGTCATATCTTCCGTGATCGCATTGTTCTAAAGCCATCCCAACTGCTGTGAGTTCAGCATGCAAGCTTGATTCTGCAACCATTGAATTTGCTCCTGCCAGGATGATTGTGCTTCTCTCACTTGTTATAACAAAACCTGCACCACATTACTTGTATTAGAAACCCATGAGGCATCACAGAACACATTAATTGAAATATTAAAAGCTGAGAATTGTATAAAATCCCTGATTTTTCCTTTGATGGCCCAGAAATAACCCTGCATTGTGCTTAAAGCCTGAATGAAAATTTTGTGAGCATGTTGCCTTCTGTTGTTAAATACTAACTCACATCTGGCTTTCCAAACATTCCAGGTGCTGGTTGCCACCAAAGACTTAAACATTTGTTGTTGATGTCTGTCTTTGCTCCAGTCACTGATAAGCCAGTGCCCCTCCAGCAAATTAACCAAAGTATCACAATTAATACCTGTATAATCAGAAACTAGATGCCAACATCTTCTGATTACTCAACAAGTATTCAATATATGGTCCAATGTTTCCCTTTCCAGCCCATAGAGAGGACAGAGGATTTGAGGGCCAATAGAAATATTATATAAAAATTCGCAAGTAGGTATCCTGCCATGGAATGCCCTCTATAAAAAAGTTTTCACCTTCGGGGAAATTGGAAGGCTCCAAAGTTTATGCCATCCCTTCCAATTTCCTTCCTCATAAGGATGATCTCTATTGAGATAAGTATAAATAGTATTGGCAATTTTTCCAGCAGAAGGATTTGCATCCCAAGTCCAATGGTTAAGGTCATTTGAGTGAAAAGATTTGTGATTAAGAGAATCTAAATCAATGCCTTGCCCAAAAACTGATTCAATAGCAGATTTATTCAGGACACCTTCTACAAAATCATTGATGTTAAGATTTTCCATAGAAGCATTGACATCAAAAAACATAGGTTTCAAAGAAAGGGGGATGTCAAAAAGCCAAGCATGATTATAGAAATCAGTTAGATTGGGGTTGCAATGCTTAATGACAATATTATGCCTAACATCTTCAGCAATTTTGTGAAGGCTTCTATAAAACCAAGATATTCTGCCTTGTTTTGGGTTATCCCAGAGATCGAAGTTCCCATATTTAAGATTCACAACCTAAATCTTATTGTCCTGATTAAGAACTGCAAACACGTTCTTGGCCATAAGAGCACTTTTAGCACTCCTAAGATTTCTAATGCCCAAACCCCCCTCAGTTTTATCAAGTGTAGTAATATTCCAATTCGTGGAATGTAGTCTGCCACCAGCATTAGCATTGTGCCAAAGGAAATTCCTGGCCAGCTTGGAGATCGAATCCAAAATTGTATCAGGAATGGTATAACAGGACAAGAAGTAAATGGGAGCAAACATAAGACAACTATTAACAAGAATTGCCCTTCTAACTAAGGAAATAGCAGAAGGGTTCCAATAGTTTAGATTGACTTTAGTTCTGTCCACCGGAGTCTGAAAATGATGTGCAGGGATTCTTTTAGGACAAATCAAGGCACCAAGGTATTTGAAAGGGAAAGATCATGTTTTCATATTCATGATTGATTCAATTCTAGATTTAATTCTCCTATTGCACCAACTTGGTAGGTAAATTTCAGACTTAATAGGTTTGATTTGTTGTCCTGTAAGGCTTCTATAGATCTCAAAGCTCAACCTGCAATTCTTAGCAGCACTTCTAGCCGCTTTGGTCACAACAATTAAGTCATCAGCATACATCAAATAATTAAAGTTAAAATCCAATATGTTGTCAAAACCAGGAATGAGATTCTGATTAAGAGCAATTTAGGATGGCAGAAAGGTTTTTAGAAACTCAGAGGAAGAGAAAAGGAGACGAAGGATCTCTTTGTCTTACTCCTCTTTGACTTCCTATCCAGTTAGAATGATTACCATTAATGAGAAAAGAAAATGAGAGAGAAGTTATACAAGCATGAATCCAGGAAATCCAAGCGTCAGGGAATTTCATAATCTTAAGAGCGGCAAGGATGGCATTCCATTCCAAGACATCATAGGCTTTTTCCACATCTACCTTAAGCAACATCTTAAGGGGAGAATAGGAATCATATTCTAAGGAATGCACAATTTCTTGAATAGCAATAATGTTATCAAAGGTAGTTTTACC
Source organism: Dioscorea dumetorum (assembly GCA_902712375.1). Lineage (NCBI taxonomy): Eukaryota > Viridiplantae > Streptophyta > Magnoliopsida > Dioscoreales > Dioscoreaceae > Dioscorea > Dioscorea dumetorum. The sequence goes on along the minus strand of CACTHL010000105.1, from coordinate 542,683 downwards.
AGCTAAAAAACCAGATTTCTCAGGCCAATAAGTTTATGAATGACCTTCTTAAGCCTTTCACTTAAAATTTTTGCAATGATTTTGTAACAAACATTGCATAAAGAGATAGGTCTATAATCACTGACTTTGTTTGGACTCTCCTTTTTGGGAATTAAACGGATAAAAGTTTTTCCCCAGGAAGAAGGGAGCATAGCAGTATGAAAAAAAATGATTAATAGCCTCAAATAAGGCTCGATAAATAACATCCCAATAAAAAACATAATACTCCACATTCATCCCATCAGGGCTTGGACTCTTCCCTCCAGGCATAGATTTTAGAGTTTCAAAAACTTTGGGAAGAGTCACAGGTTTAATGAGCATGTTCCTGTCCTCCTCATTTAAAGAAGGAAGGTCATTCGGCATTCTATTAATCAAATATGAAGCTGAAATAGAATTGGAAGAAGCCCACAAATTGGAATAAAATTCAGAGAAAAAAGATGCAATGGCGGGAAAATCAGTATGCGTATTACCAAAATCATCAATGATAGCAGAAATTTTATTCTTATGATTCTTAATCTTGACGTGTCTATGGAAAAAGCCTTTATTGAAGTCCCCATTCCTAAGCCATAACATCTTAGCCCGTTGAGCCCATCTAGCAGCGTTCTGTCTAAGGAAAGCAGAATGTTTGTAAAAAAGAGCCTTAATAGTGATGTTATTCGCCTTAGAGTGAGCATGGGAAGTGTCACGGCCTCAGCCGATCACCTTTGGCCGTGTGGCACCTGACACACACCAAATGACATGTCAGCTTTCCTTGTTAGAACAACAGTGAAACAACTCCTGTTCACAACACAAACACATCACATAAAATAAGTGAGCAAAACCGGAAAACATCCACGGTACGAGAAGATGATACAAAAAACCAGTTTTAGAGAGAGAAAAACATACTCTGTTAGATTTGAGAAAAGTTTACAATCATGGCCAAAGATCCTCACCAAGAGGTCATGTCCCCTTCCAAAGACATAATAGACCCTATTAAAAGAGCTACCCCAAATCCCAAGGTTAATTGAGCCCCTTGCCTAATAAAGGTCTGGCGAGAAGTCCCGGACTTCCACTTAGCTTGTAGTGTCCCCCGACGTTAGTGTAGCTTGAACCAGCCACCCTTGGTCACAGTGTGCAACAGTACCGGTCACGCGCGGTAATACCGCGTGCCATCCTCGCCCCTGGCTCGGCCACGCTCCCACCCGCGTGCCCACTTGTATACGCTTGCGTAAACCCTTGGCAAATCCGGAATCAGCATCTGGGTCTCTCGGTATGATCAAGTGTTTTGTCCCGCCTAGACTTGCTAGAGATTCATTCTCTAAAATAATCTAAGTCTACGACACTTGACTCTTGGTGTGGGTGCGCCTACACCACGTGCTCATCGGCCACGAGCACGCCCACGATCTAGCGCGCACACGACTCACTGTCTCAACACATGATCGTGCGGGATATGCCACGCGCTCTTGGTCACCACATAACACATGTCTCGCGCTCCCCCGTGCGCTACCCAATCCACGCGATTGTGCGCCCTCGTGTCTTGGCTTATGTTAAGTTGTCCTCCTAATGACCAAGTGTAAGGGCACCAACTCTTACAGGAAGCTTCAAGAGACTCAAGAACAGTAATATCATGTTAGCAATAGCAGTGTCCAGAGAGGTTAAATCAGAAGATTTCCAACTCACAATGTTTCTTCTAGTACGAGAAATTAAATGACTAAAAGCATGCATGGAAGACCTAGAAGAATTATAATTCCAAGCTCTAAGAACATTTTGATGACAGCCTTCATATTCCAACCAGAAATTATCAAAGCGAAAAATTTTCTTTCTATTACCACCTGAAAAGAATTTGCAAGAAAGAAAAACTGGAGCATGATCAGAGGCAATTAGGATGGTATAAACATGTCTTTAGATGACCGATAGATGCTTCTAATAGAAAGATTGAAGCTCTAGGTGGAGGGTCATAGAAGAGGGAGAAGTAGACCTAAATGGTGTTTAGTTGACATTTTTATGAAATGATATGTTTGATCTTGTTTTATCTAGTTTCTTGTTTTATCTAGTCTTTTGGTGGTTGATAGAATAATGTGGAAGGGAAAAATTCATATAGCCAAAATAATTGGGACTAACTGTTTTTTCTTCATAAGTTTGACTTGATTGTATGAAATACAAGATAATCATAAATAGCCACTACGGCTTCAGTCACTATTTTTAGGTGTGATTGGGTTTTGACAGGCTTAAAAACTTATTTGTGTTAAAAAGAAGTAGATTACTCTTAGCAGGGAGGACGGTTGATATTGCTTTAAGTTCATTTGTTACAGTCCTATTCAAGGCAACTGAGCAGTAGAAATTTACATACATTTTACTGTTTTAACTTTTAATGTTTGTGGATTTTATTTCTGATATTTCATCTCATTATTTCTGACAGCTTGCAAGGGCCTGCTACTTGGAAAGGATAGATCTCTCTGCTCATGGATTTTACATCATTCCTGATGTTGACTTTGACTGGAAAGTTGGAAAAGGAAGGCTTTTTAGCTACTACACTTATGGAGCAGCATTTGCAGAAGTTGAAATAGATACTCTCACTGGAGACTTTCAAACAAGAACAGCTGATATTGTTATGGATCTTGGGCATTCTCTAAATCCGGCAATTGATATTGGACAGGTTATTTCTTTGACATTATTGGGATGATTTAGTCATATATTCAAGCTTAAGATTTGCAAGTTATACATTAAGGTCAGCTTATAGCGGGCAACGTCCATCTGCTCCATCCCAGCGGCGCCTCCTTTTCTGTTACTGGCTACACCACTTATACAGTCTTCTATTCTTCGTTTATGATATTTTCCTACTGTATGGAGACAAATATTAGTTGAAAGGGGTGGTAGCTTTTTCACCATAGGATGAGACAAGATCTCACTGGTTTTGCCTCCTTATTAAGCAATGCCATTGGCCTTGTTCCTAGGTAAAGGTGGGCTGCGGGTATTAGGGTAACTCTTGCTGTTCAGTTGACTAAGTAGGCTGGTCTGATTTCTGACTGATTAAACATAATTAGTTCATCGCCCATAGGTTTTCCGGTTGTACTAAGTTGTGCCAACTATATCAGTAACATGAATTTGTTCACTTGAATGATTTGTTTATATTTGACATTGCACAATAAGACAATGTGATAATTATCACATGCTAGGTTTGTTTCTCCTCTATGATAACTTTATTTGCTTCTCTATCTTCTGTTGAGTTATTTTTCGATACTATATTATTCTCACATTATCAAGCCTACGGTTTTACCTTCGATTTTGTTGAGAGTGTCTTCCATTCGTTCATTTGCATGGTATTCTCAGTCCTCATAACATTACTAACAAAAATTTATGCGGGTATGTCATATAAAATGATGCTCTGCTTATCTGCTTATCAACATAGTTTTTTATTTCACTCCATTTGATTTTCCTAAACTACTATTGTTTAATTGCTACAACTTGTTTTGGAATTATGCATCTATCAGGTGACCGGAACAGCCTTTAGCAGCATGAAATGTTACATCTTAATCTGCACTCCACATGTTTTGTTGTAATTTAGCCTACAAGCAAAAATGTCCTGAATTTGTTTATGTTATTTTGACAGTTCTGTTCATTTCTTCTCAGATTGAAGGAGCGTTCATACAGGGTTTAGGTTGGGTTGCCTTGGAAGAACTAAAATGGGGAGACCCAAATCATAAGTGGATTAGACCTGGCAATTTATATACTTGTGGACCTGGAACTTACAAGATTCCTTCTGCAAATGACATCCCTATGAATTTCAAGGTTTCTCTTCTAAAGGTAACTTGCAGAACCGCCTCGTGCGCCATACCTTTTGCATTTAATTCTTGTTTTTGAGGATGTTTGCTTAATGAGACACAATTTTCTTGTATATTTCACATTGGTATGTAGGAAGCATGTCTGATCAGAACATAAATTTATCTTGTCAATGACTGCCTAGATTAAATTTAGAATTTATATCCCCTTCACATGCATCAAAATTTTCATTCTAAGGATACACATGACACAGAAATGTGAAACTTATCGTAACCCGAAAGAAAAAATCAAGGCGAGGGAACTTATACTCAAATAAAAATACAAAGTTTGACTCTAATTCCAGAAACAGCTTGTTAGCAGTGTTTCGTAAAGTTTTACGTCTTGCAATAAGCTTTGGTCTGTTTGATTTTGCCTGCAAGTTTCTTTTATGGATTATTTCTAGCATAAGCTGCTAATTCCTTTTCCCTTTATGCAACAGGGTGCTCCAAATCCAAAGGCAATTCACTCCTCGAAGGCTGTTGGTGAACCACCATTCTTCCTTGCTGCATCAGTGTTTTTCGCCATCAGAGATGCCATAACAGCTGCCAGAGCAGAAGAAAATCTCTTCGATTGGTTTCCGCTCGATAATCCAGCAACACCCGAAAGGATTAGGATGGCCTGCGTAGATGACTTCACCAAGCCATTTGCATCTCCAGATTTTCGTCCAAAACTTAGTGTCTGATGCCGTGGGTCCTTCATCACAGCTGCAGGTGTTCTCACTGTTGACAATAACCATCAAAATTTCACCAATTTCGCATCGCGGCAATTTACGATCGCCTCTTCTGCATATAATAACCTTCAGATTGATGCTGTAAAGTTACTTCAAGTGAGTTCTCAGTTTAACCAGTGTCTTCAGAAACTTCTCCGGTGAACATTCATGTAAATCCATGCATCATTTAATTATTGTTGCGTTGCTCCAGATATGATATTTCAAAGTGCAGCTTGAGATGAGATGGACTGTTACATATTCAACTTGTGAAAGTGTTCTCATCACTGGAATGACAGTCTTGTGTATATATCTGTGTATGGTCTCGAGTTAAATTGAGTTACGTGGGCGTTGGATGTGTTTTATTTTACAGTAACTTTCATAATTGATAGTGTTTAATAATTCTCTTTATGACTCAAAATAATTGATTAATGTTTTGGGTAAACAAACTAAGTGGTTTTTTAATTTTATTTGTGTGTTTTTATTTTGGTCATCTAGTTGTAAACAATTACGATTTGATCTACTATTTGTGATTTTTTTTTATAATTTGGTCACCTAAACACGTGTTGTCAACGATGATTATAACCGTGTATCTCGAGTGATCAAATTGTAATAGAAATTAAAGGGAAGACTAAATCGTAAATTTTTGAAGCCAAATGATTGAAATGAAAATGCATAAAAAGGTAGGAAACTATTTAGGTTATTTATCCGCAAATTATCCAATAGTCTTCTACTATTAGTCAATAATCCGAAAATAAGGCGGGTCAAAACACAAATAAACCAACAAACTAAGAAAACGTAAAACATTCAACATGTACATCATACGTGTTACTATGTTCACACTTTATATAAAAATAATTATAACAGATATAAAATTAAATTCCGGCTTCATAATGATGCAACATGAGATGATATTCAAACTCCAAAAATGCCAGAAGAATTATGATTTTTAAAATGCACAAACAGTTAAGCTTTTGGTTGGTTGATCCATTAACATGCATTCTGCGGCAATATAATCAACAAGCTTGGCAAGATAAACACCCTTCATTTCATCCTTACCATCTTCATGGAGCCAATCCTTAATCTCCTGCTACTTAGGAGCAAATATTTCTTTTTTTTCTGTTTTTTTCTTTTCTAGTTCTTGCACTAAATCCTAATATTTATCATGAACCTGTGCAAAAATTAAACAACAGAATTGTCAGGTTGTGTAAAAACTATATCAGCTACATTGCACTACACTTCTCTAAAAGCAGTTATATAGTTATATTGGCTACAGATATCAACTCAATAGAATTGTCAGAATCGTCTTTTCCTTCCAATTCTTATTGCAAATGATAGAATAAATGATATTCTTTAGAGTAAACTAGCCCATATAAATACAAGAATAGTTGGAAAGAGGTACCATCGACAAATGTCCATGATGCATCGGGGGTGGATGGTTGGGGAGAGGTACCGTCGACATGACCAAGCAAATCCATGCCGAGTAAAACAATGTAATAGCAAACCATTATCTGTAATTAAAACCATTTAATTTTATATCGACTGGAGCTAAAAAATGTGGAGCAAAAAAAGATGATGCCATTTGTTTTTCTTTTATATTAAATAATAATATATATTAAAAAAAACAGGAATCAAAACAAAAGTAAAAATACAAAGGTTTGGGACTTTGGTTGCTGAAAAGTCGTGTCTGTCTGTTTTTTTTGTTATATATATATATATATATATATATATATATATTCTATTAAAAGGAATAAAAATCAAAACAAAGGGAAAACGTCAAGCTTTGGAGCTTGAGCTGCTGAAAAGCCATGAAGTCTGGGAATGAAGAGCTTGGGTGGTGGTGGTGGCTGGAGAAAGCTTGGGTGTCTGAAAAGGAAAAATGTTGATATTTACTGGTCGGAGAAAACTTGGGTCGTGGCTGGAGAGCTCGTCGACGGCTATGGAGCATGGTTGAAAAAAAGGTTTGTTGGTGGCTGTTATCAAGTGCTCAGGGCAACGCGACGGCAAGCACAAAGATCACAGCTGCGAGCGAGCACAAACCGGGGAGGCTGTCAACGCTGGTCGGAGAGCGAAAAAAGCTCGTGAGTAGATGCCGATCGTTTCAGCTTGTCTGCATCTACTCCTCTTGATAGACTAGAATCAGATGAACGAAAAGCATGAAGATGATGGCACCGAAAGCGAAAGGAGGAAGCTCTTATCAAGATGGCTCAACAGATGACGAATCCGGCAGAAGTGAACCGAGCAAACGTAGATGTTTGCAATGGAAGGCTAAACAAACGTCAACGTCATAGACCGGACTGAAATCCGGTAAGAATCCGGCGAGATCGGACGGTCTCTGATACCATGATAGATAAAAGATGTGAGAAGAAAATGAATTATATTCATTAGAGCAAACTAGCCCATATAAATACAATAATGGTGTACACATGAGTATGTATATAGGTATAAATACAATATACATGTACATGTATTATTATAACTCTCACAGCAAACAAGTTGATTTATTTTATTCATTATCATTATTGGCACAACGTCTACAAGCATGGAGTACAGTGGATGGAATTTCAAGTTCTCAAAAAAGAAAAAAGAACAAAGAAAAAAAAAGAAGAAGAAACTACTTAATCTATGTAAGTCAATATCTACAGATATCACACATTGTTGGAATCTTATCATTGGTAAAAGCGAATTATCATGCGAAAAATACATGCCAAAACACAGCCGATAACAAAATTTTTAATGGCAAGTAAACATGATAAAAGCCTAATGCATGCTAGAACTAGGATTAAATTCTAAACAAATAGGATATTAAAAGTTATACCTTTCTTTTGATGACGATTCTGAACGTACTCTTGTTTCCCCGAATTCGAAAAGGGACTACGAATCGCGACTCTCCTCTATAATCACGTGCACACGAACGTCTCTGGGAATCAAGTAGATATGCTAGTACCACAAGAAACAACACTTGTTTCTTGGTTTGAATAGCAAGCACCCGAAATTCAAAAAGGGGTTGTAGGCGCCGCCTCGGCAGGTTTCGACGGCGGGATCCGACGGCGGTGGCAAAGGGAGAAGAGTGGGTGACAACTAGGGTTTCTTAAGAGACAATCTCTCAATCACTCTATTTTTCTCTCTTCCTCTCTTTCTTATATTAGGGTTAGACCATCTATTTATTTTTGTAGCCCAAAACCCTAATTTACGAAAAAAACCCATCACTTCTAATCAAATTAGGAATCTTTTCTTTACTTGATTAATTAAACCATTTTAATTAACCAAATCGATTAGATTGGATCAACACTTAATAAGACCCAACCCGAATAAGCTATTTGCTCTACCTAATTTAGGTTTTTCACCAATACCCTAACCAGGTGGTCCAATAAGTAACAAATACTGAACCTTGATCCCGGTATTCTTAGTGTATGATCCTGTAGGTCCATTTAACATTGGCAATGAGCTTAAACAATTTTAACACTCACAAATCATAATTATTCTCTAGCAAGATGATACGATTATCCAATATTAAATGAAGGTTAATTTCGAGAATTAACGGAACCTATTGCAACCTCATACAATCCTTTGCTACTGAATATCTTAATTAGCATAAGGCACGGAGCGAGTGACCCTTATTTTAATGCTAATTAATTTTTTGATCTCTTAGTGAACTGACTAAGTCAAGTAAATGATGACACTTATCATTTCCCTTAACCGTGGCCACGCAGTACTCAGTCTCACTAATCAAATGGCCGGTAATATTCAATCTCTCTACAGAGAGAAACAATTCCTTCACTTCACTCATGTCTCTCAGCATGAACTGCGATATGCCCAAACATACCCATACTTGCCATTCATTTATGAATGACATTAAGCGTAAGTCAAAGCATGTAAGGATTCATCCGAGATTCATAGTGATTTCAGGTCGAAAGATTCGACTACAATAATTGCTTGAGAAAAACACTTATGACTTTACAACCATGTAGTGTTCTCAAGAGCGGATCGTTCCAGGTACACTACTCCCTAACATGTATCTATGTCCTTTGATCGATATCTCATATCCTATGACCCGTAAACAAAGCCATCTCACGAAAGACATACTAGTCTTAATTTATTTTCATTCCCATGAAAATAATTTACTATGGACATTTAGAATATTGTTCTAGTTTATGCTTCAAGATTTTACTATCCAAATCACGCATTTGATAACTTGAGCAGAACCAATATTCAAGGATGTTTTATCTTATTAACTATGCATAAAAATAATAATAGATAAAACGGTGCCTCATAATTATTTTCCAAATAATAAGAGTTCATATAATGTATTAGGGCTAGGGTTACACTAACACATGTGTCTTCATTAATAATTATTTAGTTCTAAATACAAGATTTCACAAACCAACTGGGCAAGCACTGACTTTCTAATCAAACATTACTATGCATATGGGTCAAAGAGAGTAATTTGGGATCAAATTCCATCAAATAATCAATTCCCCAAATATCAATTACCACCCGGAAAGAAATTGGCCAATTTTGATTTTGATTTTATTTTAATTTTTTCTTAATAGAGGAACACTTCCTCTGGTCTCCTGCTCCACTCCTGTGGATGTTGTCTCTTGCCGTTGTTTTTCTTTTGTGTGTTTCATTGTTGCTGCTTTTTTGTGCCCAAGTTTGTCTTGAGTCTGTGTGTTGTGTGTTTTGGCTGCTTGTCATTCTATAATTTGCTTGACTCTATCTTTCAATGAATTGTGCTTTTTCTTTTCTTTTTTTTGTTTTTTTAAAAAAAGGACACTTTTACACCTACTCACTACTTGGTCATTCTTACACTTCTCAATCTCTGCCACCAACTCTAATCTTTAAAAGGAAAGTATACATATACTGCCTTTGATTTTAAAAAAAATAAAGGTAAATATTTTTATTAAATATATCTTTCGAAGTTATACGAAATAAAATGTCTTAGGAGTTAAAAAAAAAAAAGGAATGTTAAGGGTTAACAGCTACATGGGTTTTTACTTTTTAATATATAATTATGGGAGTTGTGAAATATGATGGGTCTTTATTAGAGCCTATAAAAAGATTAAAAAAAAGTTCACTTGGGAAAAAGTGATTTGAAATAAAAAAAATAGCAAGAAGTGACACTTCTATGAAGTTGTTAGAAGTTAATATCACTTCCACTAGCTAAAAAGTGAAAGAAATCCTTAAGCAAGGAGAAATGAAGAGAAATGGGTTTATAAAATATCACTTCCCCCACCTCAATCAAGGAAATACCAAGCGGGCATAATTCAAAATCCAAAAGATACTAAAGAGGGGAGAGTGGCATTTCCTCATTTTAGAGTAAATAAATATTTAGAGCATAGAGAAGTTAGTTCACTTCAGTGATTTCCCCCATTTTAAATTATGCATGTAAATGTTATGAATTTTGTACAAAGTCGACTAAATGATAGTTTCTGAATTTAGATTATTGTACAGCTATAATGAAACTTGTCTAAGATTTTCAAATTCCCCTGATTAGAATTAGTTTCTTATTATAGATAAAAAATTTCAAATTTTCTTAATTAGAGTTAGTTTCTAATTTTAAATTATTGTTTTATGATTATGTTCGTTATCTATTTAGGGTCTGTTTTGGTACCACTAAATTCCATAAGAATGGTGGTAATTCTTATGAAATTTAATATTACGTAGGAATTTATAATATAGGTTGTTTAACATTCTTTTTACAGTATAAAATTATAATAGAATCATATGATTCCATAGTAATTTTATAAAGAAGTGGGGACAAAAGTTTTTTTTTTCTTTTGTTTTTCGGGGCTATCAAGGTAAATTTCACATATTTCATACTAATTTCATGTGCATATCAAAATATTATTCCGTATAAATTTTTTCTGTAGTAAATTCCATATAAATCACATTCGAATCTTATGAAATAAATTTCCTATAAAAAAATTTATTATAAATCCAAACATGCCTTATACTTTTTTTCTGATCATGTCATTATTTACTCAATTCTAAACTCTGACCACCTTAGTTTCCAACTATAGGTTGTTTTGATTCTCTCATATTTGAAGGCAATATAGCAGTTCAAGCTCACTAGCATGTTTAAGATCTAGGGCAAGGCTACGAAGGAGGAAGTGAGGGTGACGATTGAGATGTGCGGCAGAGAGAGAAGGCTAAGAATCCGATCATGAGGTTTGATTTAAGTGTGGTGCTAGCCTCAAGGAGAAATAGTTGGCAGGAATAATATTTTTTTTTTTTTTGTTTTGTTTTGTGTTTATTATTATTATTTTTTAATAATAAATTAATGGTTTACTCTTTTTTTTTAAAAAAAAAAAAATTCTTTGAGTATTATGCAATAATTATAAGTAAATTGGGAAGTTACAGTTTACTGAATAAAAAATTGGGTTTTTTATAAACTCATTTTTTTAATAATATTTAAATTTTCCGTTTTTATTATTACTACATTTTGAATTAGTTTTCCAAAAAAAAATTCAGTATGAGTAAATGTTATTTTGAAATAAATTAAATAGATTTAAATGTTTTTTCTGATATAAATAAATTCAATAGTTTACATAATTGATCCTTTTGCAATGTGATATTGGTTGAATATAAATAAATAAAGTTTTTTGCGCAAAACATTAATAATATTTAACTAATAGGAAAACAAATTATTGATTTTTAATTGGAGAAACAAGCTTGATTAAGTGGAGTATTCATTAATGTTGATATATAGTGCTACTCAAATCAAAGTTGATATTACTTTTAATTAAAGAGGAATATAAGTCTCTATGCAAATACAAATTAGAGCTTTAAACTTATTTTTTTAATATAATTACATTTGGCACCAATTTTAGCATGGTTTTGGAAAATTATTAAATTTGCACATCTGTCATGGCATTTGACACGATGTTAGTAAATTACTTTTTTTTAAAAGAAATACATTTGGCATCCCGTTTGGCACAATTTTAGGAAATTATTAGATTGGCATCTTTGGTATCGCATTGAAAAATTATTTTTTTTTAAAAAAAAAAATTATATTCCAGCATCGGACACTGTAATGGAAAATTATAAGATTGAATGTTTGGCACGGTATTTTGGCATGGCATTAATAAATTATTTTTTATTAGATTTGCATGCTTGACACAACATTAATAAATTATTTATGTTTTTAAAAAATTACTTGAGTATGGCCATATGGAAAATTATTAAATGTGCATGTTTGTGGTGGTATTGTTTGTGTTAAATATTGTGATAACAAATTTGGCATGGATTTTTTTCATGCAAAAGTTGCATTTTCCTTGTAGTAGTGAAAGGTTTAATAACTTCTATTTATGCAAATTAAATTATGTTAGATTAGACACAATTGAATATGTATAGTGTTGAACATTAATTGTTTGAAAAAGTTTTTATTTGGTAGTTCCCTTTCATTATAGGAAGGGAAAAACATAGTACATCCTGAGAAACACCCATCCATTGTGGAGTTCATAACATAGGCTTATTTTATTTAAGAAAATAGATGTATGGCGACTTTAACGTATTGTTGCATCCATCATGATTTCTCCTTCTGATTTTATTGTTGCAGTAGAAAACAGAGCTCACCTTTCATGCATATAAAATTACTATAACTTGAAAATTGAGAAGAGATAGCTGAACTCCTTTATTTATCTGCGCCATAGTTTTGTATTTGTACTGCAAATATATAGAAGGGAAATATTTAGCAAACTCATTACTAATATAACAAGAATATCAAACAGAGTGCATACGGTACTCACATGAATAAAGTGGAATGTAGAAGCCATTGACTTCTAAATAACATGTTTAGTAGCGTGGATGATGAGATGGAGGGGAAAGTCATCTCCTTGGAGGTGGGGGTGGTGGACGGTGTTTCCAAAGTGGAGGTGGCGGTGGTGGGCTGTGTTTCCAGCGTGGAGATGGGGGTGGTGGGTGGCGTTTCCATTGTGGAGGTGGGGGTGGTGGACTGTGTTTCCAATATGGCGGTGGCGGTGGCGGTGAGGAAGGAGGAGGAGAATGAGAAGGTGAAAGTGTTGGTGAGTTTGTTGGAGCAACAGAAGTTGAAGGTGAAGGAGTTGGTGAAATCACTGGAGCAATAGGGGGAGAATACGGGGGAGCAACAGGTGCAGGAGGAGAAAATTGAGGAGATAAAGGTGAAGGGGATGGTGTGGGTTCTAACGGAGGTGAAGGGTTTGATGCTGGAACTTGACCCGGAGACGATTGGAATGACGGCGTAGGTGATGGTGAAAGTGAGGAAGAAGGTGAGGGTAAGGGCGATGGAGAAAGTGAAGGAGTTGATATAGGTGCAGATGGGCCAAGCGAAGGAGAAGGTGAGGATGTTGGTGTCGATTGTGATGACGGTGATGGAGAAAGTGAAGGAGTCTGCGCAGGTGAAGAGGAAGGTGGAGATAATGGCGTAAGTGGTGGTGAGGGCACTGGAGCAAGTGGAGGAGTCGGTGTGGGGGAAGGTGAATTAAACGACGGAGAAGGTGTAGATGATGGTGTAGGCGATGCGGAGGAAACTGGAGCAAGCGAAGGTGTTTGCACAGGTGAGGATGGACTGAGTGAAGGAGAAGGTGGTGATGAGAATGTAGGTGGTGGGGAAGGTACCGGTGAAAATGGAGGAGATACAGGTGAAGGGGATGGTGTGGGTTCTAACGGAGGTGAAGGGTTTGATGCCGGAACTTGACCTGGAGAAGATTGGGATGACGGCGTAGGTGATGGTGAAAGTGAGGAAGAAGGTGATGGTGAGGGCGATGGAGAAAGTGAAGGAGACAATATAGGTGCAGATGGGCCAAGCGAAGGAGAAGGTGTGGATGATGGTGTCGATTGTGATGACGGAGATGGAGAAAGTGAAGGAGTCGGCGTCGGTGAAGAGGAAGGTGGAGATAATGGCGTAAGTGGTGGTGAGGGTACTGGAGCAAGTGGAGGAGTCGGTGTGGGGGAAGGTGAATTAAATGACGGAGAAGGTGGAGATGATGGTGTAGGCGATGCGGAGGGAACTGGAGCAAGCGAAGGTGTTTGCACAGGTGAGGATGGACTGAGTGAAGGAGAAGGTGGTGATGATAATGTAGGTGGTGGGGAAGGTACCGGTGAAAATGGAGGAGATACAGGTGAAGGGGATGGTGTGGGTTCTAACGGAGGTGAAGGGTTTGATGCCGGAACTTGACCTGGAGAAGATTGGGATGACGGCGTAGGTGATGGTGAAAGTGAGGAAGAAGGTGATGGTGAGGGCGATGGAGAAAGTGAAGGAGCCGATATAGGTGCAGATGGGCCAAGCGAAGGAGAAGGTGTGGATGTTGGTGTCGATTGTGATGGCGGTGATGGAGAAAGTGAAGGAGTCTGCGCCGGTGAAGAGGAAGGTGGAGATAATGGCGTAAGTGGTGGTGAAGGTACTGGAGCAAGTGGAGGAGTCGGTGTGGGGGAAGGTGAATTAAATGACGGAGAAGGTGTAGATGATGGTGTAGGCGATGCGGAGGGAACTGGAGCAAGCGAAGGTGTTTGCACAGGTGAGGATGGACTGAGTGAAGGAGAAGGTGGTGATGATAATGTAGGTGGTGGGGAAGGTACCGGTGAAAATAGAGGAGATACAGGTGAAGGGGATGGTGTGGGTTCTAACAGAGGTGAAGGGTTTGATGCCGGAACTTGACCCGGAGAAGATTGGGATGATGGCGTAGGTGATGGTGAAAGTGAGGAAGAAGGTGATGGTGAGGGCGATGGAGAAAGTGAAGGAGCCGATATAGGTGCAGATGGGCCAAGCGAAGGAGAAGGTGTGGATGATGGTGTTGATTGTGATGATGGTGATGGAGATAGTGAAGGAGTCTGAGCCGGTGAAGAGGAAGGTGGAGATAATGGTGTAAGTGGTGGTGAGGGTACTGGAGCAAGTGGAGGAGTCGGTGTGGGGGAAGGTGAATTAAATGACGGAGAAGGTGTAGATGATGGTGTAGGCGATGCGGAGGAAACTGGAGCAAGCGAAGGTGTTTGCACAGGTGAGGATGGACTGAGTGAAGGAGAAGGTGGTGATGATAATGTAGGTGGTGGGGAAGGTACCGGTGAAAATGGAGGAGATACAGGTGAAGGGGATGGTGTGGGTTCTAGCGGAGGTGAAGGGTTTGATGCCGGAACTTGACCCGGAGAAGATTGGGATGACGGCGTAGGTGATGGTGAAAGTGAGGAAGAAGGTGATGGTGAGGGCGATGGAGAAAGTGAAGGAGACAATATAGGTGCAGATGGGCCAAGCGAAGGAGAAGGTGTGGATGATGGTGTCGATTGTGATGATGGTGATGGAGATAGTGAAGGGGTCGGCGCCGGTGAAGAGGAAGGTGGAGATAACGGTGTAAGTGGCGGTGAGGGTACTGGAGCAAGTGGAGGAGTCGGTGTGGGGGAAGGTGAATTAAATGACGGAGAAGGTGGAGATGATGGTGTAGGCGATGCGGAGGGAACTGGAGCAAGCGAAGGTGTTTGCACAGGTGAGGATGGACTGAGTGAAGGAGAAGGTGGTGATGATAATGTAGGTGGTGGGGAAGGTACTGGTGAAAATGGAGGAGATACAGGTGAAGGGGATGGTGTGGGTTCTAACGGAGGTGAAGGGTTTGATGCCGGAACTTGACCCGGATCAGATTGGGATGACGGTGTAGGTGATGGTGAAAGTGAGGAAGAAGGTGAGGGTGAGGGCGATGGAGAAAGTGAAGGAGTCGATATAGGTGCAGATGGTGCAAGCGAAGGAGAAGCTGTGGATGATGGTGTCGATTGTGATGATGGTGATGGAGATAGTGAAGGAGTCGGTGCCGGTGAAGAGGAAGGTGGAGATAACGGTGTAAGTGGCGGTGAGGGTACTGGAGCAAGTGGAGGAGTGATCGTCGGTGTAGGTGAGCTAAGTGATGGTGAAGGCGCAGATGATGGTGTAAGCGTTGCTGAGGGTGCTGGAGCATGTGAAGGAGTTTGTGTAGGTGAAGATGGGCCAAGTGAAGGAGAAGGCGCTGATGATGGTGAAAATGGTGGTGAGCGTATTGGAGCAAATGTAGGTGAAGGGGATGCTGAGGGTTCTATCGAAGGTGAAAGTAAAGGAGAGGGTGAAGGTGTTTCTTTTGGTGAGGATTGTGATGAAGGTGTTGGTGAAAGGCTTAACGAAGGTGAAGGTGATAATGAAGGGGATAATGATGGCACTGGGGCAAGTAAAGGAGTTGGCGTGGGTGATGGAGGACGAGATGGTGGGGATGAAGGTGATGTTGGTGGTGAAATTGGTATTGGTGGTGATGATGGTGGAGGTGGTGGTGGTGGCGGTGGTGGTGGTGGTGTTTTTTGTGGTGGAAATGGTGAAGGAGGAGGAGGAGGTGGTGAGTTTTGTGGTGGATAATGTTTTGGTGGTGGAGGTGGTGGTGGTATTTGTGGTGGATATTTTTTTGGTGGAGGGGGTCTTGTATGTGAAGAATGCGGTGGAGGAGGTGATTTTTTAGGAAATGGAATCACTACTGGTGGCAATATAATAGGAATTATGGGTGGCAAAGGAAGTGGTTTTGGAAGAGTAACTTTAGGTGGCAAAGGAAGTGAAGAAATTGACTGTAAATTCACATTCTCTTCACTAAGAGCAGCCTCTGGGACCATAAAAATTATAAGCCAAACCACCACAGGAAAGAATCGCTTCTGCATTACCGAGGCCATCGCTGGCGGTTTCCCGGTCTAGGGTTGTCTTCCTCCAACCCTTAGACACCTTGAAATTGCATCAAACCTCAGAGCTTGATGCAATAGAATGTGCTTGCTGCTGCATGCAGAGAGGATGATGGCTCTTAATATAGACAACATGCATGGCGGTACATAGGAATTGTCAAGGCATATGGTTGGGCATGTATGATGCTAGTTTGACATCCAATTTGGTATCCCAAAGTCCTTTGCATTTGCTGGTGATTGCTATGTCTCTAACTTCCTTATTGTAGGCTGTTTGCAACGCATGAGGACGATAGTATTTGCATGATTGCCTGCATGGTTGGTTCGGAAGTCCATTCTCATGCAAATTGTAAGCTAGCGTTCAGTACGTAAATTGGTGGGTCATTAATGTGAATGGTCATCATCATCATCATCATTAGCACTGGAGAATTTTCCTTTGTGTGGTTCACCCAATTTAATCAAAATATTTGACTTTGAGATCCATGCACAAATTAAATTAAGTCACATACAATGCATTTAGCGGTTGGATTTTTATAGCTGAAAATTAATTTCAAATCATGTTTTAAATTGATTTATTTTTTCCAGATTTTAGCTAGAAATTATTTGGCTTCACTATAAAAAAAAAAAAAAATTGGCTCGTTTTGCTAAGATCTTTGTTTTTGGATTTTTCAACCTAATATATAATATCAATACTTGGCGTAAAATGGCATATGAGAGAAGTGGCAACAAAAACTTGTCCATCAATAAGAGTTAAAACACTAATAAGGAATAAAAACTGAAACTAAGCCAATTAATTAATAATCACTCTACTCTATTTTTTTCTTTTTTTGGCAAATATTCTACTTACATGTGAGGAGATGGGTTGTAAAATCATTGATATCAAATACCAATAAATTATTTTGTTCATATTTATCCCAATCTTCTGAACCATGAATGGGTGACCATTACAAGATATAATTATGTACATATTACTAGTTTAACAACATTTAGCTCTGATCACAAAAACGGTTTGTTAACAATGTTTCATAAAGCTTTTACATCTTATTATAGGCTTTAAAATGTTTTATTTCACCCTCAGTTACTAGTTCTTTTATGGACTATTTCAAGTACAGGCTTCTAAATTTTATTTTATTTTTTTTCCCACCCTTAGAAAATAGGGTGCACCAAATCCAAGGGCAATTCAGTCCTCAAAAATCTGTTGGTGAAGCAGCATTCTTTCTTGCTGCGTCCTTATAAATCCTCATAAATCCATGCATCATTAATTAATAATGCATTGCTCTGATAATTTGAAGTGCAGCTTGAGATTAGGTGCACCAATACACATTTAAATTATAAAATTATAATCCCATCGAATTATCTCATCAAGTCAATAATGTTTTAGTCTATTGGCACTTAGATCTCTTACACATGAGTGAAGTCAGGAGTTAATTTGATTCCCATCTACGATAAAGTGAGGATATGTGGTATAATTAAAAAAAATCTGTACATGTATTTGATGCCACGTGACTTGCCCATTTTATCAAAAAAAAAATCTAATAAGTGATGTCACAATAATAGTAATGTGTAAACATCCATGCATGTTTGATTAGTGAGTTATATGAAATTCTTAAAAATATAATGGCACTAAAGTAGGGAATTCTGAATTGTTTCTGAAATGAAATTTTTATATAGAATCCATGAAATTTTGAATTATAATTGCCATTGAATTACAAAGTCATAAAATTATAATTTCTAAGTGAGTGACTCAAATAACTTAGCCGCATTTTAAATTTTGTGTTTTCTTAAAAACAAAGTTTTATATACAATTGATGAAATTTTGGCTTAGTTGATATTGATTAAAATAAATATTTTTAAATTTAAATATTTATTTTAAATTAATAAGATTTTTATTAATACTAGTAATTTCCAATATTTATTATTAAATATTATGATTTTAAATAATTAAATTTGGTAAGAGAAAAAAAAATATTAATCATTGTGGTGATCAATTATCATTGTTATACCAAAGTTCTAACTATACTTTAAAAAAATATTTTAAGATTTTTCCATATACACAGTTGAGTTATTACCTATCCAACAACCTTAAGATACATGTCTTACATATCTCCAGCAAAAAAAAAATCCTTAATAACTAGATTAAAAATGTCTTTTTTATAAAATTAATTTCTATTAACTACATTATAGAAAGTGAAGTTTTAACGCCCAAAAATTGAGATTTCGAGGTGTGTGGGTTGAAAGGTTTATCAAATATTAAGCAATTTTGTCAACGGCTTTTGGGTCAATTGGCATTTGGGTCCCCCGTGAGGACGTTTCGCAAGTGGTGAGAGTTCGAATCCTCGGGGTGAGGGTGCATGTCTGAGAATTGTGAGCACGAACTGTGGGTGGTACCAGCGCCCATGCATGCGCGGCCCCACAGGCCGCAATCGAGGCATGCGCACGCCCCTGTCTTAGTTTAGCGGGCTCATTAGGGGTTTCGTTCTTCTTGACAAAAAAAAAAATATTAAGCAATTTTTCCCTCAACAACTTCATAATCTTGGGATATTTTGAATTTATTAAAAAATTTATTCCATATACTTAGTTTGTGAAAAAACAAAGTTCACTTTTATTCACAGAACGAAGCCCTTGAATTTAAATAATTAATTTTTTTATTTTCATAATGAAAATGATATATATATATATATATATATATATATATATTGGGCAGTGGACTAAAAATAGCAATACTCTCTTTACTAAAATGTCTATTAGGCTTTTACTTATCAAATAGGCTTTTAAAGTGATTTACAACTCTTCCAAATATTTTGAGATGGTGATAATGATGCCCTTGAAACAAAAGAGAATGTGAGTAAGTTAATTTAGTTTTTAATAAATCTAATTTATCCAAAATAGCACTGTTTCCAAGAAAAACAAAGAGATATTTGATAAGAGATAAATAAGGAATTAAAAAAATAAACATTAAAATGGAGGGAAAAAATTATATAAACCAATGAAAATTTGATTTAATTTATATTAATAAAAAATAAATATCTTTTGTTTTGTTGGGTTTTCTTATTATTGATTTATTATTTTTATTTTTTAGGAGTTGGTGGCAGGGTTTACATCTTTATTATTGTTGACTTGTCTTGGCTTGTTATTTGGCTTAACTTGTAGTTGCTTATGGTACCACCATTGTTTTTCTTGCAACGATGGCACAGACAAATAGAGATATGAAAGCCTGATCCGTCCTGCGGTTTTTGACCTACCCTTTGGTTTATGACCTGATCCGCCCTGAATAGGGCAGTTTTTGTTTTTTGTTGAAATCGGAGAACGAGACAGGCCAGAGCGAGGAGGTTTCAGTTTTACCTTGCCCCACTCCGGCCCTCCTATTAAAAGTTTGCATATATACCCCTATATATTAATATATACAGATAATTTTAAATTTTTTTAATTTATAAATCAAAATAAATAAGATTATATTCACTTAATTATAATAGTTGTGTATCCTGATTAAGCTTATGTAGTAATGATTTAATTACAAAATATAGTACTTTACAAATATCATTTATTTTAATTTTAACTTATTAATAAATAGTATACATTATAAGGGGTTTAATAAAAAAATACATCAATTAATGTTGGACTATGTAATCTTTTATTTTTTTTATAGAAATTTTTGGAAAAAGCTGGGCGGGGTGGGACGTGAGGCAAGCCATATGGTTGGAGGGGGCAAAGGGGGAGGAGGGCCGAGGCGGGGCCCATAAAAGACAAAGGTAGAGATATTTTTCATTGATTGTTTGTTAATACAATCATATACATATTTATACAAGAGTCAAGTATTTATAATAGAAAGGGAATATTACAATTGTTATTTTTATGTAATTGATTGATTATCAAATTATACCAAAAAATATATAATTGATTGATTCTCAATCATATCAAAGAATGTGTGATTGATTGATTATCAAATCATGCCATAGAACATTATGTACTTACAACTACGCTATCTCACCCCAGTCATGACCAAGATAATGGAAAATCTTCTAACAAGCCAGTAACTATATAATAATATTGTAAGTGATCCATTCACTAAAGTTCTTGTTTATTTTTCACACTTATAGCCTTCTGCATAATGTTTTATTTTCTAACTTTAGTTATTTTTCTCTTGCAGATAATGCACTAAAGAAGTTAATAAAATCATCAAACCAGCGTCAAGAAATGAGAATGAAATTAGAGCAAAATGTTGTAATGCAATTTTATCGGTGTATATATATATATATATGGATCTATAGCATCAACAATGTGCTTGTACTCTCTCTTGAAAAAGAAATGAATAAATTATGCAATAAGTTTTTATAATGGTGAATTATTTGCAAATATGGAATTGGCACTTCATATTCTCCTATCGCGTGATCACATATCAAAAGTATAGTTTGAGCCTTTCATTCCCCAGAAGTAAGTTGTCATGGCATCTCAAAAGATTATTTTCTTCATATGAAAACTAAATTTAAAACCAAGTTAATAAAAGAAGGTACTAAGTTAAGATAAGGGAAAATTTTCTCGTAGAATATGAAATAATATTGTTAGTTCCGGGTGTATGTGGATTACTAATTACTCAACTCCCATATAAGCACACACATAATAAGTCAAATAATCAAAAGAAGACACATGAATTGGTAACTCAGTTTGATATACCACTTGTCTACATCTAGGAACAAAGCTTGGATATAAAATCCACTAAAAGATGTGAATAAACATGGGTACAACACTCTCACTCATCGTTACAAAAGTAAACAACAACCCACTTTAGATTGCTCAATGCCTACTCTCTCACCTACTCACTAAAGCCCTCATTCCAAATGACTCATCTTAAATCTCATGGTCTTATATATATATATATATATATATATATATATATATATATATATATAATGTCTCCCTCTTTTAAAATCCCTTCTACTTTCTCATTTGGACACCTTCCAAAACCTAGACATCGCACCTGCAGTTGTGACTGAACTTGTAACGTAGTGCACCTATTAATCTTGACTGAATTCTAGCTCCCGTTGCAACATGACCTCGCAACACCTCTAACCTTTTTAGCTGTGTCAATCCAACTTGATGCAGTCAAATGCTCCCAAAATCAACTTGCTAACAACTAGGTTGCCTTCTCACTGTCATAATAGCTGTATCTTCTCAAGAGTCGCACCGTACATGAGGCATCTTCCACATACCGAAGGTGACCTTCAAAGGATCTTCAAATCTTCTTCCAATGTTAATCTCTATTCATCTAAGTTTGGTCTTCACAATATTCAAACTTGATATTCATTAATCAAAGTTTGATCTTCAATATTTTTGTTACTAAACTTGATCTCTTATTTATACAAGTTTAATTTATCACAATCTTCTGGACTTGATTTTCATTCATTAAAGCATAATTTTCAATCTTCTCCATATATAATAATGTCTTCAAATAGATCCAGCCATAAATAGTTTTTCTCCAAATCAAATATTGTGTCTTTATTTTGCTTTGTTTTCATATTGCTTGTTTGTTCCTACTTTTCATGACTGGTATCTTCATTCGCCTTGTCACGTAACTAGGCTTTAAATAATCTTGGCCTCCAGGTAGTTGATCTTTCATAGTTAATTCACTTGCTAGAGATGGATTGTATCTTCATTTAAATTTGATATTCATGTGGACATTGCTTGTACTTCAAGAAACATCCTCTAAGTTGATTAGCTTGCGTAAATAGCTCTTCTAAAGATAATTTCATGTCTTCAAGTCACCTTGTGCCTCATCATCATGCCATCTAATCAAAGTTGCCATGTAATGCATGTCAAATGATGTCAACATAGAATATTAACTCTAACAAATATAAATTAAAACATAGAAAACCATTAAATGACATGCTTCATTATTGGACTTATATATATTCCGAAGAAACAATATTTCATGAAATACTGCTAATTAAGTGCATGAAATACATATTTTTCACAATATAAGCATATGCACAATGCCAGACTTTTAGCATGGATTTCTCTATTTTGTTTTGCCAAGTTGTGTATTTTGTGCTTATTTAGCAAGTTATATATATATATATATATATATATATATATATATATATATATATATATAGAAATGAGCAACAAAGTAATTTTCCACTAGAAGAGTACGACCCAAGCACGAAGTGTAGAGGTTAAGTGCACATCTAAAGTTAGGGTGTATGGTTTTAAACTCGTCAAATTTGGGATAAATTTAATAGAGGGATTCAAGGAACATTCTAATGCAATTGTAGGGCAATTGATATATTGTATAGGATTAGAGTTTTATTGCCTTGAGAAAGAGATCAAATTAATTTAGGAGTCTCCACGGTCAGATAACACTTATCAATTAGACGGTACATGAAATCACATGTGAAGTAATCAATCTCAAGAGGATATGTGTCAAAAGTACTATGTTCTTATTTTTTTTCTTTTGCCCTAGATTCCCCATTTTGTCATCTCGATTCTTTATTTTTGGAACTGATAATAGAGGGTCAATTAATACTAAGAGCACTGGTCCATGTAAATTTGACTACTTTACCCCTGGAGTACACTTTATTACTTGCGTAACTTGTTCACTTGCTGCATTGTTCCCATAATTAGGGTGCTCATCACTCTTTGTCTAAACATGTATGATAAAAGGCACTAGAAACGCATTGCAAGCAATTATTTACTAATATAAAGTAAAGAAAAACTATATATACATAAACCAACTTATTTTGTTATGAACATTCAGTGAAGAAATAAGCACGAATGAAACAAAAAAAAAAAATATTAAAATTTTTATTGATTTTATTTAATACACATGGCTTATTTATAAATGCATGAGCTTTACTATTTTCTCCATATGCAGGAGAACCTATAAAGAAAGTATATATCATCTGAGGTGTCTTGGACTTTTTTTATTTTTTATTTCTTTAAGAGAATCAAAAAATGTTTTATTGATTTATTGACTTTCTTAAGTAGGTAACACAAATTTCAATAGGTAACACATTTTCTTTATAGATTGTGACATCACTTGTCAATGGTAATGGTGATCAACACATTGCTAGATTTCCTCTCAAAAGCTTCGCCTTGATCAGCCTTCTCTTGGTCTCAATCAATACTAATGTGACGGATTAAATTTTTGGTAGCTTAGTGAGGTTTGGATTTGTTTCATTAAAGTTACTAAATTTCACTTTGTATCAAAATAGTTACTATAATTTGATTTTGTTTCTCCGGCAAGTGACCCATGAGTAACCACATCCATCCTGCTAACGTGTCGACCGAAAAAAGCACAGTCAGTCTGATGATGCCACGTCACCAGGATGCCACATCACCATTTATCCACGTGACCTCATCAAGCTGGTTGTGTTTTTTTCCGGTCGACACGTCAGCAGGATGAAGTAGTTACTCGCGGGTCACCTGCAGGAGAAACAAAATCAAATTGTGGTAACCGGTTTGATACAAATTGAAACTTGGTAATCTATGAAACAAGTCCAAACCTTAGTAACCTACCAAAAATTTAATCCACTAATGTGACACCCGTTTCTCAAGATTCCAAATACAATCACTATGGTTCAAAATTTATTATCCAAAATCCCATCTAGTTAGGTTTATCTAACTCCCAATGTGCAAGGGTGAAGGACGAGTAAGAAAGTCAAGAAAAAGAATATAGAAATAATAAAATCCTTATATATCCACACTTGATATAGTTTCATTTCTACATATTCAGTAATAATGCCATAGAAAAAATTAATTAACTGACCTAACTGGTTTGATTTGATTTATATTATTTTTTTTTTAATTTTAGTGCTCGGATTTCAGTTTAGGTTAAGTAAAATTTATGAGTTGGTTCATTGAATTCAACCGGTTCATATATTAAATTTAATTTTAAAAAATAATGTGTGGGAAGTATATATATCACATATGTATTCTTTGATATCCTTGACAATCACAATATCTTCTAACTAGTTTTTCTTTTTTTTTTATTATGCAAATCATCTACAATTTATTTAAGTCATAGAAAGTTCAATTATGAGAGTTTTAAGATACTTCATAAGCATAGGTTCTTTGTATAAAAATTAGAAACAATTTAAAATAGTATTAATTGTCAACAAATTCCTATTTTTGCTTTTAAGGAAATGTTGATGCGCTAATATATATATATATATATATATATATATATATATATATATATATATGAGCAAAATAGAAATTTAAACAATTAATTTAAGGTTTAAATATTTGGTATACCATAACAAGCTAAAACCTCCGTCTTGCATAAAACATCCATCTGTTGTCAACGGCCTTTGGGTCAATTGGCACTTGGGTCCCCCATGAGGACACCTCGCAAGTGGCGAGAGTTCGAATCCTTGGGGTGAGGGTGCATGTCTGAGAGCTGTGAGCACGAACTGTGGGTGGTCTCAGCGCCAATGTGTGCGCGGGCCCCACAGGCCGCAGTCGAGGCGTGTGCACGCCCCTGTCTTAGTTTAGCGGGCCCATTAAGGGTTTCGTTCTTCTTGACAAAAAAATAAAACATCCATCTGTTAGATTTTATTTTTACAACAAACACCCTCAATTTAAGAAAAATTAAGAATGTGCATAAGTGTGAATTAAGCTCAATAAACACCTATGCCCTCACCTTATGTGAGCTCTAAAATTTGATCTCAGGTTCTCAATAAAAAAACACTCTATGCAAGGAATTTGGCACCAATAATCTAAGAGGCAATTGGTATTTATATACATGTTTGTGTACTTATTCTAAATATAATTTTAATAAATATGTCAAATTTATATTAAAGTGAAGGTATAAAAACTCAAAACTAAATAAAATAAAGCTTCTTGAAGATGATTTAATTTACTCTATCAATTGAGATGAGACATAACAATATACCCTGATTTTGAAGACTTGGAAGGAGCATTGATTTGAGAAGTGATGGTGAGTAAAAGCTTTGGGAAGTTGGCAACCATATATAATATCACAATTCAAACTAGACACCCAACCAAATCAATACAAAGTACTATTGAAAAAATTCAGAGGAATTAATTAATAACATGAGATCAAAAAAAAAAAAAAAAGTTTTATGACTGGTATCATAGGATATCATCCTCTTCACAAGATCTGCATCAAAATATTTTAAGTAGAAAACTCATCAATTATAGTGTGCCAAGGTTTAGACCAACTTCCTTTGGTGGCAGTTTGTTTCATCTTCATCACAATAGCAAAGGCTAGTAATGTATCATTTTTTTTTGTCAAGAAGAACGAAACTCCTAATGGGCCCGTTAAACTAAGACAGGGGCGTGCGCATGCCTCGACTGCTGCCTGTGGAGCCGTGCACACATGGGCGTTGGTACCACCCACAGTTCGTGCTTACAATTCTCAGACATACACCCTCACCCCGAGTATTCGAACTCTCGCCACTTGCGAAGCGTCCTCACGGGGGACCCAAATGCCAATTGACCCAAAAGCCGTTGACACCGTCTTTTTCCTCCATCAAATAGACTAGCAACTCCTCCTATAATGGCACCAAGAAGACCACCACCACCACCTATAAGACCACCTCTTACACCTTCATCACAAGCTCCTCCACTCTTTGCCACCTTATTCTTATTAACTTTTTTACTTCAGTACTTAAAAGTAGCTTCTTTTAGGAAGCCATTTACTTTTGTAATATTGTAAGAGCATGCACTGATCATAAGGCTTCATGTTGATTTTCTACACTTGAAACCTTTTGTGTAATATGTTTGTATTATTTTCTTACTCTACTCTTATTCATTTGTATCAAAGAAAATGCAATACAGGGAGAGGTTAATACAATCATGGAGATGAACTCAAGAAGGAAAAAGAATCTTGGTTGCATTCTCATTAAATAGAAATGATCTATATGTACACAATCAACACTGTGGAGGCGCATATATCCATCATTTACAAATGAAATAAAGAACTTTTTTTAAAAGACTTCGGAGAGTGCTTCTTTGCAAATGAATACAGGAATTTTTCTTTTTTCTTCTTTTTTTTAGATAAAGTGTGCAAGTACTCTCTCACCTCAATTATTGTCAAAGGAATTTAATCTCTTAATCTTTTACTTGGGAGAAAAAAAATTGCCATCTTCTTATTGCCAACGTGATAGAAAAAAATTTTAATTAGAAGTAAAATTAGCTTGAACATAAAAACAAACATTTTTGCATATTCATTATATATTTGTTGATTTATGCAAAACACCTACAAGTTGTTTTTAAAGAATATATAGGTTGCTATTCGTACAACTAAAGGTTTAAGTCTTTCAGATTGTGAGGATATCATTAATTAATGTTATAGATGAAATTCTAAATATATATGAATGAAACTCTAAAACTTACAATGATAATTGAAACAATATGTTTAAATTCTATATTTATTAGGATTAAATGTTTAGCCTCTTGGGTAACATTTTTTGCATCTTTCATGTATATATATGTGTGTGTAAAGATATTTATCATAAGGGCATATGAACCGATAAGGTTGTTACTAAGTTAAGCTTTACACCACCTCTTGGTCTATTGGCACCAGGGTTTTTTTTTTTGCAAGGTGTTAGTGTTTTTACGAAAGATAAAGATTTGAACCTCAACTCATGTAGAATGAATACGGATGTGTTGAGCTAATAACTCCATGCTTGTGTACGTCCTAACATGTGCCTACCCCACCTCCACATCAGTGCCTACCCCTGGGCCCTGATACCCATCGAGTTTTTAAAAAACCACTCCACACCCGAACGGGACAAAGAGCAAATATCTTTGGGAATCCTTCCCCTTCTCCTACCCCAAACATAAAAAACTAATCTAAAATATAATTTGTTATAGAAAAATTTTAAACCAATTAACATCAAAATTTTCCAATAAAACAAAATAACATCTTAAAATTACAACACTAAACAAACAATATTATTATAAAATTACAATGACAAAGCTAACTATTTCAAATTTATTAAAAGCAAATTTAAGTGATGAGTATATATAATAAGAGGATATTTTTATAGTTTTATTTCATGAGGCAGTTCAGGGACAGATTGTGGTCTAGTATCAAGATCTCCATACTCGTCCCTGCCACCACTTTATAATAATTTGGTTTAATTGAACCCGATCTAAAACCCTGTCAAAGTGGGTTTTTCTCTATCAAACTTAGTTCTAGTCGGATCTAGTCAAATCAGTTTTGAGGATATTTGCTACCCCGACTTATAAGTTTTATTTGGTCAAACTCGATAATTAACGCTCATGGTGGACAAATAAGAAAGTACGAATAATGATGGTGATTGTGGAGGTAACAATTATAAATTCTAGATTATGTTGTACGTGGAAAGTTCGAATTTAGAACACAATCTTATTAAACATTAGTATTTTCACATGCATATAATTTATTTGATACATAAATTTTTAAATCTTCTATGACACTCATGCACTTTCCCTGGACCAACCAACTGATTGGTAGCGAAATCAAGATGTCAATGAAATGAGAATTTCTGGATTACTCTGCAAATTGACATATGACAAATTGAGAGATCGGAATTGAAGGAGATGAGATTGATATATAAAGATATCATTATCTTAGAAATGAAAGAAGTTCGGCGAGTTTTTTGTGGCTTGAAATAGATATGGAAACGGAGAAAATTGAGTTTTTATTAATAACTCACTTCCTCCACTTTAATAGAAAAATAGCGGAGTAATTTTTGTTTAAAATATATTTTAAAATAAATAAACATTAATAACGGGGGAGTGAGTTAACTTCTCCACTTCCCCTGCAATTCAACCTAAATGAGGCCCTCTTGAGAAAACATTTATAAAACTCTCTTTTATAATTCTCCGACACAATACTAAGGGGCCGTTTATTTCATCGAAGTAGGCACCGAAGTGGCCGAAGTGACCACTTCCAGCCCACTTCAGTGTGTTTGTTTCACTAATTTGAACCTAGAAGATGATGATGTGACAACTTCTGAGTTCGGCCACTTCGGTGTCTGACTTCAGCTGGAAAAATCCCGAAGTCACCACTTCAGCCTTCCACTTCAGCCCACTTTGCAATATTTTTCAATGATAAATAGAATAATTATTACTATGGTAATAAAATAATTAAATAACTACTCTCACTAATTAATAATTAAGCATAATATATTAACCGATTTAATTTAATTTAATAACATGGTATTAAATTAATTATGTGATGTCAAAGTTTTTAATTTAATAAATAAATTATTTATTACCATCGTAATAAATAATTTAATCATTTAATTAAATCATATGATTTAATTAAATAAATGTAAAAAACATGAAATGGCAACTTTACCCCCTCACCGAAGTGGTGATCATATCCCCACTTCAATCATCCAAACACAGGAAATGGTATCCGAAGTCCAGTTTTCAGCTTGAACCAAACACACTGAAGTGGATAGTTCCAGCTGAGCTGTTCACTTCCACCGAAGTACCACTTCCAGACTTCCACCACTTTGACAATTCACTTCCGAACCAAATGACCCCTAACCTCACAATAGCTACTTCCACTATCACCAACATGGACACAAGCTGTAAGATTTTTTCTTTTTTAATCCATTGTTTTCGTCACTAGTTGTGGAATTCTATTTTGTAGTTGTTAACTATCACAATGGATGTTATAAAATATATATAAAATCTTTTAATTCATCTTCTGCTCACCGGTCACCATGACCTTGGAGGGTATACTAGAATATATTTAATATCTAGATATTTAATAAATATATGCTAAACAGTATTTTTATTTTGTTATATATATCTTATATAATTTATTTTATTAAAAAATATTCTATTTTTAGAAACAAATCATTTTAATAATAAAAGTGAGGCCGGTGTTGAATTACTAGTATGATTAGGAATGGAAATAGGGCGTGGTGGGGGGAATGTGATCCCCGTCCCCATCCCCGCTCTCCACGGGGCGGGGATTCCCGGTTTAAATTTCCCCGCGGAGAAAAACCCCCCCACTCACTCCCCCGTGGGAATCCCCGCCCCACGGGGAATCCCCGCCCCGCCTAAAATATTGACTCAAAGTTTTTTTTATAACATGCACGTCATATACAAAATACAAATTCACACAAAATAGTTTTCCTAAAAAGTCATAGTATAATGTATGATTAAACAACAACATTAAGAATTTAAGATACAAATTAAGAAATACAAATAACGTAAAATTTAAAACTAAATTAAAATTACAAATCCATTAATCAAATTGATAATGCAAAACTAGCACAATAATTTCATGCTTCCATCAATTTGTTTTTTTTTTTCTCCAAATCATTTATATTGATAATCCGATTTCACTACCACTAGCATTTTGACATGATAACTCCTCCTTCAATGATAAACAAAATTGTAAATATATAATAAGATTATAAATCATATCAAGATTAAAGATAAAATTTTATAAAAAATCATATTTACCTCATCATTCTCATCCTCCTCTTCATCAAAAGTAGAAGAAATAGCTTAAATTGTTGACCATAAACATGAATCTTCAAAAATAAATAAATACATAAATAAACAAGCAATTTTTTCACAAATAACATTAACTTAATAGAAATAAATTCAAGTAATAATAATAATAATACCTTTCAACCAATCTTGTGTGCACATCAACGCTTCTACTGTGTTTGGGTGAAGTCTACTATGATGTGGATTTATGAATCTCCCACTCGTGCTAAAAGCCAAATCCGAAGCCACTGTAGACACAGGAATTGCCAAAATATCTATTGCAATTAATTGTAAAGTAGGATACTTCAATGCATTTTTCCACCAACTCAAAATATCAAAATCGGTTTTCATTGGCAATATAGACTCTTCCAAATAATTGTCCAACTCTGACTTCACATTCTCCGTTTGGCACCCACGAGAAGCAACAAACAATTGATAATTATTGATAAATTCCGCATCATCATCATCATTGGCTAATAGTTGTGAAGAATTATCCACAAACCCATGAGATTCATTCAAATTTGCTTTAAAAGAATATTCTCCCACAAAATCATAACAAAGAGTTCGAATTTTTTGAATTTCATCTTTTGCTTTATTCTCACCATATATAATGGGAAAATACATTTCCAACAACATCAACTTGAATCTGGGGTCCAAAACAATTGCCACACCCATAATACCATGAATTTTGTTCCAATACTTTTCAAATTTTGACTTCATTCTCAATGCCATTAATTCAATATAGTCAATCCCACAACTAACCTATTTTTCCAAAGCAATGCTAATCTGACAAATCTTAGGAAAATATAAGGTTGTTGTAGGATACTTGGTCCCTGAAAACAACTCGGTCACACTGTGAAATATCTTCAATCTTTCACAAATCTCCTTAGCCTTTCCCATTCTTCATCTGGTGGACAACATGTATAAAGAGATTCTCGTTGCTTCAAGCGTTTGAAAGCATCCTTATAGCCAATGGCAACATTAAGCATCAAAAAAGTTGAATTCCACCTTGTCTTACAATCTGATACGCCCCTTTGCGTATCCGCAAGTGCACGGGTCGTACTAGTAATAAAATGTACCCTAAGGTCGGGTAGTCGTATCCACTGGGACTAGTATATCTTCTAATACTCTCGTTCTACTTAGTATCTAATCAATTGAAGAAGGATTTAATTGACTCTGGGTTGGACTGAAAGAGATTGAAGAGGAGGAACTACACTAAGGGAAAGGTAAAGATTGGCTCGATGGAGGAGATGGGGCCCCGGGGTTGAATTCCTGATGCTCACTAACTTGGACTCTCTCATTACTTATCAGAGATACCTTCAGTTCTAAAATCTAGTTGTGCTAGGTGAATGATGCTCACAGTGCTGTTGAACCCTAAGTTGAAACCTCACTTCTTGTAACTATCAATATGATTCACAAGCTAAGATAAGATAACCAAACATTCAAGCATTCAACCACTCAACAAACATTCAAGATAGCCAACAACCAAGATTTAATGCAAGGAACAAGATATTCATAAATACTGCAAGTAGAGTATTCAAGTGCAAGCTACAACATCAGAATATTTCCCCCCGGGGCTCCCTACGAGAGTTTAGCCCCTCATGAGGTTAGACAAAAAGATAAAGGCCAAAGAAATTAATACACAAGAAGTTGAAAACTCCCTAATTTCTTGCATCCTTGCGACTATCCGAGACTCTATGATAAAATGGATTCTCCTCCCCATCGGACTACCATTCGCGCCACATTTCCCTTGTGATGGTGAGGACGGCTCCCCAAGGCTCCCTCCTTCTTCTTCCTTTGTTCGCAGCCGAAAAGTCCCCCAAAAACCTAAGTTTCTGGGGTTTTAAACTTTTCCCGATGTGAGCACGGCCGTATTGAAGCCGTGCTCCAAACCGTGCAGATTACGGCTGAATAAAACTCTTGAAACTCAAATTCCTGTAATCTGCACAGGGTCCAACACGCCCGTGTTGAGGCCGTGCTGAAGGTTGCACGGTCGTGCTTAGCGACCATAATGCGTGTTGCTCTTGGCTGAATTCTCCAGTAATTTGCACGGCTTGAAACACGGGCGTGCTGAGACCGTGTTAAGCTTGATGAGGTTTCTCCCAAGTCCTTCAGCTTCTCAAATTACTCCAAATCACTTTTTCTTGCCTTAGGACTTTGATATCTGCATGAAAAACTAAGAATACCTCAAATAGCACTGAATTTGGAGAATTAATGCCGATAAATTGAAGAATCATGGGAGTAAGACATAAAATAAATATATATGAAATACACTCATCACAATCTAAGAACAATTTTTTAGTGAAATTCATTTTCAATTGGCGCACAGTTTCTTCAAACTTCTCAATTATTTTGGGTGTAGCAACCCAAAATGCAACACTATCACGAATATTTTCAATTGCATCATTAATCACATCTATCCCATCTTTAACAATCAAATTTAGGATGTGTGCGCAACAACGCATATGCAAGAATTTTCCATCCATCTAAAGATTGCTACTTGACAATTTATTCACAATCAATCTCACAAGCAAATCATTTGTAGAACAATTATCCAAAGTCAATGTAGATAACTTGTTATCTAGATTCCAATCCATCAAATAATTCACAAGTACTTCACATAAAACAGAAGAAGTATGTGGACATGGCACATAAATGAACCTATTTATGAAAATCATTTAAAGATAATTAAAGAACATATTATTTTTGAAATTATAAATGACAATGATTATTACCTTATAATTCGGCTTCTCAAAATCCACTCATCGTCTATGTAATGTTCAGTGACAACCATGAATCCACGCCTTTGATTGTTGGAAGTCCACATATCTGTAGTTATTGCAAATCTACTCCAACTTTGATAAAAAAACTTCATTGTTCTTGATTTCTCATGCTCGAAAATCTTCATTATATCACTTCTTAATGTAGTTCTAGAAATGGGCTTGAACAATGGTTGAATAGAACTAAGAAAATCTCAAAATCCAACATGCTCCACCATTTTTAGAGGATACTCATGCATGATAATCATTGTAGCCATCTTTTTCCTCGCAAGTTCTTGATCATAAACATAAGTTCCAAGTGACCGCTTGCCACTAACCTCGACATTAGATTTCAACAATGATTGTCTTATATCTTGTCCTTTCCTTCGTGGGCATATAGCGTAGTGATCATGTAAATGTTTTGTCCCATTTTTTGTGTCTCCTCCAAGTTTTTTCCCACAATAATTGCATATCGCCTTCCACTTATCATCAATCTTTTGTCTCTTGTAGTGATTCCATACTTCCGATTTTAACCCTCGTTTGCCACTCAAAATTAATTTTTCATTTTGGGTCTTTTGGCATGTAGAAGGTATTGATCCAGCTGTAGACGAGTCATTATCTTCTCTTGGTGTAGATTGTGTAGCACTATGCATTAGTGAGTCATTATTTTGCATAGATTGAATAGCATTGTCGGCCATTTTTTACCTATCAATTCAAATAAATAACATATCAATTCAAGGTTTGCATAATTAAAAGTGTTATAATATTTTTCAGCTAGACAAACAAATGGACATGAATTGCAGATATCTTTGTCAATTATTATAATTTATAGTTAGATGTTTTTAATCATTTTCTGAGAAATTGAGGAAGAAACATTGACCCTGATTTGCAAGGTCACTAGTGAGCATGCTTTTTATCCTAGTGAATGTATATATATATATATATATATATATATATATATCTGATTAATTTAGGGTCTTAGCGTGCACTACTTGCATTGTGTTCAATGTGCTCCTTTTTTTATTGTACATTCCTTCACCATGCTTTCTTTTTTATTTGCATGCAGAGGTCAGGCTATGAGGTGTACTTACTGGAAGCCACGTACAAGGATCCAATGGTTGGTTATTGTAAGTCCCATTTGTCTTCTAATCTTCTGCTTGTAGAATGAGTGTTTTTATCTCATAGTGGTTTTTAGTGCGATACTTAACTTCATGGGCATATTATTTAGGAGTTGGTCATGGCTAGTCGTCGCAGGTCTTTAATGGAAATTGGTGAAGTTTCAGTTGCACCAACATTGTGTGCACATTCTTAAATACCTTTTTGTATGACAGGGATGTGCAGCAAGAAATGTGAATGGATTTAAATTGGACGATATTAAGAAGATGGCTGACCAATGGGAAGAAGCTCCGGCGTTGTATCTACAATTGGACATCCAGGTTTTCCTGAGATAGGATTATAACATTGTCTACCTTCTTATATTATGTTAATACTATGTATACTTTGTGTATGATCTATCTTCATCTATTATTTTGTTACTGATCTTGCAGTCACTAATCCAACCAAAAAAAAAATCCATCCAAATATCAACAGAAATGGAGAAATTCAACAAGGATTAATTTCTTACGGGAAACGATGGTGGCCGAGCTGGGTTTGGGACGACTACGGGCCTGCTAACGGCGGTGATCGGCTGGGTTTGGGATTTGAGAATGACGGGCCCGTGAACGGCGGGGCCGCCGGAGGGAGGAAGAGGGTTGTCAGCTGGGTTAGGAACTTAGGAACTTAGGGCTGAACCTTTTTTTTTTTTTTTTTAATTTTGTTTTTTTAATGAGTTGTTATCATTTAATCCTTTATTAAAAATCTGATATAATTATAATAAATATAGGAGGTTTTAAATTAACACTATATATTGCATTCATATTATATTTTTTTTATAATTATAATAAATAAAATAATATTTTGTAGATGAGCATTAAAATATTTTATAATTTTGTTTCAATAAATTGATGTATTATAAATCTATAGTAACAATAATTAAATGTAAATTAATTGAGTAAAATGAAGAATTCTTAGAAAAATATTAATTTTATAAATATTCCGTTGCTCATATTTTATAATATTCCGTTGCAACGGATATTCCCGACAAATTTAGCGTCGGTAAATTTTAGCAACTGTCAACTGAATACTAACGGAAGTTACGGAACAGATTCTGTTGCTCATATTATGTTGCTAGTCAACTTTTTCAGTTGTTATGTCTTAAAATTCCTTCAGTAAGTTAAAAGAAATAAATTGAATTTATGAAATATGAATTCTTGTTCCGTTGGTAATCCGATGCTAATTCCGTCGCTAAAGTGCACAAATAGCTTCGGAATATTTCGCTAGCAATTTTTCCATTACCTATTGCTGGATTTCTTGTTGTGTCTCAAGGCAAAAAAAATTAATTAATTTTTATTTGTTTATTAAAGATAAATTTCGCATGGCATGATAAATTTGATATTTTAATAAATATTTAAAGATTAATTTTTTAAAGATGAAAACTCACTAGATATTAGATAAATATTTAAATAAAATTAATTATGTTATATGAGGTTGTAACCCCACTACCCAGCATCGGGGTTATTTTAAAGATAAATAATTAGTTTTTATGAATATTAGAAATTTGAAAATTAGAAGTTTGAATTTTAATTTTGCAAATATATTATATTTATATTTTATTAAAATAATTTAAGATTTTATTAAATAAATATGTTTTAATGAAATATATAAATATAAATAGTTAATAAGTTGTATGAAATAATTGTGAGTCCCATTTTATAATATAAAGATAAATTAATGAGCAAGAGTTTAAATGTTTACTGGATTGAAAAAATAATATTAATCACTAAATAAATAATATATAACAGTTATTTCAAATTTATTGTTACAATTATATTTAAACTCAGTTATTTTAAATTAAGTTTCTATTAAATAGGAAAGTTATATTTAGTAAAACTTATTATTAACTAAAAATATTAACAAATAAATATTTATTGATTATATATATAATATTATATTAATGTTGAAATAAATTTTAATAAATACACTAAAAATATATAATTTTTTTTTTTGTTGGGGAAATGGGGAATCCCCGCGAGGATCCCCGCGGGGCGGGGAGAGCATTCCCCGCCCCCACCCCCACTCCCACCCCGCTAGGCGGGGAGGAATTTTTCCCCGCTCCCCACCCCGCGGGGGATGTTTCGGGGAATCCCCGCCATGTCGGGACGGAGCCCCGCGGGTAACGGGGATTTCCCACCCCACTTGCATCTTTAAGTATGATATACTACAATATGAAATATAAAGTTAACTGTCAATTTCTTCATTTGCCAAAAAATCTGCTTGTCTTTGGTAAGTTTATATAAGGGCCTAGCCCATTTACTTTTTGATTTTATTAAAAAGCAAAAAAATTTAAAAACCTAAAATATCGGAAACAAATTAAATTATAAATAAGTAAAACATTTGGAAGCATTTAAAATTGTCTTAAAATTAAATATTCATGCGCTGACAGGCTAAAACGAAAACTAACCTCACTTTTGTAAATGCTAAATAATATTGATTTGAACGACAATAAAATTTTTCATAAACTTATTTTATTACAAATCATTTCATAAAACTAGTTTAAGTGATATCCATTTGTCACTATATATATATATATATATATATATACAAATTTTAAAATATAAATGTTATAAATCTTTTGCATATATATTTTTTGAAAATTATTTAATTATATTAGTTTAAAGCATGCCCATTACACGTAAATTGCGCTTACAATTTACTCAAACTTCACCCAAAATTTAATTAGGTGGAATCACTTTCTACAGTTTAGTGTGGAATATTTACTCTCCTTGATCTAGTTGAATCACTTTCCCAGATAAGAGGAAAAGTTATAAAAATAGGTTTTGTCTAACATGCCCTCATTTTCAATGACTAAAACTTACCTACAGGCACTTCTCTTCTTTCAACTCTCATGCTTGCCCTTTTCAATGTGTGTGTGTGTTTTTTTTTATCTTTCTTTTTCCCCCTCTCTATTCTCCTTCATCTTCTTCCAGAATTGTTTTTTAGTTTTTCCCTTATAAGAAAAAGGAATCAGGTTTTTCATGTTTTCCTAAGTCTAAGATGTTGAATTGATTGCAATTAGCCTAATGAGGTATATTCTTACTTGTGTTGGGTGTGTGATGAATCTGTCTCTAGTTGAATTTGGTCAGATTCTTTTTTATTATTATTATTATTATTATTATTATTCCTGGAATACTAGTTTTTTCTCATTAAACTAATGAGTTATGCTTAAATTTTATTTTATTTTTTTAATCTAAGTTTATTATGAATGTTTGAATTTATTAGCTTATTTATATGACTTTAACTTGTCAAAGAATAAATCCAATAAAATTCTTTTGCCAGAGTATTTTATTATTATTTTTTGTTTATTATAATGTTTCCCAAACAATAATTATATATATTTGGCCAGTTACTCAGTAAGGATTCCAATAAATACAACACAATATCAAGTCTTCAAAATCAAAAGTTAATAAAAATTAACAAAAACATGACTAAATAGATGCTTTATGTCTAGGAATATAAGAGAGAGAGAGAGTGTGGTCCTCTTTTGTTATTGATCTTGATAGACTACAACACCTTGCCAAGATCTAAACATGTAATTGATGCAAGAAAAAATTAAATGGTTTTGTCTACCTAGGAATCATCCAAGGAGTAAAAACAAACTATTTGGCAAAGGTAACCACAAATATTTTACGCCAATAATGTAAAATATATATTTTGTGGTCCATATATGCTTCTTTTGTTAGATCTTATCCGAATTTAAAGTGACCCGATTATTAGATATATTAATAGATAATATTAATGACATTTAAAGTGGATAGAGCTTAATCGTTCAACTGGTTATGTGATGGACATATAAGATTAATTAGATATTATATATAAATTGGTCTTCTCTCTGCTCATTAGGGTTATGCTTTTATTACGCAGAAAAATATCTTTATCAGAAAGCAAAAACCGTAACCTAAGTAGAGAAAAGGAGAGAAATCAATTTATTTACTAAGTATTTCTATTTTTATAGTGATGGCTCAACCAAATTCCGCATCAGGTATGTTTTTAAAATATCATATATTTTAGAATTTATTTATACTTACTCCTATTTTACAATTTTATTAATTGCCTATAAACTTATTCACATCTTTTTTAAAAAAATGTGAATAAAATCCAATCATATATAGTGGTCGTTTATATCATAATTGATTCGGAATATAAAGAAAAGGAAAAGGTAAAAAATAATATATTATCAATCAAATTTTTATGACAAGACTTCCCAAGCATATGCCATGGTTTGATCTGATATTGCATGTGCATGGGATCCGGTGCTTTCTGATATTAAAATGTGGGCTTGATTTATTTTTGCATATGAGATATTTTATAATATAATGATAATAATATTATAATTATTACAAGTTGCATAAGGAGTGTTGGGTTTAAATAAAGGAAAATTCGTAACGGCTAGTTGTTCAAAAGCTCCAATAACGACTAGTTTTTCAAAAATGTCAACGGCTATTTTTTAAAAAAATGTTTATAACGGCTATTTCTTATTTCAAATTAAATTACTATGGAAAAAGTTTTTGTGGATATCCAAACACCATTCCGTAGGAATTTTTCCTGTAGTAAATTCCGTAGTAATCATCTTCGAATCCTACGGAATAAATTTCCTGTGGAAAATTTTATTATGCAACCAAACAGGCCCATGTAAATTTATTTGTAATAAAAATAAATGTTGAATAAGAAATAAAATATCAACTTTTTATTGCATAAGATACATTTTTGAGTAAAATATAGAAGAAGTAATCTAATTGTTTAGATATTTTTGTTTGAATTACTAAATCATAAAAAATTTTAATTTGATCACATGATTTAAAAATTACAGTTACTTTGATCACTGATGCTTTTCCCATTAACAATGATTGACGTGGCAATCCATGTCAGTCTTATTTTATCACGTTTGCCATAGTTACTCTAACACATATTTAATGAACTTTAATAAAGTTTTCTTTTAATTGGATTAACAAACTACATACAACAGTGTATTGGTATTGTATAGATGTTCCATTATAAAATCTAATGAAGTTTTCTTAAGTGAATTAATAAACAATATATATGTGGCAAAAATAAGACTGACATAGACTATCACGTCAATTAACTATTAACAGTGTAAATCTTAGTGGCCAAAAAAACTTAATTCTTAAGTTGCGTAATTCAACTGAAATTTTTCATAATCCAGTGATTAAAAAAGAAGCACTCAAATAATTGGATGTATATATATGCATGTATTTTACCCAGTACTTTGAGTTGTCAATTTTTAAGATGGTCATATACAGGCAGTGACTTATTTTTTTCTTTAAGACAGGTAATTATTTATATATTTAATAAAAAATAATAACTGAGGTGATAAATCTCATGCTCATGATCAAGTTCCCTGCAGGTATACTTCTTTATTCATAAATGACAGTAAAAAAGTATGGGTCTTCATTTTTGGCTATTGAACTAAAGTCTTTAATAATAGCCATGTGCATTGGTATGTTGCCTTGTTGGATGAAGACAGGGAGGCGACTTTGTGAAGTCTACCTTGCCCCTTAATTGACCTGATTACATTCATTTTTTTAATGTTTAGATTCATACCAGCATGCATATATTCTTCAGCAAATTAAAATAATTAAGATTAAAAAATAGATGAGCTTATCTTTACATGCTTTATTCCATTCAAAAGAAACACTCAAATGTAAATTAGGAAATATTACTGTTTATGAACAAAAGAACTCAAAAAGTTGCAAATAGAAGCCCTTCAACTTGACAAATAGTACAATTAATTAACTCCGGGTACCACACACATACCAGCATCAGATGCCCATCTTTATTGATTTTGATCTTTTACTGGTTTATTGCTCCAAACAACAACATAAGCAAATACATATAAGAAAATGTATCTAATATTGGAATTGCTGAGCTCCATTCTTTGCTTGTTCAATGTTTGAGTAATGATGCTGCAAACACAAGCAAAAAATAATAATAGTTTAGCAAAGCTAGCCATTTTGATTTTCTTAAAAAGATTGCAATAATGCAATGTCATCAACAGTTGCTAGGAGAGTATTACTTACGTTAATAGCATGGAACTAATAGCAAGAGCCTTTGGCTTGTGACATGAACTTCTAGTCGTGCTTAGGAGGAGGTGGGGACGAGTAGATGTAGACATGTGGTGGTGGGGGTGATGGTGGAGGTGGAGATTTGTAGTGGTAGGGGGGAGGAGGAGATGGAGAAGGAGGAGGTGGTGACTTGTAGTGGTATGGAGGTGGGGGAGATGGGGAAGGTGGTGGAGGAGATTTGTAATGGTAGGGAGGTGGTGGAGATGGAGAAGGAGGAGGTGGTGACTTATAGTCGTATGGAGGAGGGGGGGAGGGAGATGGTGGTGGTGGAGATTTATAATGGTAAGGAGGAGGAGGTGAAGGAGAGGGTGGTGGAGGTGATTTGTAATGGTAGGGAGGTGGTGGAGATGGAGAAGGAGGAGGTGGTGACTTGTAGTGGTATGGAGGAGGAGGAGATGGAGAAGGAGGAGGTGGTGACTTATAGTGGTATGGAGGAGGGGGGGAGGGAGATGGTGGTGGTGGAGATTTATAATGGTAAGGAGGAGGAGGTGAAGGAGAGGGTGGTGGAGGTGATTTGTAATGGTATGGAGGTGGTGGAGATGGAGAAGGAGGAGGTGGTGACTTGTAGTGGTATGGAGGAGGAGGAGATGGAGATGGTGGTGGAGGAGATTTATAATGGTAAGGAGGAGGAGGTGAGGGAGAGGGTGGTGGAGGTGATTGGTAATGGTAGGGAGGTGGTGGGGATGGAGAAGGAGGAGGTGGTGACTTGTAGTGGTATGGAGGAGGAGGAGATGGAGATGGTGGTGGAGGAGACTTGTAATGGTAGGGAGGAGGAGGAGATGGAGATGGAGGAGGTGGTGACTTGTAGTGGTAGGGAGGGGGAGGAGATGGAGATGGTGGTGGAGGAGATTTATAATGGTAAGGAGGAGGGGGTGAGGGGGAGGGTGGTGGAGGAGATTTGTAGTGGTATGGAGGTGGTGGTGATGGGGATGGTGGTGGTGGTGACTTGTAATGGTAAGGAGGAGGAGGAGAGGGTGAAGGTGGTGGTGGTGACTTGTAATGGTAAGGAGGAGGAGGAGATGGTGAAGGTGGTGGAGGAGACTTGTAATGATAAGGAGGAGGTGGTGATGGAGATGGTGGTGGTGGTGATTTATAATGGTATGGAGGAGGAGGAGATGGTGAAGGTGGTGGTGGTGGTGGTGACTTGTAATGGTATGGAGGAGGAGGAGAAGGTGAAGGTGGCGGCGGTGACTTATAATAATAAGGTGGCGGAGGAGAGGCATAAATATAAGGCTTATGGCCGGCCTCCGCCACTGCAATGGCGATCACACATATCACCGCCGCAAGTATTACTTGCGGCATTCTCCGTGCCATCTTCGCCGGAATAGCCAACTCGTCGGAAATACACCTTACCTTGCAAGGTCCAAACCCTAAATCCGGAAAGAACTTTTTAACTTGAGTGAGTTGGTGCATTGCATGGAAAGGAACTAAGCCCTTATATAGGCCTTCATCAATCATTGTCCGTTGGTCCTAACTCTTTTAATATCCTGCATGCAAGCTGGATCAAGGACTTTGGTTTGGTATTATATTTTGGACATGTATGTAGTTTTTCAAAAGTCCATTGGTGTGTTCTCATTATTAAGGGGTCCCTTATTCCAACATAAGGAAGTGGTAGGGCATATATTGCACATATATGTATGCTAAGGCATGACCCTACACTTAGAAGGAAACGTCGAACTCCGCGTTAAGAGTTGAGGTTAAAGGTTAGGGTTAGGGTTAAGGGTTAAGGGTTAAGGGTTAGGTGGGAAAGGTCTGTCATGATTCTTTTTGTCTGTTTTCATGCACGTAGACGCACTTGTGGATTTTGTTCGCATTTTGTGCAAGAGATTTGGGTGCCATCTTTTATGTTTGGCTTTCTTTGACTTTTCAAACATGCGAAACATTTACATTGTATAATGTTAATTTGTTCATAAAGTAAAAAAAAAACAAAAAAAAATTGTATAATTATATGAATTATAAAAAATATCTGAGGTCGAGGTTTTCTTTTATGTTTTGTTTTCTTTGACTTTTTCAACCAAGGAAACTTTTCTTTGACTTTTTTAAAAGTTAGATGATTATATGAATTATAGGAAATAATTTCACAGCAGGCTTTTTCAAGTTCTATGTTTTGCTTTCCTTGGCTTTTCAAACATTGTAAACATTTCCGGTTTACATTGGTAATTTGT
Organism: Dioscorea dumetorum; assembly: GCA_902712375.1. Classification (NCBI taxonomy): domain Eukaryota; kingdom Viridiplantae; phylum Streptophyta; class Magnoliopsida; order Dioscoreales; family Dioscoreaceae; genus Dioscorea; species Dioscorea dumetorum. The sequence goes on along the minus strand of CACTHL010000105.1, from coordinate 500,859 downwards.
CAATGGGCCGATGTTTGTCTTTGTTTGTTATTTACACTCGTAAGCCCTAGTTAGGGGACTCACATTGTTTGTGCTGCCAATTCTTTGTTATACTTTTTAATTACTTTTTTGTGCATGGTCTAATGTCTTTTTAATAAATTTCTTGTTTATCTATTTTATCAAAAAAATATATTTATGTTTTTTATATTATTATTTTTTGGTTAATTTGTGAAAGAAAAGCGTATGGGTCCGTTTAATTCGTCAAAAAATAAGATACTTAACCACACAAACTCTCTTGTCCCTTGTTTGATTTGCAAATATGTTTGGGATACAACACAATAATATGTTCGAGTACAGTACAAATTGAAAAAATGTTTATCCCACCAAACCCATGGTATAAATTTTAAATTATGGAATAGTATAACCAAAAGTCAATTTTACCCACTTCAAATCCAAAAATTACAATAAATATCCAAAATCACATCATGACCTCACCCACCGCAACATTATCAAAGAAATAGTTTAGTAGAAAGCTTTATATATGTGTATGTATAAAAATGTTATAAATGACACCAATAATGCAAAAATATTGTACATGAATCTAACAAAATGAAATGTTAGCAAACTTTTTAATATATTTTTCATGACTAATTATTCTTTAATGTATTTTGAAAATTTAAAAATATATTTGTGCTAAATAATTTTAAAATATTATTTTTTACAAATTTTTTATTTCTTACCAACATAGTAAAATATAAATGATATTACAGTACTTTTATATTTATTTCTCATGTACTTGCCCCAATAAAACAAAGAACAGTATTGTCTTTTGAATATCAAACAGAGTACAGGAGAAGCATTTTTACTATGTTGTACTCTTGTGTTATACCTTTATACGAATCAAACGGAATCTAAATGTATATTATCAAATTAATATCAACAAGTTTAAGGATAACCTTTTTTGTAGGGCAAAAACCTATCACTTCAAAGAGAATTGCATTTTGGCACAAAAGAAAAATCATGCCAAATATTTCACGGAAATTGTCATAGGAACACAATTCGTGCCAACTTTGTCACAGTCTTTGGGACGGTTGAATGACCATGCCAAATTTGGCACAGTTTTTATTATGTACAAAAATTAGACAACAATGTTTAAAACTGTGAGAAATACAAACAACTATATATAAATTTTTATTTAGCACGGATTTTGGCATGTTGCCCTCAAACCCATGTCAAACACCATTTGTTTGGTTGCCACAAAATTTGGCACAATATGACCAAATCTGTGGCAAAAACCGTGTCAAACCCACGACTTTGTATTTGGCATGGACGTTGGCACAGTTTTTGCTCACACCATGCTAAAAGCCACGCCAAAAACTATTTGTTTAGTTGGCGTGGCATTTGGCATTGTGTGCCCAGATCCATATGAAAAATCATGCCAAACACATGAATTTTTAGTTGACACAGTTTTGAACATAGCTTGCAAAAAACCATGCTAGCCACATGTATTTAGTTGGCACGGAATTTGACATTGTGTGCCCAAAACCATGTTAAAAATCGTGGTAAACTCATGGAAGCACAGTCTACTCACAACCATGTCAAAAAATATGTATTTAGTTGGTGTTGCATTTAGCACAGTAAGCTAAAACAGTGACAAAAACAAAAAATTTTATTTGGCACGGTGCCAAAAAACCGTCCCAAACATCATGTATTTGGTTGGCAAGGAATATCAAAACTGTGCCAAACACATAAATTTTTATTTTGGCACGGTTTGCTCAAATCCTTGCTAAAATTTTGCTAAACAGCATGTATTTGTTTGGCACGGAAGTTGACACGGAAGTTGGCATTTTGGCACGGTTTGCTCAAATCCTTGCTAAAATTTTGCTAAACAGCATGTATTTGTTTGGCACGGAAGTTGGCACGGTGTGCCAAAACCCTACCAAACACAGATTTTTACTTTGGCATGGTGTTTGGTGTACGTGGTTTGCCCAAAACCGTGACAAAAACGATGCCAAAAACCATGACAAACACATCATTTTTTATTTGTCATTATTTTTGGCATGGAATGCCTAAAGCCAGTCCCAAATTTATCCCAAATATTCTTGTTTGGCACAGAAGTTGGCACGATTTTGAGCATGCATGCCAAATTCTTTTGTAGATATTTTATTTTTTCTAAAAACTGTGATTTCCTGTATGCATACACAAATATAAAAATTTATATTTTATATTTATCTGTATATATATAAAAATTATACTCCTAAGAAAATATGTAGAAAATTTTATTGTAAAACTTAATTATGCATAGACGTTATAATATATATTTATAACAATTATGGTACATTCATAACAATTATGCATTGAAAAAACTTAATTTTTATAAAATAATTTCACATTAAATAAAGTAACATGTGATAACTACATTTTTATATATGTACATATATAACAATATCTTTGTGTTCTACACAAATAATTGAAGTTTATGATAATGTACATATTCAATAATTATGCCAAAAACCTGTAGAATACCCTATTTAGTCTTTGTATTTGACTCAATCTGCCCCTTTAATCCTCTCACTGTAATTTGACCTCAATTGGTCCATCTATTGATAATTTGAGGCAAATTAAGTCCAGCTCATGACGGACGTTCTCTTTTCCGTCATGGATAATAATCTAATTATTTAAGAATACCCTATTTAGTTTCTATATTTGACTCAATCTGCCATATTAGCCCCCCCCCAATGTAATTTGACCCCAATTAGTCCTTCTATTAATGATTTGAGGCAAATTAGGTCCAACCCATGACGGACGTTCTCTTCTCTATCATGGATAATATTCTAATTGTTTAATAATATTTAAACTTTCATAATGCCACATTAGTAACATCATACAAAGAAGATAACGTCCGTCACATACTGTACCTATTTTGCCTTAAATTATCAATAGAGGGACCAATTGAGATCAAATTATAATGAAGGGACTAAATGGGCAAATTGAGTCAAATACAATAACTAAATTCAGTATTTTATAAAACTTTCATAATGCCACATCAGCAACATCAGACGGAAAAGAAAATGTTCATCTCGGGCTGTATTCATTTTGTCTCAAATCACCAATAAAGTGATCAATTGGGGTCAAATTATAATGGAGTGACTAAAATGGTAGATTGAGTCAAATACATGGAGTAAATAGGGTATTCTGCCGTCAAAAACCTTGACAAACGAAACAGTAACAAATGAAACTATACCAAAAACTGTGACAAATAAACCTATGGCAAAAACTATAACAAATGTTGGCATAGTTTTACTATTGCGTATCAAACTCTATTTGGCATGCATGCTATAGGAATGGTTTTGAATTCTATGCCAAAAACGGTGAAAAAATCAATTTATCACGGTTTTTTAGGTTATTTCCATGGCAAATTTATCGTGCCAAATTATAGTTTGTCTTATAGTGTAGGGTTTTATAATTTTGGGGTTCAAACTTCAATTTGAATTAATATAGTTACTCAACTTCAATTTTATTTTAGCGGGTGGTCACTATAGAAATTTTGACCTATTTTTGATGATGTAAATGCCGAATTTTTTCTGTTAGCACATTCATGACATATTATTTGCCTAGTTGTTAATTCCCTAACTACTAATAAAAAAAATTTCTATAGTATGTTGAAGTCTCTATAGTGACCGCTAAGTGAAATAGAATTAAAGTTGAGTGACCATTCAAATTGAAGTTTGAACCCTAAAATAAAAATAGAGCATAGTTTGATGTTCTACCAAATAAATTTACTTGTAAGTTTAAACATATATAACTAATTATAAAAAGTATTTTGTTAGAGAGGTGATTAGGCTTTGACCACTTTAAACATAGCAAAACTCATGTTAAATAGATGGTCTAAATTTATACTACATTATTAAAAAAGCCTATAAAAAACCATTTATAATATTTTTCACTAAGGGGAATAATTTTACATGATTTTGACTTTCACAAGAGAACTCAAAAGTGAAATCACATAGAGATTTGTCCGAATTAAACACTTTCTTTTACACAAATGATTTCATGATGTCTTGGAACAACATCATGTGAACAAACCACCCTAATCATTTAGAAAAGAAAAGCAAATAAATAAATAAATAAATATATTCTTTTTTGCCTTTGATTGAAAAAAGTTAAAAGCATGCTCAATAATAATTCATAGGGAATATTAATCGAGAGAGGAATAGTCCTTGCATCGAACTGTTGAGTAACAAGTTGGTGAGCATTGAAAACAAAGTAGTTAAAAGAATATATTCTTAATAAAGACATATAATATAATATAATATAATATAATATAATATTATATATATATTATAGGCTGTCATGCACAAAATATATAGTACAAAAGATAGGGATGCTTTCTCAAGAGAGGAAGATTATTAACTAATCTTGATATTGACATATGAGACTAATTTGTGGTGTCAATAATTCTCACATATATCTCACTTTCTCCAACCTTTCAAAATCATATGGACTTGAAGATAGGATTGTTTGTCCTTTTTTTTTTTAATAAAAAAAATTAAAAAAAATAAAGTTTTGAGGTTAGGTGAGGCTAACATGATTGGTTCTAATGTATTCCTTAAGATTGCGTTGAACTCTTTGAATGTATAAATGTATTTATTTTGAGGATATAAAATAATTAAATTTTTATGGAGTAAATGGCTTTTTAGTATAGCAGTCTTACCGTAAAAAAAGCTTGATACACAAAAATCTTAATGCCTGTTTCAAAATACACTGAATGTGATCATGGTTATGAGAACGAGTTTGCAACTCAGTTTCTTTGTCGATCGATTGAGAGAGTATAAACAAGCTTATATTATCTATTGTATTCATGCTCGCAAGTAGTTGCGCTTGTGTGTTTCTTAAAAATTAATTAATTTTATTTGAACAAAAAAGTTTAAAATTAATAAAAATTTTGAACAAAGAAAAAGAATAATTCAGTTGTATATTTAAGAGATAAAAACAAATATTCCATCCATCAACTAATGCATCTTCCAAACTTCACTGTAAAATTTACTCTCCTCTGGTTAAATAATAAAATTTTTACACGTGTTATTTTACTTAATTAACTAAATAATTAATTTATAAGGAACGATTACGCGCTTATTAACGAATATAAAGGAAGCTTTTAATTATATAAGTTTGATACTACATAAGCACATGAGAGTAGGTATATATATATATTTAAAGAGTAATAAAATAAATTAATAATAAGACTTGGCCAACTGGGGGAAACCATGGAACATGTGTCTTTCTATGGAGTTGACTCAATAAATAGACATTAATAAATCTGCAATGCATCACATATGATGGGAAAACTATGGTTATGAGTCAGTATGGGCCCAAATAATCATTAAATAGGTGATTGAGAATGCTCTAAGAAAGGTCCAAAGCAAGCTCCAATTTGTTATTGTTATTATTATTATTATTGTTATTATTATTATTATTATTATTATTATTATTATTATTATTTTGAAGGTTGTTGGATTCTCTTTGTATTTTAATGAATATATAAGATTCAACTTCATTGTTTCAAATGGGGATAGACATAGTGCCATCCACTTATTCATGGAATATATTAAAAATAAAAATTCAAACATAATTGGAATAAATCTTAATTCTAAATTACGTTCTGCATCTGAGCAGCCCCCCACCAACAAAGAAAATCACTTTTTTTTAATATAAATAGAAGCAAAGTCATTTAATGTTATATAAAAATTATAAAATATGGATTATCATATCATAAATTTATACAGACGTGAAATTAATCCTTCGATATATTTGTGCTATGTAAAGACACATTAACAATAAATTAAAAGTTTATTATTTTTTTTGGAATAAAATTAATATAAAACAAATGCCATTATTTTAAAGACTGAAATATATAAAATTAATTAATTCAATGATCAAATGAATACTTTCTTCACAAGAAGAAAAAAAACATAATGACTGCCAATTTTAAATCTTATTCCAATCCTAGACACAAGGATAGCATTTAGAAACTCAAATTCGCTGCTTGCATTTGTATTCCAAATAACAAACTCTGTAAAGAATTGAACCAATTTTTTTTTTAGCAAAATGTACGAAGCACATATACCATCAGAGTGTGCGCATGAGAGACAATAATAACCCGTCCATACGCCCTCACCCTGCCAATACGAAATTTAGACTGCAAGCTCGCACTCATAACCGGAGACTCTTGCCACTATTATATTATGGGGGTGTTTGGATGGGCTTTTTTTAAGCCCAGAAGTGCTTTTTTATAAGTTAAGCACTTCTGGGTTTTAAAAAACATGTTTGGTTGAGCTTTTTGGCAGAAGCAGAAACTGTAAAAAAAGCTAAAATTCAATTTTTTTTCAGAAGCTGCCTCATAGGTGCTTCTTAGAATAGCACTTCTGAGAAGCTGTTTTAGAGAAAAGCACTTAACTTACTTTGAAAGCACTTTTTAAAAAAAGTGCTTCCACAAAACTTAAAAAAAGCACTTTTTTTAAAAGGTCATCCAAACAATGTCTATGTCTAACACATTCTCAACCCAGGCCATGAGCATGTCACAAACTTTGTTTTTATTACTGGACCAATGCTACTGCAGCAAAAGCCCCTTTGCAATTTTACAAAGGCATGTGAATGAACAACAAAGCAAATAATTATTTAATCTTTGCTTGACCATGGCTTCTTCATAAAGCTGAAAAAGACCACACAACTAACATAATCAAGTGTTTAGTTTCCCATCATTTCCACAAGCCCCTTGTTTCGCTGATTCTGATGATGTATTTTCTTGCATGGCTAATAATCTCACCGTGAACGTCCTTCACCTAAAGAAAAATGGGCATCAGATTGAGACATCTAACAAATTCTTCACAAAATATAAAAGGACCGATAAATGTCAGATCAAATGAATCTATAAATGATTGATTTTACTGTTTTCATTCTTGAGTTCTTGTCATCAAGTATTATCTGCAGAACTTGCACAAAAACTATACAAATTAATCAAATATTGGATATGAAGATTGTCGTTTATGCACTATCTTAGGATAATATAATCATCAACCAGAGCTAAATGAAAATATCCATGAGTTGAGACATGGGCAGGTAATGCAATGAGTATTAAATTAGAGAAGACATCACCCTCAGAGATGACAAATGGCAACACTAATTTTGACCTTTCTAGCAAGACAACAAATTCGGTTGAGAGAAACCAGGAAAATATTGGGCCTTGTCATTAAGAGAATGGCCCCAGTTAAATACAAGCTATGCCTAACATTTGTCTCTTTTACAACTCCTAGAGCACTCCATTCAATCATTTGGTCTTTCTAACAATAACTTCCCTGCCTTAAACAAAGGCAGGTAACAAGCCAGCCAAATTGCACGTTAACTTGAAAAGAAATTCAAATTATCATCTCATTTCATTCACATTTCACTCACTTGAGTAGGACTATATAGTTCGATCGGTCTTATCAATTAGTAGAGATGAACTGTGGAATTTTCTTTAAAGAGAGTCAGTACCTCAATCTTAATCTACAGATAAAGACTCTTTGGGTTGTTACATCAATCAATGAATTCAAGGTTTCCTTTCGGATTTAATCGACATCTTGCTGAATCTTCATGCAAATCGTAAACTATTCCAATATAACCAATAGTTACTAATCATTGTTCTCCAAATCCACCCTTTTATGTACTTTTCTTCTATGCCGATGAACACTAGAAGAAGATCTTGCCTGTTGTTGAAGATTTACAATTATAACGTAATGAGGTAAGACAAATATAATGCATAAAGATATACCAAATTTTAGAATGGTGCCTACCTGTTTACCGTGTTTTAAGGTTGTTATCAGCATCCAAAGGGTATCTATCGCAAAGAGTCATCCCCTGGTAACACGGCTAGAATGGTGGCAAATAATCAAACAAGAATTGATGAGAATAAAATTTTGGCAATTTGATAGAAAGTCTAAATATGCATCTAAATTCCGATCTACTGTCTTTGGCGGATGCAGCTTATGGCTTCAGGATTAATTCAATAATTGCACTATTTAAAAACATAGAAATCCTTGACCCCAGGAGCTGTCCACATGAAAAGCCTTGAGCATGGGAAGGGAAAACATAATGTCAATGTCATGGCAATTTTGAAATGGAAAGATAGCTACATTAACCAAATTTTACATTAAAAAGAAAAAAGACCTGGACTTCAGAGTTCCAACAACCTCATATAAATCTCATGCTTACCATCAACAAAAATAATTACTTCAGTCAATCAAGTTCAACTGCAAAGTATGAATGAAAAAAATGTACAGGAGAGAAAATAGGAGAAAATCACTTCAATACAAATTCTGTCACTGATAGCTCTTATCTAGTATAAGTCTCTTAACATCAATCATGAATTATATACTAATTTATGATTTTTAGACAAAAAAGCAGTGTCAATTTTATGTTATATAGAGCCATATAAATATTTACAAGTAAGAATATTAATCAAAACTGCAGCAAATGCTTCAGTGGATCATAAATCTAAAAGGGCAATAGGTGAACATGGCTTGTAGGGTGCACAAAAATACAGTAAATGGTGAACAGGTGAGCATGGCTTTGTCACTGCAACTAAAATATGCTAGCCACTGATCCTGAGTCTGCCACATTTGTTCAGATCATAAATGAAATTGATATACATGAATGTTTTTGATATGTAGTTCTACAGGGAAACTATTTCTGCCAAAAAGATGGGTCCAAATTGCTAGGCTTCAGGGTAAAAAAAGAAAACATAAAATCAATTTGTCAGAGTTAGTGTTCTCCCAGCTTGCCAACCAAAAAATAGGCAACTTCTATTGACTATTTTAGTCAAATTTTTAACAAGGAAAAGCCTCCTAATATTTCTCTATGATTTAGTGAGGACCTGATTATTTCTAATTGAAAAAACCTTCCAGGAATTCCTAAAGAGCCTTATGGCCAAAGAGGGTATGGATGTAAAAAATTTAGTTTTTGACATTTTTTAATCCAAAAAATATACCTAAATTCCCTAATCTCCTCCAACTCTTGATTCTTCCCTTCAGCAAATTGCTCAGATTAATATGGAAAAAGTCATACCAACCATTTAATCTTCCTCAATAACTAACCTTCATACAAAATGGTTACATTTCAAAAAAATAGAATCCTTCAAAATAATAATAATAATAATAATACTAATACTAATATTATTGTTATTATTATTATTATTATTATTATTATTATTATTAAAATTAATCAACCCAAGGGAAGAATGTATCCACAATTTATAACAAGCAAATGAAATCTCAAAAGTAATTCATTAGAGAAATTAGAAAGCTGAACAACCTGACTAATAATATGAAACATAATGGCTTATAAAAAAAATCAACATGTTCTCTAATCTGAAAGACTATAGGCACTACTACAATGAAATTGACCGGCTCAAGATTTGTCAAAGAAACATTTAAGCCTATAAGAATGAAACAAGGAAAGTTAAACAGAAATTTCAGTGTTACATATGAAAGAGAATGAATCAGGTTAAAATGTCACATGATCTATCAAGAACAGAAGTTAAACTTGTCAGTGTCAGATTCCTCTACCATTTCTCTAATTGTAGTAGACTATCAACCCATTAATATAGGATTTTCACAGTGTACCTTGGTTTCAATAAAAAGTCTTACCGAATCATCTCACGCTTTACTACAGTGAGTATAAAAGGTCAACTGTGAGCACAATTGAAATGAGGAACTTTATCCGTTTTTGTTATCTTACAAGAACTCATCAGGAGAGTACGATGAAGCTTGATGTTAACTTTCTCATTTGCTATGTATATGTTATTCTCAATGCAGCATTTCCACAGTAAATCTCAGATGCAGTACTAGTCCTTGCCAAATAATCCAAGGGTTCATCTTAGAATTCATTGCAATAAATACAACTTACACAAGAAAGTGAATCTCATTTCTACTTTGCAATATTAGATTCTGTGGCTAATGTTATGCCCAAAAGTTCTCTTTTTCCATGGAAAGAACCTTGATACTGCAGCATTTCACCTGGTTTTATAAAAACCATATCTTGAGGAATGGATGACAAAAGAAAATAGCAAAAGGCTAAACATCAAGATAGGCAAGCAAAACTGATTGGAAAAAAGTGATAAATTGACAAATGGGAGCAGTCACTTCCTCTAGAGAAGTGGCATGTGAATCCACATTGACCTTGTGTCAGAAATACTAAAAGAAGAATAGTGTCAATATTTTAGAAAGCCAAATCACTTGCTATGAATACTGCGAAACAGATCCCATTGTTTGTAGCAGAGATGAAGGAAAGAAAATAACAGAGAAAATAAATGAAAGATATGCATATGAGAACCAATACTTACATGCTAGTAATAAATAGAGTGGAATAAAGATTTACATCTGCAGACCTGAACGCAGTTGCCTACAATAAAAAGATGACAGTTCTTTTGACATTCCTGACAAACGAAAACAAAATAACTAGATCACACAGTAAGAGCAAATCATATTCCAATAAATGAAGGTCTTGAAAATACTCACATGGTTTCTGAAGCTCTCAAATCCTTCTTCATATAACTTGCATCATGTTCAGAATGAAAGGAAAACCACCAATAATCTCAGTTACACCAAATGTCCTTTTCTGTAGCCACAAACAAAAATTAACTTGAATCACAACATCAATTCAATCTAAGAGAAAGAGCAAGAGTAGAATGCTTGAATAATATACATAGAGATTGAACACCAAACTTACTAGTGTCAAATGCAAAACAAACATATTATTTGGACTCAGGTCAAACCAAAAGCTTAAACTAACAGGATGGGAGACCAGACTTACATTTTTATATCCACTTTTACTAACCTAACCAACCGGGAGTATTTATTTGCTCTAAAAGTAAAGGTATGAGCCAATCATTTTTGACAAATTATGATACCCTAGAAAAGAAAAAAAAGCAAATTAGGATACCCCTTGCTTGTATCTTTACCAGTCCATCAAACCAAACATATCATCTGGTTCCAATTCAACAGGAAAATTTAAGCCAATTGGATGGGCTATATTAACTCAATATGTCATACTAGTTATTCTACTATATAAACCAATTAATCAAGCTTTGACAATCATGTTAGATGCATACTCAACACTTATAATCTAAACTTAATTCAACCCAAAGGCTTAAGCAAATGGGTTCTATAACCCAACTGTACATATTTATATATGTGGGATTATTAGTTACTCTAATAAAAAACCTTCATACATGCTAATATATTTCAGCTATTGTGATATGTTTGGCCTGCATCTAACTATAAGCATCTAAATCCACTATCTTTTTTAACTCATTAATTCATTAAGTGGATTTCAAATAAAGACACAAGGTGATCAAAATGAATTCACAGTTAGAAAATAGATGAACAACTATGTACATGGCAAGCCTTTCTACTTCATGACCGACCAGGCCTCCCCATGATGTAGCACTGGATCAGAGTTAAGTGTTCTTTTGCAGAAGATTCCCAGAGGAAACAGCTTTTCTGAATGGATGTGTGAAGCCAATGACTCAATCCACTATTCTCCTCCAGATGATATGAAATGACTTGGCATTATACTCACAAGTTTTGCTACCATCCATAATTTCCCACAGCGAAGATAACTATTTAAACACAATCAATTTAGTAAAAGTCAGCCATTGTTCTATCACAATCCATTTGCATCGCCAATTGTGTCAAACATGCATAAATCTCTTTCCACTCTTGATGTGATTTATCCCTTACTATGAATTCATGAACCATGCCATCCACCTCAATTGAACTACAACCAGGAGTTTTCTCTACTCCCTTCTGTTTCATCAACTTCCACACCTTATCAGCTTCATCCCTCATGTTTGCCTCCGCATACATGTTTGCCAGCAAAACATATATTCCGCTGTCATGTGGATCCAATTCAAGCAATCTCACGGCTGCATACTCGCCCATAGAAACATTTCTATGAATTCTACAAGCAAAGAATAGAGCCCCCCCATACCACGGCATCAGGCATGATGTGCATGCTTCTTACCACCTCTAGTGCCTCATTCAAGAGACCAGCTCTGCCTAACAGATCCACCATGCAAGAATAATGCTTAATTCCAGGTGACAACTTATATACTGACCTCATTTGAGCGAAATATTTTCGTCCTTCATCAACCAAACCAGCATGGCAACAAGCTGATAAGACACCTAAAAAGGTAACATCATCTGGCACTAAACCAATTTCTGTCATCCTATGGAAATGTTCTATAGCGTCTCTTGCACATCCATGACTTGCTAAACCACAAATAATAGAGGTCCACGTTAGCGCATTTCTTTCAGGAATCTCCTCAAAGACCTGAAGTGATTTCTTAATTTTACCACATTTAGCATACATGTCTACCAAAGCAGTCCCAAGAGCAACACTCAAGGAGAAGTTTTGTTTCTCAATAAAACGATGAATCCACAAGCCCATATCTAGAGCTCCAAGTAGAGTGCAAGCGGATAAAAGACTAACCATGGTGACCTCATTTGGCTTTACATCTGAAGTTTGCATCTCATGAAACAAAGCCAAAGCCTCTTTGCCTCGTCTACAGTGAACATACCCACCTATCAATGCATTCCATGGGACAACATCTTTCTCTGGCATCTCATCAAAGACCCTTCGAGCCTTATCAAACGAACCAAATTTAGCATATCCCACAATCATTGTGGTCCACGAGATGGCTGTCCTTTTCTTCATATTATGAAATAAATTTTCTGCTCGCTTTAAACTTGCACACTTCACATACATATCCATCAGAGCATTGGTCAGAGGGACAGTATATTCCAACTCATTTTCTTCAACATATCGATGAAAAGTCTGACCAAGCTCTAAATCCTGCAACTGCGTGCAGCATGAAACCAATCCAATCATTGTAACTTCATCAGCGCTAACACCCCACAACTCCATCTCCCGAAAGAGACCCAACCCTTCTCGAGGCCTCCCACACTGAACATAAGCATTTATGAGTGTATTCCAAGAGACAAGATCTCTCACACCACTTTCATCGAACAGCTTGCGGGCATTCACCAGGCCACCACTAACAGCCAACATGTGAAGTGCGGCATTGAAAATAAACACATCAGAGATCAAACCCAACCGCACAACATGCCCTAAAACCGCATTCCCCATCCGAAACCATCCCGACAACCTAGAGCAAGCCTTGAACAAGAAGGGAAAGGTGCGGTTATCTGGCCGGGCGCTGCTTCTCAGCATGTCTTTGTACAAAAAGATGGATTCTTTCGGATCGTCACTGTCCGAGTAGCCACGAATAGCGACGTTCCAAGCGAATGCATTGGGATTACAGAGGTTGCGAAGGACGGCGACGCAGTAAGGAAGGTCGGGGGTGTCCGAGAGGGCGCAGAAGGCGACAAGGCGGCCGGAGGCGAATGGTAAGGAGATGAGATCCGAGAGGATCATTTGGGCATGGATTTGCTTTAAGTGCCGAAGATAGCTGCATCTGTCGAGGAGGGAGAGGAGGAGGGAGGCGTGGGAAGGATGAAAGATGAGATTTTGATTGTGGAGAAGGGATGACTGACAGTTTGTGAGGAGGTTGAGAGCGCGATGAGTGCTGGATAACAGCATGCGGGCATGGATAGAGTTGGAGCTTCTCGGCGAGGATTCCAAAGTTTGGGACTTTGTTTGGCGGGAACGCCATGGCTGAACTTTGGAGAGCTTTACTCCCTGCCTTGGGATTGACAACATGTGCATTGAGATATGTGACCGTGTGTATATACGTTGTAAATATTTTTTCTTTCTAATATAAATAATATTACGATTATAAAATAAATTAAATTTATTTCCCAAAAGAAGTTGCAACTTTAGAAGGCCCGAGCACAAAAACACTCGTCATAAAACTCAATTTAATTAATGTAAATATTTTTATTTAAAATTGAATTATAATATTAAGTTATTGTTATTATTTTTTAAAAAACTTATTTATATACGTTGCAGTGGGGAAGAAAAATTGAAATACCACTACTCAGTTGCAGAGATAACTAAATTTATGATTTATAAATTTATATCAATAAAAAAGTTACCAAAGAAAAAAAATTCATTTTAGCTAAAGGAGTATATGTGAAAAGAAATTCAATGCTAAGAGAATATCGAAACAATTTCAGTATATGTGAGGTTACGTATATGCATATATATACATGCATTATTTATATATTTATACAAATAAGTAATTAATATAAATAGATTAAGATTTTTATGTAAGGAGTTATGAACACTTTCCGGAGAAGTTTTTTTTTATGAAATCTTGATTTCATGAGTATTTTATATACAATTAAAAATAAAAATCATGATTAATAACATACAATTTAATAAGGACACGAGTATTAGTTTTATATAAAATTTTTTTATTTCCATGAATATATTATTTTCATTCATTCTTAATTTTTTAATTTTTTTTAAAATTATTAATAAAAAAATCTATGCAAAAAATATGTTAGGTAATTATTGATTTAATAATAATAATAATAATATAAAATTAAAAATATTATAAAAAAAATATTTTTTATTTAAAAATGTAAATTGGTCAAATACATATTATACTACTCCCCGCTTCTCCTCATTTCTCCTCCCAACCAAATAAAAAAAATAAATTACCCTCGTCACTCCTCCATTCAACTGCACATAATATTTTTTTCAAACATAAAAATAACTAATTTGTGCAATAAATGATGCCATTTTCATTCTACAACACTCTCAACGTGAAATTCTCTCCCTCATCAGCTTGACCACCCAATCCATCTCTTCTCTCTCACATGTGCATGAGTTAAGATAGTGGTGGTAGGAATGTTACCTTGTGTTATGACTCTTTTGATGAGCACAAGTTTATCTTTTAGGGGCTGTTTGGTTCGTGGTAATGTGAAAACATTACCGGAAATCTGGCGGTAATGTGAAAACATTACCATGTTTGGTTACTGTAGCAATGGTAATGTGAATGGTAATGTGAGATTACCAATAGTGAAATATTACCAGATGAGGTGGTAATCTGATTACCACCAAAATAGGTGGTGATCCAGATTACCAGGTTGGTGGTAATCTGGAAATGTTGTTTTTTCCAATTATACCCCCACTTATTTAATTTAATTTCATATTATACTTATTATCAAAACCCTAGTTTTGTTCCATTTTTATTAAAATATTATATATATATATATATATATATATATATATATTATAATTTAATTATTTATGTATCTGAATATTTTCTCGGGATGCTCACAATACTATGCGTATTAGCAAGAAGCTTAGGTCTAAGGCCTCCATATCGAGAATATCAAGTTCGATCTTGAACTTGAATTTTCCCACCTTCCACACTACCACCCCCCTCTCGCTTCCCTCTTTCTATCTGTTTAATAAGCTCGTCGCAAAAGCTGATAAGCTTAAATGGCCCTAATTAAGGTTTCAGGGTTAGGGATTCCACTTTGGGGGTTTTGGTGGTTTTTTTTTAATTTCTAAATTTGAGATTGGAACATGAACATGATAGAGTTATAAGTAGACTTTAATATTATATTTTAATTTTTTCCAAAATAATATTTTTATCATTAAATTTCATTTTTCTTGTTGAGTTGCGGTTACCTCTAGGGATGCAAGTGGGGCGGGGCGGGGCGGGGAATGAGATCCCCATCCCCATCCCCGCTTCCCACGGGGCGGGGATTCCCCGTCTGCAAATTCCCCGCGTGGGAGATGTTTGCCCCACTCACTCCCCCGCGGGGATCCCCACGGGGCCGGGGAATCCCCGTCCCCTGCCAATTTTTTTTATTACATCAACAAATGAACAAATACATTAACATGAAACACCACTATAAAATTCTTAACAAATACATCAACATGAAAAAGCACTACAAAGAGTTTCAAGTCATCAAATCTAGAACAAAAACAACAATAACATCAATATGACAATAAGTGACATCAACATGAATGTCAACAAATACATCAATTAACTCCAAATCACTCAAAAATCCAAAATTCTTAACTTCATATGAAATCCAATTTTTTTTCATTCTTCAAATTCTTGAGATTGAAAATCCACTAGTGCTACCATCTTGATATGATAGCTCCATCTTCAATAATAAAGATAATTGTTAGTACAATTATAAATAATATCAAAGTTAAAAATAAAAATTATATGAAAACCATATTTACCTCATCAATCTCATCCTCCTCTTCATCAAATGTAGAGCAAATAGGTTGAATTGTTGACCAAGAATCTTCAAAAAAAAAATCTCATAAATAACATTAGCTTAATAGAAATAAATTCAAGTAATAATATTAATAATACCTTTCAACCAATCTTGTGTGCACATCAATGCTTCTATTGTGTTTGGATGAAGTCGGTTACGATTTGGATTTAAGAATCTCCCGCTTGTGCTAAAAGTCGATTCCGAAGCTACGGTAGACACGAGAATTGCTAAAATGTCTCTTGCAATTAATTGCAAAGTAGGATACTTCAAAGCATTTTTCCACCAATTCAAAATATCAAAATCGGCTTTCATTGGCAATATAGACTCATCAAAATAATTATCTAACTCCGACTTCACATTCTCCTTTTGACACCCACGAGAAGCAACAAATAATTGGTAGTTGTTGAAGAACTCCACATCATCATCATCATTGGCCAACATTTGTGAAGAATTACCAACAAAACCACCACCGCTAGATTCATTTGATTTTGATTTAGATGAATACTCTTCCACCAAATCATAACAAAGAGTACGAATTTTTTGAATTTCATCATTTGCTTTATCCTCACCATAGATAATGGGGAAATACATCTCCAACAACATCAACTTGAATCGAGGGTCCAAAACAATTGCTACACCCATAATGCCATGTATTCTATCCCAATATTTTTCAAATTTTGTCTTCATTCTCAATGCCATTGATTCAATATAGTCAATGCCACAAATAATCCATTTTGTCAAAGCAATGTTAATCGACAAATCTTAGGAAAATATAGGTTAGTCGTAGGATACTTTGTTCCCGAAAATAACTCATCACGCTATAAAACAACTTCAATCTATCACAAATTTCTTTTGCCTTTTCCCATTCTTCATCAGTTGGACAACATTTATAAAGAGAATCTCTTTGTTTCAAGCGTTTGAAAGCATCCTTGTAGCCAATAGCAACATTAAGCATCAAATAAGTTGAATTCCACCTAGTTTTGCAATCTAAGACCAATTTTTTAGTGAAATTCATTTTCAATTGATGCACAATTTCTTCAAACTTCTCACTTCTTTTAGGTGTAGCAACCCAAAATGCAACACTATCACGAATATTTTCAATTGCATCATAAATCACATCCAAGCCATCTTTAACAATCAAATTCAAAATGTGGGCACAACAACGCATATGCAACAATTTTCCATCTACCCAAAGATTGCTATTTGACAACTTATTCAACACCAAACTCGCAAGCAAGTCATTTGTAGAACAATTATCCAAAGTCAACGTAGATAACTTGTTATCTAAATTCCAATCCATCAAACAATTCACAAGCACTTCGCACAAAACTTGAGAAGTATGTGGACATGGCACATAAATGAACCTATTTATCAAAATCATTAAAATATTATTAAAGGCATATAATTTATTAAATGTAAATGATGAAGAACTAGTTAACAAAAATTATTACCTGATAATTCGGCTTTTTAAAATCCAATCATCATCTATGTAATGTGCCGTAACCACCATATATCCTTTCTTTTGATTGTTGGAACTCCACATATCCGTAGTTATTGCAATTTTACTCCGATTTTGATCAAACAACTTCATTGTTCTTGATTTCTCATGCTCAAACATCTTCATAATATCACTTCTTATTGTAGTTCTAGAAATAGGCTTGAACAATGGTTGAACCGAACTAAGAAAATCTCGAAATCCAACATGCTCTACCATTTTCAAAGGATACTCGTGCATGATGATCATTGTAGCCATCTTCTTCCTTGCAACTTCTTGATCATAAACATATGCCCCAAGTGACCGTTTGCCACTAGGCTCGACCTTGGATGTCAACAATGCTTGCCTTATGTCTATCCCTTTCTTTTGTGGACATATAGCATAGTGATCATGTAAATGCTTTGTCCCATTTTTTGTGTCTCCACCAAGTTTTTTCCCACAATAATTGCATATAGCCTTCCACTTGTCATCAATCTTTTGCCTCTTGTAATGACTCCATACTTCTGATTTTAACCCCCGTTTACCACTCAAAACTAATTCTTCTTCATTTGGACCTCCACAAGGTTTTGATGATGCAGCTGTAGTTGATACATCTTGTTCTCTTGGTGTTAATTGTGTAGCACTTTGCATTGGTGAAAAATTGTTTTGTGTAGATTGAGTAGTATTGTCGGTCATTTTTTACCTATCAATTGTTTTGTGAAAAATCTATACATGACTTGTGTAGATTGAGTAGCACTTTGCATAGGGAGAAAGCTCGTCTCTTTTAAACCAAAAAGGTATGAGAATCTAGTTATACAATAATCATGTTACTTGAAAAGTGAAAATATAAAAAGTTGTGGACATACTCAAAACCGAATCCGCGCCACTAACCATGGAGGGAGGTATGGCTCCAATGTGAACCGATCGAGATCAAATAAAAGGGCATAAAGAAATCTAAAAGACAATTAAGCAGGCCATTAGCACTAACACAACCAACCATGCCCAACATGACAACAAAACTATAGATTATTCTCATACAATACTAGTCATGATGCAAAACCTTCAACCAACATGCATAAATAAAGCCATTCAACATAAATTTTGACTCTCTAGACTCAGGAGTTTTCATGCACTTCAAGCATACACTCTCCCAAAGTCATATTTTGAAATCATTTTATGCTGCCCAGAAATGACACGCATAAACCATGATGCAAAAAGGATATTATTTAGTGCAATGTGAAGCTTTGACTCTTAATACAAAAGCTGCACATCTAATTTCTCCCTCAAATTCCAAGCTTGGGAATGGAATAGAGTAAAGAACAAAGAATTGATGAAAGAATGGTTCGAAAGAAATGCAATAACTAGAGCTGTATGCACATCAATTTCTAAAAAACCCATTATGGGTAAAAAGTAAAAAAAAAAACAAGATATCGAAGTAGTTCTGATGATTCAGTTGATTCAATAAAATTTGTATTTTAATTCAGAATCTTGAGTTACTTCTCCACCCCATGGATCTTAGTGATAAAATATTAAATAATAATCCATTGGTTGATTGTATCATTAACCAAGTGCTTTAAGAGAGGACACAAACATTCAGAAAATTCACAAAATGCAAGATAATAACATGTAGCTCCTTCAAGATAATGTCATACTCAAACCAAACATGACAACTTGTAAATTAAAGATGCAAACATTATACTCACATAACAAAAAATGAGGATCGAGATGAAACCCTTAAATTGATTACTCGCAAACATCTACACATCAATGGATAGCAAAGAAGATGAAAGATTGATTGGAGGAATTGGGGGAAGAATTAACTGAAAAAAAATCTCACCTTCGATTGGAACACGAGATCACAGCGGCGGCTTCTCCCTGTCTCTCCCTGTCTCTTTCTCTATTGAAACCCTAAAACAAAAAATGAGGATCGAGGTGAAACCCTTAAAATGATTGCTCGCAAACATCTACACATAATGGATAGCAAAGAAGATGAAAATTGATTAGAGGAATTGTGGAAGAATTAAAGAAAAAAAAAACCTCACCTTCGATTAGAACGCAAGGCCACAGCGGCTTACGGCTTCCCCCTTTCTTTCTCAGTTTCTCTCGCTTTTCCTATCTCGATGAGGGCCGTCGAATCGTGAACCTATTAATGAAGCCTAGCTATTTACAAATCACCCCCCAGACTTCACCGAAATTCTTGCGTCTTATTTGATAGAGTTTGGAAAGAATATAATTAAACATTAGGGTCGTTTCTGTAATGTATCATTTTCTTGTAAAAACTAAATTAAAGTAAGTATTTAAAAAAAAGTATAATTTATGCAAAACTATAATGAATTATTTAATACTAATGGTTATTTAATTTAATAAATATTAGATTTTCAAGAAGGATTGTTATTAATTTAATAAATATTAGATTTTAAAAAAGCCAAAGTAATTATTTTGGAATAAATCAAAGTGACACTTAAATTCACAAAAATTATTATAACAAATAAAAGTTATTGAAGAATAATTTTTTTGGGACTAGGGATTTGGTCATTTTGGGTGGTTAAGTTCTTTTGATTTTTTAATTTAATATTTAATATTATTATTAAATATTATTTGATGAGAGTAAGTATTATAAATTTTTTTAAAATTGAATTATGAAACTTATATTATTATTAAAATTGCATAATAATTATAAATATTATATTTACAATAATTTTATTTATTTATTTTTAACTTATCTCAATTAAAGATATTTTAAAAATAATTAAAATCAAATACGAGTTTGAATTTTTAATTTTATTATATACTTATATATTATTTTATATCATAAATAAATATGAAAAAAATTCCATGCCTTCAAACAAATTAAGTTATAACTATATTGTGAATTGTATTTTCCGTTATACATATTTTTAAAATGGGATATGATTTAAAAGTTTTTTCATAAATAGATAGTTTAGATGATAATAGTATTTTTTAAAACAAAATAGAAAAATTATGAACTAAAAATTAAAATTTATTTTAAATTTAAAAATTTTATGGTAATTTTAAAAATCTTTAATTTAAAATTTAAAAATCTTGAGTGAAGAAGATGAAATGTATTAAAGAAGTTATTGATAGTATGAATCGTATGACCAATATAAGAAGGGGATGTTGTGATTTCAAAAGAAGATATTCTATTTAGTATGTACAACTATCTAAGAATACAATGAAAACTAGCAAGAAATAACCTACTAGTACTAGTACTAGGAATACAACTGACAATTGTCAACAGAAATTAAAGAAAAAGAGATATTAAGTATCAACTAGAGTCTGGACTTTAGGAGTATGAATAACATTAGCCTTAAACCTATAAATATTATCAAATTAAGATATATATATATATATATAAAATTCGGGGAATCCCCGCGGGGAATAAGGCGGGGATTCCCCGCGGGGGGTTATTTCGGGGAATCCCCGCCCCGCCGGGGCGGGTCCCCGCGGGGAACGAGGATTCCCCGCCCCACTTGCATCCCTAGTTACCTCCTTGTCAACAATATTCTCATTTTAAAAAAATCAATTCAATATTTATATAAATTGTTCAAACAATGACGAATTACTCAATATCATTGTATAAATATTTGCTCCAATTTAAGCATCCATTTGAACAATTAAAACCTCTATTTTTTAGGATTATTTTTTATTTTTATGGTAAAATTATATTTTTATGATATGTAATATTAAATAAAAAAAATTTATTCCTCAGTTGGTGTTAGTCATTAATGAGAATAATGATAAGCATTGCTTTTAATAGAATTTAATCAGTATATCACTTAAACTAAAAATGAGAAGTTTTAATTATTAAATGTTAATATTCAATACTACTACTACTAATAATAATAATAATATCATAAGGAGCTAATTGTCAAAAGCCCAATTTATTAAAAAAAAAAAGTCAAACCTGATTTTCTTTTAAAAAAAGGAACCAAGCAACTTCGTCATGTTGGATGAAATACAAGAAGAATACAACAAGCCTTCATCACCATTTACCTCAAGACTGACATCAACAAATAAGATTTCCAATGTATTCTATGTATTATGATTTGTTTCTGTATAATACCAAATGTTTGCATATATTTCATTTGTTTTCCAATTAATATTATTTGTGGTTGAGTAGTATAGGTCACATCTATATAGTCTCTATGTATTATGTGTTGTTCCTGTGCATTATGTGACCGAATTAAGGTCAATCAATTCATTTACATGTTGCAGCGCAATTAATTGAAGGGATGGTTATGAGTGGACCATCTATGACAGCTTGTACATCTTGTTCATGTGGGAAAAGCAACTCTCTGATGATGTTGTGGATTATGTGTTGTATATCTTGCAATGCAAAAGATATAGTTCATAATGGATTAAGCATTGTGTAGGGTAGAGAACACCGTATTTGATTAATATAATATCGGCATCATTCTGGTGCCTATCGTCCTCAACAGGTACTCCCATCTATTTGTCCTCATTAAGTATTCGTGGCAACAAGTTTGTTGAGTTAAAAAATGCACTGTATAAGGAAACAAGCACAAATTAGGCCAAAACATGCATTATTACATTAAAAATAGCACAAACTGTATATAAAAACACATATAATGCACTAGAACATATCCTAATTTATATAAATAACACATAATACACCGGAAAGATTCAATATTGAGACACAATAACAACGTATTAATATTAAAATATGTACTTATATGAAATAACAAGATAAGCACAAGTACAGTTTGCAACGGATTAAGCACAAACTATTTGTGGAATTGTTCATGTTTGACAGCTAGCATATTAGTAAGTTTGAGCCTATAGTTCGGCACACTGGATAATCACCATTGTTTATCATTTTTGAGAAAGATAAAATTAAAATTATGCCTGACGGTGAAGCTGCGAAGAGAATTTTTGAAGTGTTCGGCACTTTGAAATCGCTACCCAATATGATTAGGGGTCCTACGGATGGTTGGGAACAATCGACAATGCTTAAGGTCCCCGCGGAAGGGCGTTGGGATCGAAACATCTCCATGTTTGCAGCATGCTCTTTAAAAAGGACTCCTTGTGTGGTTATGCCAAATAAAGTGAAAAGAAACAATCTGTAATAAACGTAAATAAGGTACACTACACAAATATTACTGATACTAAGTGTAAACGCACACGACAATATACAAAAGCCATGAATAATAAAGGGGAAGATTGTATAATAAACATAAACAATTAATAATAAACAAAGAGTGCTTATAATACATGTAATCGTGTGAAACTAGGTATAAACACGTAAAAGTAAACGTAAAGTCTTAAAAATGCTTTGAAACTTATAATGGATCATGGAGAACACTGAATGTTTTCGCAACTATCAAACTAAAAACAGAAAGGGACACTAGTACAACACATCATAATTATTGATTGAGGCACCATCATTTATAATTTTATTACGCTAGGGGAAAAGAGCCCATAAGAATGTCCAATGTCGTTTTCACTTCATCCATAAGAAGGTCTACAAAATTATTTTCGAACATGTAATATATATGGTATATGCGTTGAAAATCCACCTTCAAGTCAATAGGACAAATTGTTTTATATGCTTCTTGCTTGACAAACTCTACTCTTACCTGAAAGACATTAAGGGTCAAATACACATCTCACTTAGCATCCTCTCCCATGAACTTAACACTCTAAACTACACCATACATCCTTCTTTTTTATATTTCACCACAATAAAGAAGGTCTCCACTGACGAGTAGAATCAAACAAATCCGTGATTTTACATAACAGTGGTAACCAACATGAGATGTGAGATGTGAAAAACACATAAGAACATGGTATAATATCTCACGGTCCTTTAAGGTTAGACACGGTTTCACCTCACATCTCTCCCTCCAAAGGATATGATGATGGAGAGACAAAAAGAACTTTACTGCTAACCTTATGGCAATCATACCTATAGCTTTGTAGTGAAGAAGAATAAGAGGAGGAGATAGAACTTGTTTTTCTTCAAGAGAGCATATACAAGCCTTATAAAAAGAATATAGAAGAATGTTGCAAAAAGGGTTGATGTGATAAGATTTTTATTTCAAATCCCTCTTTTCATACTCATAAGGGTAATTTTGATATTACATTAAAATAAGTTTGGGGGAGTTAATAGAGAGGATGGATGAATAAATACATGGTAAGTACAGGGACTAAATAGAATATTGAATTGTCAAAAGAACTATCTTGGAAAAATGAAAACTTCAAGAGACTTCTAGGTAATTTTTCTAAAAAAATAATATGCACAATTTTAGCCCACTTGGAGACTAATTACATCAACTGCACTCCACATACCAATAAACCCAATTTATTATGATCAACTTCTACTAGTACGGTGCCTTCTCATCAATCAACTCTGAAGGGCAATTGAAGCTTTGCAAAGCTTCAATTTTTCTGTAGCAACAACCTTGATCAACATATTTGCAGAATTATTTGAACCAAAGATCTTCATCATAGACAAAACACCACCATTAATCAATTCTCAAAAAAAATAATACATCAACTGAATATATTTTGTCATAGTATGAAACACAGAATTTTTCACAAGGTGAATAGTATTTTAACTATCACTATAAAAAACACTGTCAACTTGTTTCTTGTCCAACTCTTCAAAAACGTTCTTCAACAAAATCATTTCCTTATCGGCCTCTAAGATGGCCATATACTCTACTTCTATGGTTGAAAGAGCAAAATTCTTTTGAAGTCGAGACATCCAACTCACGGCTGTGCCACCCACTGGGAAAATATACCCTCTAGTACTTTTTCTTGTATCCAAACAACCACCCAAATCTGCATCAGAAAATCATTCCAAAATAACGTCTTGTCTTCTATAACATAAGGCAACAGTGGAAGTACATTTTAAGTAGCGTAATAGAAATTTAAATGCTTCCCAATGCGCTTTTCCTGAATTGGACATGAATATGCTAACAACTCGCACTACATGAGCAATATCTAGCCGCGTGCATACCATTACATACATAACGCTACCAACTCAAGATGTATATGGAATTTTAGTCATACTTTTCTTATCTTCATCCTTTTGAGGTGACTGTTTCTTCATGAGATTGAAGTGACTTTCTAAAAGTGTACTTCTGATCTTAGTGTCATGGAGACTGAACTTTTCCAACACCATATTAATATACTTCTCTTGGGATAATTTAAGTGTACCTTCAGATCTCTCCCTGTTGATGCTCATACGAAGGATTTGTTTTGAAATACCCAAGTCCTTCATCTTAAACACTTTAGACATCTGACTTTTTAATTTGTTGATTTCACTCATGCCAGCTCCTACAATTAACATGACATCAACATATAATAGTAATATGATGGAGGATGAATCAACTTTTTTTTAAATAGCAACAACGATCCAATACACATATCTTGTAACCACTCATTCTTATAAAACTGTCAAATTTCAAGTACCACTATTTTGAAGCTTGTTTTAAGCCATATAAGCTTTTCTTCAACTTGCAGACCAAGTTTTCTTTTCTAGATACTTAAAAATCTTCTAGTTGTACCATGTAAATGTCTTCCTTAAGTTCACCTTGCAAGAAAGCAGTCTTAACCTCTAGTTGCTCTAGATGTAAGTTCTCTGTAGCCACAATACTTAGCACAAGTCTGATAGTAGTAATCTTAACTATGGGAGAGAAAATCTCATCGTAGTCAAAGCCTCTTTTCTGCTAAAACCTCTTCACCACCAGTCTTGCCTTATACCTTTTGCTGCCATCAAGCTCTTCTTTGATTCTGTACACCCACTTGTTTTGCAAAACTTTCTTCTCTGTTGGTAACTTAGTCAATGACTAAGTCTTATTCTTTTCAAGAGAACTCATCTCCTCCTTCATGGCTAACTCCCACTGAACTAAATCATCTATCTGCATAACCTCGGAATAACATTAGGACTCACCATCCTTAGTAAATAAAACAAATAGTTGAAAGAGAATATTTTTGTGGAGATCACGAAACTCTGCTAGATCTTCTAACTTCTGTTTCTGGAGGAATTAAAACTACATCTTCTTCATTTGTGTTCTCTAAACTCCTACTATTTTCTGCAAGATCAGCTTCTTGAATATCTTCCTACATGACATTATCTTTTTCATTACATTTCTCTATAGCCTTAGATTTTACTGCTAGCCTATCTTTATACATCACATTCTCATTGAAGGTGACATCTCTGCTTCTGATGATTTTTCTGCTCAACTCATCCCAAAAGTGGTAGCCTATGTCACTTCACCCATAGCCAAGGAAAACACACTTCTTTGCTTTTGGATCAAGCTTGTCTATGTCAGAATCTTTAATAAGAATATAGGAAACACATTCAAATACTTTCAAGTGTGAAAGAGACACTTTTTTACTATGCTACTCCTCCTCAGAAATCTTAAACCCCAAAGGAACTAAGGGTCCTGGATTAATGAGATAAGTTGTTGCACTTACTGAATCTGCCCAAAATATCTTTGCTAGCCTTGCATGAAGTCGCATACTCTTTGTCCTCTCATTCAAGTTTTTATTCATTCTTTCAGCAACACCATCTTGTTATGGTGTTTCAGGAATAGTTTTCAACATTCTTATTCTATTTTCAGCGCAGTAATTTATACATTCAACACTACTGTACTCACCCACCATTATCAGATTTCAAACACTTGATTTTTAACATTGTTTCATTCTCAACAGCAGTTTTCCACTTCGTGAAGGTAGCAAAAACATCATACTTATGTTTCAAGAAGTAAACGCATACATTCCTAGTAGAATCATCGATAAAATGTAACATAGTAGGGCGATCATCCCATCGAGGCAACTGATGTTAGCCTATATACATCTGTATAAACTAGCTCCAGCTTCTTAGCCTTGCGTGTTTTCCTTGATTTTGTAAAAGTAACACTTTTCTGTTTCCCAAGCACACACGGTTCACAGAAACCTATTTCCACACTCTTCAAATCTGGAATCTTATCTTTCGAAACTAGCATCTTCATATTCTTCTCACTCATGTGACCAAGTTTTTGGTGCCACAGAATTAAAGGATCTCCTCCACTAGTAACTATATTATTTTCATTTGATGGTAATTCTACAATGTATAGTCCCATTTTTCCAGCCATGATCAACGACCAAATTTCCTTTGATGATTTTTCATCCGTCGTTTCCAAACATGACATGATATCCCTGATCATCTAACTATCCTACAGAGCTCAACATCCTCTTGAGACCGGGGATATATCCCACATCTTTCAGCGTCCAAACAATACCTAAGGAGGTTTTCAGATTTATATCTCCCATGCCTGCAATCTCTAGACTCTCACCATCAGCAAGACGTACTTTACCAAAATTTTCCCTTTTGAAATTAAGCAACATATCCTTACAAGGAAAAGCATGGATGGAGCACTGGAATCCATGATCCATGATTCGATCAGACATTTACCACAACAAACCAATGTGTCATTCACCTCTTCTGTTGCTGCATTAACGGATTTATCTTCTTTCTTTCTAGGAACTGAAGAAGTCGTATACTAATTTCTAAAGTGATAGTCTTCTGGCAATTCCAACATGTTCTATCCTTACGATTTTGGGCTGATCCTTCATTTTTTATTTTAATCTACCATGCCACTAATTCTGCCCCTTTTCAAGTTTTCTGCCTCTACTCTTTATAATCAGCAAAAAACCTGATGAGTCCCTTAAAGTTCTCCTCCGAATATTCTCTCAAATGATCAAATCTCGAATCTCTTCAAAGGTCAACTTAGCGCGTTTCGGATAAACTACTAACGGTTGTGACTGTTCCTGACCAACTCTCAAGCAATGAGGATAACAACAACAAAGCTTGCACTTCATTATCGAATTTAATATCTACTAAGACCAATCTAGTTAGGATAGATTCACATGATCTGTGACATATGCACATTCCTTCATCCTTGTATTAACTAATTGACTAATGAGGAATACCTTGTTCAAAGCATATGGCTTTTCGTACATATTTGATAATGCTTTGAGTAAACCGTAAGCGGTCGTCTCCTTTGTAACATTGTATGCGATGTTCTTAGCCAATGCCAATTGGATCATGCCAAGAGCTTAGCGATCTAATAACTCCCAATCTTTTTTGCTCATCTGATCTAGCTTATGTCTTGACAGAGGTTCATGTAGCTTTTACTGATATAGATAATCTTCGATCTATATTTTCCAAAATTTGAAGTCGCTGCCATTGAACTTGTCATCTTGACTTTTCCTTCATTGGCCATCGCTCCAACTTGCCTCACAACTTGTAGCTTTGGTACCACTTATTGAGGATGAAGCAATATGAGCAATGACAAGAAGAGAAAGCACACACACAAAAAGACATAAGAATTTTACGTAGTTCAATCTTGAAGACTTACGTCCACGGCCGCACTTATAGCAATATATTTCACTACAGCAAAATTAAGGTTTTACAATTATAGGATTATTTATATATAGGAAAAAGATAACAAGATATCTTTAGGATATTTATACGGAAAAGATAACTGAGATATTTATGAAGAAAAAATAAACTTTAATTAAAATTTTTATATGAGTTTTGGACTTGAAAAGATAAATACTAATCAAAATTTCTATATAGGTTTTGAACCTGAAAAGATAAGCACTAATTAAAACTTTACATACCCAACAATACTATCACATACAGAGACAAAATATTATTCTATTACAAGAAAGTTCTCATATGAGGGTGTTATTAATGTTGTCAACCAAATCCCCAATTGGAGCATACATATGAATATATTTGGATATTATATAATAAATATATGATAATTTGAAATCATGTGAGCAGGATCTATCACTCTTATGGTAGGAGAAAATGTTTTGAATTGTATTTATCTTAGTGATACTTTATAATTACACGATAGTTGATTAAATATCAATTAATTATTATCCCTAATTGGATTAGGAAATTTTCTAATATTTTTTTTTTCTTTTCTTTTATTTTTTTCAGATGAGCTAAATGTATGTTTACTATTCTCGCATTTTATTTTAGTATAGACACATGCAAAAGTCGGTAATAATCATGTTTTAATTTTTGGTATTTTGAGAGAACTAATTAAATTTAAAAATTAAAATTACTCGAGTTAAAATAATATCAAGGACTCAAATTAAATCTTTGAGTACTAGTTTCCAAAATAACTAGTAATAAAATAAGTCATTTTTTTAATTATTCTTAATTAAATTAGTAGCAAAATTAGAAATGATCGGTGATTAACTTATCTTAATAATATAATCAGGTAAAAAACTAAAATACACTTGTGTTTTTTTCCAACTAAAAAAATAGTGTTTATAATTATTTATTTATTTTGATGAAATTTGAATAAATCATATTACGGTATGAATAAATATAAAATTATTATTTTAATATATTTGTGCTCTTATTTTACATAAGCTAAAATTTAAATTTTTTTTTAAAAAAAAACTCAATGCCAATTAAAAGTCATTGACATTTGGTGTTTATTATTAAAACCATATCCACCATAACTTATTTATTTTTTATATATGGGAAAAAGTGGAACCATAACTTTGGATTAAATAGGAACAATATAAAAAATATTTATTATTTTTAATTAAAGAAAAACCAAGAAAAAGGAAAAGAGGCCAACTTGATTCTTTCAGATAATCTGACAATCCTTATCAGCCGCCAGTCTTTTCACAGCCACAAAAATTTATAAAAAAAAAAGAAAAAGAATTATAAGATAGAAAAAATTCAAAAGGTGGCAATGAATGAAAAGTGACATATAAAAAAGTGATACATGTGACAGATATAATTGAAATGTATAAAGTAGTTTTACTAATATACATGTACTTATTTATCCATTAATCAATTCCATTGTTTCGAAGAAACTTCTAGTAATTATTTATGCCATCAATTATTTTACTAAGTTAAATAATCCAGAATAATTTAGTGCAATAGAATAATCCTATATGCTACTGTATGTGCATGTGAATATTATTATATTCTTTATATTTACTTTTCTTTCATATGTGCTAATATACAATTTTAATATTAGTTTTTTTGACGTGACATTTTAAATATTTTAAGTTATAACTATTTATAAAATATTTTTACTTTTTTATATAAAACTATGTATTTCAATAATTATTATTTTTTTTACCACCAGATATTTGAAGGATACATTTTAAAAATTTTTAAGTAATAATTAATGTTTTTTTGATAGAAGTGACAAATGTAATATATAGCCAGGCCTCATTACTACCATTGCATTTGGGGGGCGTTTGGTTCTCGATAATGATATATTACCACGGTAATGAGATTACTTTGGTAATGGGGTGAGGAATGTTATATGTTCGGGAATGTTGTGGTAATGTGATATTACTGTGTTTGGTTGATAACTTATATTACTAGTAATCTTTCATTACCATGTTTGGTTAGTCATGGTAATCACCTCAGTAATATGTCAAATTTACCACAATACCCCTACATATAAAAATTTAAAAATTTTAATTTAAAATATTTAGATAAATAAATAATTAAATTATAATATATAAATTATATATATATATAGATATATATTTAATTATATATATATTATTTATTTATCTAACTACTTTAAATTAAAATTTTCAAAATTTTATATATATGGGTGTTTAGGTAAATTTATTTAATATATAATTATTATAATTATATATATAACTATAATAATTATATATTAAATAAATTTACCTAAACACCCCTATATATAAAATTTTGAAAATTTTAATTTAAAGTATTTAGATAAATAAATAATTATATATATATATATATATATATTATGGTATAAATATTTTAATAAAAATGGAACAAAACTAGGGCTTTGATAATAAGTATAATATGAAATTAGATTAAATAAGTGGGAGTATAATTGGAAAAAATAAAATTTTCAGATTACCACCAACTTGGTAATCTGATTTTGGTGGTAATCTAATTACCACCTCATCTAGTAAATTTTTCACTATTGGTAATCTCATATTACCATTGTTACAGTAACCAATACATGGTAATGTTTTCACATTAACGCGAACCAAATGGCCCCTTAGCATAATTTGAAGTCGGGACAATAAAGTTGATACTTTTAAGTTATAAAATTTTTAATAAGTAAAATTATAATATGAGAGTTAAGTAATTTTTAGTGTAATAGTGATGATAGACTTAGAATTTATATATTTAAAAATCTTGGCTTACTAGTAAAATATATTTATTGTTTGTTGCTTCTCTTCCTAAGTTAATGAAATATGAAATAATAGAATTTTCATTTTTTTGAGTTTATTTTTATTATATATATATATGAAACCCAAAAGCTTAAATTTTTTTCAAATATAATATTTAAAACAAAAAGGAAAAGATCAATGATTCTATAGGAAGAACCAAACAAAAAGAAAAGGTCCATACGGAGCATGAAGGGGACATCTCAATCCCTTTTTTGGGTTTGCTTTTCAATTGGAATTTTCAAGCACATTAATTTCAAAGATTTAATGATTATGTTTGTTTGAATTGTTTTTAAAAAAAATAGATAAATCTTTCAGAATGCACCAGAAAGAAAGCAAGTAAAAGGAGTTAAAACGAAAATTAAAAACATGTACAATTAAATAGTAATAGCGGAACTAAATATGTTTTTTTTTTTTTTTTTTGACATTTTGTATGAAACCACTAATTTTATCCATACTGGATTTTTTTTCTTCTAAAATTTAAAAATCACCATTTAATATAATCAAAAAGGGTATTAAAGGAAAAAAAACTATGCCTAGTTATGGTAAATTTAAGTTAATCCCTTTACTATCCAAACTGGATTTTTTTACCAAATTTAAAAATAAAAATTCCATATAATTAAAAGGACATTAATGATGATTAATAAGCTTATTTATTTCAGTAATTTTTGAGTTGTTCCACTAATTTAATCCATATTATTCCCAAATTATTTCTCCATAATCAAATCGAATAAACAAATAACTAATTTGATTGTTTTTCTAAAAGATTTAAGTTTATCTATTCTTTTCCTTTCAAATTCAAATCCCGTATAAATATAATGAGTTACTAGAAGGGTATGACTGGAACTAAAATTTTAAATTATTTCTAAAAATCTAACAAATTTTAATATCCAAGTTGAAAATCAAAATTATATTAAATTAAAATAAAAGGGTATTATTGGAAAAGGAAGTGATAATAATTAGGAAAGAAGAAGACGTTGAGATCGAGATAAAAATAAAACAATAAAAGAAAAAGGAGCGTTTTTTTTTTCTTGGACGTTGTCTTCTCGACGCTGTCGACCGCGAGGGATCGGAATCGCCGGCCGGAGCTCTGCCCGAAACCCTAACCCTAAACCTAGCTCTATACGTAGAGCTTTGGTGCGGTGGTGGACGCCGGCGATAAGGCCCCGCTTCTCTGGACAGAGGGAAATGAAGGGCCTCTTCAAGCCCAAGCCGCGCACGCCGGCTGAGCTTGTGCGTCAGGCGAGAGAGCTGCTTGTATATATCGATCTCGATGGCCCTTCCCGTGAGGGCAAGCGGGAGGAGAAGGTTCATCCTTATCTTAAATGGTTTTCGTTTGTTTTGATCTAATTTGTGTGTTTAGTTGAATTGATGTGGTGCATTATTATATTCTTGTTGAAGAGTGGGGTTTTCGGTTTTGATTTGTTTTTATACGGTGAATTATGCGATTTGTTTTTAAAAATTTTTGGATTTTGGAGTTCGATTTTGTTTAGTTTTTAATGGATGTGAAAAAAAATTGTTCCTTCTTGTGTAGGATGTTCTTGTGATCTCTTGCTTGGTTAATCTTAGGATAAATGAAGAGTATTTTTATATATTTATTCTCTTTGTTTTATGCTCTGGCGTCGATTGGTAGATCAATTTATACTTATAATATGACGAGGTTTTTGTGCGTTGACTGGGTTCATTCCTGGAAACACTCCTGTTGTTTGACCTATGAGGAAGGATTAGGTGGCATGAGAAGAGGAGACTTAAATTATCTTGAATCTGTGGATTATATTCAAGAAACTGTTGCTAGGTGTTTGATCAGATGTATTATTGCAAACCATTGGTTCTGTTGCATGAAATTAGTTGTGAAGGATTTGTGGATGCACTTCTTCCCTTAAAGAATTGATTAAATTGAGTTTCTCTGAATTGGTGAGATGCTTGTGGTGAAATCTACCGTTTCTTGAATGCTATGTAAATTTAATATAATGTGCATATTGATAAGTGTTTGTTCAGAGTCTTGGATGGAGCTAATAGTGACTAATGCTGATAAACCCTGTGAATGGAAATTTAACTATGAACCAGTGCCTTGGTCATTTGGCTATGTGCTTTTGGCGTGAATATATTAAAAATCTGTTCCTCTTTACTGTAGATGGTCTATTACCTTAGCTTGCTCTGATTAGGATAAAGGAAAGTTTGTGTATATTTTACCTATTTATTTTGTTGTCTGCTGTCAATTGTTAGATCGATTGATACTTATAATATAAGGCAATTTTTAAAAGTCACATGAAATTAGTACTGTTTTTTATCAATTTATTATTATTATTTTTATTTTTAGTAAAGAACAAACAAACAATTCAAAGTTACTCTTTGCAGAATGAGGGATTCCATTAGAAGAGAATTTATCAGTCCTTTCAACAAGTATTTATAATTCTATTGATTGTAGATTAAGTATGCATTTAACTTAAGACATAGGTTCTAATTTTTGGCACGTGAACTTGTTAGAGGGATACACATATGACACTGTATGGCTGTCAATTTATTGTGGACATATTCACTTGGTTCAAGGTAGTCAATTATGGCCATTTTTCGGGTAGAAAAAGATAATCAATCAAGAATTCTATTACCATGCTTCTAGTTGCCATGCAAATCATGCTCTAACACCAGTTGTAGAATAGTTTTGACTTCTTATTGGTCACATCATGATTGTGGACACGCTATCCTTTTATTCAACATCTGGATTCATGCTACTTTATTTTAGAAGTTTAGAGCTATCCTTCTCAAGGATCTGTATGGCCCTATCCAACGCATGCCTGTATGGGGTCTTTTTCTTTTGGGTTGGGTGAGTATTTTGTTTTGGGGGGGTTGGGTGGGGGGTGGGGAGCATTTTTTAAATGTCTCATTTTGTGATTTTGGCTTTGTTTGTTTCCTAGCCTTCTGTTGATATACAATATTTTATCATTGAACCAAGTTTCCTTGTTTAGGTGATCTTTACTACTTGGGCAAATCATTATCAATTGTTTTTTTTTTATTCTGACAGTTGTTTCCTTGGTGCAGATGGCAGAATTGAATAAAACTATCCGGGAGTTGAAATCAATTCTATATGGAAATAGTGAATCTGAGCCAGTTTCAGAAGCTTGCGTACAATTGACTCAGGAATTCTTCCGGGAGAACACTTTGCGCCTATTGATTATTTGTCTTCCTAAACTAAACTTAGAGGTAAACACATCAAGCATTTTTCTGTTCATGGAACCATTGTAGATGGCTCACCTTATCTATGAAAATGCAAGTTTTGTGCATGCTCCATTCCATCTATAATTCAGTCATTCTTATAGTCATTTGTTGCCTTATTGCACTCTGTTCTTATAAACTTATTCTCCTTGCTTTCAAGTGGTATGTGTTATCTGTCAAATATGGTTTTATATATGCAAGGAATTGGTTATGTTATCTTCTTTCTGTTGGAATATGCCGTTGCTGTGAATCATTTGTTGAGAATGTTCTTTTGTAGGCTCGTAAGGATGCCACTCAAGTTGTTGCCAATTTGCAAAGGCAACAAGTTCATTCACGATTGATTGCTTCGGATTACCTGGAAGCAAATAAAGATCTTATGGATATTTTAGTTGCCGGGTGAGCTCAGCTATTTAAGCTTTTTTGATTTGGAAAGAGATAAATTCTTCCATCACATCTTGCTGGTCACTAAAAGTAAAATTACTGCTTGCAAATCGGTATAGTAGTGTAGTTGATGCTATATTGATCTCTAACTTCCATTTTCCTGAAGAAAAGAAACCTGTTGGATGTAATGATTATTTGGTATGTTTGAATTTAAGCATAATGTCTGTCACTGTTTCTTTTTGGCCCTTAGTGGGTGATGCTTCTGGTAATGTGTCAATTGTGGATAATAAAGGGAGCAACTGCCTGCTATCTACAAGTGATTTGTTGTTATATTAGCTCCAATTGAATAAGCTAAGCAATTAAAGATTCTGCAGAACAGAAATTGAGTGAAATTTTTCTACATTTCTGTTTTGTGTTATATTATCAAACAATATTTTATGATTCATTTTAAAAATGGTAGGGAGGACTTAACTCTTGAATATGTTAATGGAATTGCTCTGTGTGGTGCCAATTATATAAGCTTTTGTCTGGGGATAAGAAATATGGTGCTCCCATTTCAGCATTGCTAAGTGCTGGAGTATATGGTGTTCCTAAGATCTACTGCTTTACTGTCATTGTTCTCTTGGATTTTACTTTTCCTCTTCTTTTATGCACCCTTTCTACCTTGATTTAAGGTGTTGCAAATTTTTTTATCTTTGCTAGTGTCAAAGGAAAGAAAGCGATCACAGCTCAGATTATTGATCAAGCTGTATAATGTTATACTTGATTAAAATCGATCACTGCTATTTGTCATCTAGGCTCTTTCCCTTTTAAGACATAAGATGCAATCCTTTTTACATCATCTTATTTCACTTGAGTTTTTTTAAATCTCTATCATTGGCATGAACTGATGAGATTAAATTCTGCAGGTATGAGAACATGGACATTGCTTTACATTATGGGGCTATGTTGAGGGAGTGCATTCGTCATCAAAGTATAGCAAGGTGTCTTTGTTTTTTCAATGCCTTCTTTGGACAGCATTTCATGATTTTAAGTGTTATCCTTGTGTTCTTGAAAGTGAATCCTTGTTGGTCAAATCGATGCATGTAACTTCTCCATTGTCCAAACATATTGCTAGTGTCAACTCTCTTGAAGCCTTTTTTCACGACCTATTTTCGGAAGGCTTCTGAAGACTTTCATGATGGTTTGAATTTTAGACAGCTTAGTCGTGGAACTTGACTTAGTGTTATGTTAGGCATCATGAACCTGCTGACTGATGGATTTGATTGTACATATGGATTGGACATGTGATGTTGATTGAATCTATTTCCATTCCTCTTGCTGACAAGGTTTTCCCGAGGGAATGTCCTCTTTTTTGCATTTCATTCATTTTCCATTGGTTTAATCATCTTGTGATGGTATAATATCAACACCTTTTCTAGCTGAAATTATATCAACAATCTCTGTTCCATGTGATGGTATAATACTAAGATCTTCAATTGGGTGGTTATGTTCGTCTGCTGATGCATTTTTGTAACATATTCCTGAGTTTGATTCAGTTGAGTTTGAATATAATAAATACATCAGATCTTCATCAAGATGAACTTTATTGTTGTAGTATGCTAAAAAGGACCATGTTTCTTGTGATTTTGATCATGATAACTGAATTTCTATCATGAGGGTTATCAGCACTTATTCAATAAACTGCAGATTCTCATTAACTGTTTTTGGCTGTTGACAGATATGTCTTAGAGTCGGAACACATAAAGAAGTTCTTTGATTATATACAGCTCCCCAATTTTGACATAGCATCAGATGCCTCTGCAACTTTCAAGGTCTGCTTTCTGTAGCCTTTTATTTGATTCAGTTTCTGTGTTTTTCTAGTTCAATTTTTGAAGTTTGACTTCGAAATCATTTGTCTGCACAGTCAAGATTCTGGTAAGAGGAGAGGCAATTTGCATCTTGCTACTTTTTAAAGCTCCAACATTAGTCTTCTCTGTAGGGCTTCTCCTGCTTGCATATCCTATCCTATGCCCCCTCTCTCATGCCACACAGGCATTAACTTTTCACTTGTGGCCTCGCCCGCCATGGCTTTTCTCCCATGGCGTCTGTAGGCACTGGCCTACTCACACAAGTTTTGTGATGAAACCAGAAAATGTGATGGGCTGAGCTCTGGGTAGGAGTTTGCGTTCAGAATTTATGGATTCAAGTTTCCCTTGTTTGTATTTTGAGCCTAATTTACACAATCTAAAGCTAAGAAACAATAAGACAACACTTGAGCTGGTCAATCCCAGCTTGATTAGAACCCTGCAGTTCCCTTCAAACCTCAAATTATATACTTGTCGCTTGTTCCATGCTTTCTTGCCAAAAATGAAAGGTGCTAACAATTGGTCCAGTGGCATCACAGGCCACTATTTACCATTAACATGATGTCCTTTGTTTTTTTGCTTTTTTTTTTTGCGGTAATGATTTTTTAAAGAATTTTTTCTTTGTAATGAGTTGGCCACATTTTGTAGTATTTTTCTTTTTTATGACTGCAATTACCAAAATTTTGTTGAGTTGTTGTCTCATTTGTAGTACTTATCTTGTTTATGGCTGGAATTACCATAATGTTTTTGAGTTGCTATGTCATTCTACTACAGGAACTCCTAACAAGACATAAATCGACGGTGGCAGAATTTCTTTCGAAAAATTATGATTGGGTAAGTGATTCTTTTCTTTCTGAGGCCAATCAATACATAGATGAGTTTGTGAGACGCTCTCTGAATGAGGATCAAGCGTTAACAGTGTTTGTACTGCATTTGTCAAAGACTTTTGTTTATGTTTTCCTAAAAGTGTTTCTTTTTGGTGCGTTTATACATTTTTCAGTGTTTTATACTGTCATATATCTACTTGGTGGGAGAATCAAGTCATGCCTGTTTATTCTATGTTTACTGTTAACAAATTTCATAACCAACACTCATGCTTCTGTCCTCATTTTTCTTGAAACTGCAGTTTTTTGCCGAATTCAACTCCAAGCTTTTATCTTCTCCCAATTATATAACTAGAAGGCAAGCAATCAAGGTACGAATTTGGTTCACTTTTATTGTCAGCTTCTCTAGGAAATCCCTTGAGAGTTTGTCCATTCTCTATGTTTCTACTTCATTTTTGGAAGTTGAATGCTTATACTTTTGATTAGTGAAATAAAATCTAACTCCAAAATACATCCTATGCCATTTGTTGCTGTTATTTGGATTTGTGACTATTAGTTAATTTACTCCATTTGTGCTCAAAATATATTAATTTTCTTCAATATTACTTGAATGAGAATTCATTCTTTGGCTTCATCTGGGACATGCATCTGTTTATTAACTAGAAAGTTTATAAAGTGATTAATTCATTAAACTCCTTTGCATATTGTTTCAGCTTTTGGGAGATATCTTGCTGGAGCGGTCAAATTCTGGGGTTATGACTCGATACGTTAGCTCCAAGGATAACTTGATGATTCTAATGAATCTACTCAGAGTATGAATAGCTTCTTTGACATTTATCTTGATGAGGAATCTCTTTTTTAATTTATATTTAGGTTAAGGAGTAATCTATGAGATTTCAAACTACATATGCCCAATTGGAGTTTGTTTTGTTGTTGATATTATATTTTCCACTACTTGTTTACTGCCGAATGGCAATGCTATTGCTTAGGCACATTCTCAAATTTAAAAACAGAACCAAACAAAGAAACATGTTTAGAATACATGTATTGCCTGCAGATATTTTTATTGTCAGAATCTGATTGGTGTCATGTCTTTACATTCACAGGAATCAAGTAAGAATATCCAAATAGAGGCATTTCATGTGTTCAAGGTGCAATAGCTAACAACTTGTTTTGCTTTTGTCCTGAACCGTTGCTTTATTTCTTCATTATTATTTGTTTATAACCTCTCACAAGGCTTGCTTTTTCAATCCTATATGCAGTTATTTGCTGCAAATCAGAATAAGCCACCGGAGATTGTGAGCATATTAGTCACAAACAGGAGCAAACTACTTCGGTTCTTCAGTAGCTTCAAGTTGGATAAAGGTAAGAAAAATTAAAAATACTCTACTGGACAATTCTTAATGTCTATTTCCATTTTCTTCAGAAATTCGAGTATGTTCATAGAGTTTTTTTATGACTTCAAATTTGGTATCAATTAAATCGCATTTCCGTATAAATTCTCCGGTATTCACCTAAGTTGTGGAAAATTAATATCTGAGTTACAATGTTGATGGTTCTATTTTCTCAGAAGATGAACAGTTTGAAGCAGACAAAGCCCAAGTCGTCAAGGAGATCGCCGCACTATAATCAGGAGATTTTCGGGAGACTAGTCTGTTACTGCTTATATTATTGGTGTTTACATTATGATATTTGTAGATTATAAGGATGCTGTGGCACACACCTTTTATCTTTGATTTCTACTGTCACGCAGATCACTCTAATGTGCCGAAAATGTCAGTCCTAACGTATCCGACAATTCAAGGATGGAGGCGTCCCTTGCTCTATATTTATTTGATTCTGGTCTTTGCAGTTCAGCATGTGTAAATGCTTGTTCATTAGACAGAAGGGAAAAAAAAATATACTATGTTAAAAAATAAAGGACTCATCTGTGTGGAAATTGTATAATGAGATTATATTTGATGAGTTTTGCTTGTTATTTTCATCCCTTGTTGTGATGCAGCTAGGCTTTCCACCGTGTGTTAAAAATAAGTTTTTTTTGACATAAGTGTTTTTAAATATTTACTTTTTCATCAATAACTTCATACAGTAAAATACAAAATATTGGAATAAAATCTACTTTGTGACTAATATATATATAGTCCTTTGACTATATAAAACATTGACAATAAAAATTAAAGGTTAATGAAACAATGTGAAGAGAGAGCAAATAACCTTTCTTTGTGTATCCCTGCAAATATTTGAATATTACATCAACCCATGGAATCTGCTTTTCATTGACAAGGGTAAAAAGAAATTAAAGGGATCAAATTTCATTGGTGGTGATGAAAATAGACAAGTTTAAAATCCAAAAAGCTTCACTACGCTAAAATATGATAAAATTTTAGAGAATTTTATAATTGTTATATCACAATTTTTTTTATTAATCTTTATTTTTTCTTAGATAAGCAATAAAAAACCCCACTCTTCTACATCCCTCTTAACCACAACCACCCAAATGCTATTTTTTTTTTCTAAGGCAGTCCACTTCAATGTTAGGTGACCAACAAACTTCTTCGTCTTTTGAAATTTCACCCAATCTTCGTCACTACAAGTGCATCTCCGATCAAGGGGTGACAGTTACATGTTATATTTCACTTTTATTAGATATCTAATATCTTTGTAAATTGGTAATAAAACCAGTGAGCAAGGGCATTTCAGTAAATTAACATCATATAAGGATGACAAAGAAGAAGCAACAAGTTGTATTCACCCTTGAGATCTCATAATGTTGAATTAAAGAGCGTATCATAAATGAGGCCATGATGACTTCATTACAGAGTGTCCATTCAAACTTTGTTAATTTCAGCAACTTGTTTATTAATTGCATACATCCAAAAGAGTTGGACAAAGTCCAAATGGAGCAGTTTGAACAAATGAATTAGTTTAATGTTTGGTCACAAGCATTTGAAAGCAAATGGCAAGTTGTTATTATACCAATTTTATAGTCATAGAAAGCTTCATTTTTATTGTCTAGTTGTGCCAAAGTAGACCAGCTCATTGCATCTCTATTCAGCAGAAATCCAACACAAGCTATGACTGCTACTTGTTTGATTGGGTATTCAGACATAAGGTTAAAGTCCAAAGCAAGTTTTTCAACCAGTTTCAGGTGTTTGGTTAGCAATATTTCGGTCAAGAAAGACAATCGGAGCTAGATCATCGATAGTTTCATGGTTGTCGTATGGATGTACCCAAATAGATTACTAAAAATAAATCTAAATTTTAATACTTTCTGACAGAAATCCAACACAATATATAGCTTCTACTTGTTTCAGTCGAGAAAGACAATGAGAGGTACATTATCAAATAGCTTCATTGTTGTTGTATGGTTGCCCCAAAATAGATTACTGATACACCTAATTGCATTTCTTTTCAACAGAAAACCAGACATAACTGCTGCTTGTTTGATTGGGCATTCAGACATGAGGTTAAGTCCAAATCCTTGTTTTTCAACCAGTTTGGAATGTTTCATTTACAATATTTCGGTCGAGAAAAATAACTGACATTTAAACAAATTCAAGGTAACAGGCAAACCAAACAAGAAGAGTACCGTGTTAATCAACCAATAATGTCACAAACAAAGACAATATAAATCCAACGGAAATGCTCGACGTGCACGGGAAAATACAATGGATCAATCATACATGGCAAAAAGAGAAAGAAAAAAGATGTCTAATTCTACAGAAGAAGCAAGGCGGTACAAGCATATCTGCGGCTAATCCACAGTGAAACTAACTCTAACAAAGAATATAACCCATATCGGCAAGCAACAACATGTCTCTCCTCTAAAAGTAAAGGGTATAATCAAACACTGACCTGCAAACACACCGTATGTATCAACAAATGAGATTGTCATACTCTCGGCTGCTGCCTGGCTTCATAACCATTCAAACCATTAGTGCCATGGTGAGACTTATCTTCCCGGTTCTTCCTTTTTAGAACTATGATCCATGTGACAACCTCTAAGATCAACGCAATACCCCCCAGTGTTGCGATGATGATAATGTATGCGGTTTTCCAGCCACCACCCGGGTTTAGGATATCAAAGCCTTTGAAGATGTTGATGACGCTCAAGACTATGACACAGTATCCAACGGAATGGTGATATACATTCCAGTATAAGCGATATTTGTGGTCTTTCTTTGGTCTCAGGAGCAGAGCAAATAACTTCACAACCAAATAATAGATTAGCGTTACCACTTGCACTCAAATTAATAGAATTAAGTTAATGTTCTTAGAAAGTATGGTTTTAACTTGAACATGAAATATACCTGAAGGGTTGCAAGGCAGAAGAGAGCAATTCCAATGTTCCGATGTCCGTGGTATGTAATTCCAGGAGAGTCACTTCCAAGTTTAAGACCAGTTCCCCATCCAGCAACTCCAACAATGTATGCCGAGAGCTGGCAAGCAACATGGAGATAAAACCAGGCGGGATCGGCAAACACCTTCATGTATCTTGCCATGATGGCTCCAATAGGCATCAAGATACCCCAACTCACTGCGTTTAACACACCATGGGTCTGTGGTCCAGAAAACCCATGGAAAACAGAGGAGCAAGGTTAGAGGTTTGGCATGTCAATGAAGAATCAAAATCAGTACTATATTTACATCAAGAAAAAAGAATTAACAGAGTTAGAGCCTCGGCAATACAATCCAAGAGATAATATCAAACAACTTCAAAGTAATTTGTCACATAGACTTAAATTATATTGTTAGATATTTGCAAAACTAATTAATCTGTTATTCTTCAGAGGGAAAAAATAGAATTTTCAGCATGAAAATTTAGACATTAGAAGCATGGTCCTGCTCTTAGCAGGAAATCTCCATTTGTCAAAGAAAAAATAGTGTCATCAACTCTGACTCATGAAACTCTGAAAATTAGAATGGTAGTTGGAGCATGACAATGACTCTATACTGGAGATTGCAATGAAATTCCACACAAAACAGCCAATCGACATCAGAAAGATGCCAATATTTCCAACACATCAAAAAGGTGACGGTGATATTAGAAAATTATGAAAATGTGAACAGGAAATTAACCAAAAGCATTCAAATCATCAGATAAATCTCTGTATCCAAATCCATTCTTGTAAAAGTAAGCTAATCCAGTAACAAAAAATCACAGAGGCAAAACAACAAACACATAAGGATCATAAAATCACTTCCACAAAAACACAAGCTTAAATTCACTCGAAGATAGAAAAGCTTACATTCTTACGGTGCTGCCTGGAGTTGCTGCCACCGCCGCTGACGGAGCCGGAGAGAAAATCAATGCTCCCGAACGACTTAACATTATCACCGGTCGTCGAGTGCTGCGCCGGCACCCCATTGCTCAACGGTCCAGCCTGCCAAACTTGATTCACAGTGGTGCGATTCCCAGGCAACTGCAACGTTGCAAAGATGGTCATCATCCCATTGGACAACTCCCCTGACTTGCTATACACAGTGAAGCTCAATTTGCCATCTTTGACATCAGGGTTGAGGCTAGAGATGGCGGTGGCGTACACGCTCACGGCGCTATTGGATCCGGAGAAGGCGAAGAGAGCCTGAGCGCCGATCATGCCCTGGCCGGTGGGATTGAGAGCCCATGCGACCCAGCCGT
Source organism: Dioscorea dumetorum (assembly GCA_902712375.1). Taxonomy (NCBI): domain Eukaryota; kingdom Viridiplantae; phylum Streptophyta; class Magnoliopsida; order Dioscoreales; family Dioscoreaceae; genus Dioscorea; species Dioscorea dumetorum. The sequence goes on along the minus strand of CACTHL010000105.1, from coordinate 458,011 downwards.
CGGAGGAGATGGGGGCGCGGTAGGCGATGTCGATAGTGCCGTTGCTCGGGTGGTAAGTCCAGTGGACGTTGGCGCTGAGGTACTGAAGGGTGTTGCAGGAGGAGTAGGCGCGATTTCCAGAGAAGGTGTCGGAGAGGCAGGTCTGGGCAAGGGATGGAGAGAATCCGGCGAGAAGGAGGGAAAGGAGGAGGAGGAGGAGGAGGGGGGGGAAGGGGGTGGCCATGGATGGGGAAAAGGTGGGAGCTTGTGAAGGATTTAGGGATTAAAAATGGGAGTTTGGAGGGATTGGGAGAGGAGAAAGGTGGGAGTTTTATAGACGGAGGAGGGTTGAAGAAGTAGAAGACGAAGACAAAGGAATGGAGGATGGTCGTTTAGGAAGGTGATATTGTTTTTAAGTAGGGGGAGGGGTTGGGGGTTGTTGACTGGTTGTCATAGAAGCTTCTATTTTTTTATTTAAAAATAAAAAATAAATATAAATTAAAAAACAATATATATATATATATATATATATATATATATATATGGAAAATTAAATAAGTTTCAAAACTAACGGTAAATAGAAACATAAAAGTCATAATTATGTTAGCTAAACCTGTAAACTTTGCAAGTACTCTTTGTATTTTTGTTTTTTAGGTTTTGTTTACATATAAGAACTACATAATATACTTACACATAAATGACTAAACTCATAAATGAACAAAGAATCAACTATAACATAAATCTTCTTTTATTTACTAAATAATTTATAAAAAAAAAAAACCGATCATACAAAACATATGAACCCTAAATATTTTGGGAATAAGGTTTCACGAGCGTACACACAAAACAAAAAACAAAATAAAAATTTTCAGTTTAGTCTTTACTTATTTATGTGGACCTTCATATTTTTTATTTGATTTTTTTTTTCCGACATCTTTATAATGAGTTCTTTTTTACGACAAGATGTAGTTTATGATTGAAAACGATAACATAAAGCCTCCTCTGAGAAAAGGGGAGATTTAAGAAACGGAAAATATTAAATGCAAGGATTCAACAAATAAAAAAAAAATCAAACATAAATGTTCAAGAAACCAAGAAGAAATTTTTTTCATTTTGTTAAAAAAATATTGGAGAAGATGATGAATCCGATTAAAGAGTTTTTTTGGGCATGAAGCCATTTTTTCAATTGTTGACTTGATAATTGATGTGAATAGAGGGGTATTTTTGTGAAAATACATTAAAAAATAATGTCCTCAAGAAAAGAGAGATTTATAATAGATATTGAAATTTACAGGAATTTTTTTGTAGATAACTGAATTTGAGAGGGATTTTTCGCTCATTTTCATATATATATATATATATATAAAAGATTCTGATCACATATTTTAACTAATATTATGTGAGACTCTTGAATAGTCTGAGATGATATATGAGATATTTGTATGGATTTTTATGAGTCACATACATTTAATCAGTTTGGAATGAGTTATGAGAACCATATAAAGGATTCCTGTGAGGTATAAATTCTAAACTAATTCAAGGTCAAGTACTCAGAGTCTTATTAAGAATGAGTTTTTTTTAGTAAAAATTAACTTAAATGTTAGAATGGATTATTGTTATTGCACAAAATTATTAGTAAAGCAGTTTATAAAAAAAATTAAAGGTTTTTATTATTAAATTTTAGATTAGGGACATTCCTCTCATTTAATTTCTGTTATTTTGAAGTTTCAACTTTGTGAATTCAACTCATGCTAATTTTCTCAATTATTAATTTGTACTATGAATCCTTTTTTTTTTTTTTTTTTTTGCCAAATACTTGTTGACATGTCACTAGGGCTGAGCACAAATAAAATTATCAGAAATAATAGTAATAATAATAATAATAATAAATATTATTATTTTTAAAATCAACTATATATATATAAAGCAATTTTGCTCTTCCTGCATCCACATGAGCTGCCATGTGCAAAGAATCTAATGCTGCCAACTAGAAATTGCTTGGGCTAAGAGTATATATTATTATAAAATGACAAGGGCACATTTAAGCTTAATTAATATTAAAGAATTAAACATTTTAAAATTTTAAAAAAAAAAAGAAAAGAAAACTCTAACTAATTTCATCAACATTTAGCTTAATGTTTTTTTTTATTTTGGTCATTTCTCTTTCTATTAACTAAAATTGTGCGTTTAAAATAATAGCAGTGGTGAAGACTATACTTTTCTCTGTTACTATTTACATATTTTTTTTTTTTTTTGGTTTTTTTTAACATGTCCATTTAGAGAATATATAAATCATTAAATATTTTTATTTGACAAAATAGACAGGCCACATGTTAGGGGCATGAGTACCACTAAAACTTGATCAACTGGTTTGTGTATACTCATCACGTAGACTTGAGGATTAGATTGTTTTTGTGGCACCACTATGCATGACTCGTTTTAAATCCTTATAAGATATTTTTCATTCGCAGTGGGCCAATACCATTAGATCAAAGGCTCTTTGGTGTATTAGATAAGCTTTTTCCAAATTTATTTTTTATCTTTAATATATTTTTAATTTTTTTTAATAATTTTTGAAAAATATGGAACACAGTTCTAGAGAGAAAATAAAATATATAATTAAAATTGAAAAAAATATTGATGAATTCTTATTTAATTTTGAAAAGAGGTAAATTCAGGAGTATTTAAATAGATTAGTAAGATAAAATTTAAAAATTAACACTGTAATTAGTTATGTCACTTATGTCAATAAATAATTTGGGACATGAAAAGATTTTAGAAATGAAAGAAGCAAAAATGGGGAAAAAAAATTTTTCATTAATAATTCATTATTTTTAATGTCCAGATCTACAAGGGAAGAATATAATAAATGAAAAAGGGGCTTAGAAAGATCAAACATAAAGAATAGTGGCAGCTGTTAAGTGCCCTTGATAAAATTTTCCTTCTTGGAATCTTGGCTTTGCTTGCTTGCTCTTCATCAATTTTTTTTAATAAATAAATAAATAAATAACTTTTTGTCTTGTTATCTATTTCCTTCTTCCTACTCACTAGGTTTTTTTTCCAAACCTAACTAGGTGAGCAAATCAAGGCTATTATCACATAGTCAAATACTGTCGTTTTGTTATTTTTAAAAATTTTAATTAAATCTTTTATAAATCATATATGTCTATTTTGTTTTAGTAAAAATCACTCTTTAATTTTTCACCTTTTTTTTTAATATAGATTTCAACATATGTGTTTTAGTGGATTTGATTAGTTTAGTTGTGTGTGTGTGTGTGTGTGTGTGTATATATATATATTGTATAACTGAAAGAACTTTTGTTATAATTGATTGGTTTGCATTTATTTATTCATCATTTTTTAAAATAGATTGAAAAAATAGTTTTTACTGTTTTAGTTGGTTTATCTATTAAATTTATTAAAAATCATTAAAACATAAGTAACTCAAGCATCTTTATAAGAAGAGAAAGATATTTTTGGTTATATATAAAAAATTAAATCTAAGTCAGAACTCATTAATATATAAATATTATCTATTTATCATAAATCATAAAATGTAACACATATACGCACACTCAAATATTAAGATATAAAGTGCAATGCCTTTGGTGTAATTGTAATATCAATAAATCCAATGCGTTCGATTTTAATATATTTTTCTTCTTAATAAAATGCATAAATCACTAATTTAATAAATAGAAAACTTGTAAAAAAAAACTAGATAGCATTAATAGAAAGCCAATTACTAGGGTACACTATACAAATAGAATAGACAAGTAAAGCAGACAAAAAATAGTAACTGAGTCAGTAGAGGCCAGAGTGAGGTGACAAGGACCTACTCGAGTAGGGCTAGTAACTGGGCCAGCCGGGGAAGGGGATTCCCTGACTCCTCGACGGGGGGAATTATCTCCCCATTTCCATCCCCGCGGGGATCCCCATATACCTATAAGTTTTAATTTCTTTTAAAGAAATTTAATACAAATACACACTACCACACATGAAAAATATAAAAATCATTCAAAATAAAGGTCAGCAAACCAACATATAAAATTTTTTGAATGGTTTATAATTATGATTATATGTGAGGATTTTTTATTTTTAAAACTGTAAATAATTAAAATTAAAAATTTATATATATCATTTTCAACCGGAGACAAAGATAGCAATCTCCGCCCCCACCCCATTTACTAAACTGGGACAGAGTTGGCCCTCATCCCCGCCCCCATAGGGGAAAGAATCGGAGAATCCCCGTCCCCATCCCCGTCGGGTCGGGTCGGGTCCCGGCGGAACTAAGAAATTTCCCGCCCTGTTACCAGCCCTATACTAGAGCTGTCAACGGTGAAGTACTGAGTCACTCCTTAGGTGGCTCTATGGTCGACGTGCCGGCCTGGTCTACTAATCTGACGCTGATGAAATCTAGGGAGCTTCTAAAGCTCAAAGCACCAAGGAAGCGCTAGCATGGGTCTTGTGCTGCAAAGATTCAAGAGAGAAGCAAATGAGTGATTTTAAAGAATAACTGAATGCTTGGGAAGCACATGAAAATTAAAGACTCTTCTGTTTCTTTCTAACCAAACATTTCAAATGAAGACCAGATCTTGGTTAGAATTTGTGAGTGGGAATGCAAGTCTAGATTATGAGTGAACAAGTGCCGTATACTCTTTGTGAAACTATGTTTGACCAGTTCTATTAATAAGAAGCTACTTAAAGGAACACACATAAAAAAATCCTGTTAAATTTTAGGATCCATGTCACTGTAACGTTTTGGTTAGTCAAACAACTGAAGACGAAGGATAAAAAAGACAAAATACTCGCAATGGAAGTTGTTTAGAAATAAAGCTGAGGAAAAAAAAAAACATTAAGTAGAAGCTCCATTTTTGATTATTTGCAAACATCCGATTCTAAATTCCAGGTTTTAATATCTTAAAAAACCAAACCAAAATAATATTAAAAATAACAGAAAAATCAATTAAGATGAATGAAGTATTTTCCCTAAGTAAATATTTTTGAAAATGTAATATTCTTAAGAATTTAAAAAGTCTTTAAAATATCACAAGGGACATGTGATGAAACCTAACCCACTTTGATTCTTTTGTTCTAAAAGTACGCGTTGCACGGCGGAAACACGCTCCATGCCTTTGAATGCTTCTCTATTTTTTTTTTTTTTTTTTAAAACAATTATCTTATTTTTTGGTGGGGTTCAAGTTCAAACTAATGTGAATCATTATCACAAATCCTTTTGATTAGCGGTGTCATATGAACTAATTGAGATGCATGAATTCAAATTTCTTAGCAAAACATTTGATTAGATTTTTTATTTCTTACTTTTATGGGTTAGGTTTGAATTCACTTTTAGTATTATATATATATATATAATAAGTTTTTTTAGTTGAGATTTATATTTCCCATGATACCAACTCCTCCATCACTATTATATTTATCATTTTATACAAAAGATTAAATTGATTATGTGAATTTATATGCATGACTTAGACCCAAACATATAATGTTTTTATAGGACAAAACAGTCATATTAAAGTCAACTCTCATGCTGACCCAAATTAATATTAAAATTTTGGGTGACATTGAGAATTGATGTTAAAATAAATTTCAAGAATAAATTAATTAGAATATATCTTACTCTTACTGTATATGAAAAGTTAACATCATTATTATTATTATTATTATTTTTATTTTTATTTTTATAATAGAGTGAAGGGATAAATTTGTCTTTCTATAGCGCTATTGCTCATGAATTTGTTCTTGTAATATTTTTATTTATAAATCTACTTTTGTTTTTTCTAATTGATGTATTTAGTCATCAAACTCTAATTTCTTTTGTTTAGTTGAGTTTATTTAATTGACATCATTGCTAGCTTCATGATAATGTAATTAATATATAAAATGAATGGTTGTTTGAAAAAAAGAATTTAGTGTGAGGTTTTAGATTTATTTTTAGTAACGTTTCATTGATTGAATTCAACTTCCAAATGGCAACGCTTGAACCTAATTTCACCTACTTAACGCCTAAACCAACCCACTAAATTTCTTTCTCTCCATTTCTTTTGCTAGGCTTCTCCAAATGCATGTACCAATTTTCTTTTATAATATATTATATATTTCAAACATGTTCTTTTAGTATATATATATATAGCATATATACATGACATAAATTTATTCTTTCATAAAGATATAATATTTTTCATATAGATTAAATTATTGTACATTAAAGAGTCAAACTAAGAATGAATAATAACTTTTTTTTTTGTTTCTTTAACTTGTTTCATTTGTTTTGCTTCAAAGAAACCTTCAATTAAATTGATGATTCACCATCACCATGTTCTCTTTTGTCTTTGTGAAAAGGTCTAGGCTTTGGGTTAGGTGAGTGACAAGGAGCATGATGTTTTCTAATTACACAAGACTAGGGCTCTTTTGAGGGTTGACTAGAAGATCAACTCAATGAAGTCTTTTTTTTTTTTTTTTTTTTTTCTTCTTCTCTTTTTTAATGTGTTGCTCTAGATGCCACTCCGTTTATGCAAATGGACAAATGTGGCTGTGTGTGTATATATATTTGTTGTATATCTTTAATCTAATCTAGGGTTTAAATGTGCCTTAGTGTTCATATTAGACTTAATTCAAATTCTTTTCTATTTTCCAAGAAACAAAAAAGGGAGACATTTATGTGTGTCTCCTTATAAAGAATGAGTAATGTTCCTCTTAAATAGGGATATAAATTTGGTTTTTTTTTAGATAATATGGATAAATCATCAGGCATACAACCGTTCACTGTCTCAACTATCTATTGAGAGATAGTTGAATTCTCGATCTCTTGCATAGAAATTAAATATTTCACCTTTCGGCAATGCGGAACCAAGAGCAGAAATAAAAGTGTTGACTTTTATTTTAAAAACATATTGATATTAAAAAAAAATTATATCCATTCAAATTTAAAATTATAATAATTAACACTTTAAAAAAAATAAAATATGCAAATTGCCAAGGACTATCACTACAACGTGGGAGTTGATTCCTTTGTCTTTGCATATTTTGAAATTACACCAAAATTGCTTCATCCTCAAATGTGCAACTTGGTTTTAGTAATGTTTATTGATTAAATTTTTTAGTAGAACATAAAACTATGTCTCATTCTTATTTTGGGTCCAAATTTTAATGTAAATCAAAATAGTCATCAAATTTTAATTTTGTTTCACTAAGTGATCAGGACTGATTTGATATTTAAAATTAAAATCTAAGCAAAATTGGGATGGGTTTGAGATTAAATTTTTGGGTACCCAAAATACCCTAAGTATCTGTTAGTGCATGAAACCTGAAATATATAATTTGAAAACCAAATAACTTATCATTTGTAAATATATATGGTTGATTAAAATATTTATTTAATTATATTATTATTATTTGAAAATTTATCATAATTTTTAAATAGTGAAAACAGTTTCTCAATCAGCCACTTGATAGAAAATAGAAAAAATATATTAAATATATTCTCATAATCTTCTTCCTTTCTTTTTTTTCCTTTTTAAGTAATAACATATAGCTTTTATATCAACCTATTTCACTTGTTTGTAATGATTTTTATTATAAAAAAAAAAAAAGGCAAATGCATATATGTGAAGATTGGATATGAGTACCACACTTACAAAGTGTCGCACCATGAAGGACCAAACACAGCGTGATATGGATCAAATATGTCCGCCATGATCAAGTATTACAGAGGTTTTCTCCCATATTTAAAAAAAAAATTCTAAGTGTTGTAATATAAGTAATTATGTAAACCTGTAAGAATGTAAAAGAGTGAGTTTTTTTAGAGTCCTTTCCATTAGCCAAAAAAAAAGTGAATAATTCCAGAACATGCATAAGAGTGATTTAATTATTTTTGTAAGAGCTTAGAGAAAAATATGAAGTATTTTAATGTAAGCTGTCTGGTAGGATTGATCTTCACGTCTATGAGAAAGGTCGAGGACTATAAATATCTGTCAGGCACAACCTCAAAGGGCATCCAAGGGTTATGAATAAATGAGTGACTGTAAAAAAATTCTTAATAATAAGGGGCTTTTCTTCAAGCTCCCTTAGTTTTCAATTCCCATATTTCATATTTTGAGTGATCAAGGTAAGTTTACTAAAGCAAAGAAGCCAAGGCAGACAAGGGAGGACTGACTTGATGAAAGAGGATTGATCAAGTACAAGTCTATGACAGAAGAATCCCTTTACCTTCAATTACTTTAATGTTATTATAATAAAATTAATATTTTTAATCTAAATTTTTTTTATTTTTTAATTTCACAATTTCTCAAAAATAGGTGCGTAATTAATATTATGTATCCCTACCTTTCATTCACTTTAAAAAAAAAATAGCACCTATATACTTACTTTTTCATCAAACTTGTGAGTTGATTTTTAATAAAAAACATATATAAGTAGATAAAAAAAATATTCTTCTAAATGTGTATAACCAAATATGATTTATAGGTTGCATCACTAATTAGTAATTACCCTCTCTTGAGGGTTTGCCAAGACAAAAAACTTCTCTGTCTTGGATAATTATAATAAAGTGTATGGTATTAGCCCCACCGGAAAAGATGTCATAAAAATATTCATTGTCTGGCATTTAAAACACACTGGATACAGTGGGGCCAAAAAAGATGACTAGCTATTAGAGCGAATTTGCAGTATACAATCCCTTTGCTTTCAAGTAAATGTGTATAAATCGAACATTAATTTATGATGATGCATGTGACATGTAGTTTGTCTATTTTTATAAAAAATAAATAAATAAAAGTTGGCAAAGGTATATAAATAAATAAAACCTCATATGAGCCAAGTAGGACAAATGGGTCCTCCAAATAAACAAGTAGTTTTTAGGCATTCTCGCATTCACATTTAATGGTCATAGATGTAATGCTTCAGTATGACCCCAGAATAACAACAAAACTAGCAAAAGCTTTGAGTTCTTTCTAGCTCTCTCCCACACCCACACCCACACCCACACCCACACCCACCTACCATGTTAGTCAAATTTGAAAGCTCTTCAACGCTCTTTTTATTGTTAAAACTTAACACGCTTTTCTCATCTCTTTCTATTTCATGATGCTAAAGAAAGACTTTATAAGCGAGTGAAGAATACTCTACCAAGACTAAATATTTAAAAACACAATTCTAAATCCAAAATTTCACACGTAAAATTTCGCGGGAAAAAAAAATACCGATCGCGAAAATATTCACTAGATTGATAGAGAGACAGATTGTTACAATCCCCTACAGAACATACTTATATAGATCTAAACTAAAAAAGAAATAAAAAATTTAAAAGTTCATGCTCAAAATCATGAAATGGTGAAGGGTCTTATTGTCATTGCATGTTGCTCTAATGTTTTGTGACTTTCCCATGTCTCACACATGAAAGAGGTCCTCTTTTTTTATTTTCCACAAAAGGGGGGGTTGGTTATGGAGTCATTAGCACGTTTTGGATAAAAACTAAAAATAACAATAAAAAAAAAAAATAGATAAAGACATGTAGAGTGAGTTGAAGGGAAGATGACATGCATTTTGTTTTCATGTCAAGATTTACTTTGTTTGAGGGGGTCTGAGTAGATGTTTCCACCAGTCAAGAACTTGTGCCACTTGCTATTTGACTAATTTGCTTGTATTTGATGACGTTTTTGTGAGGGATTCATTGCATCATTAATCTTTATTAATAAGAATGCTATATATTATAGACAAATAAATGTGAAATTACAATTGGAAAAAAATAATAGACATAATTAATATAAGTAGCATTACCCAAAATGAAGCACATCAGTAATAAGCAAATGATAGTACCATCAACTCCCATTATAAAAAATCAAGACCTTCAGAACATGGTTGATGATTTGGAATGTCAAAGGGATGATGATGACTTATCCACATTATTATTAAAAAAAAAAAAAGAAAATTACATAAAGAACCCTAATGAAGGATCAGGCAAGATGAACACTGACTTTGCACAGGAAAGGTGTGAGTTAAGTGAAAAATGAACAAGCCAAAAAGTTTGACCATAAAGAGCTCAAAATGAGCATGCGGTTCACCTTTCATGAAACTTAGAAAGCAGGAGAATATCTAATTAAAAGTAGTGGTCGAAGTCAAGTAGCAATATACCCAACAATCTAGTGGACTCATTATTAATGATGTTCCTGATTATAGGTTGGAGCTAAGAAAGATCACACCATTCATCCAAGAAGACTCATTATAAAGACATTGGTCTACTATTAACTTTAATGAGATGAGAGAAATGACCATGTACTCTTTAATTTAAAAAAAAATCACATCATAATAATTTCTGATGGAAAATTGTTCTTGTCATAGAATAAAGATAATGCAAAAAATAAAAAAATAAACGCACGTCAAACTAACTCTGTGTGCAGGTTCAAAACAGCATGGTGATAACAATTCATACAAAATTCAACTTGGTCCCAAAGTTAACAAGAGAACCCATAATGCTATATTAAATTAAAAAAATGACAGCACTAATTTAAAAGAAGGATTAAATTAGTATGCATGACAACTAAATAAGTATTCAAGCATATCCGATGAGGTGTTTCGATAAGGCGTAAGGTTATAGATAATTCCTCATTCAAAGATTAAGCTAATACTACTCTACATAGATATAGCTTATTCCTAAAAAAGACTAAAACATGACAAAAAGATGGTTTATTTCTCAAACTCAATCAACACAAGTTTCTTATCAAGACAGACAAAGGAAACTGCACAAACTTTAGATACAGAAAAGGGCTAGGTTGCTCCCAAGACCTGCTACAAAGAAAACCAGTATGATCTTCAACAATTGCGCAAGTATTCGGTTTAAAAAGCATAAGGGACTAACAATTAAAACAAATGGATCACATGCGTAATGGAACACTAGTGAAAGCATCAGTCTCATAATCAAAATCCAGCAGAAAAAACTATGACCACTCTCTAGCATTGAACATCGAGCAATGCCCTCTGAACAAGAGAAGATAACCTACTAATACTACCATATTTGTAGTCATTGGCAAGAAGCACCCTTGTGTTTCTGCAAGGATTTGCAGAAAGAAGTAAACCCCTCCTTGATGTCATGAGGAAGAGGGAGAGTGAAAGGGGGAAGAACACCTTGGGAGTCTCCAAAGCTAATTTTACGCATTGAGGTTGTTTGTGCGAGAGCAGTCTGCTGCTTATTCATACCATCCATGATGCATGAAAATACTCCTAAAGTCAGGCAGCTCTGCAGTAAAGTCTGGGGTGCACCTGGGCAAGAAAATAAGGTTAAATTGATGAGGCTTTTCAGATAACTGAAAACAAAAGAATGCCTAATTTTTAAAAACAATGTCAATATGCAAAATATTGATTAAAGTGTTCAGAAAAGAAGTCAAATAGATACACATCTATGGTTCATATCGATTTCATCAAAACAAGTATAACAAAAACTTAGTACCAGATGGTCATTTAAGTTTATGTCTATGCATGGATCCAAAATAGAAATGCACCCTCAAATCACTGGTAAAACTACTACCACTGCAATTGGCAGCTAGCTAGCTGTTGTACTCTAATGATGATTATGTTAACATGGTGTAAGTGAAATAGTGAAAGCAGCGCAAATGCTCATCAGCATATAGCTCAGTTTTATAAAATTATAAGCTGCTGATGACCGATTTTAAGATTGAGAGGCAGAGGCATCATGAGCCCATTTCTGTTATACATAGCAGCAATAAGATAACACATATTTGCTCTTCATTTATTCTCCGGTTAATATTGTGCATTGTAGCAAAAGTGATGGTTGTCATTTCTTAGTTCATGATTTAATTCCTTATAGATACTTACGAGGAACCAAAGTTCCAGCCATTTACAATGAATAAAGCACAAAAAAAGGTACAAGAAAAACATTTTCTTTCTAAGACCAAGTCTTGTTGTATCAAGAATGACATGTGGCATTTATATCAAATTGGGAAAAACATGAGATGGAGCACCTGAAGAAGCAATAGTCATCATAGAAATTAAAATGAGAAAGCATGCAAAGTTGTGTGTTTAAAAGTACCCAACAAGAAAAGACATGCTAATTGAGTCTAAAGTTCAATCACAACAGCTAAGAATCTCACAGCATGTAAAATTCTGAGCTAGGCAGCCGAATAAACTTTGCTATATTTCAATCAATTGGTTGTGTCTCTAATATTGTAACACTGCTTCGACGAATTTTAAAGCAAGATTTCAATTGCAACTTACATATTGTCATTCTAAATAAATTGAGTTGAGTCAATATCTCTTGTTGATGTTTTCCCATATAAAGACTAGTTTCTATGACTTATGCCCTTTGAGTAACCAACATTATATCTCACAAATTGCATGGCTAAAAATTGAAATGTATCTATACAGTGAAGAAGCTACAAGCAAGAACAGAATTTTCTTCGAGTTGGGTTTTCAAATTCAAAATTCATCTAACTGTAATGGGTTCTTGAAATTATCATAGCTGTAAAAACCCTTCCCACACTGGACTTGGTCCATGACAATTTTGTGCCTAGGATTTTGCCTACCCTACTAAACACTGAACACAAACAAGGTACACTAAAGCAACTTTCTCAATCACTAATATGTATCAGATAATATTAACCTTAAATCTATGCTCAAATCAACTAGCCAGCTGTGCACACATTTGCCACAACTACACAAATGACAGGATTAGACTGTTCAAGTAACCATAGCAGGAAACAAAGTGTATAATATAGACTATACTAAAACCAACAGGTAGCATCTAAATGGATCTATCACATCATGCCACAACTGAACATAGCACCCTCACCTGGTAAAAGTTTCCAATCTACTTGCACAGCAGTTCATGCCACATGCTTGGTAATAATCTCATCATTTAGATAATGCAACAATTCTGTTCAGAAGAACTAAATGCAAGAAGTAACCATCCTGGTTCACATCAGGAGGTCTAGTAAATGGTGATCACCTGGAAAGCTCAAAGCAAGGCCAGTGCAGCAACCAGCCACACCTGCATTAATAACTATAACAAAAACACCAATAAGAACAAGTAGGCTTAAAGAAAAGAAAGCTCCAGAGGAAAACAATGTCATACCATCATCTTTCCCTCGAAGCCGCTTCAGGAAGCAGACAACAAGACTATGAACTCCAGAAAACACAGCAAAAGACTGATAATAGAAATGACAAATACCACATCATTAATAGGATTTGGTAACCAGAACAGAGAAGAATGGAAAAAATACAATTTATTATTTATTACAGTCAAATGTCAAGATCATATGAGAGGACTTATCCATGCAACATAAGACAACCTTAGCAGAAGATCCTGCCTCTGCAAATGATCCTTTAAAACCTTTTCTCTTCAACAAGCCAGAACCTGGTGAAACATACAAAGAACAGAACCACTAAGAGAGTCAGCGGTTTATAAATGAAGGATTGATGCTTGAGAGAAAAAAAATTTCCACTGTCCAGCCTTGTGAAACTGTAAATTTTTTTTTATTTTGTATTCAATAAATTCAGCAAAAAAAACATCTAATGCAAATTAACATTCTCAAAAGGATTTTGTGTGTCCAAACTAATGTAAGGTGGAACTCCATCATTATCTCCCAAAAATGTGATTAAATATAGTTTTACATATGCATATCAATATACCCTCATTTAAAGAAACCATAAACGGACTCCATCAGCTATTCTTTGCAAAGATAAGCATAAATGGGATCATAGAAATACTGATCCATAACGTTCTCAAAAACATAATACCTCGATTCCTAACTATTTCAAAGGAATGTTAATCTCTATTTTACACATCAACCAAGCCAAGCATGAATTAACCAGACGATACCATTCAGACTTTAAATAAAATTATCACTCCAGCCTAAAAGAGAGAACAATCTTCAAGGACCAGCATAAATGTACGAAATTATCATTCCAGCCTAAAATTACCACATCAACATCAAAATAAGAGCCCAAAAGAGATGAAGCAACCAGCATGAATATAGGAAATTACAATCCAGAATACAACAAAACATGAAGATAGCAACAGTAAACAGTAACCAGCTACTAATTAAGCCAATAGTACGAAAATAGATAACCATCATTGGCAATGGAAATACATGACCCGCCAATCCCACACAAAAAAAAAAGTTTCAGTTTTCTCATCGCAATTATCAACTTTTCAAAGCAAAATTACAAAACCATAATTTAAATTACATTAGCAAATTGAATGCCAGAAAACCATCATTAGCAGTGGAAATACATGAAGAACAAAAAAAACCCACTAAAAATCTCAACTTATTTTCAACAATCGTCAATACCTCGAAGCAGAATCACAAACAATTGCTAGGAACCCTAGACTACTTATAATTGAAAAAAAAGTTCAATTAATCGGCAAATGGAATGCCCGAATCACAGCAAAACAAATAGAAATCAAAACCAGATGCGACCAAGGAAAACAGAGCGAAAAAGAGAAGAGATAAGACCGTAGCCGAAGATGGAACCGAGGAAAGCGCCGGCCATGGAATCGCCGGCGAACCTAGCGAGACAGACAAGGGGAGGAGCGGGAGGAGCACCGGTAGGGTTAGGGTTAGGAGGCGGGAGAGCATCGGCAGACTTTGGAGGAATGGCGGCGTCTTGCTCTTGGGTTTGAGGATTGGAAGAGGCCGCCATCGCCATCCTCTTTCCCTTTCGCCGTTGGCGTTGGATTCGAAGTGCAGAGACGTATTTGAGGGTGAGGGTATCGTTGTAATATTCTCTTGATTCGGAGGCAAAGCTGATCATTAGACTCCATTTTTAATTTTTAATTTTTATTTTTTTAAAAAATAATATTTATTATTATTATTTTTAAATTTTTGGCTAAAGAGGTATTTGTTAAAAAATACTAAAAATTAATAATTAAGCTGACATGATTCAGGGAAGTCACCTGAATAATGGGTGAGTGTGCGGGATTAAAACCCTGCATTACAGTATTGCGTAGTATTGTACAAAATTATTGTAGAAATAATGTATAATACTATTCATTTATAGTATATTAGGTCTACACCGTCATTGCCTTATTATAAGTTAAATCTCTAGAATTCATCTACTTTATCTCTTTCAGAATATTTTTTATAGCAACATTTTGTTGTTTTTGTAAACAAAATAATAAAAATAATACCGTTTTGGATATTTGTGTTTTTACAAAGGAGACGAGTGCGAGTTTCAATCACACAAATAGTAACTTCACGTCTGTGTGCACGATCTATATTTTATAAAACAATTATTAAAATATTTATTAAAATGATCACGAGCTATTTTTATTAAAAAAGCCATGTGTTATTGATTAGGTGTTGAACCGACTTGTAAAAGTAGAAATTTATTTTTATTTAGAAGGGTAATAGTCTTGACATTTTGGATATTTTCAAACTATGTCCAAAATCCGTTGATAATATGGTCTGTGTAATTGAATATTAATTAATATTCTTTTAATTATGTAATATACCTGGTTTTTGTTTCGATTATTTTGTTGAGAGGAAACATTTTTATTGGCTCAATATTATGTTAATATGGTTTTTTTTTTCTTTGTGTATATCAATGATCATGATGATTTCTGAATTTTAGTTGTTTTCTTTTGAGGGTTATAAGTTTTTAATAAAATCAACAATATTGTGAGATTAGTTTGAGATTAGTAAAATTATGAGACAACCTCATTTTATATGTTTATGTTGTGTTTTATTTTTTTTATTTTGTTTTTCTATTTTGTATTAGATTAAGGAAACATAATCACTTGAGCTGAATCATGTGGCACAATTTATAGTGACACACTCCTTGCGGTTTATTTATTTATTGAAATACGGTAAATACTTGTCATGAAAGTACACGTGTGGAGAGAAATTGAAAATTCAACAACATCTATGCACTCACCTTGTACATGTTTAAAATTCAATCCCAAGTCTTCTCAAAAAAAAAAATTTTCATAGGAACCCGATACCAATAGGTCAAGAGCCCGTTGATTGCACTTCATTTATTTTATTAAATTTATTAAATTTTTTTTTATAAATATCACCGTAAAAGACATGTGCATAGATTAACAATTGATTATCTGCTTTTTCCAGTCAACACACAGTAACTCAAAGTTTGGGTTGCAAGACCGCACTCATAATTGAAAACCTATTATTACCGGCAAAATCAAAATTGCGTGCCAACTTCAAATTAACACAAATTATAAATATTTGAAAATTTTATACAACATGTGTACTATGATTGAGAAATAAAAATTGTCTCAAACATCAGCTCCAAAAAAAAAAAAAAAAAGAAAATTAAAAAATATTTGGTCAAAGTAACCCTACGTTTAATAATTAAACTATAACTTAAAAGAAAAAACAAAGAAATTGCAAAATATGTCAAAATTAAAAATTCGTGAAATAAAGTTTAACCCATATTTTTTCCTTTTAACACAAAAAATTCCCAACATCAAAAGAAAATCTTATTCCATTTTCAATGGTCTTTGTTAATTATAAAAAAGCCTAGCCCAACTTTCATCAACAATTCAATCACCAGTTTAAAATTCTATTCAAAATCCAATAAATACATAAATACATAAATACATAAATTAATTAAATTTCTTCAACATTTTGATTCTCCTCATCCTCTCTTTTTTCCACTCAATCACCTGCATAATCGGTCTTGAATTTAGGTGACCCTCAAGATTGAGGGCTTAAATAAAATTGGAGAGACAAAGTAAAAAAGAAATTTTTCGTAAGAAACCTAAATTTAAAATCAAAGGGACCAAATAACAGATTTTCTCAAATATTTTTATAAAAATTATATTTTTATAAAAATATAATTTTAAATATTTTTATACGGATTTGTAAAAAGAATATTGAAAATATATTTCTACAAATATTTTTCCAAATATAAATTTTATGTTATATATATAAATCTGTTAAAAACTAAAAGGATGAAATAATAGAATTTTGGAAATATCTTTCTTAAAAATATAATTTTTTAAATTGCATATATTAATCTATAAAATCACTTCACATTTTCAATACATATAATAAATGCGTCTAGGTTTTAAAGCCTTTATCTCTAAAAACATTATTCTACCTATCTAGTTTGGTTTAGTGTTTATATAAATATGAATAGTTCTACTGTTGAGTATAATTTAAACTTGTCTAAAATCATGTTGTAGTATATTTTTGCACCAAATTTTTTATACTTGAAAATTGGCTTGAAGACATTATTTTCATTCTTTTTTAGGGCTTGTTTGGATTGGCTTAAAAAACTATTTTTTTTTATTTTGGTAAAAGAACTTTTAAAAAATGTTCTATTCGGAGTAAGTGAAATGTTCGCTGTATTTTATGTTTGAATAAATTAATGCAGAAGTAATTTTATATGTGTGAAGTTATTTAGATATGCATTGTTCAAAAGACTTTTTTAATAGCAAATTACTAAAATGAGCATTTATTGAGTTATTATAATATTTAATCCCTCATGCATCCAAAGCATAGTAATTGTTATTAAAGATGATAATAACTACAATAACAATAATAATAATAATAATAATTATTATTATTCTTGTTGTTGTTGTTATTGTTGTTTAATAAGAATAAAAAACATAAGACAAAATTTTAAACACCAAACATGAGAACAAGAACAATAATATTTTCACATCACAACAACGAAAACAACATTGTCATTTAGTAATTTAATAATTTCATAAATCTAATTTAGTAATTTTATAAAAAAAATTATTAGGGCTGTGAAAAGATTGAGGGAAAAAATATAAAAACATAGTCAATTTTTTATTTTATAAGTATGAATGCAAGTGGGGCAGGGCGGAGCGGGGAATGGGATCCCCATCCCCATCCCCGCTTCCCATGGGGCGGGGATTCCCCGTCTCAAAATTTCCCATGGGGGAGAAATTCTCTCCATTCACTCCCTTGTGGGGATCTCCGCCAGGTCGGGGAATCCCTATCCCACCAAATTTTTTTTTCTATAACATATTTATATACGTATTATATATGAAATAAAAAATATACAAAATATTTCTCAAAATAAACATAATATAATGTATCATGTATGATGATAAAACTAATTATTATAAATAACATAAAGTTTGAAAGTAAATTAAAAGTTCAAATTCATTAATAAAATTCATAAAATAAAAACTAGTATAACAATTTTATATTTTTATTAATTTTTTTCATTTTTTAAAATATTTAGATTGGAATCCACTACTGCTAACATTTTGATATGATAGATCCGCCTTTAATAATAAATAAAATTGAGAAGAAGAAATTTGGGATGCAAGCCTTATCCTTCCATTGAGAAAACCAAACCATACATACACATATGATGAGCACTAATTTAGTGCTTCTAAACATAGCTGCCCAAATCTACGCCTTAATATACAACTAATCACACATTTACAACTAACAAAATATCCTCCATGATAATAGGAGATATGATTGAAGATTACACCAAGAAATTTGGCAACATGATTTGAGAGATATCAGCATAATTGAGAGATGTTCGCCTAATAACCCCCCTCAAGTTGGAGCATGCGGATTTCGAACGCCCAACTTGCAAAGAAAATATTCAAATTGTTTCTTGCCTAACGCCTTGGTGAAAATATCAGCTAATTGAACATGAGTGGGCACGTATTTGGTAGGGATGTTGCCATTGAGAATTTCATTGTGTATAAAATGACAGTTTACTTCGATGTGCTTTTTGCGCTCATGTAAAACTAGATTGGCAGCAATGTAAAGGGTTGCTTGATTATCACAATAGAGTTGCATAGGTTGTGGATGATCAACTCCAAGAATATAAGCAAAGCTTGTAGCCATTTTAGTTCACAAATGGTGGTAGCCATGGATTGATACTTAGCTTCAGCGGAAGAGCGTGAGACAGTTTGTTGTTTCTAGGGTTCCCAAGAGATTGGTGAATTACCAAGAAGCACAAACCAACCTGTAATCGAGCATCGAGTTAAAGAACAACTTACCCAGTCAGAGTCACACCATGCATATAGTTGGTGATCAATTAGCATGGAGCAAAATTCCTTGGCTTGGATTTCCTTTCAAATACCGAACAACACTAAGGGCTGTTTCCTAGTGTTCTTGACGTGGACACTGCATAAATTATGCAAGCATGTGCACACAATAGGAGTCCTCTGGTCTTGTACGAGATAAATAAATCAAACGTCCCACTAGACAACGATAGCGTTCCGGGTCTGAAAGAGGTGGTCCATCAGCCAATTGAAGACGATGATTTTGATTCAAAGGTAAGGCAACATGTTTAACTCCCAGCATGCCAACTTCAAAGATGATGTCAAGTGCGTATTTCTTTTGACAAAGGAAAATGGAAGTCGAGTTGCAAGCTACTTCAATGCCCAAAAAATATTTCAAAGAGCCGAGATCCTTCATGTGGAGGCAGGTGCTCAAGTATTGTTTGAAGATGTGTATGGCATCACTATCATTTCCTAAAATAATCAAATCATCAACATATACTAGAACATTGAGTTGTTGTGTAAGTTTGTGTAGAGTAAACAAGGAATAATTGGAATGAGATTGCTTGAACCCATATTGTTTCAAAGCACCTGCCAATTTAGAAAACCAACATCTTGGAGCTTGTATCAAACCATACAGGGACTTTTGAAGACGACACACTTGGTTTGAATTTTGAGATCGAAAGTCGGGAGGTAGTTTCATGTACACTTCTTCCTCAAGATCCTCATGTAAGAAAACATTATGGACATCCATTTGGGGGAGTTCCCAGCTTTTGGCAGCAGCAACCACAAGAAATGTACACACACTGACCATTTTAGCGACAGGAGGAAGGTTTCATTGTAGCCAAGACCCTCAACTTGATTATTTCCCAAGATCACGAGTCTTGCTTTGAATCAATCAATGGATCCATCAGAATTATATTTGATTCTATAAACCCATTTGCATCCTATTGCTTTCTTACTAAGGGGAGGATATTCCATAGCCCAAGTGTCATTATTTTCTAAAGCTTGTATCTATTGTGCCATGGCTTGTCTCCATCGTTTATCTTTCACGGCCTCCGTTAATGTTTGTGGTTCAGTTCCTGAGAATTGTGATGAGCAAGATGAACTCTTCGAGGGGCTTAACTTGCATATGGTGTGTGTAACAAAATCTTTCAAACGAGTGGAAGGTGTCTTGATGCGTTGGCCTCAACCCAAGGACTCCTCATTTACAACAATATCGGAACCCACCCTATCAGATAGAATCTCATGGTTGTTGTCATGTATTGTTGTTGTATTAGAGTGAAGGAGAGTCGAGGAAGCAAGTGTTGATGCATTGCTTTGTCCTTCATCTTCAACCATCCCATCTTAATTCGTCATAGAATTTGGTGTAAAATTAACATCCATAGACAATGGCCTTTGCTGGTCATCACTCAAGTAAGGAAAATTTTCCTCACAGAATACAACATCTCTTGAAATTAAAAATACTCCTAATTCAAGATCATATACTCGCCAACCTTCTTGCCATATGAATAACCCATGAAGACACATTTGCGACTAAGGCTAGCGAATTTATCTCCTTTATGTCCTTGCTTATGCACATAGCATAAACACCCGAACACATGCATATGTCCAAGTTGAGGTGTCTTACCATATAAAATTTCATATGGTGTTTTCCCATATGCAATATGAGTGATGGAGTCCGACTGATCAAATATACGGTAGTCAAAATGCATTTCCCCAAAATTCGATAGGAAGCTTTGCTTGAAACAGCAAAGAGCGGGCCACATTGAGTATATGCCTATGTTTGTGTTCCACATGTCCGTTTTGTTATGGAGTTCCTGCACAAGATGTTTCGTGCATAATACCATGCTTGCTATAGTAATTACCAAGGCATGTGAAGTCAATGCCGTTGTCGCTTCTTTTTGTTTTCACTTGTTTATTAAATTGACGTTCCACCATAGCTATGAAGTTACACAAATTCATTAAGACTTCTTTCTTGTCAATCAACAAGTATATCCACGTTGCTCTTGAATAGTCATCAACAATTGTTAGAAAATATCTTGCCCCACAAAATGCAATAGTCCGATATGGTCCCCATGAATCACAATGAATTAACTGAAAACTTTTCAAAGTTTTATTATCACTAGCAATAAATTTATCTCTTGTTTGCTTTGCTCTAAGACAAACATCACACATTTGGTTAGTAAGTTTACTAGTACCAACATTTGGAACCAACTCTAGCACCTTAGATGATGGATGCCCCAACCGCTTGTGCCACAAATTGAAAGATTTCTCCATATTAGTCTTTATTGTCCCCACAGTTGCCTTTTTTTGCAAGTAGTAAAGCCCCTCTCGTAGTTCCCCCACACCAATCACCATCCTCAAAGTGCGGTCCTGTATAGCACAAAATTTATTAGTGAGCTAAGCAACACAATTGAATTCATCAACCAACTGAGATACCGAGATGAGATTGCATTGTAAACTTGGCATATATAGAACATTAGCTAATTTCAACTTATCATTCAGCATCACTATTCCTTCTTTTGTAGTAGTTATTTGTCTCCCGTTTGGAAGTCCAACGGGCCATTCAATTATGTCTCGGACATGAGACAAGCAATCTAGCCTCCCTGTCATGTGATGTGAAGCACCTGTATCTATAATCCATTGCATAGAGGAACACTTACCACCGAGTTTCTCAGTTACCCCTCTCTTGGCATTGTTTAGAATATTCAACAACGTTTGCCATTGCTCATCATTAAGGCCATTTGCGTCACTTCTGTTTGTATATAAAATTGTAGTATTCATGCTTGTTCCTGGTGTGGAGACTTGCATTGCATTAGTCTTGACAAATCCACCACATCCTCTACCAGCAGGAGTCATGCCTTGATGTCTTTCCTTTCCATGACCATTACCTTTTACAGTTGCACGAGAGCGATCCCCCCACCAATCTGGATAGCCAATTAGCTAAAAGCAATTATCAGATTCATGTCCTATACGATTACAATGACTACATACGGTATTTTTGTCTCTTCCTTCATTTTTGCTGTATGGTTTGAACCTTGCTTGCACTGCAAAATTCATCACCTCACCGCACTCTTCCTTTCCACGAGATATGATTCTTACAAGTTCTTCTTGCACTAGAGTTGAGTAGATTCTGTTCAGATTTGGCAATGGGTCTTGAGCTAGTAGATTTGATCTTATAGTCCCATAGAGTGTTTCATCAAGTCCCATGAGTAATTGATGAGCCTTCTCTTCCTCACACTTCTTTTCTAATGCCACTCCAAGGTTGCAAGTACACAAGCCACACTTGCTCATTGGCATTTGTTCAAAGTTTGCCAATTCTTCCCACAATTTCTTCAGCTTTCCAAAATTGGTGATGATTGTCGATCCTCTTTGTTTGCATTTAGCAAGTTTAGCCCTTAGTTGTTGTATACATGGTCCATTCATCATAGAAAATCATTCTTTTATGTCTTCCCAAAGATCTTGTGCCACCTTCATATGTGACATGGTTGATCTCAAGGTTGGTTCAATGGTGTTCATTATTCATGACACCAATAAAGAGTTGTTGGTCCACCAATCTTCAAGGTCTGGTGATCCCTCATCTGGTGGCTTAATGGACCCATCCACAAAGCTGAACTTTTTCCTTGCTCTCAATGCTAAGAGCACGGACCCATTCATCGTAATTTTCTCCCTTCAGTTGAATTTGCGTCAACATACTTCCGGGGTTGGCATTGGAAGTTATGTCATAATTAGGAGAGATGGTTTTCCTCAAAGTCGCCATTTCACCACCTTTGCTTTTGCCTTCTTTGCTGGCCATGGCCACAAGTTGGAAATGATATTACACAAGGCAAAGCTCTAGTACCATGAGAAGAAGAAATTTGGGATGCAAGTCTTATCCTTCCATTGAGAAAACCAAACCATATATACACATATGATGAGCACTAATTTAGTGCTTCTAAACATAGCTACCCAAATCTACGTCTTAATTTACAACTAATCACACATTTACAACTAACATAATATTCTCCATAATATTAGGAGATATGTTTGAAGATACACGAAGAAATTTGTCAACATGATTTGAGAGATATCCGCATAATTGAGAGATGTTCGCCTAATAAAAATTGCAAGTATAAAATAAAATTATAAATAATATTAAAGTTAACAATAAAAATATATGAAAACCATATTTATCTCATGATTCTAATATTGAATTTTTTAATAATTAAAATTAATCATATGAGTTATATATATATATATATATATATATTATTTAAAAAGTAAAAAAACCCCATGGGAAGCGGGGTGGGGAATATTCTCCTCGCCCCCGCCCCTCCCCGCTAGTCAGAGAAGGGTTTTCCCCCATTAAGGCCCTGCGGGAGAGCTATTTCAAGGAATCCCCGCCCTGTATGGCATGTCCCCAAGGGGAACGGGATTCTCTGCCCTACTTGCATCCCTATTCATAAAGTTAATTTAGTAATTTCATAACCCCAAAACATTTTCTGAAAAGTGCTTTTCCCAGAAACACCATATGACTAACTTCTGAAAACAGTATTTCAGTTTTTTTTATTAGGTTCTATTTCTGCAGAAAAGCTAATATAAACAAAATTTTTCTGAACCCAGAAATGTTTAACCTATAAAAAAGCATTTATGGGCATTCCAGAAGCTATTCAAACAACCCTTTGTCCTAATAAAAAAATATTTTTTATTTATAATTACACAACTTCATAATAAAAAAAGCACAATGAAATCCAATCCATTTCAAAACTAAAATTTACATGCAAAATATCTAAACAAAATAATGAAAATAACAACAAGATGCAACTCAAAAGCTCCCTTTCCTAACATGTTGAAAGCCATTCCCCCCACTTTCCCTTCTCATCTTCTCCTCCTTAGCTTTCCTACAAAACACCACCCATGCATTTACTTCAAGTGCCACACAAACCCCTAACAAGGTAGACAAGGCCACACAATACCCCAATTTTCCATAGGACCTCCCAAGCCCCATTATTTCCATCCCTTGAAACACATTCACTACCCCAAGCACCACACACCCATACCCTACAAAGTGATGGTATGACTTCCAATACTTTCTACACCTATGAGTTGCACTTGGCCGGAAAAACAATGCTAGTGATTGTAGCCCTCCGGCCACCACCACTGCTACACCAAGTCCTCGGTGAAGATTGTAAGTCACACCCGGAGATGAGTTCCCCATCACTATGCCGATAAAAAACCCTGTTATTCCTAATATATATCTGTTGTAAGAGACAAATAAAATATATGTTAGGGTTTTTATTTAGACTAGCCAGTGCAATATAAATTAAAACTTTTACTTAATAGAAATGTTTAATATGCATAAAAATTTATTTTTGTATATATATATAGATTTTTTTAAACTTGATTATTAACTGAAGTTTTAAAATATTTTATTAGTTATCTTAAAAAAGAATTTTTAAATCAACAAAGTTGTATAATTTAGTACTATATAAGTTATTAGATCAATCCCTAGGTATTTAATTGATGTTGCTATCTAATCATTCACAATATTTTCATCATAAAACATAATTATTAGAAATCTAAGAATATTTCAATTTTAATTCTCTTAATTAATAATAAATACTAAAAGTACTATATTCATATATAGGATATATAAAGTGACCCCGTAACTCTTAAATATCAACAAAGGACCCACTAGGATTTAGACCCAAATCCCCTTTACAAAGTCGGTGTTTTATCATATTCATAAGAAAAAAATTATATAAATCCCTATATATATATGCACACACTGGTTTGAATGGTTCAAAAAACTATTAACTTTTAGAATTTTCATTATTAGTGCTTCATATCTCTCAACTATGTCAATTTATTTGTTTTAATCATTTTAAGTGAGAAGACACGTGGCAGAATCATATGTATCCACAAATATATATACACACACATACGCATGCATGCATGCATGTATAGTTATGAGGATAGTACGTACCCGGTGGCTTGGACGGCGGCATGGGCGTAGAACCAGGTGGGGCCGGCGGACTCAAACTGGCGGACATAGCGAGCAATGACAACGCCGGCGGGGAGGAGAAAACCCCAGGACAGCGCATTGAGAACTCCATGCAAAGGCTTAGCCCAAGAAGGCAGCTCCGGGGAGAGGGTGGCGGCCGTGGAGACAACATCAATGGTGGCGCGGGAGGCAAGGTCCGACGAGGTCAAGGGATGGATGGTCGGAGAGTAGCCCTGCACATAAAGGCCCCGGTTCCAAACATGGTTGATGCGGGTGCGGTTAGGGACGAGTTTGAGGGTGGCGTGGATCTC
Organism: Dioscorea dumetorum; assembly: GCA_902712375.1. Taxonomy (NCBI): domain Eukaryota; kingdom Viridiplantae; phylum Streptophyta; class Magnoliopsida; order Dioscoreales; family Dioscoreaceae; genus Dioscorea; species Dioscorea dumetorum. The sequence continues at coordinate 432,744 of CACTHL010000105.1, read as the reverse complement.
GACGACGGCGCCGGCGCGGATGGAAGGGGAGTCGTGGCGGAGGAGGGCGGAGGAGGAGAGGAGAGGGATGTCTAGAGGGGTGGAGAGGAGAGGGGAGAGTTGGAGTTTGGTGGAAGGGGAGAGGATGAAGGGGAGGAGGATGAGGGAGCCGGAAGAAGGGTCGGAGAAGGCGATGAGAGAGCGAGTGCCGGACATTTGAGGGGAGGTGGGGTTGAGGCCCCAGGCGACCCAGCCGGAGGGGGAGAGGAAGGAGGAGGTGAAGGAGAGGTCTAGAGTGGAGTTGTGAGGGTGGTAAGTCCAGGCAAGAGTGGCGTCTTGGGAGGGAAGGGACATGCATTTTTGGTAGGTTTTTAGGGCTGTGGAAGTGGAGCAATGGGAGGAGGTGGTCAATGGAGGATGATGGAAGAGAAGGAGGAGGAGAAGGTGGAGCATTTTGGTGGCTTGGAGTTGGAGTTTGATGAAGAGGGTTAGGGTTTTATGGGAGGGTTTATTTGAGAGGAAATGATTGTTGTTGGTTGGTTGTGGGGGGTTGTTGGATTTTATTTTATTTTATTTTATTTTATTTTTTGGGGTTTTGCTTAGCTTTGAAGAAGGGGAAGGTGGGGGGTTTATTATTGTGTGTGTTTTGAGTATTTTAGGCTCTTTTGAGATGGATGTGGACTTGAGTATATATATATATATGCACTTTGAACTTTGGAAGTAGTGATAGTGGTGTTTGGTTTGTTGGGAGAGTGATGTGGTGGTAGTGTAAGGTATAAGGTTCAGTGATGATGGTGATTAGCTCAAGTAAAGCCCATTGTCTCTTTTTTAGGGTACTTGACAGTCACCTCCTTTTTTTTTTTTAAGAGGGGAGGTGGGTGTGTCTCTTTTTCACTTGGTTTAACCTTTTGTTTTATTTATATTTTTAAGGGTAGATTGATTTGCATGAATGATGATTTCATGAGTTTGAATTTAATTTGTGGATTTAGAATGGTTGATAACGAAAACTTGAAGTTTATTTCCAATGACCATAGATGAGAGAAGTCGTTGTTATCACCATAATGTTTAAAATGGTTCGATTGAAGTAAAAGGAAGAGGACGTAAAGAATTAATTTGTTTTTTTTTTTTTTTTTTTTTTTGATATAAATTCGATGTGACATGTTTGAAGTAGCAAAACTATCTGAATATGGGGGTGTTTGGATGGGCTTATTTTTAGCCAAGAAGTGCTTTTTTATAAGTTAAGCACTTCTGGGTTTTAAAAAACATGTTTGTTTGGGCTTTTAGGTAGAAGCAGAAGGTGTGGAAAAAGCTAAAATTCAGCTTTTTTCAGAAGCTGCTCCATAGGTGCTTCTCAGAAAAGCACTTCTGAGAAGCTATTTTGAGATTGTCAAATTACCCAAATAACCTTCACAAATAATACATTTCCTTCATTATATTTCTTTCATTATTATATAACTAATATTATAATTATTTGTAAACATTAATAACTTAATGACAACTTAATAATAATTATTACGTAATTACTATAATAATAATTATTATTATTATAATATATTTAATATTAATATTATAGTTATAATTATAATTGTAATTACATTTGAAAACATCAATAACTTAATGACAATGATAATAACAATTATTACGTAATTACTATTATAATTATAATTATAATTATAATTATAATTATAATTTTAATTATAATTATAATTATAATTTTAATTTTAAATATATTTGTAAACATTAATAATTTAATGAAAACGATAATAATAATTATTATGTGATTATCATTATAATTATTATAATAACAATTATTATTATATAATTAATATTAATATTATAATTATAATTGTAATTGTAATTATATTTGTAAACATTAATAACTTAATGACAACGATAATAATAATAATAATTACGTGATTTATATTATAATTATAATAATAATTATTATTATATAATTAATATTAATATTAATATTATAATTATAATTGTAATTATATTTTTGTAAACATTAATAACTTATTGACTAATTATTATGTGATTACTATTATAATTATTATAATAATAGTTCTTATTATATAATTAATATTAATATTATAATTATTATTTATAATTGTAATTATATTTGTAAACATTAATAACTTAATGACAACGATAATAATAATTATTACGTTATTACTATTATAATTATTATAGTAATAGTTCTTATTATATAATTAATATTAATATTAATATTATAATTTTAATTTTAATTTTAATTATATTTCTTAACATTAATAACTTAATGACAACCATAATAATAATTATTACGTGATTACTATTAGAATTATAATTATAATTATAATTATATTTTTAAATATTAATAACTTAATGACAACGATAATAACAATTATTACGTAATTATTATTATAATTATAATAATAATTATTATTATATAATTAATATTAATATTATAACTATAGTTATAATTGTAATTATAATTATAATCATTATTATTATCATTATTAATATGGATATATAATGGTAATTGAATGTAAAGTCAATGAATGCCCATTTTAGTCATTTGCGACCTCCAAAAGTGCTTTTACAAATCCATATCCAAACAAATTCACACATATAAAAGCACTTCTGTATTAACCTATCCAAACATAAAAAATAGAAAAGCACTTAACTTACTCTGAAAAGCATTTTTTTTAAAAGTGCTTACCCAATACTTATAAAAAGCACTTTTTTTAAAAGCCAATCCAAACAAGCCCTATAAATGGGCATCTAATTGCTTATTGTTAGTTGATTATAATCAACATATTTGGATTATATTGTTATTAACTTATTATAAAAGCTTTGTGTATAGAATTTACTTTGCTATATCGGAAAGGAAATACAAAAGGAATCGAGTTTATTAATTGTAAAATTTTTGTTATTGTATTAATATTTTTTTTTTCATCTTAGACTATGATGCTTTTATTCCTCTTGAAACTATGACTTTTTTTATGTTCTTTAACTGGTTGTCCCTCCATTCTTAATAAAATATAATCATTAAGTAAATATTTTTTGAATGATTAAATATTTATTTTAATTAATATTAATTTACTCAAATATTACTCAAATTAAAGGTGTGTTTGGATGTGGGTAATGGAATGAGAAGGAATGAGATAATGGAGAGAAGGGGAAAGAATGGGTAAAGGATGGTTATGAAAAATGGTGTTTGGTTGGAAGGGTAATTCATTAGTAATGGGAAAAGTAAAAAATAGAGTTATGTTCATATTACCTTTTTACCCATTGTATAAAGAAATGATATTTATTTCTAATAATTATTATTTATGAAAATAATGAAAACATAAGTATATATATTTTATTATTATTGATTAATGTTTAATTAAAAATTAATTTTAAAGTCTTATTAATTTCACTCCGTACTTATAATTTTAATTAATTACAAATAATATTTATTTCAAATAATTAATATTTATAAAATAATGAAAAAATGTGAATAGTTCTTTTACTATAATTGATTATTGTTTAATTAAAAATTAATTTCAAAGAACTATTAAATTTCATTATTTACTTGTACTTTTTTAATTAATTACAAATGATATTTATTTCAAATAATTATTTTTTTATAAATTAATGAAAACAAAAAATTTTATTTTATTATTATTGATTAATATTTAAATAAAAATTAATTTTAAATAACTATTACTTTCATTATTTTAATTAATCACAGATTAATCACGAAAGGCATAAACGTCTTTTACTAGGGAAAATGAATAATTTCCTCTGATTTGGGGCGAATGACTCATTAATCTGGGAGGTTAATAGACCCTCAAGGTAATGATTAGTTTTCAAAAAAGAGAAACAAACATGGGTATGGGAGTCAGGGGGCAATGGTTCCCCCATCGAAACACACCCTAAAATTAATAGTCAACTTAAAATACAAATCTTACTCCAAACCAATTTTTTTAAAAAAAAAATCATGACACAAATCTGGTGGTTTTTTTTCAAATAAAAGTCATAAACCACTACCCAACTAAGTCCCGTGTTGGTGGCAATTCATCATAGATGATCATCGCAACACCAAAGAAATTGAGACTTTGTTTAATTGTGAGATACCGAGTCATTTAGCTTGGCTTTCTTCCGCTTGCCTGTCTTGGGGGTTGGGATTAACGGAAGTCATCTTCCATAGTTTCAGGGAAGTTTCTAGTTTTGTTTACTGTGCTGCACTATGTAACACCGTTTACATACACAAGTATATATAAATAAATATTTAACACCCTAAACCCTAATCTTAACAAATATATATGAATTTTTTACTGTATAAACAATGAAAATCCAGGGACTCGCCCGATTTAAGAACTATGCAAGTTCAATCAAGATTAACGTTACCCATCTATTCAAACACATTTATTTTTTGAGATAGGACGACAAACCAACTCTCAGAGGCGTACGCGTGGCGGGGGGATTGCCAACAACATTCTCACCTTGGAACGGAGGAGCGCGGTTCGGGGGATTGAACTCGCGTTTCCTCCCACGAGGGGACCCGAGATACTGCTGGGCTACAAGCCCTTTGGTCAAATACATTTGCTTGTATAAATATAATGAGGATTATTTGGCAGGACTAAATTTAAGAATAACTTTTGGAATTTCTTTTTTATTGACTCTTTGGTCCGTTTAAAAAAAATGCACTCAATAGTTGCCAATATTGAGAGGATGACAAATGTATGTTGTTCACCGGCCATGGCCTGATTTTAAAATAAAAATGCCTTTGATGATATTGTTAAACTATATATGAAAAAGCTGAAGTGAAGAAGGGGAAGCAGCAGGCAGCAGCAGCTGAAACCATGAAAGTTTGACAAGTCAAATTGGATGCCTCAGCAACAAGTTGGTTACTCCAGCATGTTAGAGGGCCTTCATAGGGCGTTCATTTCAAGGTAAGTGAACTGATTTCTTTTATTTATGATTTTTTTTTTCTTCTGAAGTTAAAACCCATTTTCGTAATTTCTACACTGAAGTGAGGAAAGTAAGTTCTTTATAAAATCCACTTCACCCATTTTCAAAGACTTTTGAAAAGTGATACTACTTACATCGAAATGAACACCAAAAGTGAAAAAAATAAACACTTTATGGAAGAGACACTTTCTGAAAAATGAACATACGAAGTGGGGGAAGTTATATGACTTCCACCACTTTCTACCACTTCAGACAAGCGACACTCCTCCCACTTCCTAACTCCCTCCCACTTACACTAAAATGAACCTCTCTTAGTGTAAGTGAGGGAAAATTGTGAAAGTGGACTGATTTCCTCTACTTATGATGTTCTTTTATTCTGAAGTGGGAGAATTGAGCCCCCTATAAAACTCATTTATTTATTTCTAAAGACCTTTCAAAAGTGACACCAGTTATACTGCAATAAATATTGAAAAGAAAAAAAATGAGCAGTTTATGAAAAAAAATATTTCATGTAAAATAAATATAAAAAGTGATGGAAATCATATCAACCTCACTTTCCGCCCTTAAAAAAATTCGCATTTTTTTCCCTTTCTGACTTCCCCACTTATAGCAAGTTGATGGCCTCCTTAATTATTACATGACACCTCAGCAAGGCAGTAATAAAGTTTGTTACATTCTGAGAAGAATCTTAGCTCATATAAAAGAACAAAAAAGAAAAACTCTATTGTGTTAATTCAATTGAAACATCATCAATGAAAGAGCTTGTCTTTTTCCTCTCAATCTCCTCTTTTTTTCTGTCTTGTTCTTCATGAATTGCTGGAAATTTCAGGATTTAGGCTGCAAATCAACAGATATTGGAGGAGCTTGAGACTAGATGCAGAACACCACAAATTGGTGATATATATATATATATATATATATATATATATATAATCCAGCAAAAAGCTGTACATTTGTGTTCTTTCTTGATTTGGCCTCAGGAATGCAAGAATTATCTTCAGACTCACATGGATTACCTCACATAAATAGGAGATCCATTTAACACCATTTGAAACAGTACAATAACAACTAGTTGTGCCCAAAAACAATAGATGAACAATATTGCTACAATACTACTGGATAGGTGGACTCTGCTCTTGCTCACCCATTACCTAATGATTTACCATTGGGTTAATAATTAGTTATCTTCAAACTAAATTACTTAATTAATGTGCCAAATTAATTTTAAATTATTGTTGCATGATAAGATTAATTTTTTTTTTACAAATAGATGGCAGTTATCTCCTATTTAAGAAAAATCAGAGTCGTGCATAAAACACAACTGCACACTCAACAAACACCCTGTCCTAATTTTATCTGGGTTTGGGGTTTGATTTTGGAATCTTCTAAAATAAATACTCTATGTAATGATTTAACATTAATAGCCTAAAAAACCTGTTGCTTGTATGGTAAGATTAAATTACAATAAAGAATTCTAACTGTTTTTTTTCAAAAAAAAAAAAGCCCAAGGGAAAAAAATAGGGATTCCAAATTGCCTAGCCAATGTACGGGGCGTGAACTTCCACCTATATATTAGCTTCCAAGTTTAAGGTAGGTTCCCAATCCAGCAACTACAACACCATACTCAGAGAGCTAGCAAGCAACATGCAAATAAAACCGGGTGGGATCCGGGACTTCCTTAATGTGTCCGGTGTCCTGCTATGATTGCTCCGACAGGCATCAAGATCCGCCAACCCACTGCAATTAGCCCATCATGTGTCTGCCCTCATAATAATTAAATAGTTTGGCCTTTTTACCAACAAAACATGAAAAACATGATGGTTATTTTAGAAAATTATTAAACTTAAACGGCTGTCGGTATTTTTTTTTTAATACAATACCCAGAAAATGAACATTATAATATTCATAGAGGCAAAAATGAAAAACACATAAAAAGCATAAATTCAATTCCGCAAAGACACAAGCCTGAGTTTGTTATGAAAGATAGGAAAACTTACAGCTTCAAATTTGTTGACGGGCCGCCGCTACTACCATTGCTACCGCTACTACCGCTACTACCGCCTGGAGTTGGTGTTGCTGGAGCCAGTGCCGAGGAGTTGATCAATGGTACCATACCGAAAGATGTTGCAATCTTTGATTTAGTCCCACATTGCCTAATAGATGAAATATTCATATGCATATATGTGGGGAGTACCCCATCTTATTATGTCAGTTTTTTGGAGCTGTAGGTCCATTGCTGTGTGTAACATTGGTGCTTTCATTGAGAGGGGTGGTGTGGGACTGGGTGAGGGGCTAACCAACAAAGAGTTTTAACTAACAGAGGATTCTGTTTGGAGAAAAGTCATGAGTGAAGTGTTGTTGAGTAAAATGTTACTTAGTGAACCTCACTTGACGAGAACGTCAGGTTTGATCGGAGGAACAATGTTGCAATTCTTGGTTTTGTCCCATATTGCCTCATTGGTTTTGTCCTATATTGTGTGGAGTAACCCCATCTTATTAGACCGGTTTTATGGGATTTTAGATTCCCTGCTGTGTGCAACAGTAAATCAATGCTGCTGAAGGACTTTAGATTATCACCGAATGGCAAGTGCTGCACCGGCACTCCATTGCATAACAGCCTTGCTTGCCAAACTTGATTCATGGTGGTGTGTAACCCCAGGCAACTCCATTATTGCAATGATGGTCATCATCAGAATGGATAAGTGCGGGTATGTCACATGTTGGAGAAGCATTTGAGGCATAATCTTCAATGACTCCAAATGGAACTTGATGTGTAGATGCATCTGTGTTCCATCTCCACCTTGAATCTTCATTAAAGATCATGTTTCTACTAACTAACATTTTCCCACTAATAGGATCATATTATTGATAATACTCAGACTACAACCTGGATGTATGAAGGACCTAGAACTGATCTTTCTGAATTTCTAACAGCAGGGACACGCCTGATTGGACCGTTGCTTTATCTCTGTTGAAGTAGTATCTATCTTATTTTGTTCGCATGAAGCTTTAAACCTTTTTTTTCTTAGCTGTCAGGTTATGTTTGGTTGAGTGGTTTATTTTGGCTATATATGTATTGGCTAAGGTGATATGCCTGGTTGGAGCCTTTTGTATTCACTACTTTTGAAGTACTCCTTTGAATACAAAGTGAAGTTGAAGTCTTTCCCAAATATCCCTACCTCTTTTATCACATATAGTTTGTATTCTTTTGTTTTTATAAAGTAACCAATAAAAATACATTTATAGATTTTGAATCTTATTTCCTTAGCTGTTGTGTGTTAAGTAAAGGCTATGCTATGTTAGAAATTTAATCAGAGTATGGTATACGACATCTAAGCATTCAAATATATCGTATATGAAAACCAGAGTACAACATCTAATATACTGTATTAATTGAATAAATAGTTAATTAATAGCCAAAGTAGAATCACTTACCTCTAGCCATAGCAAATTAGATAGGACTCGAACAAACTGAGATTGACACTTTAAAAAATCAAAATTGCACTTCAAGAAACCAAGAACTCTTCTAATCTATCCCATTTTCTCCGTCGATAGAGCTGGGTACTTACAAAAATAATAGATTGGGGACCCTTCATGTTGGTGTATATATAATCCTTTCCATTAAAAGATGAACTCCACTTTAAATTTTAAATTAGATAATTATCTAAAATACAAATAAGGATTAGAATAGGATTCAAATGATAATATTATGGACCACTAATATTATTTAAATCTACTTAATTTTAAATTATCATGAACATAATTTTATTCCGTATTAGATTTAAACTAACATGCTATGCAACCAAAGATATGCAAGTGTTGTATTGAAAGTTTCATACCTGTGTAAGGCTCGTATGGTTTGATGCTGCATTGCCTTCATCAGAGAGATATTCAATAAAGGGCTATTTGGTTGCCCGCATTTCAAATAATAGTGTAAATCAAATTACAGTGTAAATCAAATTACTTTATTTTAATTTACATCATTCTAGTTTGATTGCTTGTAAATGAAAATACCGCATTTACTTTTCAAGTGTTTGGTTTGATGTAAGTTGTGGGTTAAAATCATCATGTAAAGTAAGTGATGAGATTACCTTTTTTTCAGAATTTTTTATATTTTTATAATTTTATTTAATATTTCACCTAAAATCTATTTTTTTATTTAAGACAATAGATTTTATTTATTTAAAATATATTTCACTTATTTAAATGGATTTAAGTTAATGGAATTTATTTATTTTAAATCTACTGTACTTATTTAAATTAGTTATTCAATATACTTGCATTTAGCTTACTAATACGATCATCAATTGGTGCTTATCACTTGAGTATATTCACTTGGAATTAATCTTAAATTGGTCAACTATTCCACCAATGTCATCTAAATTCAACAAACTCAAATACAAGAAGCCATTATGTTCATACAACAAGATATAAACTCAACAAATCATATTCAATAAGTCAACATGTTCATCAAACAAGTTGGAAAAAAAACTCAAATTTAACAACCAACACTATTAAATTGTTAACATGTTCATAAAACATAGTTTGTTTCTTTCGAGTTTAATGTGCCATATTCTTTGTCGGAAGCTTGGTCGGAGATCGGGTGAAGAAGCAACGGTAGGCAGCACAACTGGTGATGACTGGAATTGAGGGAGAAGAGTTCACAAGAGAAAGAAAGGTCGCAGCGCAAGGAGAGACGAATTCTTTGTCAGAAACTTAGTCGGAGATCGGGTGAAGGAGAGACGACGAGGCAGTGCGGCCAGTGATGACTGGAGCCGATGGAGAAGCGATCGCAAGAGAAAGAGAGGCCGCAGTGGGTGAAGAGAGACTCGTTTTTTCTCTTGAGTTTTTTTATTCTAACCCGTAAGTTATTCGGAATGCTGCATTTTGAATTTCGACCAATTTGACCGTAATTCAAAATGCAACAAAACAATAAAACCAGTAATTTAATTCCCTGCAACTATCTTTTCATTGCAAACCAACAACCCATGTTATCATTTTACCTGTAAATCAAATTACATCACACCTACTTACGGGTGGTCAAACAGTCCCTACATGTAATTAAAATTACAGTGTAAGTGAAAATACTGTATTTTAACTTACATCACAGCTGTTTGGTTTGTTATAATTTGAAATGCTATATTTGTTTTTTCTTTGTTTGATTTGATTAAATTGCGGAATACGATTACCATGTAAGTAAAATCGTAAGATTACCCCTATCACATATTGTTAAGACTAATTATGTAATATTATTTATAAAATATTTTAATTATGTACTATGCTTAAATTTTATCCCTAAAAACTATTAATTATATTAACTCTCATTATTTAGGATTAATACTAGTTTTAAAAATTAATTAATTTACAAAATATAATGTAATTCAATTATATGCCATAAAAATATTTTTTATATAGATTAAATAAGAATTTGTATTTTAAAATACAATATTAAATTAAATAAAACATAAATAACTATTTTTATAATCATGTTAATACTACTAATTATGTTAATATTAGTTCTAATTATTTAATAATTATCATAATAAGTAATTAATTAATTATTTAAAGTATTTTAATGATAAATTTTTAAAAAAAATATTAAATATTTTAAATTTAATATTTCTTTAAATTTTATTACTTCAAAATATTTTATAATTAATTTTAAAGATAATTTAATTTATTAAATATTTTTTTAATTATATTTAAAATAAAATGGTGGTGAATGGATATATTTACTTTCTCATTTCAACTTATAACAAATTTTGATGTAAGTTGAAATGCTGTAAAAGTAGGTGAGATATAAGTCCACTTACATGTAAGTGGAGCTTTTACATCAAACCAAACAATCAATTACATGGAAACCCACTTACATCACAGCTACTTATAGTTAACCAAACAGTCCCTAAGTAGACAACCGTTGTCACATCTTCAGCCCAGAATTGATTCAAAAGACTCTACTCTTTCAGCATGCTCCCTGACATCTCCACCACTGTCTAATTTCATCTCTCTACCACACCGTTTTGCTCCTGTGTATAAGGTGCAATTAGTTTACACATGATTCTATGCACTTCAACAAACTGTTTAAACTCATTTGAAAAGAACTTCCCACCTCTATTAGTGCGTAGAGTAGAGCGTTGATGAAGTGCCCACTCTGCTGCTCAACAAGTCATTTAAACCTCTTGAAGTTTTCGAATGTTTTTGACTTATTTCTAAGAAAATAGACCTAGTTTATGCTGGGGTAATAGTTTATGAACAATAGAAAAGAGAAGCTTCCACCAAGCTTGCTTTGAAATCAGGCCCGACCCTAGGCATAGGCGACCCTAAAATGTTTTTCTAAATATATATTTAAAATTATTATTATTTTATCTCATGAAATTTTAAATGTTTTTAAATTATAAAATTTAATTTATGATTAATATTCAATAAATTTATTGTTATAATAGATCCCCACAATTTTTTTAATTATATTTAAAAATTTTATTTCTTATGATCTAATATCTATTTATGATCTTGAAATTTAAATTTTTTTAAATTATAAAATTTATCTTAATTAATTCATGTTATATTAAGATGTAATAAATTTGATGGTATTATAATCTATTAATGGATTAATGAAGTTAATATTGGGACTTGGACCACTTCGTTTTAAATCTAAGTTTTTTTAAACTATAACTTTTATAATAAATTTGGTCTTATAATATTTATGATGGCTCATGGCTCTATAATCTATTAAATGGATTAATAAAGTTAATATTTGGATTTGAATCTAACGTTCCTATCTAAGTTAATAGATGGACTTGAGTCTAATAAATGTTACCGTTGTATTAAAAAAAAACAAAGAAACAAAAACTCTACACTTCTATTTTTAAGGTGTTAAACATACCATTGTTTTCAAAACAAAATCCTTTCTTTGCTCTTTGTGTCGACATCCTTATATTCTCGTAGTGTTATCAATCTCAATCAAACATTTTCATCTGTTGTAATCAATATCAATTTCGACAAGGAAAAGAGGTATTGTTTCGATTTTATTTAATTTTAATATTTATTATATTTTATATGCATTGTTTCTTATTTTTACTATATCAAGTGATTGATTAGTTTTATTTTTATCTTATAATTTTGCATAGGCCCCATTTTCTCTAATACTGGCCCTGCCTGGAATTGACTTCTTTGTTTGTTTTCCAAGAATGCAGCTTTCACAAACTTCTATGTCCTCAATGCAAGGTAAACCTTTCACCATGACCTTTTGACTCAACAACTTTACACCTTTAATATTGAATACCCATTGACTATTAATTGACCAACGCTCAGCAGGTTATGAGCAGATTTGGAACAAATTACACATCATTTAAGAGCCATATATACCTTGCTTGGGGCAACCTTGCCATCATCCAACTTGACAGTTATTTTCTCGTGTTTGAAGATCTCCTTTGACTTGAAGGGCTTAATCTTCAAATCTTTTGACTGACCTATATTGATCCTTGCCTTGTAAACCTGCAAGGAACCACTTAACTCATTACTAGTTAATGTGGTTAAGGGCCTGCTTGGTTGAAGGTAAATAGAGGTAAGGTGGTAAGGGTTTTTAGAAACCCATGCTTGGTTGGAGGTAGATGGAGGTAAGGTAAAGGTTTAGGGGGTAGATGGAGGTTTTAAAACCTCCATTTAACCCCCCATTTGTCAACCCTCCAAAATGGTGGGTTGGAGAGGTTTTGGGGGAATTTATGTTTTTTATGGACCAAAATACTTCTATAGTTTATAAAAATTCCAAGGTTTTATAAAAATAATAATATTATTTATTTTATCATAAGTTATTTTATTCTTTTAGGTTTTAGGGGAATTTATGTTTTTTGTGAACCAAAATATCCCTATATTTTATAAAATTTCAAGGTTTTATAAAAATCATAATAATGTTGATTTTATCATAAGTTATTTTATTCTATTTGTTTTAAAAAATATCAAACATTTATTAGTTGGTAGTTAATATTGTCAAACTATATAGTAATATTAATTAATTTAGTAATGATATTAATTAATTAATTTTATTCTACAAAATGAAATCATATAATAATCAAAAGAGAGATTATGTAAACAATGGAGAGAATTTTGTAAGTTTCATGTAATTTAGTAAACAAAGTTATAAATTTGTCTTTTATCCTAAGGGTAATTTAGTAATATTACCATATAACTTTACCTCTAATTACCTTCAAACCAAACACAACAAGGTTTCAAAACCTCCATTTACCTTATCTTGCCCCAAGTAAGGAAGGGTTTAAAACTTCATTTTACCTTCCATTACCATACCTTACCTTACTTTATAAAACCTTCATATACCTCCATCCAAGCAAAGCCTAAGTCCTTTAATTCTTCAATTGCGGCAATGACATGGTCAAACTTAGGTGTTAGGCTTCTCGAATCTTCGCAACTACAATTTGAGTTGAAATATAGGACCTTCATATGTTTTCATTTGGTTGAAAATAGCCACCACTCTTGACATGAAGTCTTGTACTACTTCACCATTCTTTACTTGGAAAACCTCAAACTCATGCCACAATGTCTAAAGCTTCACAACTATAACTTTTGAAGACCCTTGAAACTCCGTCTGAAGGATGGTCTATGCCTACTTGGATGTGCTTGCCATTGCAACTCCAGAAAACACCGTTTCATGCACTACCCGTTGAATGAAAAATAGAGCCTCGAATCAAGCTTCTTGTTCTCATTCAACAAGTTCTCATTATCAAATTCTCCAAAACCATTTGCAACAAGTACTCAAGGTCTTGAGACTTAAATAAAGTTTTCATTTTGATTACCCAAAACTCATAGTTATCACCCTTGAAAATTGGCAAGCCATGGAATATATATGGTTGCTTTCTCCCAGCTTTGATACCACTATGATGGAGAATATGATAATATTAGATCCACACACCATTTAGCAGAAGAGAAACTAGATTACTCAATTCACAATGGAGGAGGACGTACACATTACAATAGAGTGCAACAACCTAATACAAAGCAACCATAATACATAAACTTGTGATAACTTCCATGTAACTGTTGGTTTAATTGAGACCAGAAGTTGAGGGTGAAGGCCAACGAGAACAAGAAGAAGAAGAGAAAAGGTGGGCTCTGGTTTCAAGCAAAGGATTTAGTTTGTATTCATATGCTGACTTGCTTGAAAGTTAACTCAATGCATGGCCTTCATATAGACCATGCACATAGTTTCATGTATCATTACAAGAGGATAAAGTAAAAACAAAACATGTCTTGCATGCACATGCTTCAACCGATCTTAATTACGATGATTATACAGTTCATTGACACAGTAATTGGGCTTCATCTTTATCATCTTGTCAAGCTCCATCACTAGGTCCTTGTTCTGAAGTTAGCAATCCTAGAGCTTGAGAACTTCATTGTCTACAAGCTCTAATCAACTTTAACACGCTCCCTTGATGGAGAGTTGCAGACTCCGAGCATGTTCCAACAATGGTGATACTTTCATACTGATAGGGGCTTTGGTGCATATGTTGGCAAGCTGCTCCTCTGATAGACAAAACTCCATTCCAATTTCTCTTTCAATGATTCGGTTTCTTAGGAAATGGAACCTAATGCCTATGTGTTTTATTTTGCCTATGAAGTGATGGATTTGTGGCGATGAAGATAGCTAATTTGTTGTCGCATAGAATACGAATAGCTCCCTCTGTAATTACTCCCATATCAAATAGTAATTTTCGAAGCCAGGGAGCTTAGCACGCTACTACAGATGTTGTAATATACTCGGCTTCTGTCATGGAGAGAGCCACGATCTCCTGCTTCTTGGAGCACCAGGTTACAGCATTAGACCCTAGCATGAATATGCACCTTGAGGTGTTGCGCCTGTGATCGATTGAGCCAGCCCAGTCACTGTCTATGTATCCGATCAACTTGAATTCTTGTTCCATCATGTAGTAGATCCCATAATCCAATGTCCCGGCCACGTACCTCAGTATGTGTTTAACTACTGCAAGGTGTTGCACCATCGGGTGGCTCATGAAGCGTTAAACAACGCTTACAACAAACACCAGATCTGGGCAAGTGTGGGTGAGATAGATTAACCCTCCCATTATGCTTCTGTAACTTGATGCATCGGTGTCACCCGTCCCTCAAGCTATTGCAGTTTTTCATTCAAGTTCATAGGTGTTGATAGAGATAGACAACTTGCCATCCCATATTTCTATTATAAGTTTGTCTCATACCTTCTCTAAGTTATTGTAATTCCTTTCTTTGCTTGATGTATTTTTAATCCAATGAAGTAGTGCAAGACTACCAAATCAGTCATTTCGAGTTGCTTCATCATTTGGGTTTTGAAATCCTTTGTTATCTTAGCAGATGAGCCCATGTAGATTATATCATCTGCATATAAACAGACGAGTATCATATGATCCAATTGAGTTAGCTTGTACAACGTTGGCTCGTTCTCACTTCTTTGGAATCCCTGATAAAGAAAGTAGTTGTCAACCATGTTGTATCAAGTTCGTGGAGTTAGTCGAAGCCCATATAGAGCTTTGTTCAATTTGCGCACAAGCTTCTCTTGACCATTCGCAGTGAAGCCTTTTGGTTGTGGAATGAACACCATTTCCTTGAGCTCTCCTTTGAGGAATGCAGACTTGACGTATAGTTGGAACACTGTCCATCCTCGTTGAGCAGCAATGGCAAGAAACACTCGAATAGTTTCCACACGAAGCATAGGAGCGTAAGTTTCTTTAAAGTTTATGCCTTGTTATTGCATGTATTTCTTTGCAATGAGCCTTGCCTTGCGTCTATGAATGTTTCCATCATCAAAGTTGAGCTTCGTTATGTAAATCCATTTCAACTCCATTGCTTTCTGTCCCTCTGGATGTTCGGTTAACGTCAAGGTTTCATTTTTGAGAATTGAATTGATCTCTTCTCTCATTGCTTATTCCCATTCTAGCTGCATGACTACTTCTTCATAGATGGTAGGATCTGCAGCGATATACGCAAACGAACATGAATTATAAATATCATCTACAAACTTATACCTCTGTGTAGTGTCTCTTTATTCTTCGTGGGCCCTTGTGAGTTTGTAGAGGATTCAACTTCAGTTGCACTGTCACGCCTTGACCTGCGAGTCCCGGTATTATCGACACTAACGTCATGACAAACCAAGGGTGAGGTAGGGTTCACCCTAATCTCTGATCTCCGTAACGGCTATCCTATGGCTTTGTATGACCTGATAGCAACAATACTGCCAACTAATAATACAATAAAACAGGTTACACCCCTGAATAACACCTGGACAATCAGGAATATCGATCACAAGCCAAGGTACACACTAACACCTGGCGATCAACACGAACAAGAAACAAGTAAGCCAAAGACAATAGAGAATACAAGAGTATAATACAAGTGGATCCCACCTATATGCACAAATAACCAGGAGGTGTAACATACATAGAAAGATATGCAAATAAAAGTTTGGTACAGACCCTAGCCCAACTAGCCGCCCATACAGCTACTGAGCCCTAACACCTGAAAAAGGAGGAAGATGGGTGAGTAACTACATTACTCAGTGAGGGAACTGCATGAAATATATAACATATATACATACAAGATATACGCTACAAATCCACAGTTTATATAAGTGTGAAATATGAAATATAGAATTTACCATATCCCAGTATAACATGTCTAAATGATACGAAACACATATCATAACAAATAAGCGTTCTCCTAGAGTTTATATAAAATATAGAATACGGACTATGAAATATAGAATTTACAATATTCTAATGCATGTGCTTGTACTAGAATCATTTCATGTTATCAACTAAAGTAACATATTCAACTAGTACGAAATGCATATAACAACCTATATTCAATACCACACAGGCTATACAAAGTGCGGAATACAAAATACCAAATGTAAATAGTGCTTAGGAAATAATAAGCACGAGTAAACATCCGTATTCAAAATACAATATGATAATAAAAAATTCAACCGAATATGGAAACATATGTCGGTTCACAACCTTGTTCTCGTAACATAGTAATTTATCAGAGTTTATTACAGTAAAACTGAGAACAAGTAACCAGCCTCAAAACCTTCCATTCTTAGCAGTAGCCGCGGCTAAGTGCAAAATCACCAAAGGTCGCACCCTCCGGCGTTGGTCACTGAGACCCAATATGGTGACGTCGGGCTCTCAGTCAACACCTCCAAAACAGGGATCTTTACGCGTCTCCCGCATGGCTGAATCAACTGCGTACAGATTGCCATGCCCTTCTACACGCAGTTTGTGGGCCACTCTTACCAGTAAGTAGTCAGGACCGCAACCCTATGTCACCAACAAAACCAATGCACTGATGGTACCACCTGAAGGATTATGACCAGTGCACTGCCCGTAGGCAAAAACCATTTGCTGTCCAAAGACGAAAACCATAACATGTTGATTGGTTGAAATCCATATATCGCTAATAAGCGAATACAATATTTCGCTCGAAGCCTGTACACAATATAACATTTTCAAAGATAGGACGAAATTAGATCAACATACTGCCTGAAGGCTAAAACCAATAATCCGTCCGAAGATCCAAAAAAAATATAAACACTTACTGGCCCATAGGCTATAAATCAACATAACAAATTCATTTTCTGCAGATACAATATATCGTTTCCCACACATTGTTTAGAAAACCTTCGGGAAACCTGATTCATAGCAATTGGTAGTTTTCCAAAACCAATAAATCGAGGAAAATACCAAAAAAGAAACAAATATTCAAAACATAGGATTTTTTCACAAGATAAATATAAGTATAAACAACATGTATAAAACAAGTAAACCATGCATATCAATTGTTCCCACTCACAAACATGGATAACCACAAGTCCAACGCTATCCCTTCTTCGGCTCCTTGCCCTTGCCTAAGGTCTCACCTCCTGGGACAAGTTAAACTAACAACCAATTGGAAATTAAAGGCATTCCAAAGAAATAATAAATAAACATTCTACCCAAGCATGCCATAAATCCCTTAGGTTTGCACAATGACCCCTAATTGAACCCAAACAAACCCACGAGCTAACCCCACTCATCTACTCCCCATAGGGGTAGATAGAAATAAGGGTTTTTCCAAGAACCTTTGGCCCTATACAAGCCCTAAAACACTAACGAAGGGTCGACTTCAAATTTTTCACCAAAGCGGAAAAATAACAAGGGATTCAAGCCTCTTGTTATTCCTACCCTCGTCTAAGGATAAGATTCTCCATAAATTTTCTAATTTAATTTGAGAAATCCAACCCAAATGCTAAAAAAGGGCTTAACCTCAAATTTGAAGAAACGGGCTCTAATCGACGATTTTGACCCAATGAAACAGTAGATCGCTGTCTAAAGTTCTTCTCCTAATCTCCACAATGAAAAATATGGAGAAGTTTTAAGAGAAAATTGGTCGACCACCAAAGAAGAAGTGGAAGAAAATGAATTAATACACACACACACACACACACACACACACATATAGGTCAGAGTCTTCCACACGTCCTCCACAACATCCACGCGTCTGAGAAGCTAAAGTTCCACTGCCACTCAAATAAATATATATATATATATATATATATATATATATATATATATATATATATATATATATATATATATCCAAGTGGCTCAAATTTTAAAATATTTTCAGTCGACTAAAGAAAAGACAAACATGAAAATGAACCGATTCTGACATACACCTTCAACCTCGCCATTTGTTTGCTCTCTCTCAACGGACTGGGGTTGAATTTCTTCCAATTACTCTTCATTCAATTGTTCTACCATGACTTTCTCTATCTTGTCGCTGCTCCAGTCCCACCATGCTTCTTCATTAAACACCATGTTCCTACTTATCGGTATCTTGTTTGTGAGAGGGTTTACAAGCTTGTATGCTTTGAATTCCTAATAGTATCCTACAAAGATACACTTCTCTGATTTGGAATCCAGCTTCTTCCGGTGACGAGAGTTAATCATGACGTACGCTGTGCTCCTAAATATTTGGAGATGACAAGCACAAGGTTTAATCCTCGTCAAGGCTTGAATTGGTTGATGCTCTATTAAGCAAGTACATGGCCTTTACAACAGCCTCTTCCCATATCGAGTATGGAAGATCTTTGGCCTTTAACATGCTTCCGGCTATCTCCACAACGGTCCAATTTCTCCATTTAGTGACATCATTCTATTCCGGCGTGTAGGGAGCAGTCAGCTCTCTTCGGATGCCATTAGTTCTCAACCTTTGTTAGTTCTCAAGGTATTGAGGGTGAATTTAGTCTTCTTCTCCACCATTGTTCTGAATTTTAGAAAGACTTTAAACACCTAAGATTTTAGCTTGACGAAGTACAGCCAGCTTAACCGAGTGTGATCATTAGTGAAAAGAAGAAAGTGCAGACTTCCTCCCAACAATTAGTCCCCATCAACCCACAGAGATCCGCATGAACAAGCTCGAGTGAAGAAGAGGCTCTCCACGCTTCTTCATGTGGGAATGAAACTTTCACAGTTTCCCGAGAACACAGTTTCGCATGCACTTTCTTGTGTTGATTCGTGGTAAGCCTTTAACCAAGCTTCTCTAATTTAGATTTTGCAAAGCTTGAAAGTGAAGGTTGCCCAACCTTACTGCCCAGTTGTCAGGGTCCTTTAACCCTTAAAACATAGCCTTTTCACCAGTCATGTGGTTTGAACACCCACTATCAAGTATCCGAACGTCTTTCTGATCCGGTTCCAAGCCTCCTCTGGCAATGAATAGTTCTTATTTCTCATCATCATCAGCAACAGTGGTTTTCTTCTCTTGAAGCAGGCTCTTCATCTTCACTCTCCACCATTCGTAGTCTACTTCGTTCAAGATTGGAAGGCCAGGGTGCGAGGCGTTGGGGAGAGATGTGTTTCTTGCCATTTTCCAGGCTCTGATACCAGTGTTGGTTTAATTGAGACCAAAGGTTGAGAGTGAAGTCCAATGAGAGAAAGAACAAGAGAAAAGGCGGGTTTTGGTTTGAAGCAAAGAATTAAGTTTGTATTCATATGCTAACTTGCTTAAAAGTTAACTCAATGCATGGTCTTTATATAGACCATGCACATAGTTCCAAGCATCGTTACAAGAGGAAAAAGTAAAGACAGAACATAGCTTCCACGCATGTACTTTAACTGATTTTAATTAAAATGATTGTATTGTTCATTGACACAGTAATTGGGATTCACCTTCGTCATCTTCTCAAGCTCCATCACCGTGTCCTTGTTTAGAAGTTAGCCACATTAGAGCTTGAGAGATTCATTGTCTACAGACTCTAATCAGCTTCAATAGTAAGCCCATACCCATGAACAAACTTAAATTGACTTACTGACCACTAACTTAAACTAAACATCAACTAAAATTTTCTTCGTTGACTGCCACATAGACTGCGACGAGTACAACTTTCAATCTACTCCAACAAACTTGCCATACACTTTGAAGCTCAAGTTGCCATCTTTGACATTAGGATTGAAGCTAGAGGTGGCGGTAGAGTGAACATCCATATAGCCATCAGAGCTAAGGAATGTGAAAAGAGACTGAGCACCGATTATGCCTGAGACAATGGGATTAAGAGCCCCTGCAATCCGGCCAATGAAGGAGATGGAAGCACTGTAGGCAACATTGATAATGGTGTTGTCCAGGAGGTAGGTCCAATGGAGAATGAAGCCGAGTATTGAAGGCTGTTGCAAGAGGAGTGGTCGTGGTTTCCGGAGAAGGTGTCGTATAGGTTGGTCTAGGCAAGGGATAGAGAGATTTCGGCAAGGAGAAGGGGAATGAACGGGGTGGCCTTGGATAGGGAAGGGAATGGGAGTTTGGGGGGATTAGGTGATGAGAAATATAGGCCTTTTATGGAGGGGGAAGCATTGAAGAAGGAAAACAAAAGCGATGATCATGGCTAGGTCCAAGAGTTACCATGCGTCTTCAAACCTCAATGAAGAGTAATTTGTATTAGTGCAGTAGTACTATGTTCTTTGATGGATTTGGGTATTTGGGTTAACATGTGTGTGTGTGTGTGTGTGTGTGTGCTTGTGAGCACATTAACTATTATAAGGAAGAAGGCCGTGGAAGAATTACGGAGAGTTGTGTGGAGCGGGGTTCATGTCCTCTTCTTTTTGTTGTATATAATTGCACCAAGTATGGCAACTTGAAGGTGTTATAAGAGGTTTTGAAGAAAGAAAACAGAGAACAAAGGAAGAAAAGCTTGTAAACTTTGTTGAAAAAGGAGTTTGAATTGCTTGACGTGAAAAACATATACAAGGGATGGTCACTATATAGATCATGCACACATATTCGTGCACACGGAGACAATCTAAAATGTACATGAGTTACATGATAATACAATGCTTAACGCCCTTTGAGAGGTTTATATTAACTTGATTTCATTGTTCACAAACAGAGTGAGGTTTGATGAACTCTATTAAGCCAGTCTTCATCATGCTTTTGAGCTTTATTCATGCGGTCTTGGTTCTACCTCAAGCTGCCCTAGGATGTGAAGATTCAGAGCATCTACAACCTCTAATCAACTTCAACACGCCCCTTGATTGAGAGCTGTGAACTTCGAGTTCACTTTTGTGCTAACAGTGACTTACTGCATACATATGCTAATCGTTGCTTTGATCTGCAAAATTCCAAATTGATAATTCCGTTTGTGACCAAATTTCTCAGGAAATGGAACTTAAGGTCTATGTGCTTCGTTCGGCTATAAAGTGCTAGATTTTTAGCTATGAAAATGGCTAACTTGTTGTCACACAGGATGTGGATTGCGCCATCCGTGGTTACTCCCATGTCATGCAGCAACCTCTGAAGCCAAAGAGCTTAACAAGCTGTTGTTGATGCCGTGATGTACTCCGCTTTGGTTGTGGAGACTGTGACGACCTCCTGCTTCTTTGAACACCATGTGATTGCACCAAAGCCCAGCATGAATACGCTCCCGGAGGTGCTACACCTATTGTCAACTAAACTAGCCCAATCATTGTCAGAGTATTTAGTCAGTGTAAATTGCTGCTTAGCTTTATATCAAACTCTGTAATCTATGGTTCCGGACACATATCTTAATATATGTTTTACGGCTCCGAGATGTTGCATTGTTGGTTGGCTCATAAATTGTGAGACAACACCTACAACAAACACCAAATCAGATTGAGTGTGAGTGAGATAGATTAATCCTCCTCCTATGCTTATGTATCTTGGAGCATCTGCATAGCCAAATCCATCGAGCTAATGAATTTTTTTCATTTGAGTTCATGGGAGTTGAGAGAGGTCGACAATTCGTCATCTCATGCTTCTTCACTAGATCATTGCATACTTCTTCTGTGTTGCTGTGATTCCCTTCACTCCATGCCTTATTTCCAATCCTAGGAAGTAGTGTAAAGCCCCTAGGTCTGTCATCTCAAATTGCTTCATCATCTAAACTTTGAAATCTTCTATTAACTTTCTGCAAGAACCCATATAGATTATGTCGTCTACTTAAAGACGCACAAGCATCACCTGATCTGATTGAGTTCGTTTGTACAGTGTGGGGTTCATTTCCGTTTCTCTGGAAACCTTGGAGTAGAAAGTATTCATTCACCTTGCTGTACCAGACTCTTGGAGCTTGGCTTAGCCATACAGGGCCTTGTTTAGTTTGCATATAAGTTGTTCCTTTCCCGACACATTAAAATCTTCAAGTTGTTAAACAAATACAATCTCTCAGAGTTCTCCATTGAGGAAAGCAGGACTTTACATTGAA
Source organism: Dioscorea dumetorum (assembly GCA_902712375.1). NCBI lineage: Eukaryota > Viridiplantae > Streptophyta > Magnoliopsida > Dioscoreales > Dioscoreaceae > Dioscorea > Dioscorea dumetorum. The sequence goes on along the minus strand of CACTHL010000105.1, from coordinate 410,066 downwards.
TTGGAATACAGTCCACTTGCGTTGAGCTGCTATAGTAAGGAATTGAATATGTGTATATTTAGAATTTTTCTAAAACAGTTTTTTTAATAAGTGTTTACATAACTATATTTTTATAAGTATGTGTATATATATACACACACGCATAGCATAAAGTGATTCTTACATTAAAAGAGTGTTAGCCTTCAGTTGGTATATTGGTATATATAGTCCAACAGTGAATAGTAATTTATCCATTTTATTATAAAATAAAATAAGATAGTCAAACTAAAAGTAAAATAATAAATTTGATGTGTAGAATAGTAATCACACAAGATAAACTGTCACATTTCTGTCAAGGATCTCTTTTCATTTGTTCTTCTTGAAAGAAACTTTCCATTCAATTGATGACATCGGTTAATCTTCGATATTCATGTGTTCATTTTTGTGACTAATCTTTGTGACAAAGTCAAGGTTTTTTGTCTAAATTTGGTGACATCTCTTTGTGACATTAATTTCATTCTTAAAGACTAGGATCATTTTAAGGGCGGCAAGAAGATCAACTCAATGATGTCCATTTCTCTCTCACTCTTTTTTTTTTTTTTTTTCTTTTCACTTTTTATTCTAGATGCTCTCCTTTTATACAAGTGAACAAAAAAACATCTATATTTTGGATATAACATCCAATAATATTGTTTGTCCGCAAAAGGTTTTTTTATTATCTATTTTGAGAAAAATTTGTCAATCCTCCTAAAGGCCATTAGATTGTTCATTAAAGTCACTGATGTGGCATTAATTAATATAAAATATTATTAAAATATTATAAATAATAATTTTTTAAATTCTAACAAAATAAAAAAAATAAAATATTATTAAAAATGTCAAATATTTTTTATTTTAATACTTATATATTTTATTTTATTAAATAATTTCTCTAATTCTACAATAATGGGTTATATACCACAAAAACAATTAATCTTCTAATTTATTTATCATAACTAAGCTTTGATGGATAGCTATAAAATTAATAAGATACATTAGAATTTAAATTCTATTGTGATATATAATCCATTGTTATATTATTAGAGAAATCATTTAATGAAATAAATAAATATAAATATAAACATAAAAATCACTCCTTTTAAATTATCATATATTATTATTTTATTTTAAATATTGTGAAATTTTTAATAACATTTAATTTTTTTATTTTTAATAAAATTTTAATAATGCTTTGTAATATTTAAATATTATTTAATACTAAATCAACAACTCTAATAGAAAACTTAACGGACGTTAAGGGGAGGAAGGAATTGTTTTCAAAATAGATAATAAAAAGATAAATTAAAGGTTTCACTATAATAGAGAGACTAAATAGAGTGGTATATCTATATTTGGTTTATCATTAGCTGATCAACATTTATACATAGCCCTTTAATTTAGAAGCTGAATACCTTTTAGTGCAGTATTTATTTTTAGAAAAAAACAAAAGTAATGGTGCAATATCTTGATAAAGGATTAAGATATCAAGGAATAATCCTTAAAACCATTGTCATATGTGTGCGTGTGAATGCTCATATGATATATTATAGAGAGTGGACGTCTATGATACACTCGTTAAAGGAATTAAATAAACAAATATTAAAAATGATTTGATCTCATATTTGGTTTTTTTATTTTTATTTAATATAGTTTATTGGGTTACGGAGAGGAAATGGTTCTTGTTGGTTGATTGTGGGGGTAGTTGATTTTTCTCATTGTTTTATTATTGCATATGTAATGTGGGGGTACTTGAATAGTAATTAGGTTTTAGACTTTATTTTATTTATTTATTTTTCTAGAACAGATTTTACCTGCATAAATCATTTTATTTGTTTAGAGAAAGCTACATCTTTCGTTTTTAAACAAGTGACGCTTTAAGAAGAAAACTTTATTTGTAAATAGATATTTTTTATGGTTGTTTTAATAGATAGACTTTTACATTTATCTACCAATTTCTTCATTTATAAAGTGAGCAAAATGTGTTATAGAGTAATAACAAGAACTTTTTTTTTTATAAAAGAGTATTTTAATTAAATACTCACTACTATTAAATGGTTTTTTTAATTAATCATAGTGCTACAACTTTAAATAGCACTTATTTAATAGCAGAAAAAACATCCCTTTTCAAACTTTAATTGTTAGAATGACATAAGTTATATGATTTTTTTAAATTTAAGCAGGAATGAAATAAATTTTTTGTGAGAGTGCATTTAATTTATTTTAGTATATCATGAGAGTTTATATCTAATATTATTATTCATCGACAATAAATAATATTTTTACTAGAAAAAATAGATTATAACATAAAGCAATTAATTAAAAGCACTGACATGACATCAGTTTCTAGTGTGGCATAATGAGAGTTTGAATTTTTGTTAGAGAAAAAAATTAAGGATGATGTTGAACCCCTTTTATGTGCATCAACTAGTTGAAAACACTTCAAAGTAAATCATAGAGATAATAACACCAATATATATATATATATATATATATATATATATATATATATATATATATATATATATATATATATATATATATAAGTCGGAAAACTAAAACAATTGATGAACTCTGAACACCCACAAACCTACCGATCATGATTTAAAGACGTTTCCAACATTATTCACTGAAAATCACTACTACTAATCAACACCTCATGAGAGCAAATCAATGCTCCCGGCCGACTTAACATGATCACCGGTCGTCAGGTGCTGCGCCGGCAGTCCACTGCTCAACGGCCCCGCCTGCCAAACTTGATTCACAGTGGTGCGATTCCCGGGCAACTCCAACGTTGCAAAGATGGTCATCGTCGCATTGAATAACTCTCCTGACTTGCTATACACCTTGAAGCTCAAGTTGCCATCTTTGACATCAGGATTGAAGCTAGATATAGCGGTAGAGTAAACGCGCACGGCGCCATCGGAGCCGGGGAAGGCGATAAGAGACTGAGCACCGATCATGCCCGAGCCGGTGGGATTGAGAGCCCATGCGACCCAGCCGTCGGAGGAGATGGGAGCACGGTAGGCGACGTCGATAGTGGCGTTGTCCGGGTGGTAACTCCAGTGGATAGCGGCGCCGAGGTATGGAAGAGTGTTGCAGGAGGTGTAGTTGCGGTTTCCGGAGAAGGTGTCGGAGAGGCAAGTTTGGGTAAGGGATGGAGAGATTCCGGCAAGGAGGAGGAGCAGTAGGAGGAGGGGGATGAAGTGGGTTCCCATGGATGGAGGAAAGGTGGGAGCTTGGGAGAGATTTTAAGAATAAAAATGGGAGTTTGGATGGATTGGGGGTGGAGAAAGGTTGTATGGCTTTTATAGTAGGAGAAGCAGTCATGGACGGCAGCTACATATGTTTTTGTGCCTCCCACAAAATTTTTTTAAAGTTTTTTAATATATATATTTATATAATAATTAAAAAAAAAAACTAAGTTGACTTCACAAAATTAAAAAGTTAGGGTCAACCAAGCTCCGTCTACAAAATTAAAATTAAAAAAAATAGTATCATTGAACTTCTGCAAATGAAAAAATGATGTATTTTTTATGTATTTTCAGGTAATATATATGGTTTATATTAATAACGTTTTTGTTTACTTGTACTTCGTATAATGGTTTAACTATGATTGTTATATATAGATAAACATGTTTGTATATAGTACAAATGATAATATTGTACTTATTGACCACACATCATAAATTTTCTAGCTCCGCCACTGCAGAAGCACTGATCAAAAAGAAGATGATGAAGAAGAAGAAGAAGAAGAAGAAGAAAAAGAAGAAGAAGAAGATGGTGATGATCATGAGTTTTAGGTGTGTTGATGTGCTAATTTTATAGTTACCAATCTAAAATTGGATTGCTAAGAGATTTACTGTGGCTAATTTATAAATTCAACTTCAGCTATAACCAACTTTATTATAACGGAAAAGTATATATTATGAGATAAGGGATTGTTGACTAAGTGATTACATGGAGGCTTTTACTTTTTTAAAAGAATAAAAATAAAAATAAAAATTATTTTGATACTTGTTATTGCGTATAAGTTTAGAGAAAATTACTGATTAGTTCTCCATGAACTTTTAGACTCTTTCCAATCAATCCTATAAGTTTTCTAACTTTTCAATCACTTTGCTTTTAATTTTTTTTATCTACCGGTTATAGTTCCATCTAGATGTTATGGGGTAATTTTCACTCAAACTCATGTATGCATACACATACAAGCTAAACAATTAAGTGAAAGGACACATACGAAATTGGTAATCTAATTCAAAGACACAACTTTCCTATGTTTTTGGGGGCCAAACCAGTAGATAAAATCCACTAAAACAGGATAATAAATATGAATACAAAGCTCTCACTCATCATCACAAAAGTAGACAAGAACCATCTCTAGATTGCTCAATGTCTATTTTCTCACACACATACTAGAGTCTCTCACTCTAGTGGCTCATCCTAACTCTCATAGCATGGTCTCTTATAGAGACGTTTTCACGTCTCAAATACAGCGTAATTCTTTTTTGAGTCTTCACGGTTTCCCAACTTAGACACATTTTAAACTTGGACGCCACACCTCCAATTGTAATTGAGCGTGCAACGCGGCCCACCTGCTGATCCTGATTGAGTTTTAGTTTCCGTTGTAACGTAACCTCACAACACTCCAACCATTTCGATTGTGCCAGTCCAAGTAGAATGCAATTGAATCCTCTTCATCTCAAAACCTGCTAACAACTAGCTTGCTTCCTTACATCATATCAGCAATGCCCTCTTCAAAGGTTGCGTCACTTGTGGCTTGTCTCAATCTCACTAAAGATAGTTTTCAAAAATTTTCAAATCTTCTTTCCAAATTTGATTTTTTTTTTATCTAAGTTTGGTATTCACAATCTTCAAACTTGATCTTCATTCATCTAAGTTTGATTCTTCCATTGTTGTGTTACCAAACTTGATTTTTATTCATCCAAGTTTAGTTCTTCACAATCTTTCAAACTTGATTTTCATTTATCCAAACTTGGGTTTCAATTTTCTCTAAATATAATAGTGTTTCCAAACATATCCACCCATAAATAGCTTCAATCTTTCCTCAAATTTGAGCTTCAAATGGTTGTGCTAAATATGATACATTTCTTCATTTGGTTTGTCTTCATAGGGTCACGAGATTTTCTTTGGTTGCTCTTACCTCTAGTAGTTTGTGTCTTCATTTAGGTGCCGTTTGGTTCGGAAGTGAATTGTCGAAATAGTGAAAGTCTGGAAGTTGCCCTTTCATGCTTTTTATATTTATTTAATTAAATCATATGATTTAATTAAATGATTTAATTACTTTATTACGATGATAATAAATAATTTATTTATTAAATTAAAATTTTTGCCCATCACATAATTAATTTAATACCATGATATTAAATTAAATTAAATCGGTTAATATATTATGCTTAATTATTAATTAGTGAAAGTAATTATTTAATTATTTTATTACCATGGTAATAATTATTTTATTTATCATTGAAAAATATTGTAAAGTGGGATGAAGTGGGAGGCTGAAGTGGTGACTTCGGGACTTTTCCAGCTGAAGTCAGACACCGAAGTGGCCGAACTCAGAAGTTGTCACATCATCACTTCCGGGTTCAAATCAGTGAAACAAACATACTGAAGTGGGCTGGAAGTGATCACTTCGGCCACTTCGGTGAAACAAACAGCCCCTTAGCTTCACACAAAACAAGATTTTAAATTATCTTGCCATCCAAATAGTTGATCTTTCATGATTGATTTATTTACCAAAGATAGATTGTATCTTTATTTAATTTATTTTACCCTTCAAAAGAGATCTTCCAAATTGATTGCATTTGCTAAAAATAACTCCTCCAAAAATTTTTTCATACCATCATGTCTTCATGTGCCACATTATCAAAGTTGTCATGTTATCATTAAATGATACTAATTGTAGAGCCTAAACTCTAACACTACATAATCTTTATTATGTTGATAAATTTTTTTAAATATTAAAAACACCCTTTCATCGTCATCGGAGTTGCCATGATCTGAGATCAATGCCAGTGCAACACCGCCGTACCAAGCTCCAAGCACACTAGCATATTCGTTTCCTTGCATTAGTATGGTCCCCGGCCCACCGCTGAGTAAAGTTAGTGGTAATGTTATGATTTTCATTTAAGTTAAACTTAAAAATAAAACTATCCGTGTTTTAGAAATACAGTAAATTTGAAGGACTTTTTCAAAATAATTGAAATAGTTAATGGTTTTTTAATTTTTAAATGATTTAAATGATTTATTTATAAATTTAAAGTTAGAAAAATGAGAATAGGCTATATTTGTTGTCATTTGTATTGGTGGAAACTTCCAATTTGCCCTTACATGTCAAACAAAAGAAAAAATTTCTTGCTTCACACACCCATACTGTGAAGTTGGGCCGGCGGAGCCCACCGGCCACGCAGTCAAGGCAGGCTAGCCCGTGGCCGGCCGAAACCCATAATTTGGAGAGGCAACGTGGGCCAACCACGCAAAATGGTGGGCTCCCAAAATACCAACCCAACCCATTTGAATTGTGGGTTGGGAGGACCAGCCCAAGAGAAATATAAAAAAACTAAAAAAGTATTATATTTCATATTCTCATATATTAATATATTTAATATAACCTCCTATATAATAAAAAAAATAAACATACATAAAAAACATCCATTAAAATGTTTTTCATCTGGCTCTCCTTTTAAGACATGAGGTAATTAAATTAATTATAATTCATCAACCATCACATCATTAAAATCTTCTTCTTCTCCATTTGCTCCTTCCGTTTTATCTTCATCAATAGCCTCAAGAATGTTGGATCAGATATAATTGTTTTAATATTTGTTCCATCTTCATTATCTACATAAAAGATACACAAATATAGAAGTTAGTTAAAAATTAGATTTAAAATAAACTATTATTTCAATATTCCAACTAAGCAAATAATGTAAATAATTATTTGTAAGTGAACTTACCATTATTATAACCATGCAAAATTGATGGTGAAATTTGAAAATAAGTATGGAGTATCTGGTTATTTGGCCTTTTTTCCATCCTTTTTAATTTCTTTTTTGTTTTTTAAATTTTTTATAGAAACCCCTCTATAAACATATATTTACTTTGCTTCACTTGCTTACCTTTTGTAATTAATTTTTTAAATTTTAAATTTTTTATAAATTAAAGGGCGGACTAGCCCTCCCAAAACTAACCCACTATTCCCAAACCCATGATAAAAACCGGCTGGCCCATTTAGGCCTGTCTTCAAACAGGCTTACAAAAGACTACCCCAATCCATTTATTTTAATTGGCGAAGCACGCTGGTATCGTGGGTGAAGCCCAAATTGACAGCTATATATATATATGCATGGAAAATTGAGAATGAGCAATTTCATAAAATTATTGAAGTAAGAAGTTTGGGATAACTAGTGATGATTTTTTAAAATTTTCAAAGTTGTAAATTAAATTCTTAGAAGTTTTGAATTTATCAAAATGTAGAAAAATTGTGTAAAAAACCATAAGCATTACACCTTATAGTGCATATTAAAATATTTTTTTCACATTTACAATATATATATATATATATATATATATACCCTGCAAAAAGAAACTTTCTTTTTGGGTAAAGTTCCTGCTATCATGCAACCTCAAAAATAAATAAATAAATGAGTTTCCCGCTTGTTATGAGTTAGTAATAAGTGAGAGGTTGAGTACTGATCAACTTCTTTTTCTAATATTTGTTAGAAGTGAATGGCTTTTTCACCTTATCTTAACAAAAAAAAAATATTACATTAAATCTGAAAATAAAATGTATTTTTTATAAATATTATAACAAAAATATTAAAATAATAATTTAAAAATAAGTAAATATACATTGGGGCTGTTTGGTACGGAAGTGATTTTCTGAAGTGGTGAGTTCCTGGAAGTGTATAGTTCAGTTGGAAGTGTAGACTTTTGTGTGTTTGGTTGTTACTGGAAGTGTCATGTCAGTAACCACTTGAAGTGAAATCTGGAAGTGGCCTCCCTTGTAATATTTGTGATTAAAATTAATTTATTAAATGGTTAGTCCGCCCCTTTAATTTATTAAATATAATTTTTAAATATTTAATAAATTAATTTATTTTTTTTTGAGAAATTATTAAATTGTTTTATGTTTTAGATTTGTTATTGTGTTTAAAATTTTTATTATTAATTATTTTAATTTCATTATGATATATATATATATATATATATATAATTTCAAAGTATGATTTTATTAAAAAATTACATGAAATAAATAAGTGAATTTAACCTTTTTTAATTACATTAAATGACTTTATTAAAAAATTACATGAAATAAATAAGTGAATTTAACCTTTTTTAATTACATTAAAAAATTGATTAATTATTATTTTAAAGATATGGCAATTTTTATTAATTATTTTTATAAAATGGAAGTGAGTGGCTGAAGTCCCCACTTCAGCCCTTTTTTGGGCGAAGTGGGATGGGGAAGTGGGGGTTATTCTGAAGTGTCTTGTCAACCATTTCAGGCCCAAATGAAGCCAAACAAACAGTCGGAAGTGGTGCGGAAGTCTCCACTTCCGCCACTTCCCCCCCCAAATGAAGCCAAACAAACAGGCCCAATTATATGGTTACATATTTAAAATGATAAATGCTTAGACTTGCACTTCGTAAAAAAGTATAAAAGATATTTTACCCATTTTTCAATCTTTATTATATGATAATAATAGGCAGTTAACTGGTTTGAAAATTATTTGTTTCTGTGCTTATCAAAAATTAAAATTAAAATCAAAATTAATTAAAATATAAATTATTTACACGGGATGTGTCTTATCGCTATAATTATGTATTTGTCTTATTTCTCATATGCATGGGCGGAAGGAAGAGGGCCACTGGTGGGCTTGAGCACCATGCACTTTCCCCATATATAAACATTTATATTGTGCTTATATTCTTATAAAAATAAATAAATTATTTGGTTGTTCACAAATGTTTTTTTGTATTCTTATTTTGGTTATGGAGCTATAAAAAACTTCAATTTGATCACTAACATTAGCGTTTTCTTTTAATTACTTCACTCACATCAACGACGTTATCTTGATAATGCCATGGACTGCCATTTTACCTGCAACATGTTAATTTTTGATAACTTAATAAGTCTCCCACTCCAATTGTTGATGCGGCATTAATTCCAAGTCAGCCAATAACTCTTCACGGGATTATCTTTTTCCTTGCAACTAAAGTGAGAAGAACTTATCAAGTCAACAAAGATTGACACATATTGGCAAGTCAGGTGGCAATTCATGTTAGTATCATGGTAATGCCATTAACATGAGTGACTCAATTGGAAAAAAGTTAGTGACTCAATTCAAATTTTTATAGTGCAATGACCAAAATAGGAAAACACGAAAAATTTTAATAGCCAACCAAGTAGTTTACCCTAAAAAACTAAACTTTTGCATGAGTTAAATGTTGAGATTACTAAGAAATTATTCTAAAGAAAGAGAGATTTTTGGAAGGAATTCACTTTTTGTTATTGAATAGAAAGCAAATAGACTATTAAAATAGCAATACATAGCAAAACAGAAATTACAAAAACAAGGAGCTGCTAACAGAACTCTAACTAATTCCTATTCTAAAGCAAAGTCTCCCACATAAATTGGGATTTTATTTGACTAATTCCTAACAATTCCTCCCTTAAACTAAATTCTTTAACACAAAGAACTTAGTTTACATTGCTCTCTGCACATACTCCAAGCATTGCACGCAGCTTCAAGAAAATATCAAGCTTGAGAGGCTTTGTCATTATATCAGCAATCTGTTCAGTAGTGGTACAATGAACCAGTTTTATCACTCCTGCCTGTGTGAGCTCTCGAAGAAAGTGAAAACGTACATCTATATGCTTGCTATGCCCATGCATTACTGGATTTTTTGATAACTTGATTGCAGAACTACTGTCACACTGAATAGTTATAGACTCTTGCTCAGTTTGATCAAGTGTCATTAGCAACCTCTTTAACCAAACAGCTTGACAAGAACATGATGCCGCTGCGATGAATTCTGCCTCTGTGGTCGACAAACTTACAATTAGTTGCTTCTTTGAACACCATGAAACAGCTCCAGACCCAAAAAGGAAGACATTTCCAATTGTACTTTTCCTATCATCCAGGTCACTTGCATAGTCACTATCAGTGTATGCTACAAGTTTATCACTTCCTCTCTTGTAGAAAATTCTAAACTCAGTAGTTCCTCGCAAATATCTCAACACCCTCTTTGCTAGTTGTAAATGGAGCTGAGTAGGATTCTCCATATATCTACTTAAATGACTTACAGTAAACATCAAATCTGGACGAGTCGAAGTGAGATACATAAGACAACCCACTATTTGCATGTAATACGTTTTATCCACCTTAGTCCCTCCTTCATCCTTACAAATCTTAAAGCCAGGAACAATTGGAGTTTGAACTGAATTGCTTTCATTCATCCCAAAACGTTGTAACATCTCCTCTGCATACTTCTTTTGACAAATAAAGATCCCACTAGATTTCTGCAAGACTTCAAGACCCAAAAAATACTTCATTTTGCCGAGATCAGTCATGTCAAACTCAAGCATCACCGAGTTCTTAAACTCAGTAAACATCAACTCGTCATTTCCTGTAAACAGAAGATCATCAACATACAAGCTTACAATAAGCATGCTGCCCTTTTTGTTTTGTTTAACAAAAAGTGTATGCTCATAGTCACATTTTTTAAAGCCTTCCTTAATAAAATATGCTTCAATACGGCTGTACCAAGCACGCGGAGCCTGTTTAAGCCCATAAAGAGCTTTCTTTAACCTGTACACCTTTTCTTCTTTCCCTCTCTGTACATAACCACAAGGTTGCTCAACAAAGACATCTTCAGCTAGTTCTCCATGTAAAAAGGCAGACTTCACATCTAGTTGATGTATAGCCCACCCCTTTTGTGCTGCAAACGAAATCACCAATCGTACAATCTCCATACGAGCTACCAGAGCAAATACTTCTGTGTAATCTACACCATACTGCTGGGCATATCCTTTCACTACCAGCCTTGCTTTAAATTTGTCGACTTCTCCCTTCTCATTTAGTTTAGTCTTGTAAACCCATTTTACTCCAACTGTTTTAGCTCCTTTTGGTCGATCAATTAGTTCCCAAGTGCCATTTTTCTCAATCGCCTCAATCTTAGCATCCATTGCATTTCTCCAGCTTTCACTCTTCACAGCTTCTTCAAAATTAATTGGATCAGCACCAACAGTATACGATGCAAAGAATGCTGAGTAAAAAACAGCCTCTTCATCAGACAACCCTTCACCAGACACATAGTCTCTTAGCCAAGCTGATTGCTTCCTATTCCTCCCTTCCACATGACCTGGAGATTCTTCTTGATTAGTGGCAAGAGACTCCTCTAGCTGTGCAACAACATCATCCTCTACAAGAGATTCCAAGTGTGCAATAGAAACATCTTCTACATGAGATTCTATAGAGGTATCCTTTGCATCATCTTCCCATTCTAGCTCACACAAAATAGTTGACTCATGCTGTTTGTCCCATTCCCATTCTTCACTTTCTTCAAAAACCACGTCTCTGCTTACTATAATCCTTTGTGATAAAGGATCATATAATCGGTATGCTTTTGATTCTTCGCTGATTCCGAGTAAAACACACTTCAAACTTTTCTTATCTAGTTTGGATCTCGAGTTATCAGGTACATGAGCATATGAAACACAACCAAAAATTCTGAAATGTTGGACTGATGGCTTGCTTCCACTCCAGGCTTCTTCAGGTGTTTTGTCCTTTACTGCTAGCGTTGGACTACGATTCAACACGTGCACAGCCCAATTTACTGCTTCTGGCCAGAAAGTTTTGGGCACCCTCTTTTCAGACAGCATGCTACGAACCAAATTCATGATGGTCCGGTTCTTCCGTTCTGCAACACCATTTTGCTGCGGTGTATATGCAGCTGTCAATTGTCTTTGCACTCCATGCTCATCGCAGAAATTATTGAATTCTCGAGATGTAAACTCTCCACCACGATCCGTGTGCAGCCCTTTTATAGGCTTATCTGTTGCTTTCTCAACATGTATCTTGAAACTTTTGAAAACAGTAAAAGCCTCTGATTTTTCTGCCAAAAAATAAACCCATGTTTTTCGGCTGAAATCATCAATAAAAGTGATTAAATACCTTTTCTCGCTATTCGAGGCTGGTTTGATTGGTCCGCATATGTCAGCATGAACAAGCTGCAGAATTTGTTATGCTCTCCAAGAACTTCTCATCGGAAATGATTCCCGATGTTGTTTCCCCGCCAAACAATCTTTACACAGCTTAGATGGCGGCTTAAGTTGTGGTAAACCTTCTACCATTTGTTTTTGTTGCAGAGTTTGTAAGCCTTTAAAGCTTAAGTGCCCAAACCTGCAATGCCACAGCTGTGCTATATTTTCTGTAGCTGTGTTAAAACAAGTGGGTGCTGCAGGCAAAGAGATGGCATGCAAAATAAACATCCGATTTGTAGTCATATTAGATTTCATAATTAGACCTTTGTCAGGGTGATATATTTTGCATTGCCCTTGTTGAAATAAAATGCTTAGCCCCTTTTCTTGTAACTGTCCCAAACTCAGCAAATTGTTCTTCAATTCTGGAACATAAAAAACTCCTGAGATGATGCTAATAACTCCATCAATATCAAGTCTGATGTTACCTTTCCCATTAACCACCATGTTTGAATTATTTCCTAGCTTCACTGAATCAGAGAACTTTTCATCAAACTCAGAAAAATATTCTCTTTTTCCACACATATGATTACTGCAGCCAGAGTCAAGAAACCATATGTCTGTTTTTTCTTGCTCCTTTTCTTCAAAATAGGCCATCAACAATATGTGTTCTTCACTATCCTCTTGACTTTCAGCAAAATTTGCCATCCCTTTCTTGCATTCCCACTGAAAATGTCCAAGTTTGTGACAAGCATAACATTCCACCATTGCTTTATCAACACTTTGTCTACTTCTTCCACGACCTCTACCTCCAAAACTCCCACGCCCTCTTCCTCTGCTAGCATTTTGGCTTCCATGACTCACCTTCAGAGCATGTTCTTCATGGACAGTTTTACTCATGCGTTGTTCATGCACAAGCAAACTACTTTGCAGCTCATCAATCGACATCATACTCGTATCCTTTGATTCTTCGATTGAACACACAACATAATTAAATTTTTCTGTCGTTGACCTTAAAATCTTTTCAACAACAACAAAATCCTTTATATCTTCACCATTGGCTTTCATCTTGTTGGTGATGACAAGAACACGAGCAAGGTACTCGTTTACTGATTCTCCTTAATTCATCTGAGCAATTTCAAACTCCTTTCTCAAAGCCTGGAGATGAGCACGCTTCACTCGAGTTGTTCCTTCATATTTCTTCTTCATAGAGTCCTAAATACTCTTTGATGTATCTTTGTTAATTATTGTTTCCAAAATGGAACGATCTAAAGCCTGAAACAAATAGTTCTTAGCTTTAAGATCTTTCAATTTCTGCTCTTCATAGATTTTCTTTTGCGCCTCCGTCAGAGTGACACCTTCTGCTGCTGCAGAGACTTCATTTTCTACCACACCCCAATACTCCTTTGATCGAAGAAAGTTTTCCATAAGCATCGCCCAATGACTATAGTAACCATCGAATCTCGGCACTGCTGGTTGAACAAAAGCACCCTCTGTAGCCATTGTCGTTGCCTCAATCTTCAGAAGACTGCTGCTTCTACTAGCCCCTTGGGAGGCTCTGATACCAAATGTTGAGATTACTAAGAAATTATTCTAAAGAAATAGAGATTTTTGGAAGGAATTCACTTTTTGTTATTGAATAGAAAGCAAACAGACTATTAAAATAGCAATACATAGCAAAACAGAAATTACAAAAACAAGGAGCTGCTAACAGAACTCTAACTAATTCCTATTCTAAAGCAAAGTCTCCCATATAAATTTGGATTTTATTTGACTAATTCCTAACATTAAAGTCATTTGGTTCAAGTGGTTGGTGAGTAATATTAACATAAGTCCCTTGTGTGACATTTGAAGGGGTGAGTTTAAATTCTGTTGGTAGAAAATAATTCGAATGTGATGCCGCATTCCCACTTATGTGTGCCTCACATAATGAAGGTGATCTTGATGCAATAACTCATGCATGTCGGTCCCTTAATAAGTGTGTTAGAGACACTAACAAAAATGCTTATCGCTCTTGGAAAAAGGGAAATGTATGGAAAAATTGATATTTAACTATTTTTAAAATGCTATTACGTTTATTTGAATCAGATTATTCATTTATGGGTTGTTTGTTTGACTGGATTTGAGGGGATTTGGATTTCCAAATCCCTGGAATTTAAAAATCCCATGTTTGTTTAGAGGGCTTTGAACATCCTTGGTATTTAAAAATGGCCGAATTCCAGAATCTTACTTGTGAAATCCTCTCACTAAAATATATAATTAATATAATGTTTAAGTTTTAAGTTTAATATTATATATAGTTCATCAAATTATTAATTTATAATTAAATTAATAAAATATTTGCATCTTATAGAAAATTTCTTTAAATACAAATATTAATTTATAGTTGCTATATTATATTATAATAATTATTTTACTTAATAATTAACTTATTATATTTTATTATAATAAATTAAATAAATATTAATTATATTAATTATCTATAATATTTGCATTTTGAGTTCATGTAGTTCATGTTTACATAAAATAAAATATACATTTTATGATATATATTAATCATTTATAATATCAGATGGGGGTAACCTTACCATAGGTGACCATAACATGTAATCCATGTAAAAATACATCAAACCAAACACATGTTTTCCAAATCCATATTTACAAATCTCTCAAACCAAACACAAATTTCTGTACTCCAGTATTACAAATACATCAAACCAAACACTGGATTTGACTTTCCTGAATTTTCAAATCCACTGGATTTTCAACTACATCTAACCAAACATTAAGAGACTATTACATATAATACTTTTTTTTTTTAAAGAGCCATTGATTTTTGCATAAAAAAGAGCTAAATTAAAAAATACCAAAGAATTCATAGCCCACTACCACTTGCTTTATTGTGAAAGGCATATGTTGCTGAAGCTCACGGCCATGGATGCAGTAATGACAAAGCCCACAGTCCATAACATTTGTTAAAAATAAAGAAAACTAAAGTCAAAATAAATAATAAACTTCATGGGTAGAATAGTAGTCGCACAAGATGAGCCTTATGACATTTCCTTTCAATGATCTCTTTTATTTGTTTTTTTTCTTCAAAGAAACCTTCAATTTAATTGCTGACATTGATTCATCATCTTCATATGTCTTCATTTTGGTGACTATTCATCTTTGTGACAAGTTCTATGGTTTGTATTAGGTGACTAATCTTTGTGACATATCAATCACACAAGACTAGGATTATTAATTTGAGGGTGACAAGAAGATCAACTAAATAATCTCAATTTTTATCTTTATTTTTCTTTGACCTTTTGTTTTACATGCCTCTCCATTTTTACACATTGAGAAAAATGATTTTTTTAATGTTATATATATATATATATATATATATATATATATATATATATATATATACATCCATATGTGTATGCCAAAGGGCCAGTGGCATGGCTTAGTGAGAGCACATGGGTTGGCTTGCATTGTCTCTGTGAGTTTGGCGCATATATATATATATATCATGTGATATATTATGCATTTATGATATATTATGATATACCCTTTTAATATATCATGTGATTTTTTAATGCATTTATGATATATTATGATATACCCTTTTAATATATCATGTGATTTTTTAATGCATTTATGATATATTAGGGAGAGTGGACGTATGTGATATATATGTAATTTTCACACGAAATACTTCTATACAAATGCTGCCTCATTAAAAGGGTTGCCAATGGATAAGCAGGTATGGTAGCGCATAAGTTATGGTGATTTATCAACCACTTAAAAATTTATTAATCTAGCTAGGTGTCACATGGCGATAAAAATTTTATCATGTGTATACCCAAAAGATTTTCAAAAACCAAACAGTCAACAATATTGTGAACAGAATCAAGGTCAAAAAACAGTGATGAACAATGTTACTATGGTACCACAGCACTCCTCCAACTTTACGGTTAGTCCATCACGGTTGTTGTGATAATACCATTTTACTACTAATGACTTGTTGAAGTCTAAAATATATTTTCATTTATATGCGTTTATTTTGGTTTTTATTATTTTTTTTTTTTTTATAGTCTATGAGGTTGTTATTGCCAGGAAATGGTAATTGTTGGTTGGTTAATGGGAAGGTAAGCGGATTCTCTTTTGGTTTTATTATGTGTACTTGTATTTGAGTTTATTTGAGGTGAATGTGGATTTTGGCTAATTAGGTTATTTTATTTATTTATTTATTTTTATATATAATATTTTTTATAAAAGTGAAAAGCATTAATTGCTCCATAAAAAGTTATTAAAGGACAAACATATACTAACCGCATTAATTGCGGTAGTTTTATAACACTCTACAAATTTATTATATGGGGTGGACAAACATCATAAATTTCGATTTACATAAATCATATGTTAATAAGTTTTTTGCATGGGAAATAGTTACTCCCTCGGTTTTCAAACAAATCATGTTTTAAGAAGAAAAGTTTTTTAATAAATATTGTTTTAGAAAAAAATGAAGTTTTTTATTTTTTCTTTTTAACGTTTTATCCTTATTTCAATAAAAAAATGCGTCATAATTATCAACAAATTTCATAATTCTTAAAGTGAGAGAAAAGTGTTGTGTTCGAGGAAATTAAAAGAGTAATAATTAGAAGTGCTCTTATATATATATATATATATATATGCTAGTGAAATACACTAATAATGTTCAAGAAGTTGTAGACGAAAAAAATAAAAGAGAGCTGGCACCCATAAGTTTTTGTCATTATGTATAAATTTGGAATGACATATTCCAAGGGCCAAAATGAAATGAATTATATATCTATATTTTAATATTTTCAAGTATGGAATGGAATATTATATGACTTTAATGTTTACAATTAGTTTCCTTCACGCAAACACAAGTGTCATACAGTAAATGCATAGAGTATTATTGTTTTCTGATCTTTTTCACCAGTAATTCCTTCATAATAGTGACCAGAATTTAATTTATTTTATTTTATTTTATTTTTGTTTAATTTAAAACTTGTGAGCTCATTAGTCCTGTTTCTATTAAATAGGTTATAAACATAAAGCCAGCACATGGTGCACTAACTTATAATTTCATATTAAAATAATTAAGTTTTGAAACATATACATCCATGCCAACATTAATTTAATCATCCACAAACATCCGTTTAATTATATATATATGATAAACAACATGAGAACCATCTAAACATGAAGAGGAAAATTAGATCATAACATAAGCCATAATATAAGTTTTACATAACTGAAAGGTCATAAAACAAAAACAATGATCTTTGAACATCCACAAACCTGTTCAGCATTTAGAGACCTTCTATTGTTCACTAGATTACTACTTGTTATTCATTCTCAATTCACCTCATTGCCATGCAAATTCAGAAGAAAGCTCTGCTTCCATAGAACACCCTTGTGCCGGTCCTCATTGATGCCGGTATCTTCTGTTCTGTCGATGAATTGCCGCTTTCCTTACTATTATTGTTGTTGTTGTCGTCGTCGTTGTTGATGTTGTTGTTCTCGATGTCCATCGGAAGTTTCATGCTTGCCAAAGATTCTTGCATTGCTTTCATGTACAAGTCGACGATGTCGTTTGGCATGACTGACTGCTCTGGTTCGACCGAAACATTGATTAAAGGTTGCATGATGGTATCATCAGTTTCAGACTCTTTGTCCTTTTGGTTTTGATCAGAGATTGCAGGAGAGCCATTGACAGAAACACAACTCACAGGAGTGTCATTGCCGGAGACACTGATAATACTATTCTCCGTTGAGAAGCCCTCCACGAAACGAATGCCGGCTTCTTCATTAGTATGGCCTTCACCGTTCTCCGAATTAATTAAATTTTCAGTAGTTTGAGAATCCATTTCGGTACATGGAACTCCGAGTAGCTCTGACACCATTTGATTGTTTTCATTCATCACTTTCCAATCCACAAACTCAATCTTTGCAAACTTGCTAGTGATCAAATCCTCATTCTCTGAATCAGGCAATGCGGTATCAGTAAAGACATCGGCCGGGGGAGGCGCGGCCGCCATGACATCAGGGTAAGAGCCGACATACGAAATAGAAAGCTGAACAAAACCAGCAGCGGAATGAAACAGATCATTTGCCGAAAGTGCAAATTCTTTCTCTAGCTTCCCTTTGGCTACAATCACATCGGAAAGAGGTATTAACACAAATCCTAGCAATTGGTCTTCAAGATGACTCGGCGCAGCACTTCGCATCCATATCTCGCATCTAAGCGAAGATTCGATATTCTGAACACTGAGCTGGAGTTTCTCATTGAACACTGGATTGCCCCCGGCCGATCGAATAACTTTGCTCTCAACAGCGATCTCCAAATTCCCCGTTAGTGAAAGCTTAGCATAGACATCCTGTTTATGGTAGATGCAGATGTTATGAATGTTGTGAGCTTGATGAATGAAAACATCGAGGTAGCCGATGATTCCCTCAGGAGTTACTACATTAGTTTCACTCTGTTTGTTGATTGATAGAGGGCTCAAACTTTTCCCACTGTGGTTCATGAGGTTTGATGCCGAATTCCTCGGCTCAATCATGTGAGTAGAGTTAGTGAAGGATTGAGAAAATGGTTTGCAAGACTCCATGACTAGTTACTTCCTGCATCACCAGGACAAATTAAATGTTTGGTTTGTTTAGAACTTCATATTCATCAAACTTTGGATTGTAGAAACTTTGCAAATCATCAAATAATTCACAATTAAGTATGAATTGCTGAAATGATTCATATAAGGAAAAAACAAATTGAGAGATTCAGATTCATCAAAATGAAAAAAAAAAAAAAAAAAAAAAGCAAGATTCCAGTTCAGTTGGGGATTCTGATCCTTATAAGTAAAAGGAAATAAGTTCTCAAAAGATTAAAATAAAATACAAAAACCAAAAAAGAAAAGAAAGGGAAAGAAAGAAAGAAAGGATCTTAAGTTCTCACAAAAACTAAAAAGATTTACAAAAATGAAACCAGATCACCACAAAATTAGCAAAGTTAATACTTCAAATTGCTTCATAAAGAACATGTACACAACAACAAAAAAAAAAGGAACAAGTAAATCAAAAGCAAACTCATGAAAAAGAACTCAAAAGTTAGCAGAAATGTAATCAGATTAGCAAAATCAGCAAAGTTTAATACTTTAATTTGTTACAAAACCATGACAACATGACCAAATTAAATCAAAAAAAAAAAAAAAAAGAGAAAAAAAAAAACCCACAGCACAGTTCAAAAAGAAGAGAAAAGGGCCAAACAACTCATCAATAAATGTGTAAAAATTTGCAGAAATGCAACCAAATAACCAAAATCAGCAAAGTTCAATACCTCAAATTGTTGCCTCAAGCATCCTAAACTTAAAATAAATAAACATATAAACAAAAATCCAAATAAAAGCCCATAAAAGAAAAAGGACAAAAGCCTCAAAAATTTTGCAGAAATGAAACCAAATAACCAAAATCAGCAAAGTTCAACACTTCACAATTGCTATCTAAAACACCATAGCCATCACAAACCTAAAAATAAAAGCACAAACAAGAAAATAAAATCCCAACTTACAGCAAAAAAAAAAAAAAAAAAAAAAACATAAACAATAAACAATAATCAAACAAAATCCACTAAAAAAACACAAAACCCAAAGCAAAAAAGAGAAGCAAGACATGTACCTGAAGGAAGAGAAGAAGCAAAGAGAAGGAACTGGATCCAAGAAGAAGGTGAAACACAGTGGAGACAGTGCTAGAAGAACAACATTGATATGATCCACATGAAAGCATTAAAAAAGGGTGAGAAAAGATAAAAGTTTGGAGAAATGGTCTACTACACTTTTTCAAAGGTCAAGAAATATCCCCTCTCCATTTTATTTTTTTAATTAATTGTTTTTATTATCCTGCAAAAAGAAAATTTCAAAAAACAAATATTATTCCACTAAGTTCGAAAGTTGCCTCAAGTCAATACTGATTGTCACATTTTCCCAAACATTTCTTTGTCTATTTTTTTAATGTTATTTTAATGAAAATATAAAGTAAAACAAGTTTTTTTTTTCGTCTTGCTTTGCAAATGTCGAAAAAAAATTTTCTTTCAATTATTCATTGTTTTTTTTTTTTTGGGAAAAGAAGTAAAAATTAAATTATATAAGACTAGGGCATTCATATAAAGAACATTTTTTAGATGGTAAGATATTTAAAATTTTATTCAATAAAAATCTAACACCGAAATTATTGGTTCAAAAATTATATGAATTATTAAATTATGTATATATACCAATAGTTTTTTTATTAATATGATAAAAATATGATACTAAACTAAATATTTTGGTTTTTTAAAATATATCTAATTAGTTGAATAAATAAATTATTTAAAAACATATTTATTCATATTTTATTAATTAATAACCTTTTAATCCATTGGAATCGAATTTTTTTATATGTAAAATAAAAAAATAAATATTTATTGAGTTTATTTACATCCGTGCACATTTTTTATTTTTTCTAAATAAAACATTTATCATCTATTTATTAAAAAAAATATTTTATTGAGAAAATATAGACATGACAAGTTTAGTAATGTTGAGTAAAATATATAATATTTATGTCAAATTCAAATCAATTCTTGAAGGTGAATATATCATTGGGTCATATTCGTATCAACCAAACTTTTGTAATTAAGCGAATTAAAAAAGAAAATAGCGAATATCTTTTTATTGTTTGTTTGTCTTATATAACAATTTTCTTTCATTTGATTAATCATGTAGTCCTTGCCAGTAACAACTAATCAAACGCCACAAAGTTTCATGTTTCATCATTTATTATCCAATTGAAAAGTTATTTGATTTTGTGGTTCATTCAATATTATTAAAAAAATTATTTGGTTATATTTTTCGGTTTGAAAAAGCTTTTTTGAGTTAACGTCGAAATACGAGTGAAATTTAGGGGTCGTTTGGCTTGTGGTAATAAGATATTACCACGTAACGAGATTATCTCGGTAATAAGGATGAGAATGTTATACGACTGAGAATATTGTAGTAATTTGATATTACTATATTTGGTTGGTAACTCATATTAATGGGAATAGTTAATTACCGTATTTGATTGGTTCTGGTAATCAATTTGGTAAACTATAAAAATTCCTAAAATACCCTTTAACTTTAAAAAGAAATATATATATATATTTGAATTAATATAGCAAAAACCTTGTGATATATTTAAAAAACAAAATGATTCAAATGGGTATATTAAGTTTTCATATCACTCCCTATGTTCTTTTGAAGTTATTATTTAAAAAAATGGGTACATTTGACCTAAAAAAAAATCACATTACCATCCTCTTGGTAATCGAAGATACTCACCTATTTTGGTTGTAATGAGATTACCAAGTTCTCTAGTAATATTTCAAAGATGATAATCTCATAACATTACCATTGGCCCCAATCCAAACATAGTAATCTTTTCACATTACCATGTATGGTAATGTTCTCACAATACCTCGAACCAAAAGGCCCCTTATAGTAATATGTATAAATACTTGAATTTATATTTTGATACCTCGAACCAAAATGCCCCTTACAGTATTATAGTAATATGTATAAATACTTGAATTTATATTTTGATCTGCTTTGTATTGCGGAAGGTATTTTTAATTTTTATTTTAGTCTTCACTATAATCTCCGGGTTTTCTTTAAATAAGGGTAAATACAACCCTCAACCATTAATATGAGAAAGAGTTACTCCTCAAATTCTTATTTGGGAGAGAAATGAGTTACATTTTATTATAATAAAAAATAGTATAATATTTAATTTTTTATAAACTTGTTAAGGATGTTTCAACTTGAACAATAACAAAAAAAGGAAAGTCCACACAAAAATACAAAAGAATTACCTTAATTCTAAAATAAAAATTTTCTTCCAGAGGCGCTGCTCTAGAGAACAACGCAAGGGATGTTGCTCCCTTGACCCCTTCGAAGCGCTCGCGCTCTCTGACTCCCGCAAATGATGTAGTCATATATCTTTAAGACATATATCAGACTCCACATAGAAATAATCCCATAGTTAATCCAATAGTAACAACAGAATCAGTAGTAATTAATGGATTCATGGTTATTCGCTCTATATATATATATATATATATATATATATATATATATATATATATATATAATTTCAATGGTATTTTAAAAAATATATTTTACTTTTCAAGGGCTCTAAAACTAATTTGGCAAAGGTATTAGAGGCTCTATAATAATATAGGTCTTTTTTAGTGGATTACAAACTACTTGTTTAAGTGATTTAAATCATTTTTACTTGGATCAAGGCCCATATATAGTTTTTCTATAAACTTTATACAAATTATGTCTATATATATATAGAACAAAACGGTAAACATTTAACCAAACATAAACAAAACTATGAAGTAGGAAACAGATAAACCTGTTTCCAAAAATTAAACAAAAAGTTCAAAGAGAAAGAAGATAACATAATTATGATGACAATGAGTTGTTCCAACGTTTGAAAAGTAATTTCATATTTATATGGATTATTGTTTTAATAACAAAAACTACCTATCAAACACACACACACACATATATATTATATATATCAAACAGTGGTTATAATAGATATTATTGTTTTAATCTAAGAACTAGGTTTAATATCTAACAATATTTATAATAATTATTAAATTTACATCGAAATGATAATAATAAATAGTATCAGACAAGGCTGAATAATACAAAAATAAAATATATATAATATTTTATATATTTTTAAAATAAATTATAACTATTTTATCATGTTCGAATCGCTTTCAATGCATACTTAATTTTAATAAATAACGATCAGTGAACTAAGATATATATATATATATATATATATATATATATATATATATATATATATATATATATCAAACAGTTTTTATAATAGATATTATTGTTTTAATCTAAGAACTAGGTTAATATCTAACAATATTTATAATAATCATTAAATTTACATCTAGATGATAATAATCAATAGTATCAGACAATGCTGAATAATACAAAAATAAAATATATATAATATTATATATATTTTTAAAATAAATTATAACTATTTTATCATGTTCGAATCACTTTTGATGCATACTTATAATAAATAACGATCAGTGAACATATATATATATATATATATATATATATATATATATATAATATGTGAAAGTAAAAAAAAAAAAAAAAAGTTGAGTTTGATTTGAGTTGTTGGATGAATAATGACAATGATAATGACAAAGGGCATCTTCCAAATGTGAGTGTTGGTGTATTAGTTGAGCTGTGAAGAATAATAGGTGAGGTAGGGCCCATACTTTTTGTGCCACATTAAACCCTAAAATGAAATATCATGTAGGAATTCAAACACCTATCTGTCTTCATGGCCTCTAGATCCCTAATTTCTTGGAATTTTCCTAAATCTTATTGTGTGTGGGCCCAACAAATATTGATATTTTGCATCTTTTAGGGCGTTTATTTCGCCGAAATTATTCTTTGTTAAAATGATATCAAAATATTATTTTATTTTGAAATAAATATTAAACCCGTTGTCTTGACTATATAATTTATTTCATAAATTTATATTGGTATCGTTAAAATTCTTTAATAAAACCAACCAAAGTTAGTTCAAATCATAGAGGCATCCATCATTTAAGCATGTAGTTTCAAATTTGAATATATGTATATATATAAAAAACACTCATGGGAATATATCTTTATTTTTATATGGGTTTCAGGTGGCGTTCGGTTTCAAGGAATGACAAGGAAAGGAGAAAAGTGAGGAAAACTATGTTTTGTTGAAACGATTGAAGAGGTAGTTTATTGGGAATGAGAAAAGTGAAAAGAAGAAAATATGATAAAATGACTATTATGTCTTTTATATAAATAAATATTATTAAATATAATAATGAGGTGTGACAATTATATTTTTAAAAATATTTAAAATTATTTAAATATTAAAATAATTAAAGTTATAAAATAATTAACTTTAATAGTATTAAAATGACAGTTATATTTAAGTATTAAAATAAATTAATAGTTATAAATATATATTTAACTTTAATAGGCCACCAAATCTAAAAAAATTATTATTTTTTATTATTTGAATTAAATATTGCACTTAAATTATTAAGTATTATTAAAATTATCTATTTACTTATTATTTGAATTAGATTATTATTTTAATTATTAGTTATTATTATTTTATTATTAAAATTATATATTTAATTATTATGTTAATTAATTATAATTTTAATTATTAAATAAGGGCGGTAAATTTAACATTTAAAATGGGAGGATTGCTCATTCCTTGCTCACTCCTTACTCACTCCCATCCACTGCTTTCTCACTCCCATTACTCCACACCCAAACAAGAGGTTACCCAATATAAGTAATGACTCCCATTTCAATCCTTTAAACCAAACACCACCTCAGTACCTCATCTCAGACTTATGTAAAGTTTATACCTTCTAGAAAATTAGTAGGGCATAGATAACTTGAAATAGTGGCAAGCATTAATAAATTTAATAACTTATTGTAGCATGAGAATTTTTTGGTTACTTTATATTAATTCTAAATAAATTTAATGTTTTTAAATTTTCTAGAATAAAAAAAAAACTGAAAAATTATATAAAATCTATATGGTACTATTGGAAAGGGAAAAAATCGTCATTCAATTTTAATGTAGGCAAATTTAAAACATTAGAAAAAAATCATATAACCATATAAACATAAAAATGATGCAAATATACTTAAATATATATATATATATATATATATATATATATATATATATATATATATATATATATATATAGAGAGAGAGAGAGAGAGAGAGAGAGAGAGAGTGAGTTGAATGGTGAAATTATAAATAGTGATGGGTAATTCACTTGATTTTTGGTGTATTTTCAGATAAAAATAAAATTTTATGTATTTATGTAAAAATAATGTCTTGTAATTTTAATAAATTCACTGACGAACAATATTGTTAGTAATTTTTAATTTTTCCAAAATAACATAAAATGAAAAATAAAAAGATTAAAATGGAAGAAAAAAAAATACTCTATGGACGTCCCTGCAGTACCGGACCTCATTTATATTATATTGTATGCTATAATTATATTATAAATGCACTTTTATAAATTATTATATTATATAAGTTATGTCGTACACATGCGGTTTCAATTTATTTATCCGCCGCGTTTAGAGTTACATTGTTATACATATTAAAAAAATAAAAATGAGAAATGCATTACATTTAAGCATCAAATCCCCAATGATCTTTTTATTTATTGGCATAAGATATCTTGTGTAGGATGCTCGTATTTATTTTAAAAAGATGGGTTTTAATTTTATTTCAAAATAAAAACATAGTTACATTGAAGAATTCCCTCCATACCTCATCACATTTTTTTATGAATAGCTTAATAATAATAATAATAATAATAATAATAATAATAATAATAATCCAATGTAAACTCTAGAAGCTAATCATTTATAGTAGTAATTTAATACTTATTCAATTTTATATAGTAATTTAAATAATGAAAGGAACATTTTAGAAGGCTTAAAATGGAAGTAAAATGCAAGTATGAATGCAAAAGCTAGTTAGTCATTTTTAGTGGGTTGGGATTATTTTGTAGCTTTTTTCAAGAGTGGGTTTGAATGTTCAATTTTAGCTTTAGTTAACATCAAAGATATGAATTCTATTTGGCAACATGTGTCAAGATGGTGACTAGTTGCCATCAGACAAGTGGAGGATGAAAAGGACTGATTCTCTAAAAACCAAAGCACTGAGTTGAGAAATTTGTTTTTAATATTAAAATAGCATAAAAAATTATTATTAAAAAATAATAATAATAATAATAATAATAATAATAAAAACAAATTATGATAAAATAACTATAAAAAATGATAAATGGATAGTTTCAAATCGAATTTTTTCGTATGCAAAATTTCCATTTGAAAAGATAACCTTCAGTAGGGGTGTTCATTTCAAAGTGGGTGCCTCTACTATGATGTTTTTTTTTTTTAATTTTATCTTGAACAAAAATAATATGAAATAGAAATTCTTTAAAATCACCTTTTGAATAATTTTCCTGTTTTTCTTGAAAAAAAACAAAAAGGAATGAACTTTGTGGATTATTTAGTTTTGGGTTTGATAAATAGATAAATTTTTGGAAAATTACAAAGGTATTGTAAAACCCATCTTTTAATCTCAGCCATTGGATTAGTTTTTTTTTATTTTTTTTTAAATTTCAAAAGTTAGGTTCGCTAACATCCGGACCTTATTTCTAATAACAATTAGATCAATGGTGGGGAGAAAACCTTCAAGACCTAGCCTCGCTTTCTTCTTTGGTTTCGTGAAGTGCTGGCGATGACGAGGAGGAGAGGATCTCAGCAAATTTTCTTCACGACTAGATAAGATAAGCATCCTCTTCCTCGAATCTAGGTCTATTTTACCATAATTGTGAGATCTCCTTTTTTTCTCCCTTTCTTCCTTGTATCTCATTGAAATTGTCGAACAATTAGGGTTCTATATGGATTTGATCAAAAAATCTGTTTATATTATATGGAAAGTGTTTTAGATTCATTGGGTTGTATCATTGGTGACTTTTACCATTTCCTCTGGTTTGACGGGCTTCTGAAGAAGCTTGATCACTACAAATAGAGGGGAAAACGAGACACTGGTGTTTGTATTCTTAAAACCCATCATGATTTAGGTTGGAAAAATCTAGCTTGTGTCTTTAAGATTGGCGAAAATCAAACCATGCCTAAGGAAGCACCTCGGTTTGATTACCAATGTTACTCTGATTTAGTGTGCATTTATTTGATGTTATTGTTTACTTTGTACGTTTCCTTTTGTTATTGATAGGATTGGGAGCAATAATTGCAAACCGAGTTGATAATCATCAGGGATTCTCCCTAATATTAGTGTTTTGTTCTATGAGTGTTTCAGTCTTGGTATTGTGTTTTTAATCTGATACTCTTTTCAATGTTTTTCTTACTGGTCGTTAATGTCATCTCAAGCGTTTATGGTTATTGTTAAAGCTTATTATAATTGCAAATGTTAAGAAAATTGTTGCTTTCAAATCTAATGCACAATTTCCTGATTCTCTGCAGCAATTTCTATGCATCAAAAGTTATCGTTCAAGCACTAACAAACGATTATATGACTGACATTGTTATTTGTTCATTTATTACATTTGGTGATTGTGAGAAGTAGCTGGTTTAAAAGCTACACGTCTTTGGGCATGCTCATGGAGGCTGTGAAAATTTGATAAGATTCATAATATGTGCTATATCTAGTGTAAAAGTTTCCTGAGGTAATTAAATTGCTTTCAGAGACCACATTCTTTCTCAATCATATTATATTATAGTGCAGGTTGGAAGAAACTCGAACGTTTCCCTGTAGGTTAGTAATCCAGTGTTGATTTCGGCATATTTATGTCTACAAGAATATTCCTTGTTAATTGATTGTGTGATTGTGTGTTCTAGTGTTAGTTAGTATAGTTAGTGTTTAGAGCTTCGATCATGATTAATGTTTGTATTTAAGTTTGGAATCTAAGGCAAGTGTAATATTCATGTTTAGGGTCTTTGCTCGAATCCTGATATTGAGTGTCTGAAGAGGGTCCTATAACTTGGGAATATTTTTTTCAGGTAAATAAACCACGTATAAACCCGTATATATCTATATATAAAATTTCTTATTACCAAAAATAATTTATGTAATTATTTAATTATTTTGGGTTTTATTGTAAATAAAATTTTATGATATTGTATTTATATGTTTTGAGATATTATGCGTATCATTATTTTCAAAACTTATTAATTATTTATTTATTTATTTATTTAATTGTGGGCAAATTGAATGGTTTACTAGAAAGCATGATATACAAACTTATGTATTTATCCAGTTATTGATTCCTGTATTTTAAATTTTATTGTCATATATTAGTATTATTATATTTTGAAATAATCTAAGTTATGTTTATTAGAAAAATGGGATCACTGAATTTCTCTATTTGTATTGACAATGATTTTGGACCAGACATATTTTGACATAGTAACTTGTAATCCCCAATTAACTTTGCAATAACTCTGTCATTGGGGGTTAAACACTGACCATGTTGACATGAACTTCTGATTCCTATAAGAAACTATAGTTTCGCATCATTCCGTCGGTGTAGAATAATGGTATCTGATAATCTAGCTCGGGTCACCGAGGGTAAATAAATGAACTCTGACAATCTGACTCTGGTCACCGAGTTTAAATATATGAATTCTGTTGTTTTGTTTTTGCATTAGTTATATGGGGGACATATATACTTGTTCATTTGAAAATTATGTTTGCCTGAAATGTTATGATGTCTTGGTTTTATTTTTTATATTTATTGTATAACGTTACTTTTAAGTACGTTTTTGAATTTATTGAATTTTTGTGATCCCGATAGTGGTTGTTTACTGGGCTATTAAGCTCATAAATAGTTGCTCTATCATTTCAGATAAAGAGTAGGTGTGTGGTGACTAGCTTAACGGGACCATTGAGTGATCATCAGGTAGTTTGCATGAGGATAGTCTTTCCGTTGTGTTTAATAAATTTGTTATTTGTTTAAGACTTCGAGTCTTGCACTCTTAATTTTTCTTGGACCATAGCTGTAAACCTGATTATTTTATTCATTGAATTCTTTTGTTTTGTTTGAAGTTAATGCATTATATTTAAGAGACGGGTATTGAGGCCTTGTGTGCCCACTTGGTCTCAGCCTTATAGTTATAAAGTTATTTGTCGACGCATCGAGTCCGGTGAGTCGGGTTCAGGATATAACAGGTATATTTATCTATACAGACAGGTATATCTGTATACATACTTCTAAGCGTGTTTGAAAACAAGGTTGTCAGGTTTATCAACATTTTAGCATATATACACACACTTGTATTTGTGCATGTATGTGTATGATAGGTATGATTTAAAAAAAAAACAAATGTTTAGTAACAATTTTACCATATTATCCATTGAAAATTCTAACATAAAATCGTAATTACCATCAATCTAATTTTAACTGTGATGTCCAATGAATGTGAAGAATCAGAGATTTATGTGTAAGTATTGACAAATAACAAAATTTAATTAAATAAATAAATTTTATTAGAAGCTTTAAAATAAATATCACCAAAGCATGTATTTTGGCAAGTACCACCGATACAGGCCAGCACTATTATTTTAGACAAATACAACAATAAAAAATAATTTTGTATTTTGGCATTTTTTACTATAAAATTTATTTTTATAACTAAAGTGTCTGATAACCTTGGTTTGAAATGAAAAAAAAATGAATAGAAGAAAGTGGAAAATGATAATTAGGAGAAGATTTAATTAAAATTTTTATTAGTGTGCTCTTTATATTTTCTTGAATCCTAAAATAAGCTTGGAGCTGATAAGAACATAAGGAAGATAATTCTAAATAGATTTTTTTTGATAAACCATAATTAAAAAGTGGTGCCATAGTTTAGTCAGACTTATGAAATATTAACATAGTGTTCTAAATGCACATGTGTCTATCTGGTTCATCCTCATTAAGTGGTTTTAAATTTAAATTTTTATATATGTAAAATAGATGTCTATTTTTTTTCTAGAGCTTTTAATATATATTTAATTGACACTAGTTTAGAACTAATGTATTAATAAAGATTAAACCATAAAATAAAAAAATCCATGGTAAAATGTTATATGAAATTTTCTTTCATTTTCAATTTTATTATTTAATTTTTTATAATTAATAAAAATTATTAGTTCACAATTTCATTCTTCAAATCTTAATAATTAGCAATTAATTACAAAAATATTTGAATTAAAAAATAGATTTTCATAAATAATGCAATAAAATTATTTATATAAAAGCTATAACTACAAATGTCAGTTCATAATTATTTGATAACAATTATTGGTCAAACTACATAAAAATTATTAGCCAAAGTTAGGTAATGCCGGTATGATGATCGATTTAATTTTTAATTTTAAATATTTTTACATATACATTATTAGACATTAAATTAAAAAAAAAAACTTTTATTTTATAAGAAAAATGATTTTTTATTAAAATTAACAATATATGGAATAATTAATTATATATATTATATATAAAAGCGATTTACCAGTAAAGAGGTCAAAATATCATTTCAATACTTGAAATGTCAATTGGGTGGTTACAACTTCAAAAAAATTTTATTTACTTTTTGTTGAGATCAGACATGCTAAAAGTAATCAAGTTTTTTCTTATTTTAATTAAGAACAACTTTGTTCTTTGACAAAATTATGAGGGCCTTAATTTTTTTTTATGAATGTTCGTGGATTATCATCCAAGGATCGTAAATAACATTGATACTATGCTTATGAATTATGGAAAATGAGATGGACATTTTATAATCATTAGCTACTATCCGTGTGAATAGTATGAAATGGGATTAATCTCACATGTTCGATCAAAGATGGCACCGTCCCCGTCCCCGCCAAAGTCGGGGATGGGGAATCCCCGTCTAAGACTCCCCGACGGGGGGAGTTATCTCCCCATCCCCGTCCATGTAGGGATCCCCATATACCTATAAGGTTTAATTGTTTTTAAAAAAATTTAATACTAACACACATGAAAAATATAATATTCATTCAAAATAAAACTCAACAAACCAACATATAAAAATTTACAAAAAATAAAATATTTCAAATGTTTATCATTATAGGCTACAGAGCAAAACATGAAATTTAGAATTCATACAAGTACAATACTACAATCAAATACAAGTCCGTAACTCCAAATGTTGAATATAAAGCCTCCTTGTCCTAGGATTTCATGAGAAGAGGAATAGGATATATATATATATATATGGACAAAAAAACCGGGGACCGGGATCCCCGCCCCCGCCCTGTTTACTAAACGGGGACGGTTTGGCCCCCGTCCCCGCCTCCACGGGGGGAAGAATCGGAGAATCCCCTTCCCCGTCGGATCAGATCCCCACGGGAATTGGAGATTTCCCACCCTGTTACCACCCCTAAATACACTCTACATGACATTGTTCATACACTTGTTCACACACTCTCTCTCTCTCTCGTCCTTGTTTCTTTCTGTATCTTTCTTCCTTTTTCATTCCTACGGGCGTTCTACTAACGTCTACAATCAATGTTTATATGCATTAATTTTGAAGCACCTAGGAAAACAGAAAAAAAAAAAATTAAAATCATTATAAATGTCTGTTCGTTTTCTTTCAACAATAAAATTATAACCATACATTTTTATTTTCTTATTTTGTTGTCCAAAATTATAATGGTGTTTTCTCGCATTTATATCCGTTTGAAATATTTGCTTGAAGTTTATTTTCATGTACTCTTTAAGTTTGGTTCAATGTCTCATCAGTAGTTTGCAATTTTTTTTAGTATTTGACTCAAAATAAATAATAAAATTTTATTTTAATAAAATTTTAATTATGTTGTTATTAATACTAATTTTTTTCTTTTAGAATGGCAAATTTTAGGTCTTTTTAATTTTTTTTTATAGTTTTTCATTAAAAGACAAGATTTTTGTTATTCACAGAGCAAGTGAAGAACTTGAAATTGAACATAGGGAAGTTTCTAAAATATGTGTTTGTTGTGTACTTCTTTATTCCAATCCATATTTTATTTGTTTAATTCTTTTAATTATAGCTTAACTTATTTAAAATTGAAAATGACCCAATTTCATAAATTCATTTGCTTCTAATTTTTATTTATCATTTATTAAAAGTGATAAATTTATTTTTAAAATTTATTATTCACAGAGCAAGTCCATATATATTAAAATAGCCACGAATAGTGAACTTTATTTTTAAAATTTTCAAATTAATTTGACTAAAAGTCTATTATTTGCATTAAACAATGATTTTAATGCTTCGATTTAAGCTATAGTTGCTACGAATAATTCTTTATTTTCACAATAATAAAAAAGCAACGGTTAATAAAATGTTTGTCAAGAATGGGATTCCAACTACTTTTTTATTTTTAAGAAAACATATTTCGAGTTAAAAATAAATAAAATAATCACATATTTTTATGCTTGGTAAGTGATAGCTAAAATCACTTTATATATATTGACAAAATATGTATAAGCCATATAGGAACGTGTACGAATGTGAAATTAACCTCTTCACATACCAATGCCTCACCATGTGTATGATAAAATTCAAACATGTCCCCTCACCAAGTGTGGAGTTTTGGTTTTTCTGTAATTGTGTTGTGGTTATTTACGTTGCTCTATTTTAGTTGTGTCTTAAGTTTTGACTCAGTTTTGGTTATTTTAGACTGAAAACTAGTCAAAATATGGATTTTGAGAAAGTACACGAGCTAGGTTTGAAGTATACGCCTGTGTACTCGCCCATGTAGTTCTCTGCACACGTTCAAAAGAAGTACACGGGCCAAACTGAAAGTACACACCCGTTTACTTACCCATGTATCTTTCAGGTTGAGTGCACAAGTGTTTTACACCCCCGTGTACCTGCCCATGTAACTCCCTGAGTGATTACATGGGTTGGGCTTGAAATACACACCCGTGTAACTCCCCGAATACGCGATTTTCACTCTATCTAGAGAGTTACACGGCTAGAATGAGATTTACACGGCCGTGTACTTGGCCGTGTACCTCCGTGGGTATATAAATCCTGAAAACTGAGCCCTAATTCTCCCGATTTCTCTTCTCATTCCTCTTCCTTCCTTGGTTTCCATTGTGTTGGATGAGAAGGAGGAGCCGTTCCTAGACCATTCCTTTCTCTTGGATTGAAGAATCATTGAAGGTAAGCTCCTCTCTTTCTTCTTTCTCCTTGTTCTTTTTTGGTTTTAGATGAGCATGCTAGTCCTAGGTTTTAGATTGTTGAATCTTTGCTTGATGTGGTTGATTTCTGGAGTGATTTGTTGAATTTCTTTCACCCTTTATTGTATTCATGAGTTGAATGTGAAGATACATTCTTTTCTCTTGTTGAAATTTGTCTCCTAATCATGAAACTCGGGTTATTGTAGCACTCAGGATTTCATGGTTAAACTTTGTATTCTTATTTGTTTGGGGGAGTTGATCCCCATAGAAACTCCTTGAAACCTTTAGGGTCAAGTTCCAGGCATGTTCAAGTCTAGTTAGGGTTTTAGGGTTTGTAGCATGAAGAGATTCATGCTTGTTCTTCCTTTGTGTTTTCTTTTGGTTTGAGCCCTTGTGGCTTGTATTAGTGTAGGTGGTGAGAGCTCGGCCAAAGGCAAGGAGCCAGCAGAGGAGTAGGGTCGTACAAGAGTCGATCTCTTAAGTTTGTGAGTGGTTGAAGTTTAAGTATATCCTTATTTTCCGTATCGTAATATTTATTTATTATGTTTTATGCCTAATTACGAGCATTAAATCATATTTCAAGCTTCTCTAACATGACTAAATTTTATAGGACTAGCTTGGAAACATCTATCTCTATATATATACATATATATATATATATATATGTATATATATATATATATATACACATATGTGTGTGTGTGTGTGTGTCTGTATTTGGCTACTTGCACGTTATTTATATCTAGCAATCATCTGAAATGTTCATGTGTTTTGGATGGAATGAGGTATGTTAATTTGCCTATCCCAATGTTACATTTTCAATGCATATGGATTGGTAATTATCTGTTAGATTTGTTGTGTATGCTAGATTTATTGAGGGTTAAAGAACGTAAACGTTTATGTTTATGATTTTGATTTTGATTTTGATGGTGACAACGGGCCACGGCCCAACACCGGACTTTGGTCCGACAGTACAGTGTGAGATTCCACGGTCCGACCTGATGGGAGGTGTCGTGGTTAACCCTGATACGTGTATTCCTGTATTTGGCTTTGATGGTGACTGTGGACATTAGTCCGACACTGCAGTGTGGGGTCTCCACTGGCCGACCTGGTGAGAGGTGGCGTGGCTGACCCTGTGTTCGCCCTTGTCGAGAGGTGCGTGGGGCCATTGACAGGGTTTAGGAGAGATTATCCCTATTTTCATATTGAGAGACCCGGGGTCACCACACGGAAATCTCAGTGTCCAACGCCAAGGAAATTTTGTGTTTTTATTCGATTCTTAGGTTTTGAATACTACTTGGCGGTTCTGTATCTAGTCGCGACCAGAACTAGATCAGGAATGATTTCAGGCCTATATATGTGGATTTTCGTTTCTTTTATAAAAACGTATTTAAATTCCTATATAAAACACGTTGATTTATGATATTGCATTTGATTCATTATTATATTGTTAAAGATAAATCTGGTTATCTAGAATATTTGTCCTCAGGTGTTATGCTTATTCATATATTTGTTACATTACTTGGATTGAGGTCGTGTTGCTAACTCTCACTGAATAACATATATGTATGTTACTCACCACTCTTCCTCTCTTTTCCTTCTCAGGGTGCGACGTTAGTGCGGATTGTGCTGGGTAATCTCCAGTCTAGGTCTTCACTTGTTTCAGATGTTGGTGTTTCACTGTTCTGTTTCATTTAACAAATGTAGGACCAGTGGATCCATTAGATTGAATTATTTATATTCCTATGGCTAGGTGGTTGGAATCAAGAATATGTGTGTATGACGGAGGTTATTTTCTTACCTTGAGTTGTTATATATATATATATTATTTTATTGGTGGTATGTTTATTAGATTTTGTAAAGTTTTGTGGCAACTCAGGTGTGGAGTGGTGTGTAACCCTCCCCTAGTTGTCGCGGCGATTGCCACATGCTCGAGTAGGGTCGGGGCGTGACACCAAGAGTTTGTTTTTTTTAATATACATATTTCATGTTTTATTGTGAAAAGAAAAATCTTGTAAGAGTTTTTTTTTTAAATCAAATATTTTAAATATTTTGAATATATATAATATTGGATTACTCTTTCTAAATTGACTATAAAAGTTTTGGAGGGCTTTTATAGAATTTTACACTGTCTACACACTTGTACTCAGGGATGGAAAAAAACAAATCACTATGTGGTTTCCGACCCAATCTACCCCAAATGAGATGATTTTTTTTTTGTTGGAGATCGGCAACGGAGCAGGGTGGGAGGATTTTTTGTGAGGGCGGCGAGGTGGGGCTGTTCAAGTTTTACGTTGCCCCGCCCCGTCCGGTCCCGCTGCATTAAAAATTTGCATATATTCCTCTATATTGACTTAACTGCTCTAATATGTTTTTAGAATTTTAGGTGAATTATGATGTTGTTGTGTTGTTATATAAATTATATTATTTTTCCTTTAATGTAGTATTATATATTTTGTAATTATTAATATAATGAACTAAAAATAGTGAAAATTTTTATTTTTTTATGGCAACTCCGATAAAAGTATAGCAAAGCGAAGCCAGGAGGGGTGAGTGCAAAAATCCGTACGGTGGTTATGGTATTGACAAAATTAAAAAAAAAAAAAAAAAAAAAGCTGGGTGAGACATAGAGCAAGACATGTGATTGGAGGGGAGGGGGCCGCCGGGGTGGGGGGGGGACCCCACCGGGAGCCCCATCCCATTGCTTTCCCTACTTGTACTATGACTATCCCCAATTTCGGAGCTTACAAGTTATTTTAGGAAAAGAAAATTACTTACTTTTGAAGTTTTTAAAATACCATTTTTAACAAAAATAATTACTAAATTGGAATTGGTTTAAATCACCTTGTCGATAATCTTATTATAGGTTTGACAAATAGATAAATTTTTGGAAAATGACTCAAGAACTTTATCTTATGATCTTCAACTCTAACTATATAATATATCATCTAGTTGTTATAAAGAAAAGTGAGGTTTAATTAATCCCTGGTTTTGTATCATTTACGGAAATTTTAAATAAAAGTAATTAATCAACTAAGATTAATTATCAATACATTTTGTTAAACACTGAATCCTAAAAAATCACACACAATCAGTTAATTGAAACCATGCACATACCTTTGAACGTTGATTATTAGAAATTTTTATCTAGTTTTTGTAGAAATTTTATTTTATTCTAATTTATACATATATTTGGAGCCAAGTAGCTTAAGCAATCAAACTCTATTTATCTTTTAAGTAATCTCATGCTGAAAGGGAAGCTTCTACAAAATATTATGCATTGTAAAAGAAAGCAAGGCATTATATTAAAAGAAAAATCAAGCTTTACAAATACTTCTAATCTTCCTAAAGATTATAAGACTTAGAATTAGAATTAACAATATATTTGAATTCAAAAAAAAAAAAAAAAAAAAAGATAAGATGCCATTAAAACAAGGACAATGCTTGTTGTCATAAATTAGACCAAAGTTTGAGTGCAATGGAGGAAGAACTTGAGATTATTTATTTATTCCTTAATGGGAATATAGAAATCCTAGTCATTTATGGGCATGAACTTCTACTGCATAATTATATAGCGAGGCATATAATTATCCATCCAATCAGGTTCAGAGGGACAAGGAGGGCAGAAAGGGTGGCATGACTTACGAATTAGGAGAACATTGAGAAAGCCAAATATTTAATCAAATTAATGCCTGCCAATTAGCAATGGAAATGTGGCTTGTGTTTCCAAGACATTTTATCATTTTGTTGCACTATATATCTGTTTATACATTAAATATAGTATATATATATATATACACACACACATATAAACCCTGAAATGTGATAAAATAGTTTTTTCAATTTCTCATCTATTTTTAGACTTCTCTTACAATTTAATAAAGCTCTAATTTTTATTTTAATTGTAAAGCTCCAATTTCTCCCGTGAAACTTCAATTTCTCTAAGAAGGTGATGCAGTGTTTAGAATTCTTGAAATGTTTGTGGAATGAGATTGATTAATGTAGTATACAGATTGATATCATTGATTTAGAGGATTGAGGTGTATTGGAGCAAATTTGTGATTTAATGATAAATAATGAGAAGTTTATCCATAAAAAATTCAAAATATAAGTTATTACTTCTAAATAAAGCTTCCTCCATAATTATTTAATTTTAAAAATTATAAAAATTAAAGTTTTTAAAATCATTTTAATAAATTTAGAAATATTATTAATTTGCACCACCCCCATTATTAGAGTTTCAAAGTGAACTAATCAACCTCCACTTTCTAAACAATATTATATAATTAATAAATATCTATGCAAGTTTATTGATTTGTGTATTGAGATAGGCTGGTTGAGGAAGCCATTAATAATGTTGATATGTTATCGCATGAATCAGTAATGCATGCCATTCTTTTCCTTATGTTTCAATTTTAATTTTTCCATAATTATTTGGTTAAGAGAATATTTATTAATTATTTTGGAAAGAGAAAAACATTTTTATCTAATTTGGAATGTTTTCATTTAATTAATAATGATCAAAACTAAATAGTATTTAGCAACACTTAAATTTTCTGAAAACAAGGAAAGCTTCAAAAATACAGCTTCTACAGTAAAAGTTTCTCCAACCAACAACTCTATTTTTAACTCCAAAACAGAATATTCTAAAAATATTCTTTACACTTTACAATCTATATATTTTTTATCTTCAATTCTTTTTTTTTATTTTTTTATCTTCTGGATTTGTTATGAATATTTATTAAATATAAAATAAAAATATTTGTGATAATTTCAATAAAAATTGAAACATAATAATAAAAATTTTAATGTTGGAAGTGGCGATAACATACCAGACTATTAGCCCATCTACTGTCAATTTCATTAGTTGTATTTTGTGTATTATGGTTTTTTTATTGTTGTCAATGTCAATCTATGTTATTTTCTGTGTTTTTATTTTATTGTTCACGTAATTTGTGTTAATTTTAATGAATTTATATTTTTGGTATTATTTTTCTAATTTTTATTTTTATTAATTAAAAATATAAACTTAAATTGTAATTTATTAATTTTATTAAAATATGAAATTATAAATACAAATTTTATAATGATATATATTTTATGGGGTTAAAATTAGACCAAAATTATAAATTAATAACTCAAAATATATTAAATAACCATTAAACTAATAAATATAAAAATTAAAAAATAAAAATAATTTAAAGCTGGCTACAGTGCCACGCAATTTCTTGAGTGCCACTGTAGCCAAATCAAATAATGGCGCTCCATTGGAGGCCATTCTTCTCTAATGCAGATTGTCACGCCCGCCGTGACAATCCCGCATGTCACCAAACTAAGGGTTAGTCTCTCACACTTAGAATATTTTTCGAGTAGATACAAAATACGGAAAATACTAGAATAGTCATGAAGATTCATGATTAGTATGAAGCCTTCATGAAGTATGTAGAAGTATCTAGAAAGTCCTCAAAGTATCATGAGAACTCATGAAGAATGTAAGAGTTCTCATGAAGAGTGTGGAAGTATCTAGAATGCCCTCATGAGATCTTGTAACCTAGTAGAAGAATGAGGAAAATTATGGAAGCCTCTAGAAGGCTAATGGGGGCCGTAGGATCAAGTAGATCTCAACCGTCCATTGAGGAGGTTGGGGGCTATAAAAGGGCAAGAGGTCTTGCCATTGTAATCAAGCAACCAAGGAAGCAAGAAAACATTCAAGCTCTCTTGTAAGCTTAAGGCCTTCAATAAAATACGAAGCTTGGGAAGTCTCCAAGTCCCTCAGGTACGAGCTCTCCCTAAGCCTCTTATTTTCATAAGTCCTTAGCCAATTTGGTAGGAACACCAAGGCAAGGGAAGGAGTAGGCTGACTTGGTCGAAAGGGAACGATCAAGTGCCGCACACGACATCGGTAGGAAGTCCGAGTGTGTGACAAGATGCATTAGAGATGCCCTGACAATGTTCAAACTCCATATCTTGCAGTTTTGTAAGAAAAATGAATGAAATTAACTATTCAAGATTTTGGTAAGTATATATATATATATATATATAAAGAAGACTATGGATGAAGTCAGTTTTAGCCTTTAAATTGATTAATATAATTAACATATAATAAAAAAATGTAGTTATTTTTATTGATTTTTTTTTAATTAATACAAAATATAGAAAAAAAATAAACAGTGATATTGCTACCAACAGAGACGGAACCAAAGGAGGACTAGCATAGGCTTCAGGCCTGCCTCGGCACCAACCATTTTTAAATTAAGAATGCTAAGCCTCAACCACTTTTTTGTACACCAACTTATAATTATTATTTCATGTCGGACGAGAGTGCAGTGAGGTGGCTATTCTCGCTCTTCTCAACCTCGCTGTCAAGGATGAAAGGTGAGATTTGTTTTCTTCATTTTTTCGGTGTTTTCATGTGAAATTGGTTTAACTTATCATTTCTGATGGATTTTTATTGGAAGAAAGTGAAGAAAATAGGTTTTGTGGGAGAATTCTTTTGAATTAATTTGGATGAGTTGCTTTAGAACGTTTCATTGGAGGATTTCAAAATAAAAAATCTAGTAATTTTTTTCCCCTGGTTGATGAGAGTTTGATATTTTGCCCTCAGGCCCCCCCCCCCCCACAATTAATAAGTTCTGATTGTGTCCCTGGCTACCAAGCTTTTCAATTTTTACTGGGTTAAACAAATATAAAGATATATTTTAAATATAGTTTATAGTAAACATATATGCCTTTTATTTTACTTGAAATAACTAAAATTAAAAGAACCAAGAATCATATTCGATCTGCGATTTGAAATTATGTTGTTTAGCCATTTCACTAAAGGTTTCAAAAGAGCTAAGAGTAATTATAAAATAAAGTTCATGTAAAAGTTTTTATATTTGATAATTAGAAAATGTTTTTATACATATATATTATATAACTTAAATTAGACCTATACTTTAATCTTATTTACTTAAATGAGGCATTAATCCATCAGAAAATTCAAATATATTTCATAAAAAGAAAATTTTATCTGGTTTTGTCAAATTTAATAAAAAATTTTAGTGTTAAAATTATATTTTTGATTAATAATGAGTTTGTATTTATATTATATTTTTTTTATAATAACTTATATATATATATATAGTTGTGTAAATAATAAAGTGTTTTTTTGAAAGTGTAAATAATAATAAATAATAAAGTGTTGGTGGCTATGGGATATTCAATGGTATACAATCAACCAAACCGCATATGTATTAAAAAAATTAAAAAAATTAAACCCAATTGCTGCCATTACACATCAATCAAATATAGTGAAGATTAGAACCCTTCACATCAACAGATAAGTAATATATAGGTTAAGATTAAACTCAAAAATGATTTTTTGGTGGCAAATATTAACTAGTATGAATTGATTTGAATTTCATCTTAAATTGCCTTCACACTTCTTGCATTGTGACTGAAAATAATGACTCAATCAGTAATTTTTTAAAATATTATTTAGAACAAAAATGATTATTTAATTAGGAATTATTTTAGATCTCCCCAAGTGTGTGTTAGTGTTTGGTTGATAATTGCATAAACCTTTGATAATTGAAAAAGAAGTTTCAAAAATATAACCCATTCAAGTTCAAATTATTAAATTTAATCCACGAATCATTTTGTTTATTTTTCAATAATAATTTGCCATAATAAAACCATGAGTGATCAACATCTTATTGGCATCAGGTCTTTTGGGTAGGTTGTTTTTATCTTTGGTGAGAAAGCAAATTAATTCGAAGTTCAGCTCACATAAAGTGATGGTACAGGTGGATTAAAATTTTAACTGATCACCTATACATAATGATGGCAATCGACCCAAACCCAGTGGGTACCCATAAAAAATACCCATGATGGGTAGGTAAATACCCGCTTGATGAGTTTTATACGGGTATGGATATGGGCAATGGTACTGCAGTACTTATACTCATTTAACTGCACGCTATATATATTTTTAAAATTTTGAATGACTTGAATGAATTATTTGTTTAATTACAATAAACATATTAGATTCGCACTCTAAATAAACCTTCTGGATTTGTGAGCAAAATAAGCCAAACCTTTTTTTAGTGTTTTTACTTTTAATAAATATTCTTTATTTTATAATAGTATTTATATTTGATTAGTTCATATGAAGAAAGTATATGAAAAAAAATAATAGGAACGCGTATAGGAATATGGGTACCCAATAATTATGACTGAGTAAGCTGTTTGTTCTAACAATTTTCAATAATAATAATAATAATAATGCAATAAATATGATCCCAATTAAGTAGTTATTCAGTAGCATCCATTCTTGATCTCGTCCATAATAAAACAAAAACCAGGAAATGTTTTCTTGAAACAAAAAAACAATTTTGATGCATATATTTAGGATTAATTTCCAATTAATGTCATGCATTCTTGGCCTTGATACTCAACTGGCAGAAGCCGTTCTTAATGCAACGAATCATTATATTTGCAGAATCAATACCTACAAATATTTATATACAAATATTTATAAATTAGAAAATTAAAAATTAATACATACATATATATAAATTATCGAGATAAATACGTAGATTATTATTTAATAGAAATGTTGATTCAGAATCATTGAATAATGATCAAACGGCTATTATTTATATAAATATTGTCTAAATTTTGTATTGTTCAGTAATGTTAAACATTGTTTATTATTATATATAACCATTTAACATCCTTAGATTTTAAATTTAAAACACCTACGTGCTCATATATATATATATATATATTAACAAATAAATGTTGACAAACCTGCAAGGTATGCGCCATGAACATAACCATTATAGTGCTCGCTTGTGTGTTCTCCAGTGAAGTAAACCCTTCCTATGGGTGCCTATTAAAAATAATGACTCCATATCAGTTAATCAAGAAAAAAAAATACCTTCTTTAATTAAATCCTTATGTAAAAACATGAAATTATATATACACTTTTATAAAATTTCTCCTTTCACATATATCTTAAAATTAATAAATTCTTAGATAATATATATATATCTTTCGATTAAACATACATTATTATATCTTAAAATTTGTATTATCTCAAGCCTCATAGTTTTAAGTCCATAAATAAATATAAACCTATAAATTTTAAAATATAAATTATATATACATATTTATATACTATATATTAATGAAACATTACATGTTCAGAGATGTTCATGTAAAGCTAAATATACATATATATATGTATATATTTCATCTATTTTTCTGTGAATTACTTATTATTAATTAAATTTTAGAGCACAGATATAGGAATATCAACTTTTCATGGATGTTCACATGAAATGAGGAACTTGACAAAGATATATTTGGGCTTTTATAGTCTATATATATATATTAAATGCTTACCCTCATTTGATCAAACTCATGTCGATTAACTCCAATCGGCCAGTTAGAGAATGAGCCTTTGTAAAACCTATCAGACCACCATTTTGGCACAAGTATCTCAGTGGCTTCCGGTATATTTTTTCCAAACATTTTTCTCAATACCTCCATAGCTTCCTTTTTTGTGTCATTATCTGATTGTTGTTCTATTCTTCTAGATTCTTCATCTGTCACTGTGACTAGTAAAACATGAGACCCGGGGAATTCCTTCTCAAGGTGCTACAAAGTGTAGTTTAAAAAAAAAAAAGAAAAACAATTATAAAATTAGAGACTCACATAATTGTAAATTATTTTAAAATTTAATAATCAAACTTTTGTTTACCTGCCATATCGGATAGTAACCTCTTCTTTCGTTGGCATATAAAAAAAATTCAGTCCCATCTCCGGTAGGCCAAAAGGTTGAATTAAATTTGAGGAAAATCTTTGTATAAACGGACATATCGAATTGATAAATTGCAATGATTTTTTTATCCTATTTGAACGTTGAAAACGATAACAAGTTAATAACATGCAAATTAAACATATTCAAATTAAAAAGGGTTTGTTT
The DNA here is from genome assembly GCA_902712375.1 of Dioscorea dumetorum. Taxonomy (NCBI): domain Eukaryota; kingdom Viridiplantae; phylum Streptophyta; class Magnoliopsida; order Dioscoreales; family Dioscoreaceae; genus Dioscorea; species Dioscorea dumetorum. The sequence continues at coordinate 366,983 of CACTHL010000105.1, read as the reverse complement.
AGAAAATATACGAGGCCAATAATGAGTTTATAGCTAGTGCAGGATTTTTTTCATTCTAAAATAAAAATAATATTATTCTCTACCAATAATTTGTCTAGATTAAGACCATTTTATTTAATTTATTCATTCATTTTTGAGCAAATAGACAAATAACTTATATATTCCTAAGAATCGCTTATTTCTATGATATTTGCCTTTTAACTCGAATTATATATATATATATATATATATATATATATATATATAACAATAATTAGAAATAACTTTTACTTGTATATGCAAAGGAAAGATAATATTTTGTTTAGTTGTAGAAAAATATATCTTATATTTTAAAATGAATACCATGTTTATATTTAAAGCATAGAAAAAAATTGAGATTATACATACTAAGTCATATATACTTTTATTTCGACATTTCATTTCTAGCTAAAGGATCCTGACCTAGTCCAACACTTTTTATATATAAATAAAGTGATATTTAAAAAAAAATAAAAAAAAAATTCAAAGCTACATATTATAGTATATAAACATCTATTTAAAAAATATAAAAAAATATTGAATTTCAAGAACTTACAGGCAAGGGTGGAACAAATTTGATAAGATTGGTTTGAAGAACACCAATGCTGACAGAAACCATCACATAGTCTGCCTTATAAACCTTGCCATCTTCTGTGGTCACAGTTGCTTCCTTTGCTGAATAACTTATATGCCTCACTACCTACATTATTAATTTCATAAATTCAAGTCCTATCAAAACACAATTTTTAAATTTAATTATGATCATGTTAAATGTATATAATAGAAGTTCACATGCATCCATTAATTGACTGGAATTTCTATTTTGCAATTTATGAGCAAGTTGGTTCTTCATTGCATTCTAATTTTTTTTAGGGAATGGACAATAAACGGTTTCTGTTTATGAAATTATTAAAAAAACAGACAAATATGAAAGTGCACCAGTGTTTTTTTATGAAACTACTGTATCTCTCACAGGGGCTCTGTAGCTGTGCTCATAAATAATATTGATAAACAGTATTTTTATCCAAGTGTATAATGCATAAACAATATAATAAACAACATTATAGGGTGAAGAATTCAAACCCTTGACCTCCCCCTTGCACTCTTATGCCATAGTTTTATAGGCTATCTAATAGTTGATTAATTTGTCCTTAATTAATTTTGTCTCTTGTCCTACTTTTTGAAAATAAGAAAAGATATATATTTTTTAATTTCCAAGTGCATATATATTTAACATATACATATCTTTCTTTATTTCATTCTATTATTTCCAAGAACAAGAACAGCAACAAAGCCAACTAAATTAAACCACAGACAAAAAGATTGATCATATCGCCAAGTCCTCAAACAAAATTTAATTCCCATATTTAATATTTTAATTAGAACAAGTGCAAGCTAAATATATTCAAGACTTCCTCTTCTTCCAAAAAAATAAATAAATAAGATATTAATTAATATATATACTTTTCACTCAACTTAATTAATTCTCTAACACTTGCAAAAAAAAAAAATAATTACCCAAACAAATTAATATACACATACTAAATTAGCATGCACGTATAGCTAGCTTGTTAATTAATTAAAAAAAATTTATATTAATTAATTACCTGATTAAGGATAAGACGAGGATCAACAAAGTCTCCATGTTCATCTGACTTCAAGAACTGGTGTGCCAAATGATATACCAAGCTCTCATAGCCTCTCTGATCGGCGACGAAATGCACGTTGTTGCCGAAGTTGGCGAATGTCGGCAATGGCACAGTGTTCTGCATGCTTGTCACTCTTGGTGGCTCGGCAAACTCATAGTCATATGTGTAGTAGTCTGTCAGCATGCTCACTGGATCAGTTGGTACACTGCATTCATGCATAATATATACATAACCCTAATTAAGCTCTATATATAGTCATAATTAATGATAACATATATATATATATATATATATATATACAAAGTGATACTAATTAGTTCAGTACTCTAGATTTCCATTAGTTACCTTGTTCATGTTTTTGAGAATGGAGAAGATAAAAGAAAATTAAAGTTAAGGAGCCATTAATTAATTAATCCAACATAAACTTGAACAAATTAACCTTTATGCATCCAAAGCCTATCCTAATGGCCTGTAAGTCACTTAGTTTCAAAAAGTTTTCTTTTCTTTTCAATCCATTTTCTTATTTTTAATTTTATGTTAGTATTTTTTTTTTTTTATCTTCATTTATTCTATATATTTTTTATATTTGCATATGGTTAATTGACTAAAGCTGGGACAAGCTTGAGGGGAATATGAAGTAAAAAAAACATTAAAATGGTACAGTAATAATCTATTAAGTAAACATGCCAGTTTGGCCAGTAATGGTTGCGTGTATACATTGCTTACAAAACAACAACAACAACAAGAGCCATCCAATGTTATATTTTTTTTTAAAAAAAAAAAAAAAAACTTAGATATGATGTAATTTCTTTCATTTTTTTTTGACAATGCTAGATATAGAAATTAAGTTTTTCTTTTAAATAGACATCTAAAGTAATTTGCTATTCAATTTTTTGACAACCTTAAAATCAATATCATGTCATAAAAAATGAATGATTTAATTAATTCTTTATATATATATACAAAAAAAAAGGAAGAGAGAGAGGAGATCTATTAGACTGTTACTGTTTCATTAGGCGTTGCATTGTTAGCAAAGAGATATCTTCAAAGCCACTAGAAGGTAGAGTTGAAGAAAGCTTCTCTCCTAACTTCTCAACCTTCTCCACAACTTCAAGTGCATCATTCACCACCTTCTCTTCATACAAACCTCCACTACAAATTAATTAACAACAATTAAAAACAAACATAAATTGACAACACAATGATATATATAAACCAAGAATTAATTAATTAAACCTCACTTTTCTCTATAGCAATTAGCTGATATATTATCATAGTCAGAGTTGAAGTTCTTAAGCTCAAGTTCTTGAGCCATTTTCCAAATAGGGTTTAACTCTTTGCCACCACCCACTCCTTCAACCCAATTAGCTCCCTTCTCCACCTGCAACCCTGCAAAGGGAACTTTATGCATCCGGCCACCGATCCTTCCGGTTGCCTCGAGGATCGTCAAGTCCGTTATTCCGGCATCTGATAACGTCTTCGCCGCGGATATCCCTATAGGAAAAGAAAATGATATCATCTTGTTTAGTGAGTCTTTGTTCTTAGTTTTCCTAACCTGTGATTTATCGTCACCTCACCGGACATCCCTGCACCGACGATGATCACGGAAGGTGATTTAGTTGTAGCCATTACTCCTCCTACCATCACCATTAGCATTATAGCTTCAATGGCCATGGCCTTCATGATCTCCATCTCTCGTTGTTCTCTATCTGTTTCTATCTATCTTCTTGTTAATATTTATAAAAGAGATGGGAGGAGAGTTTGTGTTTAATTGCTTGTAAGCTGAGTTTTTTTTTTTTTTAAAAAGGAGCAAAATCACAGAGTGAAGGTGTACGTTTGAGAACTGTGAATATAAACTGTGGTGATCCCAGCACTCATGAAGAGTTACTCTCTAGGGTAAATTGCATGTGTATTGAATATACTCACAAGGTAATTTATCGATACCTATGTATTGTTTTTATATTAGATGCGTAATGCGTATATATTATATATTTTTTAAACAAAATAATTCACCTTTTTCCAATGTGTATCTGATTGATTTAGGATGAAATTTATATGCTTGATATTAATATCATAGTAAATTTTATGATTTACATCAACTAATTACTAACATCTATGTGGATGAGAATGCGGCCGCCACTCTTCAACATTAATTATAGTGCAATATGTTTTTTGAACTCTTTTCTTGTTTAGTTTAAAAAAAATATATTTGATTAATTACTATCAAAACAAAATATGGTAATATTTATATTTTTTTTTAGTGCATTATTTAGTAACATGTAATAATTTATCCATCTTGGACAAATAAAAATAATTTGATAATTAATATTGCCATGTTTTTGTCAATAAATATTATAAATGTGCGTGATATTAAACAACTTTAACTCTTTAACACGGTTATTTCTTTAGTTATTTATTTATTTTTCCTTAAATATATTAAAAATGACAAAAGATGTCAAATTAACATCAAAGACAAAGTCGCTTTTGGAGTTATCAAAATTTATTAATTAATCTAACAAGACTTGAATTGGACAAATAGTTTTTTTAATCAATATTAAACAAACAGCAATTTCAAAGATTTATTACAATCTATCCTAACTCTTTTCACTATAAAAACAAATCATTACATATATATACTTAAGAAAATCTTCATTACATCTCAAATGAAAATATATATATATATGAGGAATATCTTCTTTTATATTACTTTTGAAAGTAATTGATTCAGCTTGAGCACATGAATATACGCTTCTAAAACTATAAATAATAATAAAATAAATTTAAAATGACAAACATGTTATTTAAAACAAAATTACATTTCCTCGAATCGATTTTATCGTATAACTATAACTATTATATAATTTTTTTGAAGATTATTTATGTGATCTCATTTTTTGCAACATAGACAAGGAATTCATCAAAGACATTAAAATGTATCCTGATGTTTTTGTGAGTAAGTAATATACATGTGTTCCTCGCTAATTATTTTAATTCTTCATCAAGGTTTTATTTTCTCCAATTATTTATTTTAAAAGGTTTATTGGAGTTGTCTAAATTCTTTAATTAGTTCAATCCAACTTGAATTGGACAAATGCTTTATTTTTTCAGTCAATATTAAAGAAGCATGTTTTTTTTTTTCAATCCAACTTGAATTGGATATGTTATTTAAAATAAAATTACATTGCCTTCGGTCAATTTCGGAGCACAAATTTAATTTTAATAATTTTTTTTCAAAAATATATAATGAAAGACATACAAGTAATTTACACATAAAATTATAGATGATGAGGATAATTGCTTGAGATTAGAAACTTCACCATCATTGAGAAAAATGTGAATCCACATTTGTGAAACTTTATAATTGAATATTTGTGGTTGAATAATTTCAAGATTGGATTGATTCCTTAAATGCAATAAATATTGCTTGAGTATAGAAAGCATCTTTGACTCTGAGTTCTTCTATAAAGTAGTCGTTGATAAAATCATTAAATTAGTATAATACTTCATTGGACCTAATTTCTAGGTAGTAAAGATTACTTTATATATTTGGCAATGATGTATTTATTTAAATAAATAAATAAGACTAGAGGTTATGTATGATGCTTCCATGTCAATATATGTTGGGAATTTTAAATTCAAAGCTTATCAATTAATATATATATATATATATATATAATGAAAATCTTTTACTATGTATTTTTTGCAATATTTATACAATACCAACCTTTTGAAAAGAATGAGTAGAAAAATTAATTTAAAAATTTATATAAATTTTATATGGGAGAAGTCTTTTTAATATACATTTCATTGATTGCATTAGATTTTTATTAAAAATTTAAAAGAATAAAAATTGATAGGTAAAATTTCAAGTTAATGTCCCCTTACATGCATACATACAAATATGAAAAATTGAGTAACTGAAAGCACTCCAATGTGCAATGAAGAACACATTAACCAAGGCAAATAAGTTAAATAAATTAAAAAATAATAAAAGTAGTTTTGGGGCAACTAATTCAACAATCAACTTGCATCTCCTTCAATGGACAAAGATAAACTATGACCATTTTTTTTAATCACAAATTAATTTAAAAAAATGATCAATCTTGACCGATAAAGCCCGGGGATCTTCCGTTGCTGTTATAATATAAAATAGAGATTTTAATTTAAATATCTATATTTTCTCGGTTTTATTTATTTAATTATGTTGACTCCATAAAATACAGATGATATAAATCATATCAACAAAAGCAAGTAATTTAACAACCACTGCAATAGATTACTACTTGAATGGTGGACAAGCGGACCGACCCAGAGTCAAATCCCTAAGTTGGCAGTACTATTGCAGCACGGTGTAAATTAAACACTCTAGAAATACTATAAAAAAATTACTGACGTTGATTCTTTGCCATCCAAAATTATATGACAAGGAAATTTATGAGCTCGATTTAATTTTTAAAAATTTTTTGGGTGTGCATGTGAAAAGACTAATTAATTGCCCAATGTGATGTTTGGTAGAATTAATAAATATAATTGATTAGGCCAGCGTAACTGATGCACCACCATACTTGTCTATCCTTTAACAAGCCCTTTCTCAAATTGTTGATTTGTTAAAAAATAATAAACAATTTATAAAATTTATAGTTATAAACACAATAACCATATTAACGTATATAGTTTACCAAACACCTCAACATATAACCATATCAAGTTTTCTAGTTGAGAGGCAATATTTAGCTTTGGAAAACTAACAACAAACCAACAAAATGTATATATTGCCAAACAAGAGAGAAAAGACAAATAAGACAAAAAATTTATATTATATATATATAAACATAATTTATTAGTATGTAACATAAGATATTGACATTATTAATTTCTCTAGTTCAAAATAAAATACTTCCATTTTTCTATTTTTATAAATCAAAACTATCATTGAATAACAGAAATAATTGAAAAGCCAAATAAAATTCAATGTTTTTTTTTACTAAAATAGAATTACATCATTTCTCCATTTGAACTACAAACAGGAATTGGTTATTGGTTAAGTGCTAGTGGTAGAGCTAGAATATTTGAGTCATTTAGGTAAATGATTTTGAGTTCAATTTTTTTTTTATAAAATAAAAAAAAGTTAATTATCTTAACCAATGTTATAAAAAAAAATTAATTCTTCAGCCTCTCAAGCAAGGAAAAGAGTAATTATCTATCTGATGTGAATGTGAAGACGGTTGGATTCAGATGTTTATATATATATATAGATATATATATATATATATATATATAATATCCACTGATGTTTTAAAAGAAGCTTAAAAAAATTATCAAATGGTCAAAATAAAAATAATTAAGGCCACTATGCCGTAAACACCAATAAATAATAAAACTTTATTAAAAGATTGACAAGCATGTTCACAGCGTATGATATCCCAACTTCATTCCCTCGGTATTTTTGTTTTGTTCTTCTCACGTGACTTTGCACGTGAGAATAATCACTCATATTTTTTTTCTTAAACCGCATACATTTGAAAAAATTGATTATAGAGACATTATTCACTGATGGTAAAAAATGACAAGGTACAACTACAATAGAGAAAAAAAAAAATTAAAACGTAACACAAAAGGAACAGTAAAGATACTCCTATCATATCCCCTAAAAAACTGGAGTTGTTATGAACTAACTACTGACTGCTCTACAAGATCTTTCTCGTCTAATATTAATTGATCTAAAATACTCTATGTTGTGCCTTGCAGAGGTAGCTGGTTCTTCTAATTTTATTTTTTCCGTCTCTCGAGCTGAATTAATCCCCAAAAAAACATAGGAATAATTTTAAAAAATCCTGATGAAAATGCTGAATAATACATTAGCTTGAAATCATATTTATCTTATTTACCAAAGAAAGTCCAAAATATGTCTAGATCCACCAGCCATCCCCGGCGGCATGGGCATCAAAAGCCAAATAATATAGTGAGTTTTTTTAATAATAACTGAAATATAGTAATTTTGTATTATTGGCTCTTGCGGAAGCATGGGTAGATCCTGAGTTGGCTCTTGCGGAAGCATGGGTTGCTTTAAATAGTCTATGCACACAATAATGGCAATAGAGTGGACTATCGCAAAAGGTATACCCATGATTAACGCTTTGGGGGGGTAATTTTTTGGGTAGATTATCAAATTTTGATCGTTTTTCACTTTGGTTACCGAACTTCAATTTGTATCTTTTCAATCACCATAGATTGATTTGGTTATTCCGGGAGGTCACTGGTGGGTTTTTCAGTGTTATTTGTCCACGTGGCTGCCGGAAACTCCACGTCACTGCCTATTTCAAAGGTGACAACACTGCCACGTAGGATACTTGCCACGTCAGCTGATCATCCCTTCAACTTAGACACTCATTTGGCTTTCCCCTTGCCACCTCAGACTTTCACGTGGCTATGTTGTCAGCTAAAGTGGCAAGTATCCTACGTGGATGTATTGTCACATTTGAAATAAGCAGTGACGTGGAGTTTCCGGCGGCCACGTGTACAAATAACACCAGAAAACCCACCAGTTATCTCCTGGAGTAACCAAATTAATCTATGGTGATTGAAAAGATACAAATTGAAGTTCGGTAACCAAAATGAAAAACGACCAAAGTTCGGTAACCCACTCAAAAAATTACCCTTAGTGAGATAAAAATTCAGGCTTTTTTCCACTATACCCATACACAAAATATATTAGATTTTTTTTTATTTTTTAAATTATCAAAATAATTACACACAAAATATATTCAATAAAAAACCATCATATCAACACCTATCTCATCAACCATATGTTTTAAAATATAAAATATTAGATTTTTTTTTTCAAAAACACCATTTATTTTTAAAAAATACAAATAAAAACTATTTTTTATTTTTTAAACTATTTTCTTAAAAATAAATAAAAAATTTTTAACGGGATTTATTTTAAAATATATATTATTTTAAAAATATATTATTATTTTTTAAAAACACTCTATTTAAGTTGTTATTTATTAAAAGCCTTGTTAACTGCATTTATTTTAAAAATATATTATTATTATTATTATTATTATTATTGGTTTAAACATTTTTTTATTTTTTAAGTAATTATTACTAAAAACTTATTTTTTTTAAACCACATTTTTTGGATAAAAATATTATTATTATTTGGATAACTAAATATTATGATTATTATTATTAAAAATGATATGCATTGAGGCACACCATGTAATGACATGCATTAACTGCACATCAAATAGGCTTCAGATGTAGAAAGAATCTAATTTTTCCTATAAAGCTGGTTGTGCATGCCAACTTGATAAAAAATAGTATGCATTAATTACACACTAGATAGCTTCAACTATAACAAAAATAAGATTCCCCCTATAAAGCTGGTTGTACATGCCTACTTGGCAAGAAATGACATGCATTGATTGCACATCATGTAGCCTTCATATGTAGAGAGAATCCGATTATCCCTACATGATAAGAAATGACAATTACACACCAAGTATATTTCAAATATAGGGGAATCTTATTCCTCCACAAGGTAGTCAAAACTCCATGTATAAATATCTCTCCCTCCTTTTCCATCTTCATAAACTATTAAAGCTTTATCTTTCTCTTTCACAAAAGGTTAGTTGACATTTGTTAGATATACATATGATACATAGTTTATAATAATTATCTTATATATTTTTTTCCCCTAACCTGCCTTCTCTCACTTTGCTTTCAGGATGAGTAATACAGACGTAGCATCGATTGTTTATTGGGGTGGTTATTTACTAGAAACAAATGAAAGACCTTCATATTGCGGGGGCTATAAAACTCCAATTGGGGTTGACACCAACTGTACTTTGAGTGCATTACAAGAAACGATTGCTACTATTATTAACGTCAACTTGAGTAGTAACTATATGAACATCAAGTGTAGATGACCTATAAATCACGGTACTAGTACTATCATTAATATTGATAGTGATAGAGCACCATCATTAATATTGAGGTTGTATACCCTAATATTATACCTCATAAAAATATATATGTCATTTTAAGTCATTTTCTAGGATTACACGTGGTCCTCCTTCATTCACGTATAATATTGGGGTACACAACCTCAACATTAATGATGTTGCTCTATCGCTATCAATATTAATGATAGTACTAGTACCGTGATTTATAAACCATCTACACTTGATGTTCATATAATTATTACTCAAGTTGAAGTTAATAACTGTAGTAATCGTTTCTTGTCATGCACTCAAAGTGCAGTTGGTGTCAACCCCAATTGGTGTTTTATAGCCCTCGGAATATGAAGGTCTTTCATTTGTTTCTAGTAAATAACCACCCCAATAAACAATCACTGCTACGTCTATATTACTCATCCTGAAAGCAAAGTGAGAGAAGGCAGGTTTAGGGGAAAAAACCATATAAGATAATTATTATGAACTATGTATCATATGTATATCTAACAAATGTCTACTAACCTTTTGTGAAAGAGAAAGATGAAGCTTAAGAGTTTATGAAGATGGAAAAGTAGGGAGAGACATTTATACATGGAGTATTGCCTACCATATGGAGGAATAAGATTCCCCCTATATTTGAAATATACTTGGTGTGTCATTGTCATTTTTTATCATGTTTAGGGGTAATCTGATTCTCTCTATATCTGAAGACTACCTGATGTGCAATCAATGCATGTCATTTCTTGCCAAGTAGGCATGCACAACTAGCTTTATAGGGGGAATCTTATTTTTGTTACAGCCGAAGCCTACCTAGTGTGTAATCAATGCATGATGTTTCTTATCAAGTAAACATGCACAACCAGCTTTATAGGAGAAATCAGATTCTTTCTACATCTGAAACCTACTTGGTGTGCAGTCAATGCATGTTATTTCTTATCCTGAAGCCTACCTGGTATGTAATCAACGCATGGTGTTTCTTGTCAAGTAAGCATGCACAACCAACTTTATAGAAGAAATCGGATTATTTCTACATCTGAAGCTTATTTGATGTGCAGTCAATGCATGTCATTTTTAATAATAATAATAATAATATTTAGTTATCCAAATAATAATAATATTTTTTTCTAAAAAATGTGGTTTAAAATAATAAGTTTTTAATAATAATTACTTAAAAAATTAAAAAAAAAAAATATAAACCAATAATAATAATAATAATATATTTTTAAAATAAATGAAGTTAAAAAAGCTTTTAATAAATAACAACTTAAATTGAGTATATTTAAAAAATAATAATATATTTTTAAAATAATATATCTTTTAAAATAAATCCCGTTAAAAAATATTTTTATTTTTTTTGGTTTTTTATAAAAATAATAATAAATATTTAATAATAATAACTTAAGAAAATGGTTTAAAAAATAAAATTATTTTTTTATTGGTATTTTTTAAAAAAATAAAGGGTATTTTTGAAAAAAAAATCTAATATTTTATATTTTAAAAACACATGGATGATAAGATAAGGGTTGATGTGATGGTTTCATGGTTAGTTTGGTGAATATATTTTGTGTATAGTTATTTTGACAATTTAAAAAAAAAAAAAAAGGAATGGCTATAGTGGAAAAAAAGCCTTGAAATTTCTATATCTTGTGGTAAGTCATTCAAATGGTGCAAATTTAAATTTTTTGTGTTATATTAGTGTTTAATACTATACAAATACTATTAAAAACTATCATTAAAATATTATAATAATACATTCATTTCACTAGGTCTTTTATGAGAGGAGCTATATTCTCCATCTCTCTAAGGTTGCGTTTGAATTACCATAATAAAATGTGGGAGAATGAAGTAATGAAGAAAGAGGAAAGCAATGGATAGGGGAATATATTTTGCTTCTTTTATTTTATTTGATATGTTTTGAGTTTTTTAATTAATAACACCTTCATTTTGACGCTTTTAGATTTTTCCTGTTTTTCATAAAAATTAGAGTTTTTTATATTTTTTGGCTTAAAATAAAAAAAATACTTAAAATTTAATCGGATCGGGCCACTTATCGGGCTGTGCCGGTCCGGTTGACACTACTAAATGGAGCCTTTGAGTATCAGGTCAAAAACTAGTTGTGCAAATAAACTCGTAATTAAATATAATCTAAGAGCTAGGGAAATGGTATATGGTGGCAATTTTAGGTAGTGGATTTTCTTTTCTTTTTTTTTTTTTTTAAGTAATATAGCGACAACATTCACATAGGCCAAAAATGGATCGTTTAGCCTATATCTTTATATTTGGTGATACAAAACTAGGATAACAAATTTACACCTACAACCAAAGACTTATTACCACTATTATGTTTAGTGAGATTTGAACTCGAGACATCTTAAATGTCTTATACTTATTTTTCATAATAGAGTCAATACCTTCAAGGTACAAGTCTCTTGGAAGTGTTTTTTTCAATCTTTTTTCTTTCCCTTCCATAGTTGATATTTTTAATAGTCTTGGTCTTGGAGCCCGTTTATTTTTACTAGCCCACCAAATGGTCGAACCCAACAAAAATTTTATTCTATATCCACTTACAATTATATAACTGATTTTACTATTATTAATGGATGAAACCGATGCTAGCATTTACGCTCATCCAAGAGAAATATTGAAATATCATACTTTATCTATTTTTATTTTTACATATTTATATTTTAACAATTTTTGTTTATCTATCTTTTTAACATAATAATATACAAGTTAATTTAATAAATAGAAAATGAATTTAAGAAACTTCTCATGCATAGTTGAGGATTGATTAAAAGACTCCTGCATGTCACATGAAGGACATAAAACAAAGACAATTAAGTTCAAGTACAGACAAACAAGAGATGAGATAAACATAGTCTACTGCCGTTGGTGCAAGGGGTGGTGATGGAGAACACAACAACCTATGCATCTGCAAGAAAACCAACATATATTTGAATTATTATATTATATATATATATATATATATATATATATATATATATGATCATGTATGTTTGAGCATTTATTAGTTGATACCTTATATATATCTACGTGAACTTGGCAGGGATAAGGAACTTGCACATCCCCTTTTTGATGCACTTGATCATCATGTTTGCAGAATCAATCCCTAGATAATAAAGAAAATAAAAAAAATAATGTCAAACTCAAACCTCAACATGATCTATATATGATCATATTTTTGAAATAAATAATTTAAAAAAAAAAATTGAACCTGCTAAGTAGGCACCATGAACATAACCATTGTAATGCTCACTTGTGTGTTCACCTGTAAAGTAAACCCTACCCACAGGCGCCTTCATTTCAATTGTAATAACAGTAGTAATAGTTGTTAGTATGGAAACAGTATCAATAACTAATAAAAAAAAACACAAACTCATAATACAGAAAAAAAAAAAAAGAGAGAAAGGTTGGATAAATTAATTACTCTGATTTGATCATATTCATATCGGTTAACACCGATTGGCCAATTAGAGAATGAGCCTCTATAAAACCTGTCAGACCACCATCTTGGCACAAAAATGTCTGTTGCCTCTGGTATGTTTTTTCCAAACATTTCTCTCAAAGCTTCCATAATTTCCATCTTTGTCTTTTCATCTGATTGTTGCTCAATTCTTCTAGATTCCTCATCTGTGACTGTAACCAATAGAACATTGGCTCCTGGATATTGTTTCTCAAATTGCTACATGCAATAGATTCAAGTTATTTCACATTAATTATAAGCTTTAGAACGAGAAAAAAAAAATTTATATATAAAAAAAAACTTGCCTGCCATATAGGATAATAACCTCTTCGTTCATTTGCATATAAGAAGAACTCGGTTCCATTTCCAGTAGGCCAAAAGGTTTTAGGGAACTTAACAAAAATCTTGGTGTAGACCGCCATATCAAATTGATATAATGCAAGAATTTTCCAATGCTGATAAAGTGCAAAATGAACATCAATTTAATTATAATCCAAATATATCGATGGTATATTTCATTATCTAAAAATAGGAAAGGGTAGTTGTCGATAAAATCAATGGATAAAAATAATAAAATTATTTTTAAAAATATAAAGAAAAATAGTAATGACAGATATTTCAATCATCTTCAAGTTCATGTTAGAGAAACTATATATTAAGAAAATTAACAAATATAGGAGAACAATGTATAATACTGAAACTGTCATAAGTTTGATATTGGAATAAATTTTTTTTCAAATAATTATTCTGTGATTTTATAATTTTATTATAGGAATCAAAATAAAATTATGTAAATAGTTTATATGTTTATATTTTTATGCATTATATGAACCAAATTGATTTCACCGTAATAAAAATAAATATACAAATAAAACGGCATATAATCTACTTTTGCAAATAATATATATATATAAAAGAGAAAAGTGAGAAGAAGATAATTAAACATACAGGAAGGTCAGGTTTGAATCTGATGAGAGGAGTTTGGAGAACACCAATACTGACAGAAACCATAACATAATCTGCTTCATATTTCTTGCCATCTTCAGTCATCACAGTGACACCACTCTTTGAATAACTTATTTCTCTCACAACCTGCATAAACATTTAATATCCATTCATTACTTTTAATCATAATTAGTATCTTGAAATAAATACTATGTCTTGAAATAAAAACCACAGAAAATTTGAAAACTACAAAAAAAAAAAAAAAAAAAAAAAATAATAATAATAATAATAATAATAATAATAATAGTAGATATTATATAGGTAACAGGACCCCCATCAATTATTAAAACTACAAAAAAAAATCCAAAGAAAAGAAAAGATAGACAATAGTTTTAAAGGTATGATTATTTTATTCTTATCAATTGATTTTGATTTGCATGTTGGACAATGATTGCCATTCCCAAAAAAGTCACTTTTTATGCTTTTCTTTTTTTTTTTTTCTTTTAGGAGAGGCTATATATCCTATTCATAATTCACCAAAAAAAACAAATATTAATAATATTTATTAAAAATATATTACAACAATTACTTCCAAAGATTTGTATTTCCCACACACCTGAAAAAATGACCAAATTATGTGCGACCTGCGCTTTAAGAAGTTATTTAGTCAACATGGTTTTAATTTTATTTTATTTGTTATCAACTTTTTAAAATTTCACATTAAGATAGAATAACGTTCTATTTTCTAAATTAGATACTGAATTACATATATGATTGGTAAAAAGAAAATACTATATAGCTTTTTTAATATAAAATCATATAAAATATCTAATAAAATGCACTATAAAGAATTATTTAAATAAAAATATTAAAAAAATCTTATAAATTTTTTTCTTTCGATAAAATAGACAAATCATATCAAAAGACATCACTAATTTTTTAAATATATTATGAACCCTCACCCTATACTACTTGGTAGTCGAATCTTAATCCCTACTTGCATACAGAAAATTTAATCTTAATAAGCTAAAATGTCATCTGCACAATCCTTGTTGAGTTAATGGAAATAAAAATTTTCAAAAAAATTAAAAAAAAAAACTCTAAAAATAATTGATTCTATCCACATGAGGGTGAGTGGCCATTGGACAATGCTGTCCACTTTCTTAATAGACAGAGTGGGGACTATGAAATCATCTACTTTTTGAATAATGCTTTCTCGTTGCTTTTATCTTTATTCTCCATTAATTCTTTAAAGAATAATAGTTGTGTTCATGAAAATTTAGTGGATTTTGTTTTGAGGTGCTTGCAAATTTATAAGTCCCTATTTCTTGAAAGAATTTTAAAGTTTGTACAATTTCCCTCATCCTCATCCTCATGTTATTTTTTTTTTTTTAACAAAACACAACAAGCACATATAAAAATATACACAGATGTGGAGCATAACCGCAAATTCAATAATACTTATGTCTTCACTTTATGAGGGTCATGGGGTTTGATCTCGGTTCTTCCTAAAATGAATATCCTCACAAAATCATAAACCAAGAGACTATTGGTTCATGATCACTCTTTTCCTCATCCTCACAAAGATTTCAACCATAATTTAAGAACTAGAATGAATATACTTGTACTGTAAGTGACTTAGAGTGAGTACAGAGGTAGATGCTTATCGGTTCATACCACCATAATATTTTATGCTAACTCCTATTTCTTTTTAATGTTTTTTATTTACCCGATCTCCCTTAACCACCAAACTATTCATTTCTTTTTTGTTCTCCCGTCGTCTTTATTCATACAAAAAAAATATCATTAATGGAGTTCTATGACATATAAAAATAAAAAATACGAAAAAAAGGAAAAAAAATTATTTATATCAAAGAAAAAAAGAACAACCACAAAAAAATATGTTTAGAAAGAAAAAAAAAGGAATAACATAAAAGAATGTTTTTAAAAGCAAAGGATGAGAATAAAAAGAAAGACCCAAGAAAATGTAGGGAAGATAATGGGATGGAGATATTTTTAATATTAGAGAAATTAAAAAAATTAGAATAATTAATTAGATATCTACAAAACTTGGAGAAATTATAGATAAAAAGTAAAAGATGTGATTTATTTCAAATGTTGGACGAACTTTTAATTCCGTTTATAAATATTTAAAAATACTCCTGCAGATTCGGTTTTATGGTGAATCAATTTTATAATATTTACCATGGAATCAGGACCCGGTACATTTACAACCTCAAAAATAAAGAGATAATGAATAGATAGAAAATAAATATTAAGTAAAAAATAAATTTCACCATATATGTATATAGTTCTAAAAAATAGGTGTTTATTTTATATCAATTATATAGTTGTTATAACATTACATTCGGGTTTTATGGTAATTACCTTAGAACCAGTTCCATTGTATCAGCACTCATAAATGTTAGGGACCTCCGAGGTACTTTCTATATTAAAGCTTCATTGTCCTTTCCTTAAATTAAAAAAAAAAAAAACTAGCATTTATATATATTTCCCATATTTACTAGATACCGACAACATAATTTATAATAACACAATTTTAAAAATAAAATTTGATTATAATAATGGTAAAAACACTTTTTCCCATGAAACTAATCACCAAAATAAATTCTAATAAATCATTATATAAATATTGCATGTGCAAAAAAATTTAGATAAACAGGGAAAACAAATAATTAAAAAAAACATACCTTATTAAGTGTGAGCTTTGGATCAACAATGTTGCCTTTTTTATCTGTCTTGAGGAACTGATGAGCCAAATGTTCTACAATGCTACAGTAACCACGTTGATCCGCCACAAAATAAACACTTTCACCAAAATTATTAAACGTCGCCAATGGCACCGTATTTTGCATGCTAGTCACTCTTGGTGGCTCGGCAAACTCATAATCAGATGTGTAGTAGTCCACCACCATCCCAACAGGATCATTAGGCACACTACATGTATACATAAATATTCACCATCATATATATAGTTAAATATAAATATAAATATAAATATAAATATGTATATATATATATATTTGGGTAATTTGTTTTGAGTAGGACACTAAATTATAAGTCATTTTTGTTTTGCAGTCCAAACTTTAATTTGAATCAAAATGATCACTCAATTTCAGTTGTGTTTTATTAAGTACTCACCAGAGATATTTTTACCTATTTTTGATGATGTGGATGGTGGCAATTTTTTGTCAGCAGCTGACATAGATTAACCAGCTAGAGGATAATGTGTCATGTATGTATTAATAGATAAACTTCGGCATTTACATCATCAAAAATATGTCAAAATGTCTCTGGTAACCACTTAGTGAAACAAAATTGAAGTTGGGTAACTACTTTAATTTAAATTGAAATTTGAACCCCAAAATAAAAGAAAACTATAGTTTATAGTGCTTTATCAAAAAATTTACTGATATATATTTAGTATAAGGGTTAAGAGGTATTGTTTTTACTGATTCATTAATCGTTGAATCGTGAGCACAGAAATATCATCTTTGCCACTCGGATGCAATGTAGCTCCAAGTTTCTCACCGAAACCGTTCACTTTATCCACCGTTTCTATTGCCTTCTCTACCATTGAGTTCACATGCAATCCTCCCCTTCACACAAGGAAAAAAAGAAAACAGTAAAATTAAGAACAAATAAAAAGGCAATTTATTTATTTATTTTATAAATAGATGACATACAATTCCTATTTAAGGGAAGTCAGGGATATGCACAAGCGTGGAGCAAGCTCAATAAACACTTGTGCTATCACTTTACGTGAGTTTTAGAATTCGATGTTAGATTTTTCTTGAAATAAATATTTTATATAAAAGACCCAGTATCAATAGATTAAAAAGCCGTTGTTAAAAAACAATTTATTTCCTTATGTTTTGTTTGTATTTTATATATTTAAAAACTATCGGTAGTTTTTTTTACTGTGTTAAAATTGTAAATTTTATGTAAATAGCTTTTTGGTCTATTAGTACTAATTTTTTTATATAGGGTGTTCTTTTGAAAGATGATTCAAGGTCAAACCTCAAACTGATATTAGATGAATGTTGAGATATCTACTACATATTTGTGTAGTCTCCTGATTTTCATTAAAAGGAAAGCATTTTTCACCTATTTGTTACATAAAGAAGCCAAGCCACATTCTTTGTTTGATTTTCTAAGCATGAATGAATTTATTGATCTTTAGATTAATTTTGTTTGCTTTATCTTTTTTTTTTTCAACAAAAGCCAACTCATGCATAACACATCAATTAAAATTAGTAAAGTATAATAAACATATTTTTATTAAAGTAACATATTAAATATTTTTAAAATGAAATGTATTAAATTTAGCCTTCAACTAAAATGTATGGATATAATTGTTTAACACCTCCAAAATAAATGATTAAGTGAAGTGACTCAAATCCCTTTAATTTTTTCTATAAAAAAATGATAAATCCTATCAATTTTTCTAATGTCTTTCTAATTTTAGTTAGAAAAAAATAATAAACACAAGCAAGTTTAAGCTCTATATAAGCTCAAACTTGGGCTTGCAATTAAACACAAGCACACAAGCAAGTTTTAAATAAATAAATGACATTTTCAATTAAAAATAACCTATTTATAAAAAATCAAATTTTTATTAGACATTTTCCAAAAACAACTTTGAGGTAAATAAAACTCATACCCTTGTTTGTAACAATTGGAGGAGAGGTTACCATAGTCAGAATAGAAGTTCCTAAGCTTGAGCTCATTAGCAAGATTCCAAATAGGGTTAACCTCTTTGCCATCAACACCTTCAACCCAGTTAGCACCTGCTTCTACATTGACTCCGGCAAAGGACACCTTGTGCATGCGGCCGCCGATGTGGTCGGTGGCCTCCAAGATCTGTATGTTTGTTATGCCGGCGTCCCACAAAGTCTTAGCAGCCATTATTCCTAAAGTTATATATATAAATATATATAAATATTTGTGTGTATTAATTATAAGGAGGAGTTGAAGAAGTAGATGCATATATATATTGGTAGGACTTTTTAGGACTCACCGGACATTCCGGCGCCGACGATGATCACTGAAGGGTTGGTTGGGGTGGCTGTTGTTGGTGTTGGAGAGAGGATTAATAGTAACAGAGGTAGAAGTACTACAATGGCTACTCTTCTCTCCATTACTTCTTTCTTCATCTCTGACACTCTCTTTGAGCTTGGTTTATGGTGCAATGGAGGAGGAATAGAGCATGTGATTATATAGGACAAGTTGTGGCCCACCTCAGAGAAAAGATCAGTCGGATGCTTTTGCTATATGTGGCCTTGGAAATTTGGGATTTTTTTTCTTTTTTCTTTTTCTTTTTTTTTAATTTGGTGACAGAGTGAACAGTCATCTGTGACTTGTTTGGCACGTGTATGGATTTAATTATCATAGTATAGTAGATGTATATATATATGTATATTTTATATATATATATATAGGAGACATGCACATATAGTAGAACATAGATAACACTTGTATATATTTTTATCAAGGAGGAAACTCTTAATGAGTCATGCTACAAAAAATATATAAATAAATAAATAAATCAGACAATCAGTTTACATGTACATATTGCTCGACATTGAGTAATTTTTATGAATTTTAAACTTTTTTTACTTGTGCATACTTATCCTCAAAATGGTTTTATTAATGACATCTTAATTTATTGACACCAAATCTTTTTTGTAGAATGTGAAGTGTACATATTTCACCAAAATATTTATAAAAGAAATTTTTTATTTATATGTAGTTTTTTGAAAATCAAATGTCTAAAGTAAATCTTAATCTTTTGCGTGTATACTTGTGTTGTTAAATACAGATATTTGACAACCGAATTCAATTTTGATTAAGTGAGAAAATAAATGACAAAAATAATTTTAGGCACAAAAGAAAAATAGAAATTTGTGATTTCCAAAGGCAAAACAATGAGAGAATCATGGATAACAAGCAAGAGAAATCAGTCTTATATTTTCATTGAATAATACCTTATAATTTCTTAAGAAATATATTTTTTAAGATTTTTTCTTTTTTTTTTTTCTTTTTTTTCTTTTAATTAAGAATATTATTTCAAACTTGTGGGGAATAATTCCTTGTTAGATGGCACTAAAAAAAAACCAATTTAGTGGTGAGTGAAATCTATTGATGCTGATATTCCCAGATGATGTCTCTTGGTTAGCACACTGCTATGAATAGGCATTATTAGAATATTTAAAACATGTGTTTTTGAATTATTTGTTGTTTATAATTGACCTTTTTGTTTTTGTTATTTTTTTATTCTCAGTTGTGTATTTTCAAAATTTTGTCCTTTATCACTCAATTGATGGACAAAATCATCATTATCTTTCTCATTCAACATGGTCCATGCGTCTTTTACTTTTTCCTTTTTCTTGGTTTTGTGCAGTACTTTTAAAATATGTAATATGATTTCATTTTATTTGTTTTATTTCTTTTAAGATATATGAAATATAAATGAAAATGATTGATGATCCAGATAGTTTATCTAAGTGATCAAATATTATCTTATTAATAAATAGATAAAAAAACCGGGAACAGGGATAGCAATCCCCAGCCCCGCCCCGTTTACTAAATGGGGACTGTTTGGCTCCCGTCCTCGTGGGCCCGAGGAGGGATCTTGGAATCCCCATCCCCGCGGGGCTCGGGGATTCCCCGCCTCATTACCACCCCTACACTCTTCTCTCCATTACTTCTTTCTTCATCTCTAATAGTCTTTTTGTGGTGCATTGGGCATGCATTCATAGAACAAAGATGTGAGGAGTAGGGTGTGAAATTTTAATTATATTATTATAAAATTTCCAATATGAAAATTTAATTCTATTCAACTAGGAATTAATAATCTCATAATTACTCTAACTTTAACATATATAGCTTCATAGATATCTCTGTTAAAGAGTTGAACTTTCACATGAGGTTTTTTCACATGTCTAAATATTTGAATTTGAAACCACTTAATCGAGTAATTCAAGAATTTACCGTTTAGACCAACATAAATCAATAGAATTAATAATATGTTAATGATTAAATAAGTATTCATTGAGGCCTTGTTTGGTTACAAAATAAAAAAATTTGGCATAATTTTATTACGTAAGAAATGAAAATGATTATTATAGAAATTGTGGCATATTTTATTTTTACAGAATAAGTGTTTGGTTAAAAAAATAAAAAAATATTACATAAATATTTCACACATTTTATAATAAAAAAAAACCACATACTTCGAAATAAAAAAATATTCCACTCCGAGTAGAATATTTTTTTATGCCATAATTTCCACATTATGATATAATTTTATAGTTTAAATTAGATACCCAAACAGTCATTATGGCATAATTATGTGAAAATATTATATTATGTCATAATGTACGAATTATGACATAATATTGGACTATTCAAACAGAGCCTGAGAGAAATTTTTGTATATCGTAATAAATTAATGAAATTTTTATAATTTTTGTCACAACTCACTACACTCAAATCCTATATAAAAGATCCTCTATATTAAACAATAAATCATTTAAATCAGGTTAAACTAAAAACTCAAATTGATAATTTTACTCAAACTCATCTCTACCTCAAAATAAATGATTTATTTAATAAAATAAATAAAAATCTACATATGCCAAGGGTAAAAAGCAATCTAAATCATCAAAGACTGAACTGATACGTAATAGAAAACAAATAGAAACAAGGGATAGCTACACTCAAATTCTCAAATTATAATTATATTTTTAAATTCAAAATTAATATGTAAAAAACTAGATAAATATAAGTTTGCGTTTGTCGAAACTCTGTCATCTATGCCGGGGGTATACATGTAATATTATCAAAAA
Source organism: Dioscorea dumetorum (assembly GCA_902712375.1). Lineage (NCBI taxonomy): Eukaryota > Viridiplantae > Streptophyta > Magnoliopsida > Dioscoreales > Dioscoreaceae > Dioscorea > Dioscorea dumetorum. The sequence goes on along the minus strand of CACTHL010000105.1, from coordinate 345,055 downwards.
TAATTGAATGCCGTAGGGTGTCGCATTGATGGGTCCCTATCTTTGCTATAATTCACCTCAGATGGTATGGCTATGTTTTGACCGGCTGCTTGAGATTCTTTGTGTTTATGAGAGTGACAGGGAGATATTTGGAAAAATGATTCAATTTTGATAAAAAAATATCTATATTTAGTATGATCACTAACATTATGTATAGATATTTTGGGTATAATTTTTATATTTTAACAAAAAAGGGTAATTAATTTGAGTGCTCATAATAAATATAATTCATAAATTAATAAATAAAAAAGATTATAACTTGGGAAATTTTGAACTTATTCCCGGAATGGATGTTGTTACTGCTTCATAATATAATAAAAAACAATAATTTGAATTAAAAAAGAGTAAAATTTTTGTTAACTTATAAAATACTAAATTTTTATATTTTAATATTACAAAACCAATTGGAAGTTACTCACAAAAAATCCCTCCAATTTGTATATCCCTAATAACTCCATCCTTTTTCATGGCATGTACTTTTCAGTCCAAATTTCCATTAGCGTTTCTCCTTTAGCGTGTCTCTCTGTCGCTCTTTTTATAAACTCTCATTTCTCGGTTTCTCTTCTATCAGTCCCTATATTCATTCATCTTGCTGAGTTGGTGATCAGATATGGAGCATCCGATCATCTTCAGTTCTTTGAGTCTTCAACACTCCTCCACCAGTGAGCAGGTTGACGATGACGCGACGCTAGCGAGTTCTTGTTCTTAGAATCTCATTCTTTGGTAAGGCTAAAGTGGAGTTCTTTCAAATTTTTTATTTTTTTATTTTTTGAGTCTATTTTGTTACTTTAGATTGAAAGTTGATTGTGATCGATTGTTGTTGTTTTTTGTGTTGAATATTGACTGTTACACTAGAATGAATGTATTTTCAAAAATTTGTTTTAAAAATAAAAAAAATCAAAGATATATATTTTCAATCACAAAATAAAATTATTCGCTCTTTCCATAAATTCTAAATTTGGGGAAAAAAAATTCAATATGAAACTTTGAACATTTATTCAGTGTTTCCGCTAAAGTTGTTTAGTGTTCTTCTATCTTTTTGAATGAGAATGCAAGAAAGTTTTAACTTGTTAAAGACCATTAAGTGTTAATTTAATAATTCAATTTTATTTCATAATGCCCAATAATTAAATAATTAATTTTTTATAGAAAAATAAAAGGATAATCTATTTTTAATTGGAGCAACCATTGATTTAGTTATAACATGCATTTTGAAAGGATAATCCATTTAAATTAGGAAAACAGAGAGGGTCGGGGAAGAAGAGAATAAGAGAGAGAGAGAGACTAACCTCAAACTCTCAGACTGCCTCCGAGTTCTTCCGACTCTCCTAGAGTAGCAGAGATGTTTTAAAAGCGAGAAGAGAAAAGCCAAAGGATCAACTCGGGTTTAATTCTTTTGTAGTAATCCAAAAAAGTAGTGGTAAAGGGTAAATTTGGGGAAAACACAAACCATTGGTCAAACGTAGGTCACATGGTATGTATGTGAGTAAGGTGCTGTTTGATTAATAGTAAGTAGGTGTAAGTAGATGTATTGTAAGTGTTTTTACATGTAAATAGGTGTTTGGTTTGCTATAAAATGTAATTGACATGTAAAATGTTTCTAAGCAAAGTACAATTTTAATGTATTTTCACTTACAGCCAAATTGGTTGTAAGTGGAAATACAGCAAAACTGAAGTGTTAAAATCATCAGCCCTCTCTCTTTGCGTGCTCTATTCTTCTTCTTTGCCATTCTAATTCAGAGCTTGTAATTCAAAGCTCATCGGAGAAGAAGCCAGGTTCCAGGGTTACCTTCTCAGATCTCTGATCGACGATCCCCTCTTATCGCTGGTTACTTTCTCTGCTCTCTCGTCTCATTCTTTTTCGAATTGGTTCCGAAATTTGTGATTTTTTTTTCTTTCATCTTCTTGCTGGTGCTTTTGGTGATAGTCCTGGCGGATCTAGATGCTTTCTTTGGTTTTTTGTGGTCGTTAATCATTGCCTGTGCTTTGGAAATATCTCCATTTTGTTACTTGTTTGGTTGTCTTCTTCCCGTTCTCATTGAGGCTTTCGTTTATGCTATCCTCTTTTTTTGATTCATTTACTTGTTTCTGTGGGAGAAAGCATAGTTTTTTTTGTTGCTCTTGATGTCGATTTATTTGTTCATTCATTGTTGAAAGTTTGATGATTTCCATTTTGTGTTTCTTGTTGGGTATGTTTAGATTGATGGTGTATGAAGAATGAGTGAAGCAATGAAAGTATCCTAGGATTGAAGGATTATCTGATATATCTGTACGCGAGAGGTGGATTCCGATAAAATTTTCTATTATCATTATTACTATTATTATATTTCATTTACTAAACTCATGCACATTGGCCTAAAAATTGAGAATTTTTGCTTGATTTGGACATCAAATGCGTGGTATGTGCTATTTCTCATGCTATTGTGGTTTAATAGGGTATTAAGCGTGATGAAAGTGGATGTTAATTATGCTGCTGAAACATTTCATTCTAGGGCTATTTCTCAATAAGAGAATGCTTTATTCATGTCAGTTTATAGCAAAGGCTTCATAAACACCTACAGGTTATTTTCAACAAGTGATTATTTCATATTCTTGTTGCCTTTTCTTTTAACTCTCAATGGTCTATTAATGTCTTATAATTTTTCTCAACCAACATAAAGTGTATTTTTTATAACTAGATGTTGTTTGAAGTGATAGCATTTTTTCCTTCTTTCATGCCAACATTGTCATAAATGTTTGTGGAATACAGATATTATTAGAAGCTAACGATGCTGGTCAAGGTTGGCTGCAACCAACCTTTAGTCAAGGTTGATTGCCACCAACCTTGTTAAGTTTATTAACCTTTCATTAAGCCACCTAATCCTTCACTTAATCACCCATGAGTTTCCTATAAATAGAGGCCTTCATATCAACTCAATGCACAACCTCAAATTTGAAGAGAAGAGTGAGAGTGAGGGTGAGGGTGAGAAAGTGGGAAAAATATTTTTGAGAGTTTGTGTTGCTTTTGTTACAGGAGAAAATTAGTTGGTATTTTCCCTGTTAACAGAAAGCTTGTAGCTCCTCTTTTTACCACTATAGTAAATTCTTCTATCTTGCCCGTTGTTTTTTACCCTGATTTGTTTAGGGGTTTTCCACGTAAAATCTGTGTCTATCATCTTTATTATTCATCTTCAACTACTTATGCTGCGACCCTGCTCCACTCAGTTCCCCTTATTTCCCAACAAGTGGTATCAGAGCTAGATTTGGGTGTATATATATATCTACTTATTGTATGCTCTATGGCTGCCACTAATAGTGGATCCTCCACATCAGAAAATAAGTTAGATTATTATTCACCCATTGAAAGAACTGATTACTGCCCGTCAAGCAGTTTATTACAGAAGCAATGGCAGCAAAGTTTGAAATCGAGAAATTCAACGGGAGTAATTTCTCGTTATGGAAGCTGAAGATGAAAGCTATCCTGAGGAAGGATAATTGCTTAGCGGCTATCAGTGAAAAGCCAGCTGAGGTTAAAGATGATAAGTGGAACGAGATCGACGGGAACGCCATAGCAAATCTTCATCTCGCACTTGCTGATGGAGTTCTATCAAGCATATAAGAGAAGAAAACGGCGAAGGAGATCTGGGATCACCTCACTAAACTCTATGAGGTCAAGTCACTCCACAACAAGATTTTTCTTAAAAGGAAACTCTATACTTTATGTATGGTGGAATCCACTTCAGTGATGGAGCACCTGAACACCCTAAATACCCTATTCTCCCAACTCACATCATTGGGACATAAAATAGAGGTAGGTGAACGTGCAGAGCTTCTACTCCAAAGCTTGCCAGATTCTTATGATCAACTCATCATCAACTTGACAAACAATGTCCCCACGGACATTCTAGTCTTCGACGACATTGCAGCTGCTATTCTGGAGGAAGAGAGTCGGCGCAAGAACAAGGAAGACAGGTTGGCAAATTCGCATCAAGCGGAGGCCTTGGTGGTGATGAGAGGAAGATCAATGGAATGTGGCCCCAATGGGAGCTACAATAATGGCAGATCAAAGTCAAGGAGTAAGAAAACTTTCAAGTACTACAATTGTGGCAAGAAAGGCCACTTGAAGAAGGATTGTTGGAGTCTAAATAAGAAAGACTCCAATCCTCAAGGAAATCTTGCAAGCATCTCAAATGATGGAGAAGCCATGGTATGTGAAGAAGCAACACACACAGGGAAAAGGTTTGCTGATGTTTGGCTTCTAGACTCAGCGGCAACCTTTCATATGACTTCCAGAAAAGAATGGTTTTATCACTATGAACCTATTTCTGGAGGTTCTGTGTATAGTTGCAACGATCAAGCTCTGAAGATCGTTGGTATTGGCACCATCAAGTTGAAGATGTATGATGGCACGATCCGGACTATACAAGAAGTCGACATGTGGAGGGGCTGACGAAGAACTTGTTGTCCATTGGACAACTTGATGATCTTGGCTGCAAGATTGAAGTTCAGAACAAGATTATGAAAATAATTCGAGGTGCACTTGTATTAATGAAAGGAGACAAGATAGCTGCAAACTTGTATATGTTGAAAGGAGAGACTGTGCAAGAAGGAGAAGCTTCAGTTGCTGCAAGTAGTCCAAGTGAAAAGCGTGCAATAACATGGCACAAGAAACTTGGACATATGAGTGAGCAAGGAATGAAGATTCTTGCAGAGAGAAGTGTACTTCAAGGACTCACAAAGGTAACACTACCCTTTTGTGAGCATTGCATTGTCAGCAAGCAGCATCGACTAAAGTTCAACATATCTAATTCTAGAAGCAAAGCCATTCTAGAATTGATTCACTCTGATGTGTGGCAAGCACCAGTTACATCCCTAGGAAGAGCAAATTATTTTGTATCATTTATTGATGATTACTCCAGGAGATGTTGGGTGTATCCTATCAAGAGGAAGGCAGATGTGTTTCAAGTCTTCAAAGCTTACAAAGCGCGAGTAGAGCTTGAATCTGGCGAGAAGATCAAATGTTTGAGGACAGATAATGGAGGAGAATACACTGGTAAAGAATTTGATGAATTTTGCAAGCAAGAAGGCATCAAAAGGCAGTTCACTACAGCATACACTCCTCAACAAAATGGAGTGGCAGAGCGGATGAATAGAACCCTGTTGGAGAGAACAAGGGCAATGATGGGAGCTACAGGCCTAGACAAGAAGTTTTGGGCAGAAGCAGTCAGCACCGCCTGCTATGTGGTGAATCGGTCTCCATCAACTGCAATAGAGTTGAAGACACCGATGGAGATGTGGGCTGGTAAGCCAGTGGACTATTCAAACCTTCATATATTTGGAAGTCCTGTATATGTGATGTATAATGCCCTAGAAACTACAAAACTGGATCCAAAATCCAGAAAATGTATGTTCTTGGGATATGCTGATGGAATAAAGGGGTATCGCCTGTGGGATCCCACTGCCTACAAGGTCGTGATCAGCAGAGATGTTGTCTTCATAGAAGACAAAGTACAAGAGAAAGCAAATGATGAAAGCACGGAGACTACTACTGTACAGGTAGAAAAGGAAGCTGAAGCTATACTAGAGCATGAAGAACAAGAACCAGCTGAATCTGAAGTACCAGAAGTTTGGCGGTCAACTCGTTCAAGAAAAATACCAGGTTGGCACTCTGACTATATTATGGAAGGGAATATTGCATATTGCTTTCTAACTGAGGATGGAGAACCATCAACTCTTCAAGAAGCACTGAGTAGTTCAGATGCATCTCAATGGATGACAGCAATGCAAGAAGAAATTGAAGCCCTTCATAAAAATAGGACATGGGAGCTGGTATTATTACCATTAGGAAGGAAAGCTATTGGCAATAAATGGGTCTACAAGATCAAGCGCGATGGTGATGATCAAGTAGACCGCTATCGTGCCAGATTGGTGGTCAAAGGATATGCTCAGAAAGAAGGTATTGACTTCAATGAAATATTTTCACCTGTGGTTCGACTTACAACAGTCCGAGTAGTATTGGCGTTATGTGCTACTTTCGACTTGCATCTTGAGCAGTTGGATGTCAAGACTGCATTTCTTCATGGAGATCTTGAAGAAGAAATTTACATGCTCAAACCAGAAGGATTAGAAGAACAAGGTAAAGAGAACTTGGTTTGCAGGTTGAACAAATCTCTGTACGGGCTAAAGCAGGCACCAAGATGTTGGTACAAGAGATTTGATTCCTTCATCATGAGCCTTGGATACAACAGACTTAATGCAGACCCTTGTGCATATGTCAAGAGGTTTGGAGAAGAAGATTTTGTCTTCTTGTTGTTGTATGTTGACGACATGTTGGTTGCAGGCCCCAACAAAGATCGTATCAAGGAGTTGAAGGCACAGTTGGCTAGGGAATTTGAAATGAAGGACTTGGGACCAGCAAACAAGATTCTAGGGATGCAAATTCACCGAAACAGAAATAATAAGAAGATTTGGCTTTCGCAGAAGAATTATCTGAAGAAAATCTTGAGACGCTTTAACATGTAAGACTGTAAGCCAATTTCTACCCCACTTCTTATTAATTTCAAGTTATCCTCAAGTATGAGTCCTAGCAATGAAGAAGAGAGGATAGAGATGTCTCGAGTACCGTATGCATCAGCAGTGGGAAGCCTAATGTTTGCCATGATCTGTACAAGACCAGACATTGCACATGCAGTGGGAGTGGTAAGTCGGTACATGGTGAATCCTGGTCGAGAGCATTGGAGTACTGTTAAGAGGATTCTCAAATATGTAAAGGGAACCTCAGATGTTGCATTATGTTATGGGGGATCAGATTTTACTATGAATGGGTATGTTGATGCTGACTATGCAGGTGATCTTCACAAAAGCAAATCCACTTCAGGATATGTGTTCACACTAGCTGGAGGAGCTGTGAGATGGATTTCGAAACTGCAGTCACTCGTTGCTACATCAACGACAGAAGCAGAATATATAGCAGCTACACAAGCTAGTAAAGAAGCAGTGTGGTTAAAGATGGTGCTGGAAGAACTCGGGTACAAACGAGAAAACATTTCTTTATTTTGTGATAATCAGAGTGCTTTGCATCTTGCAAGGAACCCAGCATTTCATTCAAAGACAAAACATATCAGAGTTCAGTACCACTTCGTTCGTGAGAAAGTGGAAGAAGGAACAGTGGATATGCAGAAGATTCATACAAGTGACAACCTAGCAGATTTTCTGACGAAAGCAATCAACACCGACAAGTTCAAGTGGTGTCGATCCTCTTGTGGTCTGACAGAGACATAAGCAACATCAAGTGGAAAGATAGAAAGAATGGTGTGAAGATCTGATTAACTATCAATCATGTCTTCAAGTGGGAGAATGCTGGTCAAGGTTGGCTGCAACCAACCTTTAGTCAAGGTTGGCTGCCACCAACCTTGTTAAGTTTATTAACCTTTCATTAAGCCACCTAATCCTTCACTTAATCACCCATGAGTTTCCTATAAATAGAGGCCTTCATATCAACTCAATGCACAGCCTCAAATTTGAAGAGAAGAGTGAGAGTGAGGGTGAGGGTGAGAAAGTGGGAAAAATATTTTTGAGAGTTTGTGTTGCTTTTGTTACAGGAGAAAATTAGTTGGTATTTTCCCTGTTAACAGAAAGCTTGTAGCTCCTCTTTTTACCACTATAGTAAATTCTTCTATCTTGCCCGTTGTTTTTTACCCTGATTTGTTTAGGGGTTTTCCACGTAAAATCTGTGTCTATCATCTTTATTATTCATCTTCAACTACTTATGCTGCGACCCTGCTCCACTCAGTTCCCTTATTTCGCAACAAACGAGTAAACACACTAATATATCCTATCATCCTCCTGGTTTTGCTCTATGTTAAGTATCATCAATTACCTCTCAATTTTGTATCTTGTCAAGTCTGCAAGTATTCATTTTCTCCCCCTTGAATTAGCTCCATGGCTCAGTGCTCCTGGAACTGTTGCACATCATTACTCATATATGTACACATACACACACGTTATTTCTATCATCCCATGCCTACCCATCCATGAGTCATTGAAAGCTCCCAAATATAAATAGCACTACTGATTTATGATCCAAATGACCACGATTATAATTTGGACATCAAATTCTCTGTGACCGACTAACCTTATCTAGAAAAGACTCATTTTACTCACCATTTGAACCCATTGTTTCACAACATACAATCGACCCTTGTGCTCATTATCATTGAATGATATTTTAGGAACTGCAAATATACCCATTTTAATTGTACACATGTAAACTTGAGAAATTCTAGCTTGAAAGGTGCACAAAATTTTTAATTGACATTCTATAAGTTGGGATCATGTTGAAGGAGCAGGTTTTGTTCACCATGTGACATTTAGACCTACTCATATTGAAGGATCATATGACAGTTGACATTCTATAAATACGTCCTATTTTGCTGTTAAAGTATATTGCTAGTGAAATTCCACTCCTTAGTTAGTAACAGTATACTACTACAATTATTCTGTCCCTTAGTAACAGTATGTTGCTATAGTTTAGGATCCTTCGGAACTGAACACATTCTAGATATTTTTGGTCTTAAAAGCATAAATTACCAGAAATACCTATATATATACTCTTAACACCTAACCGAACACAGCTTAAAAGCACAGATGGTTTAATGTTCATGGTTAATTCATGTTGCCATTTGGGGTGCAGTGGTTTCTTTTAGTAATAAATTGTTATTTTGGTATTTAATTTTTTTAAGATCTTTCTATATGTATTGAATTGCTTTAACAAGCTTGTTTCCAAAATCCATGTTATGGAGTCATATTTTTATTCAATTAACGTTTTATTTTTCATTTAATAATAAATACAACATGACTTATAGATGGATTTAAATTGTGAGAGGGTGCATGTTGCGGTCGCAACGGTCTTGTTTATCACTATTTTCACCTTAATGTGGTATAAGAAAAGAAGAGAACTTTAGTTCCTATTGGAGCCTTATTATAATAGAGATGAACAGCGCACAAATTACATTGCAAGAATATTACATGGATCGGATGAGATTAGTATATCTATGTTAAGGATGAGTAGAGCATCATTTTTTGGATTATGTGATACTCTGAAATCAAAAGGACTACTATACAACACTTTACATGTAAGTGTTGAAGAACAAGTAGTTATGTTTCTTCATATTGTCGGGCACAATGTGAGAAATAGGGTTATTGGAGTTAATTTTTTGCGGTCTAGAGAAACTGTTAGCCGATATTTCAACCATGTTTTACATGCTGTTGGAGAACTTCGAGCTGAACTAATTCAGCAACCTAGCACAACTACTAGTCCACTAATCACACAAGATCCAAGATTCATGCCATATTTTAAGGTAATTAATTGACGATTAATTTTAGTTTAAGGTAAATATTATTAAATAGTTTGTTACTTACATAGGATTGCATTGGAGCGCTTGACGGTACACACATCCATGCATCGGTTCTGAATGATATTGTAGCCCGTTTTCGTGGAAGAAAACCTTATCCCATCCAAAATGTATTGGCCGCGGTTGATTTTGAATTAAAGTTTACATATGTACTAGCGGGTTGGGAAGGTTCTGCACACGATGCATTTGTCATTTGAAATGCTTTGAAAAGAGAAAATGGATTTGTAGTATCTGAAGATATTATATCAATATAATAAATGGTAAAATATTAAATTTATTGTAGTTATGTAAAACCTTGTTATAATTTTTCTGATAGGGAAATATTATCTCGTAGACGCTGGGTACTCTACAAGGCCGGGTTTTATTTCACCGTTTTGTGCGCGTTCGATACCATCTGAAGGAATTTAGTGCACGTACACCGTCAAACATGAAAGAATTATTCAATTATAGGCATTCTTCATTGCGCACTTCTGTGGAACGAGCTTTTGGGGCTTTGAAAAATCGTTTCAAAATTTTAACATCAATACCATTTTTTCCTTTTAACACCCAAGTTGATATTGTCATTGCGTGTTGTGTTCTACATAATTATATTTTACGAAGAGGTAAAGATATATATATACCAAACCTTGAAGAATGAGAACCAAATGTGTGTGAAGTAAGAACACAATCTCAAGTTCGAGAAGAAGCAAGAGAATGGCTAGCAGTTCGGGAAGCAATCATGAATGACATGTGGAGTAACATATAACATGTTTTTTAGGTTTTGTGTGCTTTTGTAAACTATATTTTGTTGTGTTATTTAAACGTATCTTACGATTTTGTAATTATAACTTTGTTTTCATTAGTGGGAATATTGCATATTTTACAATTTTCGGAATACCCTTATGTGTGAAATAATTGTTATAATGTTGGTTATGTTACTTAGCAAATGGAGTTTGAAGATATGACACCGGAAAACTACAATTTTATTGGAAGGAAGACATCAACTAGTTTCCGATGGACACCCACCATGACCTCGTTTATGTTGTCATCTCTGGTTGAGCAAGCAAACCTTGGGCTTAAATCTGATAAAGAATTTAAAGGTAATGCTATCAATGCTGTTGCTAGGGCCGTTGGCACAAGATTCAACTTGGTGGTAAGTAACACACATGTCAATAATCGTTTGGGGCATGTGAGAAAGATATGGTTAATAATAAAGAAAATCAAAGGTTTAAGTGGTGTGTCGTGGGATGATGCGGAAAAAAAAATAATTATGAGGGAGGAAGAATACTGAACATACATACAAGTAAGAAGCAAGTTGTATTTTACGATTAATATATAGTTTTACGTAATACTTGTGCATTGATCTAAATTACAAAAATGTTTATTTTTTGTTTGTAGGCACATCCTGGGGAGGAAATCTACATTAACAAACCAAGCCAAGACTATGAAGAGATAGCAATTGTATGTGGAAATGATCAAGCAACGGGATCGTTTGCAAGAACAGGTTCTCAAAGCTCAAGAAGCTTAGGTGTGCGTATGGAACCACAACCGCCATCACCAGTAATTGATCTTGACAATCAAACCCAAGGGTATAATGATTTTGATGAGGTTGCACAAACGCAATCTCCTATTAGCGACGCACCAACAAGTTCTACTTCAAATGCTAGGAAAGGTAAAAAACGAGCAAAACGTGCTAAGGCGGATGAAGAAATCATGCGAGATGTTAAGTTTGAATTGGGTAAGATTGCAAATGTACTGGAGGCTGATAAGAGTAAATTTATTAGCAAAGACTTGTTTGTTGAGATCATGACTTTGAGTGATCGTTATACTGAACATGATATTGAACAAGCCTATGACTATTTGCTACAGAATCTCCCTTTAGCAAATGGGTTCATGAACAAAACCCGTACCTTTCGGTGCATTTGGATGGATGGTTTTCTTGAGCAACTAAGGGGTGGTCGTCGAGTTTGAGTTATTATAACAATGTGGTATTTTCTTTTGTTGTTTGGACAAGTTTGATGTTGTAATATTTTTTTTGTTTGGACAATGTCATGTTTGGACAAGTGTGACTTTGTATTTTAATATTGTGTTTGGACAAGTATCATGTTGTTATAACAATGTGTTATTTTCTTTTGTTGTTTGGATAGGTGTGATGTTATAATATTTTTCTTGTTTGAATAATGTGATATTTGGACAGGTGTGATTTTGTATTTTAGTACTGTGTTTGGACAAGTATATGTTACCTTTTTTTGTGGAAAGTGACTATGAATGCTAAATGTTATATTTTGGATAGTAATAGATGAATATTAAACATGAAGGTTAACTCTTTCTTTTGAATAGATGTTGTAATATTGAATGGTACTAATGTATGTGGAAACAAGTTTAATAGTGAATATTGAATGTTGAATGTTTTATATGAAAACATCTCGATGTTATTTTAATTATTTTTAATTTAATAATATGGTATGAAATATATTAATCATTATTTAAATTGTAAAAAGAAATATTTTTAATGATTAAAAAATAATTAGTATTTTTAATTTTAATGAATTTGTAATTAAATTTGTTAATTAATTTAAATTAATTTTAATAAGGAGTACTAAATAATTAGGGGTAATAATATACAATGGGGGTAATCTCACCATTACACTTACATGGTGAGTATACCCTTTCACTTACATCAAACCAAACAAACGTAAAATAGTTACAATATTTCTAATTACAGCAAATCAAACAACAATGATATAAGTTAAATTACAGTATTTTCACTTACATGTAATTGAACTTACATGTAATTCAAATTACAGACAACTAAACAACCCCTAAGTAAAGAACAATAAATTTGATTTACGACAGTAAAACCAAATTATTTATTAAATGCAATATGAGGTATATGAGCTTTTACATTCTGTGAAATAAATACTGAATTTTTAAAATTTCAGTAATTTAAATTACATATAACTCGAAAACCCTTCAGATAGACACTACTTTAAAGTAATTGAAAAAAAAAAATGAATTGAAAACCTTTTAAAAATTAAAAAAAAAGGACAAATCTGGGAAAAAAATAACAAAAGAAAAACACAAATGAGAACAATGGTTAACAAAATCAACTGGTTTTAGGTTACCAAACTATGTCTGCTTCATCAACATGGAAGAAAGGCAAACCAGAGCTAGATTGATTTAATAAAATTTGAGAGAAAGGAGAGAACTTTGAATTGGAGACATGAAAACTCAGAGAAAAAATTGATAGAAAGAGGGGACCGAAAACAAGATAGATTAGGCTGCTGTGGTGTTTCCTCTCTTTCTATAAAAGCCGCTGGAGACGCCGGAGTCGAGGAGAGGAACTATCGGCCTGTGGAGACGCCGAGGTGGAGGAGCCAAGCTGGGTACCGGAGAGGGCTGAAGAAATCAGGGCCCGGGTTTTGCCATCACGGGGAGAAGGGGTCTTTTTAACACCCTCACGTGACCGGCGGAGACACAGGAGTGAAGGAGAGGAGACGCCAGGGTAAAGGAACTACGATGGCGGCCGTAAACCCTAGAAGAGGTGAGGAGAAGAAGAAAGGGCAAGTCACGGGCTTGTTTTGGGATCACGAGGGAGAAGGGGGGTGTTTACAACACCCCACGTGATGCTGCTCTTTCGAAGTGTGGACTTCGGCCACGTCATAAAAAAACACCGAAGTCCGATTTCGGCAAAAATTCCACCGAAGTCAAAATGGGCAAGTGAGTACTGTTTGAAGTGTCACATCAACACTTCAGCAACACAAATCAGCGAAACAAACAGTCAGAAGTCACTCCGAAGTCAGCATTTCGGTCACTTCGGCCTCAAAAACGGTGAATCAAACACGCCCTTAGTCTAATAAATCATGATGACCTATTGCTTGTGTGTGTGTGTATATATATATATATAGACGTGGCCATTTTGAACCGAAACCGTGGAACCGAACCGGAACCGAACCGTCAAAAACCGAACCGGAACCGGCAAAACCGTAACCGTCAAAAAACCGGAACCGGAACCTTCATATAAGGTTCGGTTCCGGTTTCAGAATTTGAAAACCGTGGAACCGGCGGTTCAAACCGGTTGAACCGGCGGTTCGAACCGGTTGAACCGGCGGTTCCAGATATATATATACATATATATTATGTCTTTATTTTGTTAATATCATTAATAATTTATTAATTTAATTTCATGTTTAAAGATATTAACTAAATTGATTAGGTCTGATTCTGAACACTTGAACTTGATTACCCGATTATGACCACTAAGTTTGATTCGTAACATTAGTCCGACTTACATGCATTGTGTCATGCCAAACTTTGTTACTCATGCAATGAGATAAGTTATAACTAATTAATTATGCCAGAAATTATTTGTAACAAATTAAATATGGATTTATTAAAATAATTTAATTAATAAGGAGTAGTTATAACTAATAGCTTTAATAGAGATCAATCTCAATTTTTAATACTAATTGAAATATTATTGAATTGCTTGTTTGTATTGTCTTGAAATAGTACAATTCAGAGCATTTATAAGAAACCGAACTCTGTGTCTTTGAAATAGTATTGCCAAACTTTGTATTAATACTTTTATATCAAGAATTATTAATACTTTTATTTTTTTAATAAAATATTATATTAAATTAATTGTTGTATTTTTGTGTTTATTTAATTTGAAATATTGAATTATTTAGTTTGAAAAAAAAACTGAACAATTTGAACCGCCAAACCGAAACCGTTGAACCGAACCGCTAGAACGGGAACCGGAACCGGAACCAAACCGGAACCGTCAAGAACCTTGCCCAGGCGGTTCGGTTCCGGTTCAAGATTTTTTTGAACCGAAACCGGCGGTTCAGGAACCGGAACCGGCGGTTCCTGAACCGTGGCCATGTCTATATATATATATATATATATAAGATTTGGAGTTTTTATATTGAGGGTCTAAGTGTAATTTGGAGTTTTCTAGGGTTACATATATAAAAGATGAAAAAACCCCGGGAAAGTCTGAAATTTGAATTTCTTCAATTTCCCGCGCCATCAAATTTCCCGCCAAATTTGAAAGCCTTTTCCCTCCAATTCCAAGCATGAAGAGAGAGAGAGAGAGAGAGAGAGAGAGAGAGAGAGAGAGAGAGTCACCAACCCATTGTTCTCCTTCCCTCCACCTTCTCCTCTTTTCCTCATGGACGCCGCCGGTCGATTCCGACCTTCGCTTCATGGCGAGGTTCATGTTATTATCGGTCCAATGTTCGCCGGGAAGACCACCGCTCTCCTCCGCCGCATTCAATCCGAGCGCGACAATGGAAGGTCGATTGCCGCTTCTTTGATGTTTTTCCTCATTCTAGGATTTCAGATCTCATTTAAATTTAGAAGTAACTGCTGTAGGATTGCAAGTGGTGCTTATGTTTGTTATCAATTTTGATTTTTGTTACTGTGGATTCGTACGCTTGAGTATGTGTTGTTGGGATTGTGTGTGTGTGTGTGTGTAAATAATAAATGACAGTTAATGGTGGCTTGAAGCAGGAGGTTTTTATAAATGTTGGCATAAATTTTGCAATCTTTGTTCATTCTAGGGTTTCAGATCTCACTTAAATTTAGAGATAACCGCTATAGGATTGCGATTCGTGCTTGTTTTGGTTATAAAGTTTGGATTTTTCTCACTGTAGATTCGTATATCTGAGCATGTGTTATGAGGATTGTGTTTGTATTAGGGACCATCAAGGAATGCTGGTATAAAGTTGCAATTTTTGTTCAAATTTGTGAGAAATATCAATGTGATTGCAAATTCTTGATAATGTTGTAATTATTGTTTGCTGTATATTTTTATTTTTTGAAATAGATTGATCAATTTGTAAAATACAACCTAAGTACTTGAGATCATATGAAATTTTTACGAATTTTAATAAATGGATTTATTGTATTAATTATGATATTCATTATAGATGTATTGATGTTCTTTTGTTTCATTCTTTTTTTCTTTTTTTTTTAAGGGTTTACTTTTCTTGTCGCCCATGGTAACAAATTTTTTCAGTAAATTCTAAATTGCTAGCTCTATCGAAATGCTGTTGAGATGTAGGAATTTAAAGAAGTGATTTTTATCAATATTTTTATCCTTTTGGAAACAGAAATGTTGTCATGGTGAAGTCCAGTAAGGACACTAGGTATGGTTTGGATTGTGTTGTGACTCATGATGGTACAAAGATGCCTTGTTTTGCTGTGCCAAATCTCTCAAGTTTTCGTGCCCAGATAGGACCTGAGGCCTATAATAAGGTATATGTTTTTCTTAAGAAGCAAGCTTATTTTTACATTATTAAACATGCATTTTGTATGTGAACATTAGTGTTAATTTCCGACTAAAATCCACTCTTCAAGCACTAGATTAACATCCTTATAGGATGCAATAACTATTTTTTTAAATTCTTGTGAAGATGGTTGAATTCTAGCGATGCTTATGATCTTTATGAATTTTACATTTTAAGTTTGTCCTCTACCGTAGTATACAGTGAAGATGATTGCTTTACTTTAAAGAGATGCTATAACAGTGAACCCACTTTGAATAATACTAATTTCATTACAGTTATAATTCCAAGGCTATGGTTTTCAAGACAAAGACTTCGTGTGGAAATGGGGTTTTATTCAAGCTATTCAAACTATCATATAAGCAACTCTTTGTTGTATGAAGAATTTTTCTTGGGGGCCAATGCTTTTCTTATTTATTCTAGCACATCTTATTGGTAGTTTTCTGAGACTTACACGCTTTGGAATGTTAATTTGGATTCTTCGTTGATGGTTCTGCAGAATGATGAGTAAGTTTTGTTTATTCTTTGTATTATTTTGTCAAGCTGCTTGGAATTGTATACTATTGAACATGCTAAATTTCAGCCATTATCCATAGGTTCTTGTTATATTTATCAATTACTGTTCAGTTATTGATATATTAGAAATCTCCAATGAGCACACAATTTTCAATCCTGTTACAACGGAGAAATGAAATCAGTTTCTGCTGAATCATCGTCCAAATTTATTTTTGCAGCATTTTTAAGAAACCCTCATTAATGGTAAAAAGTATTTCCAGTTTGATGTGATAGGTATTGATGAAGGCCAGTTCTTTGAAGACCTTTATGACTTCTGCTGTGAAGCAGCTGATTTAGATAAGAAGACCATTATCATTGCAGGGTTAGATGGTGACTATATGAGGTATTATTCCTTGAAATCAAAACATAACCTTTATGCTTTATCAAAATTCATTAAATTCTGTTGAGCAGGAGAAGCTTTGGTTCAGTGCTTGATGTTATTCCTCTTGCTGATACTGTAACCAAGTTAACAGCACGCTGTGAACTCTGCGGCCGCCGTGCATTCTTTACCTTCAGAAAGACAGCGGAAACTCAAACCGAACTCATTGGTGGTGCTGATGTTTACATGCCTGTTTGCAGGCAGCATTATGTTAATGGCCAACCTGCTACTGATTCTGCAAGAATTGTCTCAGACTGTTCAATGAATTAGTGTTATGTATGTTCTGGTCTCATGTCTTTATAGTAGTTTTAATTGTATGAATTGGCAACCTATTACTGAGACTAATCAATTGTCTCAGAATGTAGAAAAAACTGTGATAATTTCTATAGCTCTGGAATTGTTTGGTTGTATTTCAATTTGAATCAATTGTGTGTATTTTCAAGCATATGTATCTCATCTTTCAAGGAATCAATTAAAGCAAAGACCAAGATGAATAATGCTCAATCAATCAAAAAGGTTTGTCTTTTGACTGTTTATTCCAAACAAATATGTTTATAAAGTTTGCTTTTTATATTCCCTGAAAATGGAGTTTTTTACATATATATATATATATATATATATATCTATGATTTTGTTTTAACTATTATCATTTAATTGTCAATGAAAAATAAATAAAGTATCTTATATCCCTTGATTCATTTCAATGCATATCTCTAAATAAATTTATATTCATTTCATAGCTACTGTTAGAATTGAGCACAAAATGCACATTGTTGACAGGTTAAAATTATCAAGATTTATAAATATGGAGCAATTTTTTTTTTAAGTTTATTATTACTGGTAATGGCGAAAAACACCCCCAAAGTTTGGGAAATGGCCAAAAACACCCCGTTAATTTCCAAATCCATAAAAACCCATTCCTTTTAAAGACAATGATTTTCAAACCCCCAAAGAATGAAACGGTGGTTAACGGAGTTACTTTTCAAATTCACGGACGGAATTGCCCCTACCTTGCATGGGAAATCGTGGTGCAATCATTAAGCCGGTTAGAGAGGAAGTGGAGGGTTTTTCGTAATGGGAATCCCAAGAGAGGCAGAGAGCAGTGTTCGTTTTTCTTCTTTGCTTAACTTTCTTCAGCTTTTCCCTCTCCGAAGCTCTCTCGGCTTCGACATCCTCTGTAACTTCAGTCCACCGTGCGCAAGTATCCTGCACTTCCATCAGTTTGCAGCTCAAGGTATGGCAGAAGCTGTGTCTAAAGCAAGGCTTTTATATGAAGTACTCTATTACACAGAGATATTCCTCGGTTTTGTTTTGCGTGGTTCTAGTGTGCGGGGGAATTTCTCGGCTGGGGTTGCTAGGGTTTTGGGTTTTGGGTTTTGGTTTAGGGTTAGGGTTTTAGGGTTTAGGGTTTTCGGTTGTGCACACGATCATTGAAAGAGATATCGGTTGTTGTTGTTTGTGTAATGCTTACAATGTGCGTTTCCCCTTCCATTTGATATGGTTGCAGTTTGTAAAAGAGATTTCCGTGTGATGAAATGAGTTCGTGTTTAAAAGAGTTTGTCTCCGTTTAACGGTGCATCTCTCTGTTTAAGTGTTGAGCTTTTCGTGTAAAACATTTGTCTCTGTGTAGCGTTTGATGTATCTGTTTAACAAGTGTTGTCATTTTTGCAGTGTTGTGATTATGGCGGTAAACCTAGTCAACGGGAGATGCTACTTGACACCGGTGGTGGAGACCTTGGCCAAATTGAAAGTCCACATGACCTCTCGACATTGGGAGATCATCCAAAGGACACCGTTTGCGGCATTCACTGAGGTGGAAGCTGTATTCCAAGAGAGGGCCCTTCTCAATTCGCTTCTGCAGAGGTACGATGGCCGCACCAATAAATTCAGGATCGGGGCGAGCCTGCTCAGCTTCAGGCCTGAGGATGTGGCTCTCGTTATGGGTCTGCGCTGCGATGGAGACGTCGTCCTGTTTAAGAAGAAAAAGACACCGTCAGCTTTCGAAGGGAGATATTTTTCGAAAAGCTTCGACAGACACGAGGGACGCCATTAGGCGCACTCTTGAGCGTCTTGTTGGACGAGATGGGGGAGAGGAGGATTTTGTGAAACTCTTGATGGCGTACCTCATGGGGACAATCCTCTTCCCGAATACCTCATGCTCGGTGCCCACTTGGATCGTTGATTATGTCGACGATCTACCCGGCATGGGGCGGTACGCATGGGCGCAGGCGACGCACAAATGGCTTATGGAGGACGTTCCACAAGCCGCCGCTCGAGTGCAAGCCGGATGCGAGGGGGGAAGGTAAACACGGGGTACATTAAGGGTTGCTCGATCGCGCCGACCATCCGGTTTTACGAGGTGACCGGAACCGGCAAGAAAGCCCGTTTCGGCAAGACCCCAAGGGTGCTTTGTGCTACTTGCGAAAGTACTTACCGGAAGCACGCGACGATAGAAACCGGTTGGTCGGCTCTCGAAGGAAAAGAGGTAATAAATCGGTGTTAATGTGTTTACAAAGAGCGATTAATGTTTAACGATAGGCTTATCCGTGTAGGAAATGTAGTTTGTGTTTAACGCTTGGTGTCTTCGCTTAACCTTGTTATACTCCGTTTAAATGTGTGCCATATCGTTTACGTATATATGTCAAATGTTTAAATACGTTTGTTTTGGATCAAATTGAATGATTTGTCCGAGATTGTTTTCTTTATATATGTTAGTTTCTCGAGCTGGTCCCGGCGAATGCCGTGGAGGAGACTTTTGTTGGGGCCAATTGGCGGATGGATGCTTTGTTGCGCGGGAACCACTTGCACGACCGCAAGCGGAGATGCCGGCCCCTTCCGCCCGTTCGCGCCGACGTGGTTCCCCCCCTTCCCGGCCCAACACGCAACCCTCGGCGTCGGATAGGCCCTCACCTACCCCGCCAATTGGCAACACCCGCACCGGCCGCAACAACGAGAGTCACCCGGATCCCCGAGTCCCCCCGACCGCGGTAGCCCAACCGACGTCATCGGCCGACGACGTGACTACATCCTTTATGCGGGCATGCCAGGTGATGATGAACGCTTTCCCCAGATTGTCGCTCGGGTTGAGGCATTGGAGGCAAGGTTTGATTCGTTTGAAAGGGCCGCACCGTCGGGACAAATACGTGACTCTGCCCGGACGGATGAGCCGTTGGAAATTGAGGACGACGACTTCGTCGTGAAGGCCATTCCAAGACGGCCACGTATGACGAGGCCACGTATGAAGAGGCTTGCACAAAAGGCGACGAAAAGTATACCGCTCGTGTGTCCACCACCGGCCGAGGATGAAACAATGGCAGCACCACCGGCGGCCGATGCGGTTGTTGAGACCGTTGCGGTTGATGACTTCACCGCCCCGGTGGCGGAGATTGTAGACCCCGTTGGCAATGCCGCGTCTGCGGAAGACTCCGAAATCCCCGTCGCGGTGGAGCCGGCGGCCGCGGCCGACAACGGCGCATCCAGGGGTGGTGGCCACTAATTTTGAAGATGAAGAACCACCCGAGGGTGTGCTTCCCCTTGATGAGACTGCCTTGGCCGCGGTTGAGAAGACCGTTGCCTCTATTGTGGAGGAGCTCCTTCCCACGGAGGAACGCCCGACCCACATTGCCACATCCGGTGTGGGCGCGATCCCGCAACAAAGAAGAAGCATCTACGGATGATCCCAATAAAGGCATTGCCGGGGGCGAAGGGGAACGTCGCCGAGAAAAAAAGAAATCGGTCACCTTCGCCAACCAGCGAGTATGAAGAAGTGCGGAAAGACTTCGTTCCGGCGAAGAAAAAATACGCTGGTCAATCGCGCCTCGACGTATTCGAGAAGGAGCCGATCAAGATTTTCCTCAACTTCCCCATGGACGAGTAAGTATGATAGTGTAGATGTTAATGTTTATATAGAGATCATCCCATTTACGTTGTTGCGTTTCCGTTTAATTACGGTCGTTACCATATAACCTAGTAATGTATCGTTTAACTAACGATATTACTTGTTTACCCCTATACATTATCATTTACGTATGTGTTGTTTCCACTTAACGTCTACGTGTCATTAATCAATCGCATGTGTTGCCGTTTAACCGCAGTTCCGTCGATGCCCGGAGGAATGATTATGTCGGCACCACCCGGGCCAACCTATTCGTTCGATCGACGGGAAAGAGATGGTGACGAGATGATGTGTTGGACGCCTTCGTGTGCATCGTACAAGACACACTTAACAGAAAGCCATATCCTCATAAGAAGTGCGCCTCCATCACTCGACCACCGGCGTTGTTTATGTCGAAGGTGGAAGACGCACATGAGACGACTTTGGCTATGATCGGAGATGCCACCAAGGTCGTCAATGACGTTGACATCATCATCCTTCCCATAATCTTGAATGGCCACTTCCATGTCGTGGTGCTCGACAATAACAAGAAAGAGTACGGGCATTACACCTCATGCCCAAGTGAAGAGTACAACGAGACGCGGTAGCAATGGTAAGCTCTCTGCGATATAGATTTCGATTATCGAGTGACATAGATGCTTTCTATTCTAACATCGGTTTGTATAATGCGACGGCGGGAACTATTCGACACATGTCTCGAAATGGAGTACGGCACGACGGCGACGGCACAAGCACCCGCTTGTTCACGATGACGACACACCGCGTCAAAAGAAAGGCACCGTCGATCGCGCCGTCTACGTGATGCGGTTTATCGAGCAATTGCTCCGCGGCGAAAAGCTGCGGATAGCGCACACGGACGTCCCCTATCTGCGATTGAAGTATGCTGCCCACATACTTAAGGAAGGACGAGCATCCGGCATCAAGCAACGCGGGGAGGGTCCAGCTGTGGGGAAGTAAAACAGTTTTGTCGAAATTCATTTCAATTGATTCAATTCATTCTTTGCCAACGACATGGCAGAAATTTCAATATACATCTAATAATGTTCGTTATTCTTTCATATTCAATCATTTTTTGCTTAAAATTCCATGGTACCGATTGAGGGTCGTCGCTGCTTTATAAAATTAAGTACTTCTGTAAAAAAATGATGCTGTCACTATTAAAACATTGTGTTACACTTTAACAATACGGATCTCCGTGCAATATACACCGTTACCGTTTAACACCAGGGGGACCGGGTTGATCACATACTCCTTGTTTAGATATTAGTGGTAAGCGTTTAACTCCCTATGTCCCTGTTTAAAACATGTAGGCTGTCGTTAAATGAAAGAGACCGTAATCTACTTCCGTTGTCTGCTTTTAAAGGTGAGCGACCCTATTATACATAACTTTTAAATGTCTCCATCAACTGCGCTATGGGTCCGTAAAGCACGGAATTCTTTTCTCAATGTATGTCACCCATTACGTGTTGTTGTCTACGTTTAAAATGCAGAGCTAGCAATTAAACAAGGTATTCTCTGTTTAGCTTTTGTCGTTACATGTTTAATATTACAGTCCCTGTTTAATATGGCGGCTATTCTTCGACGGGTGAGACCCTATTCTACTTGCGCTGTTTGTTTTTAAAGGTGAGAGTCCCTATTATATGTAAATTTTTAATTGTCTTCATGAACCGCGCTATGGGTCCTCAAGTACGGAATTTTTATTTTTTTCAGTGTGTCACCAATTACGTGTTGTTGTAACCGTTTAAAATTTAGAATTATCGGGCCAAGAAGGCAATGTGTGTTTATCATTCGCCGTTCTTGGTTTAATATCACCGTTCCCGTTGAATATTACCATTTAAACGTTTCATGATAGGGTTTACTCGCGTCCGTCTCTATTTAAACCGTGCTTGTCATGCGCACGAATGGTTAGAATTTGCTTAAGGAACATTGTTCTCCATTTAAAATTCATGCGTGGTACATTTAACATGCGTTCGCAACGGTTAACATTTCGAGAGAGTAAGAACGAAGTTAAAATATCACACTAAGCAAAAAGTTCTTATTTGATGGATGAAAACTACACTAAGCGGTCAAAAACCGTCATTCCGTTTTATACATTTTCGCGTACCGGAGCAGCCCTCTCCACATCCCTCTTATGGGATACCACTCGCTCGAGTTCTCGCGGAGAGAGATGCTTGCTTTTTCCGTCAAATCCCCGACCAAATCTTCGAGGAACCGCTCCCGGGGATAGGTCATCGCCCCTGCAAAGAAGATATGAACGATTTAGATAAATATTTCTAAAGACGCATAGACATCGGCGGGGACGCACCGTTCATCCTAAGGCTGCGCGGGACATAGCTCGTAGAACGCCACCAGGGCAAAGCAACGTTACGGGCCGCCTCTTACGTTCTCTCGGTTACTGCGGGCCGGAAAACGTGGTCCCATCCACCGTGACCGTTGCCACGAAAGCGGAGGCGCCCGGGGCCCCGCCTTCCCCGGTTGTGGAGTACGCCGGCGTGGAGCGGTGCGTCTTACGCGGCAAGACGCGTTGAGAATTGGCACATACATACCGCTAGATCTGCGAGTAATATCTGGGTGCGTTTCTTGTTTCCGATTCTTCTTTAAATACAAATGTATTCAACGAACGTTTGCACTATTTCTCGAGTCCGATGCCAATAACTATTCGACGTTTGAATTCCAAAACAACGAATTTAATCGTAACGTATAACAAGTAACGTCCACCGCCGGGTTAACCAATGCACACTTTCCCAATGCTATCTCACAACACTTCGTCGAATGCATGCATTACTCGAAATGTATATCCCCCGTTTACGTATCTGTTTAACTTTAAGACTTACCATTCACATTAAGAATAACGTTTAACTTTCGAATCCGCCGTTTAACTTGTCGCTATTGTTAACGTTTAACGTTGCGGTAAAAAAAATTTCATGTCGCTATTGTCACATATCAGTCATCGACAATAAAATAAGTTTGCGTAATTCATTATCATGTAACTCATCATCCTAACATAAACATATTAGTTGTGCGCTAAAGGTAATAGTATCTCGGTTAGCAATCGGTGTTAACTTTCAAATATAAAGGCCTCCAAAATGATTTGCTCTCCGTTTAAACTTCGTTGGCTCTGTTCAATTATAGTTCGTGCTTTGTTCACTCTTTAGAGTTCCCGTGTAATTATACGAGTCTCCGTTTGCTATTCGATTTGATGTGACAATAATTGCTTCACAAATATCCGCAACTTACGCTTCTCGCAACGGAAATTACATGAATTTGAAATAGATGTGCGACTGATTTTAGTTTTCATAATTAATGGTGAAAGTAATTAATATTGGCTAATGAGTCACGCCGTGAGTAATAAAAATGACCGTTTAGGTTTGTATGTTTAAATATAGATTAATGCTTTAAATATTAATGACTACGTTTGGATTCAGACGACTCCGTTTAAATATAGAGAACTCCATTTAGATGGCGCAATTTACAAACGACATCAACTCGAACATAATCTCACTCCCCCCTTTTCTTGTCATTCAAATCTTGGAGCAGCTTTTCCACACGTGCCTTTCGATATTTTATTCCTTCAAGTTTTGCGTTTAGTGAACGGACCAGGTGTTCGAAAACCCAATCCAACTCTTCACCACTGGTGTAATCCCCAACGGCTCGTGAAGGTCCTGCAATGAAGAGTTGAAGGTTTACGTATGGAAGGTGGCTCTTTTTTTGTTTTTACACTCAACCGAGAAGTCTTACGGTATGCGGTACACTGCGTCGGATACGTCATCGTCGGCAACCGGGGCCTTGGTAATCTCCACGCTGCGCCCGAAGGGCACAGCATGCTGAACGCCACCTCGCGGCAATGTTCTGCGCCTCCTCGGCGCTTTCCGCGGATGAAGAACCGGAGAAAGGGGTCCCGTCGACCGTCACCATGGCCGGGAAGACGGGGTTGGTGTCGGGGCCTTCACGGAGAGTGGTGTACTCCGGCGAGGGCCGGCGTGTCATCCGGCAAAAGTCCGCTAGACGTGACTTAAACATTGTTGTGGGATGTGGATAATATCTCGCGTCGTATCTTGTTTCGGCTTGATGCTTACATACAACCATAACTATTTGTAAAAAAAAAAGGCATTGGTTTTCGGTGAAATAAATGGAATATAGTAAATGGCATCGGTTACGTTCACGCTTTCTCGACCCGCATTTCAACATTAAATTGGAGTAATTAATAATAAATTCACATTGCCTAGTTTATCCGACTACGTTATACCGTAACTAGCCTAAATTCAACTCCATTTATGCATGCGACGTTTCAAGCATTTTCCAATGCAAATTTTCTCGGTTTTGAACCTATTTTGTAAACATCAATGAGGTATTTAATCTATGAAACTCGCCATCATTGTTTAAATATAACCGGCATCACTTACCCTTACACTTTACCGTTTAACTATCGATATCTGCGGTTAACTATCGACGAACGAGAACGAGGGTTCTCCCCGTTTAACATTGCATGACACCGCTTATTAGCGTGCGTCTTCACTTAACATTCGATGTTTATGTTTGAATTGTCTTCTTCACACATCGAGGACTCTGTGTGAAAACTATTCTCGCTATTTACAAACACTCGCGCTTTTCAAATATTGTGGCCCACCCTTTTACAGGCGTCGACGTTTATAATTTAGTGCCGATGTTGAAATATACACGTATCGGTTTAAAGATCAAAACGTAACAGGGGAACAAATTTCTTTCCTTCACAAAATTTTTAGTTGAAACGGAGTTCTATTACAACCAGCGTAGGCATACTAATTTATACATCTAAAAACTGAAAAAAACATTATCATATCGCTTTCAGTCCCTGGATGAGCTTCCTCACTTGGGCCGTGCGGGTTCTTAGTCGGTCGAGTTTTTCGGAGAGGACGACTTCCTTCTCCGCAAGCTCGACGAGCATGTCCTCCGAAAAGCACTCCAACTCTTCGCCGTTGGAGTGCTCGCGGTGTGAGTGAAGGCGCCGCATCCGAAGGCGTTGCGGTGCGAGGCCCCGCAATGAAGGCTTTTAACAATTTAGAAAATAAATAAATTTCCCGTAACATGGACGCAGAAGTCTTACGGTATGACTTACCTCCACATAGTCGATCGGCGGTAGCAGCGGGACGCGAATTCATCCTCCCAGGGTATGGAATACGGAGGTCATTGTACGCCACCTCGGCCGCAGTGTTCTGGGCGTCCTTCGATGTTTTCGCGGGGTAAGGGTTGTAGTAAGTGGTCCCATCAACGGACACCGTGCCCAAGAAGACGGGGATGTGGTCGGGGCCCTCCCTAACGGTTGAGTACTCCGGCGACGGCCGGCGGGTTCTCTGGCAGAGCTCGTTGAGGAGGGACTTGTACATACTTCTTTCTCTGTGTGTAATATGTGGATGTGCCTTTGATTTCCGTTTATTGTTTAAATAGAAGTTTAGGGGTCGCAAGTTTGCCTAACGTACTCCGTGCATTGATGCTTACGTGTGGATTTTGAATTCAAATGTAATTGGGAAAGAGATGGTAATGAATTAGCATTGGTACTGGGATTTCACTCTAATGACGTCTTGTCGTCATTAATTCGGACTATCTTACATTCCCGTTTAACATTCACTGCGTACACTTCAATTTGTGTTACCATACAACGTCTCCGTTAAACATTCCGCTGAAGATGTGTAAAACTCGCCACCGTATCTGTTTAAATATGACGTCTCTGTTTATGCGTCACTATCTTACATTCCTTCCGGAAGTTCAAATACAAAAGAATGACAACAAGCGATGTGCCTGTTTAGCGTTATTGGTTACCGTTTATTACCGATATTTCCCGTTTAACATCCACTGCGTACGCTTCAATTTGTGTGTGACTCTTTAAATGTGTCACCATTTAACATTAGGTTTATTCGATTAAAACTTCAGTGGGTACAACGAAATTCGTTTATTCTATGTTTAAATATCAGGGCGTCATAACCAAATAAATGTGTGCTCTTTAAAGATTATCTTTTTACGAAGCCTAATCGGCGACACTTTCATTGCAAGTTCTACGATTTGTAACGGGACCGTGGCGGCGGGCCGCAATGTAACTCGCGGACATCAAACGCTTGCGACTCGATCCTCCTTCGTCTAGGACGACCAGGTTGCCTTCTCGTCACAGGCGGCCGCAAAAGCGAGATCTCGATTGTTGTCCGTGGGCCTCTCATTGTCGGGTATGGGAAATATAGCTTCCTTATACGCCAACTTGTAAGTGTCGACGGTGAAGTGATCGCTAATAAAACGATGAACATTGTTGTCCGTCACCAATATCGCAGCGCAAGCGTGTTTGCACGGGATGCCATAAACTTGCCATCTGCGACATGAGCAAGTTCTACTGGCAAGGTCTACAGAGTTACTGCACTGGTCAATCACTTCGTAACGATCAGCGAGACAGCGAGCAACGTGAAGACTTCGGCTATCCTGCACGTATGTCCGGGCATAAGAAAGTATCCCATTTGTTCGCTTGCTCACGGCGAGTGCATAACATGCGCATCAGCTTGTACCTGCACAACGAATATCGGAAATCTTAAAGTAATTTACGCGAATATATGAATATTTAAACACCACTACATCGGAGTAAACAGAACAGTAATAAACTAAAGATCGAAGAAGAAAAACATATACGACGGTATTTAAACCGAGACAATGATATTTACATTTGTTATCTTATACAGGATTCTACCGGACTAAAGGGTTAATGTGAATGTTAAACACCGACGACGATATCAAACTGCGGACAGTGCATGTTAAACACCGATAACGAACATTAAAGTGTAACGGGTAAGCTTAAGCGTTACATGTATTTAACCTTCGAGTACCTTATAGCGTCGACCATTTTCGTCACCGGTAGGTGTCGAGCTTCTTTGATCCACGCATTGAACGACTCAGCTACATTCGAATACATCTCGCCCCATCGGTCACCTTTGAACAGATAATTCGACCAGTGTGACATGTCGGATTTGTGAATCAACCACTGAAACGCTTCGGACGATACGGCCCGCAGTTCATTGACGGTGTCATCGAATTCTTTAGCCGTCGTCGCCCACGCGATACGAAAACATATGGACCAGCACTCCTCCCTCAATGCCTTCCCAAGTCTCGCCATTGGCTTTCATAAAATTGGCCTCCAAGTGCCGAAGGCAAGACGCGCGGGGATGAAGGGAAAACTCTCGCAACGGCGTTCACAAGGCCCTTTGACCTATCCGAAACGAATGTAATTGTCTCTTGGTAGTCTCCTTCGTCGTATAAAGCATCACCTAACTTGGAAATGAACCACGTCCAATTGGCGTCGGTCTCGTTGTCGACAATAGCGAAGGCGACGTGGAAGAAGCCATTGTTCCCATCCTTCCCTCGTGGCACCCAAGAGAGTACCCCAATACTTTCCGAGGAAGTGAGTACCATCCACAAACAGCGGCGGCCCGCATGCCCGCTTGAACCCCAAAATGCACGCGCCGAAAGAGAAGAACGCACGTTTAAAACGCTCACCGTCTCTTTCCACAAACGCGATGCCGGGGGTTTGTCTCGGCCACCTTATGGACGTACCAAAGCAACGGATCGTAGCCGGAGATGTCGCCGCCGTCGAGGATCACCCGGGCATGCTCTTTTCCCGGCCAAGCTCTCGCTTGTATGGAATGTGGACACCATGCTCCCGCAACATGTCCTTCGAATGTTGATGGCCTTGTACAAGGGCCGGTCCTTCGCCTTCGAATCACTCGTGCGCCGACCCATTTTTTGGACGCTTTCGGGTGTGACCCCGACCCAATTCCACCACCGCAGGTGTGCGTCGGCTCCGTTGTCTTGATTCTGAAGGTATTTCTATTATATTCCTTTGATGCGTGAACGCGCCATTGACATCCACCGGCCGCGCATTCCACAGTGACCCGGTATTTTTCGTTCTTCACGAATTTGAAATCAAAATTCCGACTGATAGCAAAATTGCGAAGTGTATCTCGGAAATGTTCAACGCCATCAAAACGTTGTAGGACGTCCAACGACAACACTTCATGTCGATCTGACGACGATGGCAGGCATGCGACACCATCCGGGTCGCCATGTGGTGGGACAGAAGCGCTCCCAGATGCCGAATTCCTGCCAGCACTTCAGTTCAAACGCAAACGATCAGAATTTAAGCACAAAGTCCACTTATTTAAATGCCTAAGTTAATATTTACACCTTAACAGGCATAGTTAAACATAGATGTAATAATGCAAACGGTGTATGATAGTTTACACAGAAACATGATAAATTAATCGGAGACGCCCAATTTAAACGGATAATTCATTCTTTAATACAGATAATGGTAGTGTTAAACACTAACTGACATACAACTGCATAATTGTTTTAGAGCAACGCATTACCACGACAATAACTCGTTTTCAGAAGGCTGCCGTGGCACGTCATCCGTCTCGACAACCATATCGACTACACCGCCTTTGAGGATGGAGAACACATGACACATGCGCTGGAAGTCCACCTCGTTCTCTATTGGGCAAACCGTATTATGTCCATCGGGTGTGATGAACTTCACCCTCGCGCGACAAACATAGAGACCCCAGCGCTCACAAATCTCACCTAACACTGACGCCCATTCAGTTGACGCGGTGAACGTCAGCACTCGTCCCTCCCCGTTGTATCTAGCAATGGCACAAAAACTGTCCATAATATCGACTTAGCAGAAGGAAAAGGAGAACAAGAACAAAATTATGTAATTCGCCTTCTAAGCTCTCTAAGCGAACAAGAAACCATAAAGGGGGAAAAAACTCACATATGTATGCATAAAAGCCAGACATGACATGATGTGATCGGGCGGGTTTTTTTCCCACCATTTGCAGGGGCAAAAATGGATTTTCGTAACACGGACCCATTTCATGTGACGGACGGGGGGTAGAAGGGAACCAAACTATAACGGAGGGGCTGTCCGGGGTGTGCAAAAATAGGAGGGGGTTTTTGGCCAGTTTTGAAATTCCCGAGGGGTGAACAGTAATTTTCCCTTATTATTATATATGTAATATTATTATCTCTCTCACTCATATGAGTGCTATCCAATTAAAACAAATCTCAGGGTTACACTTACAAAATTCCTCACTATAAACACAAAAAATCTTTCAAAGGTTTCACCTTGCTACTCTTTCTCAATTCCCTCCCAAATTCCAAATCTCATGCTCACAAACACAAATTGGGTCAAGTTATGCCTCAAGATTTGATCTTTCCATACAGGTTCGATCATTTGCGAAAATGCCTTCGTTCTCTCTCGTGTTTGTTGAAAGATAGGATCTTTGATTCTCGGAAGCAAGTTGTTTGAAGTTATGCCTCAAAGACTCCATCTTGCCACCCGTTGTGCGATAAAGCTTCGATCTTTGCGAAAATGCCTTCATTCTATCTCGTGTTTGTTGAAAGAGAGCAACTTGGATACTCAGAAATCTAGTTCAGAGAATGAATGGGTGAGGCTTCTCAAACCATTTGATCTTGCTGAACTTCGGCAATCTCTTGTTGGAATTACTCCTCGTCAGGTTTGCAGATTGCTTGAGCTCCCACTTGATGTTTCTATTTGCTTGGATATCTTCAATTGGGCAGGTGCTCAGAAAGTTTATTCGCATTCTTTTGATGTTTATTTTGTTCTTATAAGAAAATTGGGTGAAGCTAGAGAGTTTAAGATGATAGAATTGTTGTTGAGGAAGTCTAGAGAGGAAGGCATTGTCCTTAGAGAGTGTTTGTTCATGGTGATAATGAAGTGCTATGGTTGTTCGGGATTGCCGGGAAATGCACTTCGGGTGCTTGATGAAATGCGAGTGGTGTTTGGTTGTGAGCCAACTTTTAAATCGTATAATGTTGCTTTGAGTATTTTGGTTGGAGCGGGTTGTCACCGTATGGCAGCAAATTTGTTCTATAAAATGCTGCACGGAGGAGTCCGGCTGACCACTTTCTCATTCTCTATTGTGATGAAGGCGCTTTGTTTGATGAACGAGGTAGAGTCTGCATGCTCACTTCTTCCAGGTATGACAAAGCATGGTTGCGTCCCTGATGCTATTGTGTATCAGACTTTGATACATGCCTTGTGCAAGCATAACAGGGTGAAAGAGGCATTGAAGCTCTTGGAGGAGATGCTTCTCATTGGTTGTTCAGCTGATGTCGATACTTTTAATGATGTGATTCATGGGCTCTGTAAGTTTGGCCATATGCATGATGCAGGCAAGTTGATTAATAGGATGCAACTTCGTGGATGCAAACCAAATGCCTTGACATATGGAGTCTTCTTGCAAGGTTTGTGTAAAAATGGTCAAGTGGATGAAGCGAGAACATGTTTGAGTCGAGTGCCAAACTCTAATGTCGTCTTATTTAATACTGTGATTGGTGGATACTTGAACGAAGGAAGGTTTGAGGAAGCAAAGTATCTGTGTGATAATATGATAAGGAATGGTTGTTGCCCTGATTTTTACACTTATAGCATCATAATCAATGGCCTTTGCAAGGCCGGAAGATTGGGATCAGCCAGACAGGTATTAAGCAAGATGGAGAGTCAGTTCTGCAAGCCAAATATTGTCACTTATACGATATTGATAGATGCTTTCTGTAAGGTCGGTAGGTGGGAGGAAATTGAAGTGATTTTGGAGGAAATGTCTTTGAAGGGTTTAAATTTGAATACTGTAACATATAATTGCCTTGTTTCTGGGTTGTGTAAGGATGGGAATATCAAAGAGGCAATGAAACTTATTAAAAGGATGGAGATGGAGGGCTGCAAACCTGACATATTCACGTACAATTCTCTTTTGTATGGATTATGTAAAAATGACCAAATAAAGGAGGCATTTCAGTTATATGAAGGTTTATTAACAGAAGGTGTCGTTGCTAATAATGTAACATACAACACCATGATTCATGCATTGCTGAATAAGGGACAGTGGCAAGAAGCTATGGACCTTGCTAAGGAGATGGTATTTCATGGTTGCTCCCTTGATGTTGTAAGCTATAATGGACTAATAAAAGCTCTTTGCAAAGACGGAGAAGTTGAGAAGGCTATGGAAATGTTCGAGAGGATGACTGAAAAGGGTATCAAGCCGAGTAATTTTTCTTACAACATTTTGATAAACGGGCTCTGCAAATTAAGAAGAGTACAACATGCTCTTAGGCTCTCACAAGAAATGCTTCAACAAGGTTTGACACCTGACATTGTTACTTATAATAGTATTATAAATGGTATGTGTAAAATGGGATGGATGCATGCAGCACTGAACCTCTTAGAGAAACTACATCACGAAGATGTTGTTCCTGATACAGTAACGTACAATATTCTAATTAGCTGGCACTGCAAGGCTAGTATGCTTGATGATGCCAATAGGCTTCTAAATAGAGCAATTAACAGTGGAATTTTGCCTAATGCTCACACTTGGAACATAATGGTTAATAATTTTGTCAGAGAAGCGGGTTTTTGGGTACCAGAGTGGCAAGAAAGTTAGAATCAGCTGTTATTTGGCGTCAGTCTCAATGGTTATTTTATCTTGTACTCTCTACACAACAGTGAAGACATGATACATTAGTCATCCAATGGGTGTGCATTTTCAAAGGCATCATTTGATGAAGTAAGTCTTAGAGGAATAGTACAAAGTTATTGTTTGAAATTTCAGGTACATAGTTTCTGTATGTTATATGAAAGTTGTTCTTGCAGTTGTGGCTTCTTACACATTTTTTTAATCTTTATTTATTTGTGTGTCCTTCTACCTAGAGAGGATTGTGTAGGTGAGTAAGTGCTAATGGGATGTCAATTTGTTAATATGCCTGATGCTTTGACAACATTACATTTGGTTGAGATGTGAGGCTGAAGATCAATGAAACTTGGGTTTTGTATTACATGACATGTTGGTTATAATAATGTGTTTCCAGGATGAGTTTTTAAATGTCTTCTCATTATGAAGAAAAAGGGAATAAAACTTTTACGATGCAAAGTAAAAAAATGGTGGCTCTAATATTAAGAAACAATGATTTTAGTGATAATTGACAGATATTTTCATGTAATTGAAAATCATGAATGTATGACTGCCATGGACCGGTCATACGGAACAAGTTGGTTTTGGAAGTATGTTACAAATGTGAAGTGATTGGTGATAAATGTTTGTATACTGGAAGGCATTGGCTGTATGTTGCATGAGATGCTTAGTCGGTTTGAGGTCTACTTCATCACGAAAATCTTATATTTAATTTCTCAAGAAGATTAATGTATATATAGCATAAAGCATCTTACGGCACTCTTATGCATTTCAAAGGCACTACTAGCATAATTGCAACTGTTGTTTTTGCTTTCATGTTTAGCTTCTTAACAGTCATAAACGTCATGCAGGGTCTTGCTTCTACAAGCATTTGCGCCATTTGAAAAGCCAGAAACAGCTTGTTTTATCTTTGATTTGCCTTTCCCGAGCATGGCTATTCTCCGGATGACCTTCAGTACCCGACGGGCACACTTCCGTTGAGAAGTCCAGCTTACTGAACTAATGCAGCTGCCTACTTGGTAGATGGGGCTCCTTTTCTTGACTGTTGTTCCATTCTCTGAATCAGACATTCTGAAAGTCAGTGGTTCTGAAGTTATTTGATCTGGTTCTTTTGGTGTGTTTTGCCACTGAAGGATCTGTTTCAAGGATGTAAGCTCCTCTTCGAGGACCTGAATTCTAAAACTTGTTGACTCATATTCTGCCTTTGCAAGTTCAGACCTGTGCACAGCTATATCATGCCGCAGCAGGGAGCAAAGAGACATTCCTGGAGTTTCTCCATTTTCGGTTGTAGGTTTATATGGGCCATCTTCAACAGTTGGACTTTTCTGCAGTTGGCATCTGTAGCTTGAGATGCTGCCGGAGAAGTCTCTGCTCTGGATGTACCTGAAAGAATCTGAACATTCTCTGAAGGCCTGGTGTGTTTGCAATTGTTGAATAAACAGTGCTTGGACTATCAAGCGAAGTGGCATCTGCTCATTTTGAACTGCTTGGATGCATGCTTCCTGTGACAGTTTCTGGCAATTGAGGTACTTGCACACCAATGACTTCTCTTCGATGGATAAATCGCTGTGTTTCTGATAAAATGCATCATCAAACAACAGTTGTCAGATACATACAAAATTCAATGTGAATAAAGGTATAAAATGGGAGGCAGATAGAGGTCTCCAAAACTTACAGATAAGAAAGTGTCCATCGCATAGTATAAATGATCATGTGTTTCTCTATCTTCAATCGGTACTGTTTCAATGAGCTCCATGAATCTGATCGGTCCTAGCTTTGGATCAACAGCGACTTTCACAAGATAGGCATCCCATAATTCAGCAACACCAGCATTATTAATCAAAGGAGTGCATCCACTGCAGTTGGTCTCTTCCTTTGATGATACATATCTCGATATGATTCTCTCCATTGTTTTCACTTCTGCGGATGATACAACATTCTCTACATTCTTTTCAGGCAGGAGAAAATGTTGGACTTGTGCAAATTGCAGTAGAGCCAAAACATGATCCTCCAACTTCATCCTACTTTCGATGCTTAAAATGAGAGCAAGTGACCGAGAAAGCAAGGCGAAGTAAAATGCTGCGGGAAGTACTCTACAAGCCTCGTCTCCAACCGGAAGCAACTCAATAATGCCTTCTAAGATCATTGAAACCTTATTATCTGCATTATCACTGCCGTCTTCCTCCGCTGTGTTCTCCCAAAACTTATGCGTCTTCTTGGAAAGCACCCATTTGTTGGCGTAGAACATAATCACTGGGCTCACGTACTTCTCCCTCATGCCTTGCCGTCTCATGGACCCAATTATCCTTTTGAAAACCTCAAAAGGCAAGGCCATTAGATCTTTGATCCAAAGGTCTTGACCAGCTATTGCCTTCACTTTCTCACAGTCCCAACCGGCTAAGGCATCGAGGGTGGTGACTATTGGCCGGTCTCGTTTATCCTCTGGATCAAGTATCTCCATGCAAGCCATGAAAGCTAGAGATTCCACGCATCGACTGACAATCAGAAGCTCTTCAGACCAAGGAAGCAGTGGCTGGCATTTCTGAAGAACGATGAGAGTATCATCCCAATTCTGCAACACCACTTGATTGAGGTACAAATCTGACCTCTCGCAAAGATTCACAGAACAATAGACTTCTGTCATCTCAAGGAACTCTGCGGCGCATCGAAGAGCAGCGACATTGAATGGATCAAACGGAAGTGGGGACTCATAGGTAAATAAGGCTACCATCTCAAAGCTCTCCGAACCTCCCGGGAACTGCTCTGGCAGCTCAATGTCAAAGCTTTCAATCATCGCCTTCTGGAAGTATCCGGACTTCGATCGCAAAGGTGACTATCAACAAACCAAAATAAGATCAATGAAAATTCAGTAACTCTGATTGTTGCTAAATTCTTCTACCTCATGTAGATTGAACACTCTGCCGTCTACTCGAACGCGAGCTCTTGTCGGCGAGCCAGTCTCTTTACTCCTGCCAAAAAAGAAAGAAAAGCAATGAAACAGTTGCATTGAAGAAGGAACAAAAACGAAGAATGGAAACGCTGATTGTTTATACCAAGCAAGTACTCTGTTTTTTAGTAGAACTCCTGCGTTTGGACTTGAGAAAGGACTTGTCTTTGCACTATCAGACTTCATTGTTGAACTGAATGCATGAAGTGAGATTTGGCAAGCATAAAAACTATGAGAAGTGATTGAATAAGAGATAAATAGTATGATGTGGTGCACTTGTTACAAGGGAGCAAGTCAAAGGCCTTCGGAGGGAATAGTAAATGAGAGTGCACGAATGGAAGTTGAATCCTAGTTTTCAGCCTTGGATTTTGGGATTTTTTTTCTTTTTCTTTTGTGTGTGTGTATATATATATATATATATATATGTTTGTGGATATGTTCACCTTCTTCTTTGTAATGTGCTCACTTTGCTTCAGTTCTTGATCACTTGTGCTTTGCTTGCTTCTTGGTCTTCCTTGAATCAAGCCTTGGTTTTTGTGAGATGCTTGAGATGTTGACTAAATTGATGAGCTTTTATTTTAATTTGTTTTTCTTTTTAGTCTTGGATTTGGTTTGATTTTTATTTTATTATCAGTGCCATTTATGTTTGATGAGCAACTTTTCCTAATCGTTTGAAGAGTTTTTTTACACAGCGAATTTCCAAGCAAAATTTTCTTGGGTTTGTTAAAAATTACAACTTTGTTTTTTTTTTTTTTTTCTGTTTTTTGAGAAATTTTTATACTAATTTGATTTGGTTTGAAAAAAAAAACAGAAAGAGGTAATTAGAAGTTCAACTCTATTTCTCGGAATTAATGATGAATTTACGAGGATTATAAATGTTCTTTCCATAGAATTAAACACATTCTAATAAAAAAAAAGAAATGAAATAAATCCAACTCAGTCACATATAATCAAAAAAAATAAAATAGAGTAATTAATTAAGTATAATTTAAAAATACTGCCCTAAGTTTATGATTTCGGAGAAATTAAGTGCAATTAATGGTGGTGGTGAGTATTTCCTCATTTTCACCGGAAGAGTAGTTTCATGGTGGTGGGGGTGTCAAAACTAACGTAACGCCGCAGACGGCACGGAGTCGGTAAAAATGGTGGGAATTTTGTGTGCACTCGTTCCTTGTCGGCTAACACCCAACCATTTTCAATCCCTATAATAAACCCCTCTAAGTTTTTATTATATATATATATAATGTCATTGGTGCCATTCAAATTGTTTGTTCTCTTTTGTCACTAGTGCTTAAAATCTCAAATTTTTACATTAAATCTTGTCTTAGTCACGATAGTAGACATATATATATATATATAGGATTTTATTATAAAATATATAAGTTTTAAAATATATAATTTTATGATTTTATCTCCTGATTTATAAAAAAAACTAAGATTGCTCATTATAATTTTTTTTTGAGAATTGGTAGATAAATAAAATATAGCTCGCTTATTATATTATTATAAGGTAGTTTCTTTCTACCATTTTTACAAATTTTATATTTTTAACATAATTATATTTAAATAGTCTCCTCCACTGTTTTATGTTTGTCAAAAATTAAAAAAAAAAAAACAAAAAAACAAAAACTTCACACTTGTAGCCTTCACTTTTTTTGGTTCTTTAAACTTTTATAGAGATTTATGAGTTTTTTAACATGCAAAATAATCCTTAAATTAACAGCGGCATATTATGTAAATACAGAAGCCATCTGAGGGTAATTATATAAAATCAAGTTTTTATTTGGTTCTACTCATTTATACATAGCGACTACATAGCGACACAGCAATTATTTGATGTATTTTTCTTTAACACAAAACAAAATCACAATCAGGCAACCAAAAGAAATTATCTTTGATTGTTTTCCAATTGGAATGTAGTCATTATCTTCATGTAAATTAATTACGATAATAATTGATTTGAAACTGATGGATTCTACATATATTGAAATAATTCAATGAATAATGGCAACGATCACAAGGAATGTAACTATGACTATAACAAAAGTCAAAAAAGTAAAATACAAACCGGTAAAAGATAAAGCACAAGGCCGAAACAAGGACATGAACATGTTATAATTAAACGATAAAGTCGATTTCTAAGGCACGTTATTACATCTAATTTTTAAATAATACTTTGAAAAACAAATGCCACACAAGCAACAGCAAACCCAAGATCCATCAACTAAAGGACTAAGTTTTCCAAATTTTAAAAATTAAAGGATTTAAAGATATCGAACAATTTTAGAGGTACTAAAATGATGAAAACTGTACTTCTTTAAAAGTACTAAAAAAGTATTTTCACCATATAAATGAAACACAAATATCAAACAAAAAGTGATTGTTACCAATTTTGGAATAGAATAAATATCAAACAAATGAGTTTTCTAATCAGGAGGACAGAGACTTGGAAGAAAGAATTCATTGAGGAATGCAAGCTTTTGATCCTCAATTTTGGTGGATGTATGACCATCAGCATTAGTTTAATTGAAGCTTGCATTTGTTTATTTGGACAGATGGGAATTTCAACATCTCAGATCCAGATTTTTAGACATTCTGTTTCTCAGATGTTTCCATTCCTT
This sequence comes from Dioscorea dumetorum, assembly GCA_902712375.1. Taxonomy (NCBI): domain Eukaryota; kingdom Viridiplantae; phylum Streptophyta; class Magnoliopsida; order Dioscoreales; family Dioscoreaceae; genus Dioscorea; species Dioscorea dumetorum. Next base: position 307,454 of record CACTHL010000105.1, on the reverse strand, counting down.
TCTGAACAAATGTATCAATCTATGCCAAAACATATTATATTAATGCTATCCTTTTGCATACATAACTTTCTGAATCCGAATTGTAAAAATATATGTGCAGAATTGAGATTTTATGGGGGTATATATGCAAAAGAAAAAAGTCTTTTACTTGACAAAGCTTTACTCTCATTCATGAGCCGTAGGATCAAGGCATAAATTCAAATTTTATGATTTTACAGATTTATATCAGAAACAACACTTGATTTTCTTGTCATAAAATTTGGTGGTACTAATCACACAACAGCAGAAGAAAAATGCAGATTGAACCAAACTGATTGTAATAAAAATGGTACCTCTCTTCTGCAATCAGTTTAAGCCTGCAAAAGAAATCCCAGCCAAAATGTTTGACATCTTTTGTACAGTTCGATTGCAAGAATCATGGCAATTATTTCTACTTAAATTATCATGAATTTATAAGAATGTGCCGAATCTGAATACTGGATTAGTGCTCACTTCCATGAGGTTAAGGTCTGACAAAATTTCCAGCTGGCATTTATCTACAAAACTTGCACTTCTTGATTGAAGAACTATGGCAATTGTTTGGCTAATTTTGTCATGGCTGCGCAAGTGCGAGCCTGAATCTTGCATCTTGCTAGTCCTTTCAGAATAAATTTATCTATGTCTGTATGCCTATGAACTCTTTTGTCAATCTGTCCCAAGTGAAGATAATAGAGGAGATGGCGCACAGAGAAGACAACTTCTCTATTAGCATTGCATGTACAAAAAGGCATAGTGGACATTTCACATTTGATGGACTCAAGAAGCACACAGCTTCTTAGATGACTTAACGGTTGGAAATAAACTTTGATTAGAATGCAATTAATCAGCAAAAATATTAATTATAATCAGAAAATAGTGTTAGAATGATGTAGCCTGGAATTAGGCATGCTAAGCACTGCCCTAACTCTAAATTGGTCCCCTTCATGGAGGTACAATGGTCTCACTCCAGATGCTAGGATACACTAACCCGCAAGCTCAAGAAACTCCTCGCCGAGCACGTTCAGCGATGAGATATACATGTTCCGATTTTCACAGCAAAAGAAAGTATAGGAGAAGAGATGCGAATGAAGGAGAATCAATGAGTAGAGGAGGCTAGGGTTTTCCAGCTGGGGTTTTTATAGAGTGGGAGATGATCAACAGTTATAAAAAGATCCGTTGAAAGAAGACCAACGGTTCAAGCAAATGTGACCTTGAGAGCAAACAATAAGGTTGTGTTTGATTGCCCTTTTTTTCCCTGAAAAAATTTTCCACGAGTCATTTTCCAGCTAAATAGGTTGTTTGTTTGCCAAAATTTTCCATGGAAAATTTTTCCACAAACTCTAGCACATGACCCTATTTTCCCTCAAATCAGTGAAAAATTTTTCCATGGAAAAATATTCCATGGGAAAAAAATTTTTTCCACTCATTTTTCATGTTGCCAATCAAACACAGCCTAAATGGACAAACGGCAAAAATAAGCAGTCAGCCAGCTGGTCTGGCACATGTGGTGTAAAGCCAGGCCTAATCACTCCCAAAACACTTTGCACAATAAAAATGACAAGGAATATATATATATATAGTGGTGGAAAATTTTCTTAATATCCGATGTGAGACTAAACTTTTCTATAATACTTACATGTGCTAGGTTTAGGTGTATAGGTTGTGGCTTGGGCCGGTCCATATCCAACGAACCCCAGCTACACTCACAACCTAGACATATGAAGGATGGGATGAACTCTTGATGTTGCAAGTAGTTCCAACTCTAAGCCAAAGGTCTTACTCAAGTAACAATATGATAAGGACTGAAATAATGTAGGGAAGTTGTTCATACCTTCTCTTGGCCAAGGAACGTTATTGGAAAGGCTATATTGTTAGAAAGCTATATCACACCTCAAAAGATAACTAGCATCTTTTAGAGTCAGTGTGTGCCTTCATTCAACTATGAAATTATCATGCAACAGCATTAGCATTTTATCACGTGCAATGAGTTGCTCCTCTAGGTCACCAAGTTGGGTTTCTCAATTTAACATAAGGTCGTAGAGTAAGAGGTTCTCGGCCATAAAGAATTTTAGATAGTGTGGTATCTCTATTGAAGTGTGAAACTCGGTGTTGAAAGAGTATTCAACCCAAGTTGAAAACTTGATCCAAGAAGAGGGTCGATCATAAGTAAAACATCTGAAATAAGCCTCAAGGCAACAATTAACTACTTCAATTTGGCCATTAGATTGAGGATGGTAAGAGATTTCATGCATAGGCAAGTTTGGCTAAGGTAAAATAATTCTTTCCAAAAGGCATTGAGAAAAACAACATCATGATCACAGAGAATAGAGCGTGGCAAACTATGTAACATGACAATCTTCTTACAAAAAAAGGCAGTTACTACTTTAGCTGTAAAACAATGAGTAGGTCAAAGGAAATGGCTATATTTGTTGAAGCTGTCCACTACAACTAAAATAGTTTCAAAACCTCCCGAGTTAGGCAGCTTGCTGATAAAATTAAGACAAATATCTGCCCAAACACTGTCAGGAATTAAGCATAGCTAAAGGAGACTTGCAGGAGCAAAAGTTTGGTATTTGTTTTGCTGGCATGTTAAGAAATTTGGACATGGAGCTTGACATCCCAATTCATATATGGCCAAAAAAAAATTGCAATGAGGGCACTTGAGTATTTTTATATAACCTCCATGACTGCCTGCCAATAAATCATGGCATTCAAACAATTTACTTTCACAATGCACGATCGTCAGGAATTACTAAACGATCATGATAGAAGAGCTTATTTTCTGCCGCATGAAACTCATGATAACTTGTTGGGTCTTGCTTCAAAGAAGTGATGATTTCTTTACTATAGAGATCCTGTAACAAGGATTTCTTTTCAAGAAATCCATATTGATAGGCAGGGCAAGTGCCAAAAAATCAGTATGTTAGGACCTCCTTGACAAAGCATTAGGTCCTTAATTCTCCTTACCCGCCTTATAAATTACGGTAAAGTAAACAGGAAATAGCTTTACTATGAGTAGTTGCTGTTCATTTCTGGTGGCACGCTGGCTCAAGAGGTGCTTAAGACTACAGTGGTTGATCTTGACCAAGAAATGCCACCTAAGCAAATAACCTTTTTACAATGCAAGAACTAGAGCCGACAATTGTCTATAATATAGAGGTTTTAAACAATGAGAGAAGGATTAGCTCTTACTAACTAGGCGATGGGATGTTTTAATTGCAGTAGAATAGCTCTTACACAGTCTGAAGAAGCATCGCACTGAAATGACTATTAAAGTTTGCTAGCCATAGAATAGGAACTGTTGTTAGAGCTACCTTGAGTATATGAAAGGCTGAGTCTGCTAGATGACTACGTTGGAAGCAATTCTTCTTGGTTAAATCAATTAAAAGTCTTACAATCAACCCATACTCTTTGCAAATGGCAGTGATAACCAATTAGATAGAAAACCCCGTAGCTCTTTGAGCTCCTATAGAAGGGTGAAGAAAATTAGAACTGGAAACCCTAACACACATACTTATAGAAGAGAGTGAGAATCATCCAATGGTCATAAACTGATCCATTGAATGGAGATCAACGGTTAAAAAAAAGCCATAAGAGATGATTGGAGTGTAGAAACAAGCCCATTAATATCCCAAAACACTAATCCAATGAAACAAGAGAGAAAACATATGTGAGTGGATGTAAAGCTTTCTTCTTTTCCAAATGTGGGACTAAACCTTATATTTAGTGACTTCAAAAAGCTTAAGTTTGGGTGTAAAAGTGGATTCTAGGTTTGGTCCAATTTCTGCACTAGGATTGGGCCGACCTAAATCCAACGATAACAAGAGAGTTGTGTTCAGAGGTTCCCAGTAAGAAACCATACGAATGGTGTACGCTAAGTCACTTACGAAAGCCTTATCACTTCACATTCAATTGCATGAAGCTTAATTGTGCTCAATTAGTCAAAAAGAACGCTGACACAGAATCGAATGGTTTTGGCAGTGCTTGATTATTTTTCCTCAAAACTCTATATGTACCCCTCAAACTTAAATATTTTTCCTCACAGTAAATCTTCTCATCCTCTAATTTTCATGAGCTCTCATTTTCTTGAATTATTAATTTCAAACAATATTTACAGATTTATTATTCACCGGTTAATAATTGGGATATGTAATAACACTCGATCCAACTTTTTACAAAGAGACACATCTTGCTAATGTAAAGTTCTTATGTCTTAATTATTTCGTTTAACACAACCATTGCTTTTTCTCTTTTATATGTCCATTTTTTTAATAAAGGAAAATACAACCAGATTCATCAATTTATACACAAGATAATGTTTGCCTCCCATTCTAAAGATATCTCTACGAATTATCCAAAATAGCCCAGATCTATTTCATATTCGAGGTTTGATCAAGATGGAATTTCAAAACTACATATTAACATGCAGCAAAAGAGGCTCAAGAGCAAAATAATACAAATGTGCCTAAAAACCAATCAATGCCAATGTCTTATACCAAATAATTAATAAGAGTTATTTTTAAAATTTAGCAAAGCTTTAACGGCATTAAACCGTAGATTGGTAATTAATTTGAAGAAAAATGTCAAAAAACAAGGTGAATCAGTAAGGTTTACATCAAAAAAAAAAATGCGTAAGAGTTGGTTCCAAAGTATCTGCCAAATAAATAGGGTTTCACAAGAAGTTTTTTGAAATTTTTTTTTAGGTCCACAGAACATCCTACCCGAATCAACTTCCAAATACAATCCATTTAGGAATTTCGAAATAGGAATAAATTTGGCTAAGCTGGCCTACATTTATAAGCACTCAAGAGTTTGACTTATTCTAATTTTAATCGCTTAAATCAGAGAAATTGGCTCATAATTTTGCTTTATTGTCCTCAATCACACACAAGAAAGACTAAATTCTTCATCTTTGATCAGGAACAACAATCAAAACATCAATGTAAAGGCAAAACCTGAAAAAATCATTCTCTTCAATAATAAAAAAAGACTTACACTGATGAGATAAGCCATGCCGGCCGGAGAACCTGAGATCGATCAATGAAGACATCACCACCCAGCGGCTGCACACCAAACTCCGCTCTGGGAGTACCTCGACCATCGGAAACCCATTGAGGAAACAACCTCGAAAACCCTTCAATCAGCTCTTGAAATCTCGCGAACAGGAGAAAAATAAGATCGAAGTAGGAGAAGAGATCGAGATCCTTTGAAGCCGAAAGCAAAGACAAGACATCACCACACAGTTGCCTTCAGATCGTGGTTTTCGCCATGTCTGGAGGCATTTGCGCGGTGGATAACCGAGGACGGGGGCGGGTCGACAAAATTGCGTTTTAGTCCTTGGATTTTCATAAATTAGCAGAAATAGTATTGTTATTCATTGTTTTTCTTTCCCATATACCCCGTAAAATATCCAAATTGCACTGTGGAGATATGCCTCGAAAATTTTGAGACTCTTGTGACATGTGAGTCACGAGGAGGACGGAGCCTGTATTTTATGTTTTAGTCCTTGGACTTTTGTAATTGGCCTAAAAAATAAAATAAAAAAAAAGAAAATTTGTTCAATTACTAATATAAAAATAATTTGTGTTTTTAAAAGACAAAGATGAAGAATTCTTTGCATGGTTTAAGACCAAAATCAACACTTCACACATCAACAGTGGTCTCATTGGAAAAAATAAACATAAAATAAGTTACAAGAAAATATAAAAAGACCCAAATTCATGATTTATTATTTAAAATAAATAATTAAATAAAATATGTATATTTAGGAAAGTAGGAAAAAAAATCATGGTCACATCAGAGCCCTTCATTTTAAGCATCTCAGACAAATTCTCAAACCGAAACCGACCCCCCCGATCTCCACTCCCTCCACACTCCACTCCCACTCATCCCTCGTTCTCTCTCCAAATGATCGAAGATCTCGCCTCCAGCGTCGGAGATCCCTCCGATGGAGCTCCGCAATCGATATTCTCGTCGCCGGAGCTGCGATTCGACGGTCTTGCTGCCGGAAATGGTGCCTCTTTGATGGAGGACCAGACGAGGAGGGAAGGCCATCTTGATCCTAGGGTTCCAGCTGGTTCTGGTGTTGGAGGGGCGAAATACAAGTCCATGTCTCCGGCGCAGCTCCCGATCTCGCGGTCCATTCGCCTCACCATCCCCTCCGGCTTCAGCCCCTCCGCGCTCCTCGAGTCCCCGGTTCTACTCACCAACATGAAGGTTGGGGTTTTATCTAATCGCTAATTATGATTATATCCTGAGTTCTTGTTTCAGGTTTTATCATCTATTGACATGCTTTTTGGAATGTTCAGCCGAGTGTTCACAGATTTGTTCATTTTCTCTTGATTTGGAATCTGTGCAATGTGATACGTTGGTGAAATAGTGATTCTTGAGCTTCTATTTGATATCAGGGTTATTGCAAGTGCGGAGTTAAAGTTGCTAAATGTAACTGTTTTACAATTCAAAGCTTGAATTTTAATGGATAGTGCATGGGGTCTAGGCGTATTTTCTATTTGCCTTATATAAGGAGTGATCATTGCGTATAGATTTCTTTTTTGGTGCTTGAAAAAGTTTAGGTTTGTGAATTTTGTATTGAAGAATTTGGTGGTTTGGCGTAGCTATGGCTGGTAGTCAGATTCCATTGCCTACTTTACTCATTTCGGGTCTGAACTTTATTGAGGCAAATATGATTGCGGGTTCTACTAAAGCCTACTTTTTTTTATTGAACCGTCAGAATATGCCTTCCTTTGTAAACCTTCCATTTTGTTTTATTTTGTTTTGATTGAAATGCATGTTCGCAATGCCTTGTCTTTTTTTTTTGTGGGTTCTTACCTTATTCTTCAGTGGCCTATCTTGTTATGACATTTGGGAGACGCTACACGGTGTGTTTAGAGAGGTTTTGTTGTTTCTGTGGTTGGAGTGCTGGTTTATTCGGTGAATCTTTAGGCTTGTTTTTTAAAGGTGCAGAAAGAAACCAGTGCTTTGTGTTTCTCTTCTTGAGGTTTGGTGGGTATTTCACTTTTAGTTTTAGTGCTTTATGGGACTGAGTTTTAGGCATATGTAGCAATTTGTTAAGGATGCCATACCGCATGCAAAGAACTTGCCAAATAAGATCAAGATATGGAGATTGGAACTTGTTAACAGGTAAAAAGCTAAACATAATTCTTATTTATATGATTTTGTTTGTTTTTCCAGATCACGACACAGTAATCAAGTGATCTCTTGTTGCTTTAGTTGCGTATCTTATTCTAATGGCGTCATTGATGTCGTCATATCATAGTGGCCTATTACTGTAATTTTACTTTCTAGGAGATTCAAAGAGAAATTATATACTGATAATGGTGTATTTAGCAGGTCAAAGTTTGGGTTTCTTCATTATGGTAGTCTGCATAAATCCTCCATCTTTATTTCCGCAATTTTGGTTTGGTGTTATGATATGATAGTCATCAGTGTCAATTTTGCAGTGTAAGGCAGTAGTTAGGCTGGTAAGGTGGTTTGTCCTTAGTAATACCCAACTGTTTTTATTCTTCACAAGTTATACTATTCTTTTTAAAAAAAAATTACTAAACCATCTTTCTCGCTACTCTCATCCCTAATTGTGATGTACACTGAAAATCTAGAGACCTTGAAGTCTTTTGCTGCATGTTGCCTATTGCCTCCTGGTTTCTTTCAATACCCTTTTGGCCAGGATTAAATTTCTGAAGTTTCTGTTTTCTTTTGTGAACAGGCAGAGCCTTCTCCAACCACAGGGACTTTCTTCATGCCTTCTATGGTAAGGGGTCCTGCTAATTCTGCTATATTATCATCTCCAAGGGATAGATCTGAAGGTGACAGACACTTTGGAAGTTTTGAATTCAGACCCAATACCAAATCAAACCTTTCCTGTTTGGCATCATCGGTACTCCTCTTTTATCTTGTATAATACTTAGAGATAAATGATATATTAGCACTCTACAGTCCTTTGATAATAGATGCTGATTGGCCAAACGGTTGCAGAAATGATCTCATTTTTCACTTCCTAAGTAAGAGTTATGATTTTCAAATTCTTGAGGTTGCATTAAATGTAAATCTCAAAAATTGAAGACACTATTCCGGTGTAGTATATAAAAATAGTCTTTGGATACAAATTTATTTGTCTTTTACATATAAACCCATGACATTTTAACTATTTATCTCTTACCACTAACTTTTTAATAGTTATGTGTGTCCATTGATCGTTGTTTAGCATATTGTTGCCACTTATGCATGATACAAAAATAATAATATTTTTTTTTACAATTTGACTTAGTAACAATAGTAATAGCATTTTATTTTGTTTGATCCAAACAATAATGATATTATCTGTTAATTAGGAGTTTATACTTGGGAACTAATATTATTGAATAGAAAATGAGGAGGATCCTTGGAAATGATGGAAAGTTAATTATACATTAAAAGTTTATTAGGAGAATGTTCTATTCATTTTGAGCTGAATATATGTCACAAGCTCATTGGGAAAGTAGAATACGATATAGTGTTTACAGTCCACTCTTATAATTCAAGACAACCCAAAACATGTCTGAATCCAACTCCTGCACCCATTCCCGTGCAATATTCACTTATTGGTTCAATGGGTTAAACTACTTTAGAAACTATTTGATTTTGTTACTCATGCTCGTGCAGGATCTCTTTATATATAACAGAGGCCATGCTAATCCATGAATCAGTGTATCTGTTTTCTGCATGTGCTATGAGAAATAGATTTTCCATGGCCATCCTTGCTAGTTTGGAAATGCAAATCAACCTCTAGTGGAGGATGCTAGGGGTACAGTGTCTGGTTTGGAGTTATTCTCTATGAAAACCGATCAATTACAGTCAGGACCAATTCATGCAATAATTTTCTTAGTCTGGTTGATTGTTTGGTCTTTTATAAGACAAACTCACATTGATGAAAAATTACTGCAGAATTTAGCAATTTATTTTATTAATAATTTGAATCTGATGTGACATGATAATTAATTAATATTGTATATACAATGCAATTGCCTGGACATTCTTTTGGAGCATGGGCTAATCTAGCTTTGATTTGTGTCATTCGGAATTTTTTTTGTCTTTCTTTCTTTTCTTTTGCATTGTAATCACTATTAATTCAATGTTTTGCAATTTTTGATCATTTGCCATGACATTTGGTTGGTGCAGGCATCTTTCTTGCAGAGTTCTGCCTGTTTGAAGCAACAAGGAAATGAAACTAACGTAAAAGATCAAAGTCAATCCCTATCACAACAGTGGTCAGGCTCCCAATTAGTGAAAGCTGAGAACACAGCTTTCTCTTCGAATGACGTGATGTTAACAGCTCCAGATCCATCTATTGAAATAGTTGCAGTGAAAGTAAATGTATCATCTGCTGAAGCCGTCAGTGCTGGCTTGCAAGAGGCTAGGGATTTAGATAATGGGGAGTTGATTGCCTTAATGCCTGATAGCACTGGTTCTATGTCCTCGGCTTTAGCAGATAAACTATCTGATGATGGATACAACTGGCGAAAATACGGCCAAAAACATGTTAAAGGAAGTGAATTTCCCAGGAGCTATTACAAGTGCACACATCCTAACTGTCAAATGAAGAAGCAATTAGAGCGCTCTCATGATGGACAGATTACAGAAGTTATCTATAAAGGTCATCATGATCATCCTAAACCTCAACCTAATCGTAGAATAACCATTGGTTCAGTTCTCTCAAACCAAGGAGAAGAAAAAACTGATGGATTTTCTTTCGTGAATGATGAAGGTATGTATCCTTCCAATGCATTTGTGCCATCTAGTAAATTATTTATGTGTACTTGTTTGTTCATAACTTAGTCATATTTTAACCATGCTGTTCCAACATATGCAGAAAAGTTGCCAAATGCACGTGGGCAAGCATCTCATCATGCTGATGCCAATGGCAACCCCGAGCTTTCTCCTGTCTCAGCAAGCGATGAAGATGCGGAAATTGGTGGTTCTCGTCCAAGCCATGTTGGCGAAGATGGTGTTGATGGCGATGATCCAGAATCTAAGCGCAGGTGATGTAAAAGAAAGGAAAAAAAAAGCAGAAAGCCACACATATGAGGGGCCACTCTTGTATATGTGAATTGATGTTTTCTCTCTTATCACCATCTTCAGGAAGAAAGACATGGGCATTATTGATGCAACACAAGTTGGTAAAGTTAACCGTGAACCACGTGTGGTTGTGCAAACAGTGAGTGAAGTTGATATTTTAGATGATGGTTACAGGTGGCGTAAGTATGGGCAGAAAGTGGTGAAAGGGAACCCAAATCCAAGGTACGTGTCTTCCTCGAATGCTATTAGGATTTATTGTTTATTTAGAATTAAGTACATTCCTCTTCTTCCATTTGATGCTATTGCCTAGGCAGCACACTTCCTAGACAAATTTATACTTTTCTTCTTCACCTTTTTTAATGAATTTATCCTAGGGATAATTGATAGTTGCTGCCCTTTTTTGGGAAATTTAGTGGCTGGGCTTTGATTTCTGTTAGTATCTATTAACTTAGGATATAACTGAATGTCCACAAAAGCAATCGAAACTCTTTTGGTGTGATAATGATGTAAAGTAATTTTTTTAGCCTGCACATTGCATTAAGTTGCTCGGTGCTTGAAATAACTTTGAAATGGTGAAATGAGAGTAAATGGACGAAACCTGTCTTTTCCTAACAGGAGTTACTACAAGTGCACGAATGCCGGGTGCCCTGTAAGGAAACATGTGGAAAGAGCCTCGCATGATCCTAAAGCAGTCATAACCACATATGAGGGTAAACACAACCATGATGTACCTGCATCAAGGAATAGCTGCCATGAAACTACTGCCCCACCACTGATTGGAGCCAGTGTGAACAATCTGAACAGTCACATGCCTGTTTCTTTGAACGGGATATTAAGGACCTGTGACATGAGGTCCATCTCCCATCACTACAACCAATCTGATGAAGGAGACACATTAAGCCTTGACCTCGGTGTTGGCATCAGCCCGAGACAAAACTCATCCAATGAGAAACTACATGCACCAGATACCGAACAAACCCAGAATCAAATGCATCTCACCGTGTCAGATTACAACAGATCAGTCGCTCACGCAACTCCAATGCCAATGTTGTACGGAAACTCAAGTCATAACTTGTATCGGTCTAGAGAAGACAAGGATGAAGGTTTCACTTTCAATACCCCAGCTATCAACCATGCGGCAAACCAGTATTTCCCGAACTCAGGAAATCTAGTTATGGGTCCATAAAATGTTCGTCTTTGGTGATTCAACTGGTTTCATTAAAGTTCATCTCAAATCGGTGTTGTTTCTTGCAAGTTGTATAATTATGTAACATAATTTTTCCTCGTGATTTCTGCTGATGGATGGATGGTTAGCTCCTTCAAAATCAACAGCAGGAATCATGTTTTTGGAAAGTCGGGGAATTTGCCTTGTATGTTGAAATACAAGATTATATTGGCCACAGTGTTAGCTGTATATTAATCAATTATCAACTGTTGTAATTGTTTCTGGATTAAGATAGTGGTTTTATGTACAAGAATTATCGAGTTGGCAAACTCGTTAAACAGCTCATGTTGATGATTTACTAATAAAGAGGATATTTTGTCAACGGCCTTTGGGTCAATGGGGGGGTATTTGTTTATGTGTGCAGCCCCAGGGTGCGGTCAGGGATGCCGACGCGCCCCGTCTTAGTTTAACGGGCCCATTAAGGGTTTTGTTCTTCTTGACAAAAAAATAAAGAGGATATTTTGTTCACAGAAATAGATGCTGATTGGGGTTTAGTGGAAATCATTGTTTTTTCTTTTTGTCTTTTAATTCTGAAATAAACTATTTATAAGATGTTTAGCTTTTGATATGATAACTATGACTTATTATAAAGATTAGCAATGTACAACAATGTTTTATATGCATATATATAAATCAATGAATAATGTTGGTTAGTGCCAAAGAAAAATTAGTTCTTTAAAAATGCAGCATAATCATTAGAAGATAACTTAGCAAAATAATGACAATCATTGTGGCTTGACTTTCAAGCAATAAACTAAGAATGCAGGATGGAGAGTAGAGACAACTTGAATAATTTAATTGATCCAATAGAGATTTAAGTTGCAAATGATGATGTAATTAAGAAAATTTTAAATCACTAGAGTGTCTTTGGACAGGATTATTTTAAATCACTAAATTTAATTAATCCGGCCAACTTCGATATTAACTTAACCCTTATATTATCTGAATTGGTGTTGTAACTATCCTTTATTTGGATGGAATGATAATCATTATGCACACTATTATCATCCCAAACAATATTGTCATGTTAGAGAATAGTTTATGATAAACAATTTCATAATCTTTGATTGGTTAATATTTCATCATTTTTAACTCAATCAACATTAAAAATTAAAATACAAAATTGTACAATTTAAAATAATCCTCTGATCTCAATTGCTTCTTCTCAATTGCTTCTTTCAATTCAAACAGGTAATTTAAAAATTTCAGCTATACAATATCTTCAGAAAACGAAACTTCATCATGGCATTCAATCTATAAATACTTCATAAATCACAAAGAATTGAAATATTCTCATAAACATACAGAAATATTAAAATACAGAAAGCATAAATTAATGGGACTAGATTACCAGCAGAAATTAGATTACACTGACAATGTATGCGTGATGCATCTCAAGCTTTCAGCTTTACAACTTCAGTTTCTTCAGCTGAAGTAGTTACAATCATACCAAGATTAAGAGTTCTCCTCTCTACTTTTTAATCATTTTTAGTAAACTATTAGAGATGCAAAAGCATATATATATATATATATATATATATATATATATATATATATATATATAATAACTACTCATACAATACAACAATCAAGGGAGAGTTCAGAATTCACTATTAACCTGAAACTTGGGTGAAAGTTCATCTTCATCTCCAAGCGCAAGACACAACTAAAGCTCTGTTCTTCCAACCAAGATAGAGGCAACCATCAACTTCTTCTAGCCTATAGTTCTCACAGTAGCTCTCGAGCAATGTTTTAATGGTAGCATTCACCAATGGACTCAGTGGATAAGGGGTGAACCCTGCCATGGTGAACCTGGACTTCCATTTGCCGAGAAGTTCATGTCGCTCCACTCGTTCTGCACCTTCACAAGCGATGATGTTAACTATGTCTCTTGCAAGACAGTGCTGCTCCACCTGAATACGGTCACTGTTCTCCCTTGGAAGAGCTACATCGATTGATTCAAAGATGGCAGTGTAGTAATCAAGAGTCTCTGCAAAGCGTGGGAAGAATGGAGCTGTGTTAGTGTTGGATTCTTGCTCTACCAGTGTCACCACCTTTGGAGAAAGGCTCTTGACAAGACGAAGAAGCCTGTCGCGGTGATTCTCCGTGCTCACACTCTCGTCTGGCATGTGGTGCAACTGGAATGGGAAGTTCACGGCCAGTGCCTCACCTGACCGGATGTCAAGATTCTTGAGCTCTACCTCACAACCAGATATTGCAGCAGCATTGAACTCAAATGGCACATTGCATGACTCTGCTAGCCGGGATAACCTCTTCCCGACAAGGTGCAAACCACCTCCCCTGGCATAAGATGATATAGGGTCATCGACTCCAGTAATCCTCAAACAAGGAGGGCCACCAGGTCTTGCAGCAAGAGCTTGGATTAGTGTCACCCATTGGCTACCCATTGCAATCTGGAAATCGATAATGTGAACTCTTTCTTCACCCTTGACAGCCTCAGCAATGGCACCATTTGCAGACATGTAACCAAACTTGAAGAAAGGACAGACTTCATAAAGAATGTGCATGTAAGAAAGCAGTTCGGAGCTCGCAGGTTCTTTGCACTTCAATGCTTTGTAGATTGAGCTACCAGATGAGGCCAACCTCGCAACAAGGCCTTCCAACAAGTAAGCACCCAACCTCTGTAGTGGCTCACCAGAAACTGATACCATTGGCCTTAATTCTGTCATCAACAAGTCAACCACCAGCATATCATTCTCCGCTAAGGCTCTCGCACAAGCAATAAGCCCTTGTCTCAGGTCTCCTCGGGGAATTTCCAGTACCTGCTTCCACTTCTCAGGCTCTAATATAACCTGAGAACCGAATGTGTTTTCAAAGCTATCGATTATATCCGAGTCAGGCCCCAGCATCGCAGTTTCCAGTTGCCGTAGTTTGTGTTTTATATCAATCGGATCTTCAGTTATACACGAAACACTTATCGGAGATCCATAGTTGTCTGATAGGCAATCTTGCTGTGATACAGGGCTCTCAGTGGATGGAGAGTAACTAAGGGTCGATGGAGAGGTATGAACTGTATAGCCTGCAGATGTGAAGGACTCTAATGTGCAGTATTGCTCTTGAGATGTCTGAGGGACAGTGCTTTTTAATTGCGAGCAATTGCCAGAGTAATTGTTCTGCAAGGATTGATAGTTTTGAGGAAGCAATTGGGAGTGTACTTCTCTCAAAGACATTGAGTTTTGCTGATAGTATGATTGCTGAGCCTTTTTCAAGTTTTTGTTCTTGTCTGATGCTTGCATAGATTTGAAACCAGCTGAGTCCTTTATATGAGATGCTGTCATGTCAAGCTTCCATGAATAGCAAGATTTATTGATGACCGACTAAATCTTCTGGTCTTTTTCCTGCTCTTAACTAGTAAATTCTTGCCACAGAGAACACAATCGCCTTCTAGTTTCTTCTTTTAAATATGTTTATAACTTCAGACAGGAGTGTTTTCTTCAATCTGTAAGAGATATTGTGTGCATGATGAGGAAGCAGCAAAGCAATGAAATCAGATGAGCAATGGCATCAGTGGGAATTCCAGATTTTTTTTCTTAAATGAATACAAGTTATAATTCAATTCCGCAAATATACTCCATCTGTAGCGTGCACGGATTAGTTCCAAATATTATCAGACTAATCTTCATACAGTGCATCAATTAATAATGAATACAGAATAATAATTTAGTTAAGTAAATGGCCAAGTTCTTCTGACATTAAGACCTGAGTTTTATGCTCTAGTGAGCATAACAAGCAATTCAATGTAAGTAATGCTAGAAAGAATAAGGAAATTTATGACCTTCATGCAACTAACATCATGCTGATCTCACATAAAGCAGGTTGATAAACATCTTTTCTTTCCAAAAAATCAACATCAAGGATGCAATAAGGCTAAACTTTCAACATATGCAAGGATTTGACAACTAAACTGGTTTTATATAATTGTAAGAGACAAGATTGTTCTTTTCTGAATTTTTATAACAAATAAACATGAACGTATGAGGAACTTAACACAAACGAGAAAGAGCTTGATAAACTTCAACTGACGAAATCCTTTTTCAAAACCAAATGTTACTTCAAGAGGACGGTGACAATTCCCTATCAAACATGGAGTAATTTAGTAGAACCAAAGATGGAAAGGCACCTCAGTGGAAACTAGGGAATTTGATGAACAAAGATCCGATGATAACAAATGCACACCTCAATTCATTGAAGAAAGATCTATGAATGAGAGTAAAGTAGTAATTTTTGAAACAATGGTATCATTGAAACACTGATAAACAATTCCCTATCAATGATCAGTGAAACACTCACAAATTGGATGAACTATTGCAATGTCGTAGATGTCGAACAAATGCTCGTGATGCATCTCAGCTCATTCAAGAAAGATCTATGCATGAATTAGGAGATAAAATCAAGCACATAGATTCACGATAACCGAAAAAACACATATTTACTTAATATTCCAATACACCATGAACTTCAAGATAAAGCTACTCGGATTCACAGACCAAAATTAAAGGAAATACAAAACAAAAGGCAAAATCAACTCATCCTACTTCCTGGGAAAGACTTGAATCCATCAAACATCAAACAAATACCCCTATTTACAATCACACACACACCCCTATTAACAATCATGAAACGTAAAGCACACCAAAAATATTAAAAAATTTAACAAAAAAAGCAAACCATAAATTGATAAACCTAATTTCCACTCCAAACTCACTGTTCAAGGGACTAAAGCAAAAACAAAATCAAGAAACACAAACAATCCTTAAGAAAAGCTCAAATTTTGACAACAATTTCACAAAATATTCTCTAAATCCACCCTCGAATACAAACAAAACAACTTTTTTTTTTTATTTAAAAAGAAACTTACAAGAATATAAGAAACTGTCACATTGAAGCAATCCTATATCATTCAAAAACAAACACCAATTCCAGTGAACCAAAAACCACAACAGTGAAAAAGAGAAGAATCAAGATAACAACTTGAGAATCAAAACTCCAGCTTAACATACCTCTGCTTGGATCTCAAGTGATAGAGCCCTAGGAAAAGCAAGAGCACAACTTCTCCACCCCAACCTTCTGAAGATTAAGAGCTTTGGCCTAACATTTTATTGCCCTTAGTCTTACACTTTAATTACAAAAATACCACTAGTTCTTCACATGATATCATTTCACCCTCTCATTGGCATGATTCCCCCCCCCCCACCCCACCCATATGTCACATTATTTTGAAGTGTAAAATGACATAATGACCCTTGGATTCAACAACACTCATTATTATGACCTTGCACCTAAACCACCTTTAATTTTTATAAATTATAAGAGTAGTCTAACTTTGTCAAATTGACTATTGGTAAGCCAATTCTTTATCTGATTACTATTAGTATTTATTATTTTTTAAATAATTAATTAAGATAATGCTTGATATAAAACTAAATTAAATAGATTTAGGTTCAAAGGTCAAAGTTTTCATTTTGTTGATTTATTTAAAGTACCTAACCCATTTATTACACTAAAATCATAAAAAATATAAAAATAATCCTATGGTATATATATATATATATATATATATATATATATATATATATATATATATATATATATATATATAATATGCCATGCAATATGAATTTGTTTTTTATTAATTGTGTTATGAGTATATAGTTTTGTCCCATTGTTGTGCTTTCTAATTTTGTCATGATCTCACAATTAGAAAATCCTAGTCCTAGGAAAAAAAAAATATATATATATATATAGGCCTAATTAAAAACTCATTTAGGGTTCTTGCTCAAAAGAAACTGAAATTACAAGTGATGATAGTTACATGAAAGGCAAAAATAATAAGGATTGATGATGATTTGATGGTGAGGCAAGAAAAGGATGGGAGATTGTAAATAAATCGGAAAAAGAAGGGTAGTTTAGGAAATATGCATATCGGAAACCGTGGGTGGAATTTTGTGGAAACCAAGGGGGTATGCTTGTAAAGTTGCCTCCGAAGAATCAAAGGGTTGAGAGATATTGTTTGGTCAAGAATTTGAACTTGGTTTGACCCACGCGGTTCCGCGGATTTTTTTAGTAAATGAGTAAACGAAATTATATATATATATATATATATATATATATATATATATATATATATATATATATATATATATATATATATATATATATATGCGATAAATTATTTAGATAAGTATGATGGTAATTAGAAATATTGAATGAGAGTGGTTGGATTATGATCAAATAGTTATTATGTATATAAATACTACAGTGTGGTTTGACAATGTGTCTAAATAAATTATAACATATATATATATATATGAGGGCATCCCTAAATAAGTGTGCATATTATTGTTCATTATAAATGTTGATTGAGAGTTGCTAAATCATAATCAAGTGGTTATTATTTATATGAATACTACATTAAATACTATTTATTTTTTTATTATTTGTATTATTCAATACCGTTTGACACCATTTGTCAATGTACCTAAATGAATAGTAACTGTTGGATGAAAATCAAATGGCTATTATAAATGTCCATAGATTTTATATCTAAGGACATCCTTAGATGATAGGTCCCCTATATTTATATATATATATATGGCCATCTCTAGATAGTATACATATTCACTAGAATTATTGATTAAAAGTTGTTCGATCATGATCAAATGGTTATTTTTTATATTAATATTGCATAAAGTATTTTATATTTTTTTTATTGTTTGTATTATTCAGTACTGTTTGACACTGTGCCTAAATGAATTGTAACCATTTGATATAAATCTAATGGCTATTATAAACATCTCTATATTTTATATCTAGGGATATCCCTATATATATATATATATATATATATGAGAAATCAAAATTATTTAAAAAATATATAATTAAAAAAAATCTTGTGAAAAAAGTATTTGCGGTGTCATAATTATTACCACTACTTTGTGTCTTATGCTTGTTTTTGGAAAAAAAAAATATTATGGAATTTTGATAGTATTTAAAAATTTTCCATTATGTATTTTAACATTGTTTACTCATATCATTAAACAAGTTAGTTTTTTGAAAGAATTTAAAAGATAAGTTATTTTCATGATTTACGAAAAATAAAAAAGAAGAAATATCAACCTTTAATGTGAAGATGAAAAAGATTAATACAAGGAATCTTTCTTAATCACTTTATTATTAGTCTTTGAATTATGTTTATAGACAAATACAAAAGCATTATAATTTTAATGGAGGCAAGATGGAAAGCAAGAAGAAACAAAGATTAAAGTGGGAATCTCTCTTTAGGTCACCATTAGGTCCCACAAACCTTATCATCTTGAGTGTAAAGGGATCAATGATCTCACAACACTTGTGAGTGCCTCTTTCTTTATTGCCCTTCATTATCACTAATCAAATTCTCTAATTAAAGTTCCTCATATAATGATAATTTTAAGTATTTAAAAATAATCCATCCATAATATGATATAAATTATTATAATTTTATTGTTTTTTTTTTCAATGCTTTTTATGAGAATAATACCAAAAAATGTGAACAACTAAATATCTGTTGTCTAGTTACATAATTACTATATTTCTATTATAATACAGTCTAGTCAAAATTAATTTTGCACCTATGAATATATAATAAAAATTACTGTTTAATAGATTTTTTTTATAAAACCTAGAATAACATTAAAAAGAAAAATAAAGAATAATCATACTTTAATTTAAGGCCATTTATTTCCCCTCAATCCATTTATATAACCTTATCACAAAGATTAAAAAGAGTCATGTAAAGACTAATGAAAGCTTTATCTTAAAGGATTGAAAGGTTGTGGCATTAAAGCATGACTTCTAACTTAAAGTGCAAAATTGGCATATTCATGAGCTTGCAAAAAGTGAAAAAAGAGTCCAATATTTATTTATTTATTTTATATAAGTATATGTACAACTTGAGATCATTAATAAACCAACTTGAAAAGATACTAGGGATAAGATACCATGTGCTCTAGTGTTTATGGTTTACTAATAGTATACAATGAGCCAAAGAAATATGGGCACATTACCTAATTAATCCCTTTCTCTTTATCTCTATTTTAATAATAATAATAATAATAATAATAATAATAATAATATTTAGTGATTTATTTTCCAAAAGAAAGATTTGGAAGACTTTGATGTTTGACATTGACATTAATAAAATGAAAAAGAAATAATTATATTCTCAAATATATGTCGATAAAAAGGAAAATTGGAATTTAGCAATTTTTTTTTCATTTTTTATTGCAAGAAGTATTTATCTATTATTATTGGTAATATTAGTAGTAGTTATTCTCATAAAATTTAATATTGAATTAGGGCATTTGGATGCCATTTGGGTTATATTTTGCTTTATTTCTTGGTTTATACTAAAGTACCAAAATTAAATCCTTTAAAAGATAATTGAAAGCATGACTACTAAAGCAGTGTGAATAAATTGGAACATGAAAAAAGAAATTTTAATACATATCTCAACTAAATTATATATTATGTTTTTATGTACACATCTGTGACAAGATAAATAATATCAATCACTTATTTTTTTTTTATAATATATAAAATACTATTTCTTTGACAGATGCTCACATTTTTAAATTTAATTTAATTTAATAATTTTGTTTTTCAAAATAAACTCAATTTGCACCAAAACAAAAATGATCCCACTTCTCAAACTCAAAATTAAATTCAAGTTTCAAACCCAACAATCATCTTTCACATCAACTATGCTTTCAAATATTATTATACTCACTATTTTGCATTTATATATAAAAATATATATCTTTTTCTAACACTCATATTAAAATGCAAAAATAACTTCACAATTTGTTTATTGAAGATTGTATGACTTAAAGAAGATCATGGCACCATTTTCTCAACAAGGCCAAAAATAAAATGAATAAATAAGTAAAACTCAAAAGCATGCAAATACTTTTTTTGCCCCTCTCTAGAAGATGTTTTAGTAAGGGGTAAGAAAGTCAAATGAGAATGTCCTCTTTGTGGACCACGTGTGTTGGCTTGTTTTCCATGCAAAAGGGCACTATCTAGAAGACATGAAGGGCATTGAAGTCAATGGCACTCACATTTAGGTCTAGTGTTTCCCAAACTATTAGCAATCCATATGAAGTTTGATCTCCATGCCCTCATTGTGGAAAATCATTGGAGTGAACTGTTTTTTTTTTTTTTTAATTTAAAGATTTATTTATCTTATTATTGTTTTTGAATTAAGTTTATTTTAAAATATTTTTTATTGAAATGGTAAAATACCCATTCCCTTGCTTATCCACTCCATGCCACTTTTCTCCAAGTGAATGCTCCTCATTGGTGCAAATTTTGGCTAAGGTTTCTATGTATATATATATATATATCATAAAAAAGAAGATTTATACCAAACAATTAACATTTGAGTCATATTAATTAGTGTAACATTATACTCATCTAAAACAATATTTACACAAAAATCATCAAGCACGTGCACAATATAAGATTGAAATAATATATCAATAGTTTGAATATGTTATCACATAGTACATATTTATTTATTAGATATAATGTACTCATAAGGACATGACACCAATTAGGGTCAAAGTGAAATTCCCGGGTTTGACTTTGATGCCATGGAATGGCATTATTGTCTAGGGTTTCAGAGTTTTAATTTTCAAGCGCATTTATTAAAAAAAGATAAAAATAAAAAATTGGCATTTCAAAGAGAGCAGCCTTTTTGGTCATATATCTTGACTCAATGAAAATCACATTTTTTGGGGTGAGATTGAATTCTCAATTGACTTGTCGGTACACTCGTGTATCAATCAAATATATATACACCAAATAATTAAACACATAAATCATTTAAACTAATTTAAAATTTATTTGTAGCAAATGTAAATTCAAATTTGAAAACTTTTTTTTGTGTGTGTGAAATATCGACAAACTGCATATCAAAGATGTGCACAGAGTTAATATATCAACATATTTGTGTTCTCATCATGCAAAAACTAAGGTTTGAAACTCATCTCCTTGGTAGAACATAAACAGGTTATTTTTGTAAGAGTCTCGGTGCCGATAAATAATATGGACAAATTAACCACATATCAAGAATGTGCATAGAGTTAATTTCAACGCACTTGTATTCTCACCATACATAAGCTTAGGTTTGAACCCCATCTCCTTGATAGAACATAAACATACCATCTTTATAAGAGTGTTGGTGCCGATAAACAATATGGATAAACCATGTTTTAAGGATGTGCACAGAATTAATACTTTAACACACCTGTGTTTTCACCATGCAAAAGCTAAGATTTGAGGACCATCTCTTTGATAAAATATAAACATGCTATCTTTATAAGAGTCTCCATGCTAATAGACAATATAGATAAACCACCTATCGAAAATATGCGCAGAGTTAATACCTTAATACATTTGTGTTTCTCATTATGGAAAAACTAAGATATATATATATATATATATATATATATATATATATATATATATATATATATATATATATATATATATATATGGGGATACGTCTTCTAGGGACGTCCCCATAATCCATATCTGGGGATGTCCCTAGTAGCCGTTAGATCATTTGATCTAATGGCTCCTATCATAAGATTCAAAATAAAAAGAAAAACAAAAAAGAATATGTGTACCTTAATTATTATAAACACAAACAACTCCATCAGAAACTTGTAAAAGTTGATCAAGTGTGAGAACGGCGAACCCTACATTGTTCTGAAATCCCGAGTTGAAGGTGGTGGAGGCGTTGGTGGAGATGATAGGCAATGTTGGTGGTGGCGTTGGTGGAGACGACCGGTGGCATTGGTGGAGACGACGGGCAGCGTTTGAAGGAGTTGGTGGAGACGAGTGGTGAGGATCCAGTAGCGAGTTTGGAGCATCGGAGAAGGCTAGTGGAATCCCAGCTTGGATCCTCGGGAGTTATTGTGATTTTGGGGCCCATGATAGGAGCCTTTAGATCAAATGATCTAACGGCTATTAGGGGCATTTCCAGATATGGATTATGGGGACGTTTCTAGAAGACGTATATATATATATATATATATATATATTGCATGGGTAGATGGTTTGTGAGTGTTATCTATGTAATAAATTGAAGGATTTTTATTTAAGCTTGAAAGAGACATGAAGAAATAAATTAAAAAATTCTTTGATTTTCTTGTCATCATGACATATTCTCATCGTCACAATTTGGCCGGAATTTTTAATTGATTTTCATCTTGATAAATTCGTGGGGGTTTGGTTTAATGTCTTAATTCATTGATTTTTTTTCCTTTCTTTTATTGCTATTTTTTAAAATTATAATTAATGGTTGGATTGTCCCCAAATTTGCTTTTCAAATATTAACAATGGATGTTAACAAATAACAAATATTTTGAATTACATAACTTATTATTACTTGCAAGACATGAAGGGCCTTTTCAAGAATGGTTGAGGTTTAATAAATAATAATAATAATAATAATTTATTTTAAAAAATCCAAGTATTATGTGAATTTTTTCTATTAATTTTTAAAAAATAAAATTAATAAAAAAAAGGAGTCTTGACTTTGACTACAAGAATGAATTCTTTTTTCTAACATTTTGTATATTGAAATTACATTGATAACTTATGTAGACCAACTAGTGTATGTTTTTGGTTCTCATATATTTTTCTTTTATCGCTTTTTTGTTTTAATCTTATATATTTTTGGTTCTAAAAATAATTTTTGTATTAATTGAAAATGAAAATGTATCTATTATAGAGCTATATTTATTCTTCTAAACATGTGTTTATGGATTAAAAATCGGTAAAAAAATTGCATAATTTCTCCGTTATAATGTATTCATACTAATATGTAGATTTGAAAATAATTAGTATCTTTTAATTTATATGTTTCTGAAAATATGTTTAATTTATAGTTTATTTTAATAAAAAATTAGTTAAAATGTTAAAAAACCAAAATTTACTTATTAATTAACATATTTTAATTGGAAAATCAGTATTGTTTTGAGGTTTTTTTAAGGTGGGTTTGGAATTTAAAATATAAACATTATTTCCTCAATTTTAATTGTTTATTTATATTTGATTGTATATCGGGAAGGTATAAATACAAATTTGTTGGATTTTGGTTTATACGAAAATTATTATTTTTCTACTATTGTTTAGAGGTACATTCAAGAAACCCTCAAGAGTATTACTAAAGATGAACTTAATATTTTAATTAAATGAAACATAAAACTAAAACTAAATGGTTTGCATTTAGGAACCGTTTGATTCACAGAATCTTATATTACCGTTCAGAATAAAATTAGTAGAAATATAATTCCCAAGTTATGTTGACAAGAATATGTGCAAGTTTTATTTTGGTTGATAAGACAATAATGTAATAGTGATATAACATTATTATGTTTACTTAGGTAGGTATATTTTATTACAAATTATTTTTTACTAAAATAATTTTATCTAATAAATGCCAAATATATCAAATTTCATTGTATTTTGAATTAATTATTAAAACAGTTTAATATTAAAGATTTGTTGTTATTAAGAAAATGAAATTTTAATTTAAATATAGTTAATTTATATTAATATTAATTAAAGCAAACTTAGTAATGTTAAATAAATATAAAATTTTCCTTTAATTTTATATTTAAAAAACAATTACAAAAATATATTTTTTTATATTTATCTAAATATTTGGATAACTATATTTTCGTATAAAAGATATATCGCTTCACAAGAAACTCCTAAAACATAACTAATTAAATATTGGAATTTGAAACGTATAAAGAGAAAAAAAATTACATTATAGATATTATCATCTATTGAGTGATAATTACATTTCCAATAATATTGGTTAAGCTATTGCATTCCAGAAATATGATATTCCTAGGGCCTGTTTGGGGAGGTTTTTGGAGGTTTTTGGGGGTAGAATTATTGAGTAACCCTATTTGGATTCATGGTAAGGGGCTGTTTGGTTCGTAAGTGAATTACCGAAGTGGTGGAAGTCTAGAAGTGGCACTTCGGTAAAAGTGAACAGTTCAGCTAGAACTATCCACTTCAGTGTGTTTGGTTCAAGCTGAAAACTGGACTTCGGAAACAACTTCCTATGTTTGGATGGTTGAAGTAAGTATCTGAAAAATCATACTTCATCACTTTTGGGTAAGGGGTAAAGTTACCCCTTCATGCTTTTTACACTTGTTTAATTACATTATATGATTTAATTAAATGATTTAATTGCTTTATTACGATGATAATAAATAATTTATTTATTAAATTAAAAACTTTGCACACCACATAATTAATTTAATACCATGCTATTAAATTAAATTAAATTAAATCGGTTAATATATTATGCTTAATTATTAATTAGTGAGAGTAGTGATTTAATTATTTCATTACCATGGTAACAATTATTTTATTTATCATTGAAAAATATTGCAAAGTGGGCTGAAGTGGGAGGCTGAAGTCATGACTTCGGGATTTTTTCAGCTGAAGTCAGACACCGAAGTGGCCGAACTCAGAAGTTGTCACATCATCACTTCCGGGTCCAAATCAGTGAAACAAACACACCAAAGTGGGCTCGAAGTGGCCGAGGTGGCCACTTCGGTGCCCACTTCGGTGAAACAAACGGTCCCTAAATGGAGGATAAGGTTTTTGGGGTTAAATGGAGGGTTGAAAAACCTCCATTTACTCCCATTTTTCAACCCTCCAAATCCCGGGGTTTTGGAGGGTTAAAAATTTTCTTTGACCAAAATACCCATGCTACATTTATATTATTACAAACATGTCCCTTAGCATAAATTAGGTTTCGGTTGAATATTTTTTTTTACCAAAATACCCTTTTTGAATTTATATTATTACAAATATGTCCCTTAGCATAAATTAGCATAAATAGTATTATATGTGTAAAATTAGCATAAAATATAATTTATAGTTTCAAGGGCATTTTAGTAGTATTCATATATAACATTACTTTCTATTACCTTCGATTCAAACACTACAAAGTTTGATAACCTCCATTTACCTTGCCTTCTATCCAAACAAGATATAACTTAAAACTTCTTTTACCTTACTTTACCCTACTTTACAAAACATTTTTTCACCTCATCCAAACAAACAAGGTAAGATTACATGGTTCATATTTCAAGAGTAATATGATAGTACTTCCAACAAAAAGATCTCTTAATGTGACATTAAAAATGAAATAATTAATTTCTTCCTTATATAAAAGTACACAGAGTAATTAAGATATTTTGGATTGAATCAAAGAACACAAATAACGTACAAAAATAAAGCATTAATTTGGAAATCTTATTCTTATCATATTTGCATGAAGCGGAAGTCATGATATATATAAGAAGGAGAAGCACTATAGTTTTACTTTAAGAAGGCCCAAATTTAATTTATAATATTAAATAAATGTAAGTATCAATATTTTCATATATTCTCCTGCTAGGGAGTAGGGATGTCAACACAGGGATTCACCGGGGAATACAATTCCGGTTTTGATGCTGAATTTCTACTCCCATCTCCGACCCCATCCCTAGCCCTGAACCTGAATACAGAAAAAAAATTTCCCGTCCCTGTCCCAGCGGGGATTTTTCTGATTGGGGGATTCACTGACCCAGATTATTAAATTAAAATATTAATTTATTAATAAATTAAAAATGCAATATAGTTAATATAAGTTTAGGATTTTATTCAATTTTTATACTCATGTTCATTTAATTATTAATAATTTATAAATTAAATAAATAAATGAGCTTTTGTTCTATTTTTATTTAGATATTTATAACATTAAATATAATATATATAATAATATTTAAATTAAATATTTAATATTTTGGGGCAGGGAAGGGGAAGATATTCCCTGGCCCCGGCCCCGACGCGACGGCGAATTTTTTTCTGCCCTGGCCTCGACGGGGCCGGGAATGGGGTTCCCAGTCGGAGCCGGGGCTCATTGACATCTCTACTAGGGAGTGTGTGTGTGTATATATATAGAGTTCTTAGATTCTATTTTTGTATTTTTATATAATATATAATTATTTAATGATATTTTTACAAAAACTTCAATTCTCTCTTTCTTCTTAAAAAAAACTTGAATTGTGTTTATAATCTAAATTCTAAGTATAAATTTTTAATCATAAATGAACTTCAACCTTAAATCCTAAATTGTAAATCCTAAATCCTTTAGGGGGTTTGCGATTTACTATTTAAAATTTAGGGCTTAAGATTTAAGATTTAGGGCATGTTTGTGTACCACTAAATTCCATAGGAATTGTAGTAATTCCTATGAAATTTAATATTACGTAGGAATTTATAATATTGGTTGTTTGGACATTCTTTTTACCGTATAAAATTACTATGGAATCATATGATTCCATTATAATTTTATAAAGAGGTGGGGACTAAATTTTTTTTCTTTTGTTTTTCAGGCTGAGAATTTAGGGCCATTGAAGAAGGGAAAGAGCACTACGATCGGGGTAAATTCCACATATTTCGTAGTAATTTCATGTGCATATTCAAACACCATTCCTTAGGAATCTTTCATGTAGTAAATTTCATAAAAATCATCTTCGAATCTTATGAAATAAATTTTCTATGAAAAAATTTATTATGCATCAAAACAGGACTTTAGTGTTTAGAGTTTATTGTTTAGTTTTAAGAGATCAATAGTTAGAATTTAGGTATTTAGAATTTTGGATATATGATTTATAGTATTCGGTTTTAAGATTTTAGAATTTTGGACAGGGATTTATAATTTTTACAATTTAAATATTTATAAAATTTGAATTAAATGATGTAAATGATACCAAGTTGTCCTCCATGTAATTCAAAAACTCTACCCGCCTATAATGTGAAACAAAACAAACACCCCCTAAATATAGCATCTCTCATTATAAATACCATTGTGTATAAAAATAAAAAAAAAACATTTAAATATTGTTTAATCCAATCTAAAATGTCAAATTTTCACTTTATAATTTTTTTTAATTTATTCCAAAAAATATTGTTTTCAAATGTATATGCATGCACAAATATATATTGAAAAAAGACTATAAATAATGGCCCAATACTGTTTAACATAGGGCCACATTCTATCATGTGACCATATGAACATGCATTCAGTTAATTTTGTTTTAAGTTTTTTAATGAAAATTAAATATAAAATATTTTGATTTTTTAATAAATGGCCTATTAAAGAGTTTGTTAAAAAAACAACTTGGTGCAAGGACATAATTTAAAAAAAAAATTCAGAAATAATTATACAAATTTAAACAAATAAATTAAAAAAGTCAACAAATAAAAAAATGATATTGTTATCATAATTATTTGTTCATCATTGGAAATATCATAGGGACCTTCAAGCTATTTGTAAATGCCTAGGGACCTTAAATTATTTCTCAAAAAAAAAAAGATTAAAAATTTACTCACACTACAAAAAGTGATTAATTATATAAAAATACAAATTAATTTCTCTTTTTCTTCAAAATGAATGAAGAGAGTGTCTAGTTTAGATTCTCATTTATTTTCCACATAGTAACATTAAAAATAATGAGACTTTGTTAACAAAGTTTAATAAAGTGACTCAAAAACTAATAATTAAATTCAAGTAATGACAAGGTGATTCTATTTAGATAAGCACTAAATTTCATTGTCATTTAGGTGGCTAGTCTTTGTTATCTTATTTGAGGGGATTTATTTTTCCCTTTTTTTTAATTTTATATTCTTAATTTGTTTTCTTGTAGAGTTCTATGCCAATCCAAAACTTTGATGATTCAAGTTGTTATGATAAGAATCAGGCTTTCATTTCATGTCATAAATATTTCCTTTCTTATTTTTTAATATGTGTAATTTTTTTTATATAAAAATAAAGGATTGGTATTTTGAAATGTTATCAAATTTGATTTTTTTTAGTTTTATAAAGTATAAATTTTTAGTACTTTAATAATTTTTAATCTTAAATTTCCATTATAAATATATTTTATAAAATGATTAAAACTTGAAAATAAAAAAATCATGTAAAAACAATAATATATAACCTTAACCTTTATGTATATATTTTTTTTTTCATGTAATTTCAAGATTTTAAAGGACTAAATACAAAACATAAAATTAGAATATAAAAAAGATTGAAGTACTGCTTAGAATTTTTTTTTTTAAAAAAAAATTAAATTTATAATCACCTCATTTATTATCTCTCAAAATCTTTTCACATAAAACTACTCCTATCTCTAGCACTCAAAATTTTAAATTATTTTTGTTAATTTTATGATCTAATCACACAAATAGTTATGTTTTCTAACTGACTTCATTCCCATCACTCATTATGACTTTATAATTCATTTTTTTTTTAAGGAGAGTTTTATGAGAAGCCCAAAAAATAGTGGATTTCAAGTTGGGAGAAAGGAGAAGAAAGCTTGGATTATTATTGTAAAGTAATGATTTCTACCTCTTTTTGTCTTTGAATATTTTAGTTTATTCCAAATATTTTAATTCATTTTATGTTAAAAATATGAAATTAAATATCTTAAGATCATAAAAAACAAAAAATTATTAACAATATGTATCATTTGATGGAAAACTACAATGGAAAAGCTTCTTGTGTGTGTGTGTATATATATATATATATGATTCCAAAAATGTGCAAACTATTTGAGGCATTCATAGAAATAAATATTTATATATTCTCTTTAATTTATTTTACTATTTTAGGAAATGATTAGGTTTCATGTACATAAAAAATACTTTTTTTTAATTTTTATGACCAAAACACAGGCTTGATAGATGGGTATATAATGATATATCTCAATTTTAGAGAGTTATATACAAAGGAGAAACTCCACAAAATAATTCTTTTATTAATTAAATATAGTTGAAAAAAATTTAGGTTTTTTTTAATATTGAAAATATCTATATAAAAGAACAGTTTGAAAACTTGTTTTTCTTTTAAACTTATTAGTTTTCAAAATTTTGTTTCTAGATTATGTTAAACATCATATGAAAATATCCCTATTTGTTTTTTCTTTTCATTTTTTATATAGTTTTTGTTATTTTCTCTTTATACAAAAAAATAAAATTCACTTCTTTTGGCCATGTTCTCTTTTTATAGTAATATATTTCTGTCAATTAAATTCCACATTATTTATAGGTTGATATTATGCAAATTAATTTTTTTAAATAATAAAACTTGAATACTAATATTCAAATTTGTACCATATATATGTATATAAATCATGCCATATTGGGGCCTCTCCTAGTTTCCTTTTCACCATGTTTTTAACACAAATAATAAGTGTTTTAATGGCCTCATTGTGTTGGCTTTGTCCCTTTGAACAAATGAGGAAGCTCCTGTAAATGTTTAGGATTTCAAAAATCCTTTGATTTGCAGTGGTTTTTATTCTTCAATCCAACAAAGGTAAGGTAAAGTTTTGTTCTTGATCAGTTGTTCATCTGGACTTTGTTTCTGCAGATTTATTTCTTTTTCTGTTTTTTATTTTTTTAAAGTTGGATGTGTTTTCATTGCAAAAGATGAAGTTTTGAGTGTTAAAAATTGGATTTTTGTGGGGTTTTTTTCTTGGTGTTTGAAAAGATGAGAGATTGAGACTTTATGAGAGGTATTCTTGAGGGAAAAGAGTTATTTTATTTTGTTTTTTTGCTCTTTGTGTTTTTGGAAAAGAAGGTGAGAAGAGAAGTTATGATCTTTTTTGTTTTGAAAATGGGCGAGTTTGGTTGTAGAAAATTAGTGATAGTTGATATGCTTCCCCATTTGTTACAACTAAAGAGGAGAAATTTTCTTTTATTTTCAAGTATATGGAATTATCTGACGCTAATTTTAGTGTACATTCTGCTTTGTGACTGTCTCTGTTCAGTTTTCTGTTTTTTGGTACTAAATGTGTTTCTCACCATTTACAATCTTTGAATGAAAAGCTAAAGCTCATGAGAATGATGCATGGTAGCATAAAAAGCCCTTTTTTATGGATCTATTGTTGTCCAATCCGTTGTTTGAGATGGCACCACTTTAGTTCATTGATTTCTCTGTAATTGGTTGTTTTAGAAGGGCAATTGTTATTTGTTTTTTAAAAAATTCTTGTTTACAACCTTGTTTTTTTTTTCAATTGTGATTTCTGGGTGCTTTGTGGTTTGGGGGAATAGTTTTGTTTGTGCTTCTACTTGATCTTCTCTTCATGTTCTTTGTAATTTCATGGTTTTGTATAAACATCTACTTGATCTTAGGGTCATGTTTATTGAAATTTCAGACTAGAATGGAAATCTCCAATTGTACCAAGATTATTCTTGGTAGGCTGCAAAAGCTCGAGCCGGAGAATGCTCAGAGGATTATGGGTTACTTGCTTCTAAGCCATACACAAGAAGAAATGATCGGTTTTGCGATTGGCCCCGATAGCCAAATTCATGAACTTATAAATGAGGCCAAGACATGCCTTGCGTCCTCCATCAATGTTGCTGCTTCAAGTCCTACTCGACCTCATGATCACTCGATCCCTGGTCAATATGTGCCTTTTTCATCTACTGCCTCCAGACCATTCTCTTCCTCATCAAGGTTACGAGTTGCTGCTCCAAGTCCACTTTGGGATGCTTATGTTGCTTCTGAGCAACAACAAGAAGTGGTCATGCCAAACTTGGTTCTTGCACATCCTTCATTTGTTGATTTTAGCGTAGACGATCAACCTGAATTTCCTAGCAATTTTCGTTACCAGGATGCGGCATTGGCATGTAGTTTGGGTCCGAGAAGTGGCCTGAGATTGGCCTCTGGGCTTCATGAATATCCTCTGAAACCTTGCCATTACTACTACAAAGGATACTGTAGGAATGGGAACAATTGTAGGTACTTTCATGGCCGAGAAATTTCTGATGGATTCTCACAAAGTAATAGCCTCGATATTAATGAGACGGTTAATGAAGATCATGCTTTTGGTTCTGAATCGCTTGAGAAGTTAGAAATGGAGATCAGAGAACTATTGATATCGAGGAACGGGGTACCTATTCCTATGGCTTCATTGCCACTATTGTATCAGGAAAAATACGGCAGACCTCTTCAGGCGGACGGGTATCTCACTGAGAGCCAGCGACATGGGAAGGCTGGCTCTAGCTTGACAAAGTTGCTTGATCGATTAAAGAATGGTGTTCGTCTTGTTGATAGGTACTTGAATTCTCTACAAAGCAAATGATGGAATTTTGTTTCTGCTTAGATTCATGATCTTTGAATTCTGCTGTTTCTTTTTATCGGATTGTTTAGACCACATGGACAACACTCAGTAGTGCTATCGGAGGATGCTTTGAGATATATGGATTTGAGAAATGAGAGGAGTGAACTTCTGGAAGCAGCTGCGTCGTCCTGTCAGATTTATCTTACCTTCCCTGCGGACAGTACATTCAGCGAGCAAGATGTTTTGAAATATTTCAAGTAAACATTTCAGCCAAAAATTCAAGTGACCGACCTTTTTTTCCTTATTGTTTTTTATCAACATAATTATAAGTTATTTATGCTTTTTTTTAGTAAATTTGGACCTGTTCGTGATGTGAGGATTCCCCGTCAGGAGAAGAGAATGTTCGGTTTTGTGAGCTTCATATACCCTGAGACTGTGAAACTTATTTTGTCAAAGGGATTCCCGCATTTTATTTGCGGGTCACGCATTCTCGTTAAGCCTTACAAGGAAAAACTAAAGCTAAATGACAGGCAGAGTATATGTTCCTCTTTTAATCCGCTTTTGCCCATTGTTCATCCTCTGTTTCTAGCAGCAACTATGTTGTGTTTTTAGCATTGTTCATCTGCCGATATGATTCGTATTTTGAATTGGAAGTTCCGTTGGAATCTGAAAATTGAAGAACCATGCATGTTTCACTGAAATTAATAATTTGCTCACAATTGCATCAATGTTTTCTTCCTCATTTCTCTTATGAGTTTCTTGTTGATTTTTTGTTTATGCTGTAGGAGGGTTGCGGAGAGAATGGAGCATCATCCAATGTACAATCCTTCTCATTACTTTGACACTGATGTCGAGTCTCCCAACTCTAATTCTAGTGAGTAGCATTTGTTAGATAACTTTTATTAATCTATTCTCGTGTCGATAGCTTAAAAAACAATACGAATACAAGATTTTTCTCTCCTTCTTGCAGTACCAATGTTATTGGATAGATCAAGATCCCGTTCATGGCAGCGCATCAAAGAACATGAACATACAATAGAGGAAGAGAGCAGACGCCTACTCAACCTGCAGCTAAACCCTGCGACGCATACACCAAATTCGCTCTTTAGTCATAGTGTGCAAGACTTCAAAATTTCCGACGGTAAAATATATGTTTTAGTGTGGGCCGATAGTTTTGCATAGTTTAATTCGGAACTTATTGCTGTTGTTTGCAGATAATTTAAGCCGTTCAGGCACAGCAACTGATTTTAGAGCGGCATCTGCCGGACATAACCGCATCGATCAAGATTTGTAAGTGAATAGATATTATTAGTAGTAATATAAACTAATTCACTGAATTATGCTCCTGAGAGAGGGATGTCTTTATCTCGATTTCGTGTTACATTTGTTCAGAATCCACTAAAACTCAATCATATCTAGTTGTTTATGAATTAATTTAATTTCCATGTTCGAAAGTTAACATTTCGTATTTTCTTTTTGCTTCTGCAGTGATCACATTGAACTCCCCGACAGTCCCTTCGCATCTCCACATTAGAAGACGAAGAAATAATACTTCTTTTCAGATACACATCAATACAAACATCGACATTTTGGCTCCTTATACTCAAATGATTAAATGAAACTCACAAATCTCAGTCAAGATTTCGCCGATTTCATACTGAAAAATTACAAGCTACCATAGGTACAATTTTTACTGCAGTAACTTAGAATTGATAGTGAATGAACATCGAATCGAGTTTATTTAGACTTTTATGGCAAATGAACATGGTTGATGCCAATGCAAAATTAAGGCATAGCAAATGAATCTGTACATTTATATATTCAGAAAAAGAAAATGGCACTGAATGAATTATTCAATGTTGATGATTCTGATTAATTTATTAATGTTTGGCTTCTTTACTTTTGTTTCTTCTTTTTTTTCTTTGTTTATTGCTTTGGTTCATAATTTTTCAAAAGATAAAGACTTTGGATTCCCCCTTATCCAATTATTTTTATTGGAGAGCAATCTAATCCTTGTGTGCTTTTTTGTAGAATTTGTAATTCCAAACTAACTTCAGACCATTGTAATATTCTCTTTATTTCTGGTTATTATAAATTATCCATACTTTTTTTTTATTTGTGAAATTATTTGGATTGTATAATGTCACTTTTTGTCCCTCCACTTCACAAAATGTTATATTTATTTATTTATTTATTTTTTTGTGATTGTCGTGTATTTTGATTAATACGAATGACCCTTGGTCAATGTAAAGGGTTGCGTCTTATCCACTTTGTGGGACCCAAATTTGATAAGATGGGGCCCACACATGATGTTTATTATTTGATTATCATACTAAATATAAGCAATCATTGGATGGCAAATTAAATATGGATATTTTTTATAATAATATTGAAACTTAATTATTAGTCAAATTTTTGAAAACAACAAACTTAACCTAAATTTTGAAACATTAAATGATCTTTCAATTTTTTAAAAGACTTTTTTAAAAACAAATTAAAAGTTTTGAAAATAAAAAATTATTCCTAATTTAGGAACATATTTAAATGATATAATTAATGAAGTAATTGATGATGTGTATAGATGATACATGGTTAATCAGTTCAATGATTTTTGACTCTCCAATTAAAAGTAATATAACCAAACACTATTCTTTTTATCAAAACTAAAGAGTAATTTAGACTTAAATGAAGTTAAAATAATAAAAAAAATATTTATCTTTTAATAAAAAACTTTAGTACAAAAACATCATAATAGAATTATACATAAAAAATGAATTAATAGTCTTGTATTACATATTATTTATAATTTACTTTATCACTAAATCAAAATTAATTTTGGCTTAAAGCGCAAACACTTTTGTGGTTTATTTTGAAACTATCAATATTTTTTTAAATTATAAATATTTTTAAAATTATAATTTGCTTTTATGTTTGATTAGTATTAGGTACGTAATAGTACAATTTGTTAAAAAAAAAAAAGGCTTTCATTTACCATACATATATTAACCTGTTTTCATGATTAATTAACCTATTTCTATATTTTAAAAGCTATTTTAGAAATATTAATATAATAATTTGAAAGGTAAGGTACGATATTAATCATCATTAATTTTATAATTTAATAAATAATATTTCAATTTGATAAATAAAATAATTTAATTTATCCTTAAAAAAATTCACTTGTAATTTTAAAAGTTATATAATTTAATTGAGTTTAAATTATCTAAATAAGCACGTGAATTATTTTTTATTAATAATATTAATAAAAAATAATAGAATCCAGTGATTATTATCTATATAAATATTATATAAAATATATAATTTTTTACTGAATACTATTTGATACTACAAGCTTTCAACTCTTCTCATCACAACCACTGGATCTTTATCCAAGGGCTGTGAGCTTTTTGACGTTGCGAGCCCCTCCTCCGCACCTCCATGTTTCCCTGACGTCCCTCATTGCCGGCCCCGTCCGCCGCCCCTCACTGCCAGGGCAGCCCCTCGTTGCCGGTCTTGTCCTCCCCCATCCACGTGTTTCCCCTTTTAATTTGTTGGTGAATTGAGTTAGTATTTTCAATGTTTGGTTGATGTATGAACTGATGCGGAGGCTTTCAATAAATCAACTTTCAATGTTTGTTAATGATAGTGACTGCCAAAGATGTATCTATGAATTGAGGAAAACCTTTATTTGAATATAAGATGTTAATCATATTCCAATTCTTGAATACTGATGATATGCATAGTTTGAATAAAATACAACATTTGTTTTGTGTTTTTTTAATGAACATTTTATTCCCTCGGATTTGATTTTTAATTAATTAGATGTGATTTTTTTTTTTTTGTCTATGTTAAATCATAGGTGGCCTGCAAGAGAAGCATGGTTTGTTAATGTTGAGTATTTGCTTTTCAATCATGATAATCTATGTTAATCTATGATAAGCATAGTTTGAATAATGTACTTTCCTCTCATTGTTTTAGATTTATTATCAATGGCCAAATTAGACTTTTGAAAAGTTTTAGGACTTGTGAAAGAAATATTCTTTCAGTTATATGCTTTGGTATATTCTAATTAGTTGTATTTTTCTTGATAGAATATCATGGAGGATATCAATGATGATGGGTATTCCATATTTGAGGATATTGAAATTGATTTGAATGAATTCAATCCATGCAGGTTAAATGAAGAAGGTTGTGGTGTGTCGCAAGAGATTGAGAGCCAACTACTCGAAGATGGGCATGAATTGGCAACACAAGATGAACAAGAATTAGCAATGAGTCCACAATCTCAAGAACCCCATTTGTTCGTATGGAGTTCCAAGATGAAGATGAAGCATTTCGATATTATTTGGATTATGCAATGTCTATAGGCTTTGGGGTAATTAGAAGAGGTCAAGTGGATAGTTCATCTTGTTCTCAATTAATTACATGTCAGCATTTTATTTGTGATAAGGAAGGAACTAAGTGTATGACATACAAAAGTCAAATAGGAAAAACTATTCAAAGACGTACGGATACAAGAACAAATCGCCATGCTTGGATGGTAATGTCAAGAATGAAGAGTGGAAAGACCTTTGATGACGTACATAACCATCATTTACTATGTACTCCTTCTAAGATGAAGAAGATGCAGTCTCACCGCCACATTAGTGAGACATGTAGAAATTTGATGGACACATTACATAAGAGTAGAGTGGAACCAAGCCAAATGTGTTGAATATTGAATGAAGCACTTTTGAATACGGGATGCATTAATTACTCGAGATGACTGTGCAAAACATTTGAAGGGAGTTTGGAATAATAATATTGGACAAGAATGCATGGCAATTGTTAAGTTTTTCAAGGAGAAAAAACTTCATGATGATTTTTTCTTCTTTGATATGGACCTCGATGAGTGTGGTCAAACTAGATGTGTTTTTTGGGCAGATGGAAGATCTAGAGTGGCATATTCAGAATTTGGAGATGTTGTGTTTGACACAACTTATCAAACTAATAGATTTTGTTTTTTCTTCGCTCTTTTTGTTGGAATCAACGATCATAAGAAGCCTATTTTATTTGGTTGTGCTCTAATCAATGGATTTTTTTTCTCAGCCAAACTTTGTCTCTAAACGGGGTATCACATTGTGGTTATGAATGCCCATTGATGTTAATGTTTGCAGGTACAGAGTTCATGTTGTCATTTTAGAGTTGGTATTGTTTAGATTTCCACATTTCTCCATTGTAATTCAATTCTTATGCAAATTTTTTTTCTTAACCATGTGAATAATTACTTTTCTGGGATTCAAGTCCAATGGTTTTGGCAATGATTGTTCTGTAACGAAGAACAGAAAAGGTACTGAATCAGGTAGTTGGTGAGCTGAAGCCATTAGAAAGGATTAGGTTGACCAAGATTGGCTTCATTTAACTGGTCTTATTCATGGTACGAAAATTTTTTAACTGCATCTTCTTTTTCATTTTCGTATTTTTTTTACTGTGTTTTTGTTTGTTTTCTTATGTCAAGAATAATTATATGTTTAACAGATTTGGGAAGTTCTTTTGCATAAAAGAATTTGGAGAACTTCATCAGTGGGCAGCAGTTGGTAATACATTCCTTGTTGGTTGTGCATTTGATGAATCAAATGTTCATCTAAAGGTCTGATTTCATTCAATTCAATTAATTAATTCACTCATTTATAGAACATAATCTCTGAATATTTGTTTGTTTGGTTGATGAATTGCGGTATTTTAATGAACTTGACAATTACTGCAGGTGGCTAAAGAGAACCCAAAAAAAAAAAAATTCTGCTTTTCATCATCAGATATCATTCATCTTACAGTAATTTTTTCTGCAAACTCACTCACATCATTAAAAAAAAATGATAAAATTACGTGAATTTTGTTACTGATTTTGCTTAATTTTTCTAGTTCATGTGTGTTTCAGCATTGTACAAACATGGGGCTTACAGTTATTTAATGAATGAAGAGGACACGGAAAATTTGAAATGGCTGCATATTTTTAAGTGAGAACAATGTTGTCTTTTTCTAGCACTGGCTGATAACACATCGGCATTGGCATCTGTGTCTTATAATTTACATGTAATTAATTGTTTCTTTATAAAAAAATAAATAAATCTTGTAAGCAATAGTTGCCATTTTAATTGCAGTAAATATGATCTGTACAGCAAGAGTAAGCTTAAAATTGATGTGGAGAAGGTGAAGCCATAGTACTTATCTTTGATTGAAAAATATTACATTGTTGTACAAAATTGCCTCAGATTTCTTGAAGTCCATGATATTGCATGAACACCGGAGAATTCGTTACCGACAGTGTGAGTTTCCATTCAGTTTGAATACATTAAGCGATTTGTTTGCAAATTGAAGCAGTCGGTTTAATCATAGTACTGAAATTTCAGATTTTTTGGTATTTTCAGATTTACGAAGAACCACAGCAGCAAAATAAAATTTTGGTTTAAATCCATATTTGGTCCCTCTAGTTAGGTTCGGGTGCCCTTTTAGTCCCTCTATTTCAATTTGACCGCTAGGAGTCCCTTTATTTTTCAGATTGGGAAATGTTGGTCCCCCTTACGGACGGCGTAAATTTTCCGTCAAATGCCTCCCTCTGATTCAACACAGCCTTGCTAAAATCAGCTTCTGCCACACCATTCCGCCTCTTCGCACGGCCACGCTCCCCAACACCACCCTCTTCCTCCACCTCCGCCTCTCGCTCCTCCAGCAATGACGTCGGCGTCATCCCTCTCCGCTTCAACTCCTTCATGAACAGCAATTCCGGCCTATCCTCCCCTACAACCAACAAAAAAAAAATCAAATAACAAATCAAACATCTCAAAAGCAGATAAAAACCCAGTACTATTCGATTCACCATCAGAATCCTGAAGCCGAGAACGAAGGACAAGCGAAGAAGCCCGCCGCCAAGGAGGTGCAGGGCGGAGGCAGAGGAGCGCTGGAGATGAGATGCCCGATCGAGAGATCTGGAAGCAAGCCATGGGAGTTCTAGGGTTTGGGAATAGTGGTGGCTAAGAGCAGAAGATGAAGGCTCCGGTGAGAAGCATCTCTTTGGATATGCTGACTATAATAAAAATTAATAAATTCATAAATCCATTTACTTATGAACTAAATTTCTTGGGAACGGAGTGGATGGGAATGGTAGACGGGTGGAGAAAGAGATGAATTATGTTAGCGGATTCAGATCCGTTAACAACCGAAACCCGATAAACTAAACCATTTACTTATGAACTTAATGGGTTGTTAGCTCCTGATAATGTTCGGTTAAGATAGTTAAATATTAAAATATGCCACGTAGATAGGGCATTTGACGGAAAATTTAACGAGGGTACCAACATTTCCCAATCTGAAAAATAAAAGGACTCATAGCAGTCAAATTGAAATAGAGGGACTAAAAGGGCACCCGAACCTAACTAGAGGGACCAAATATAGATTTAAACCTAAAATTTTCTAACTCAGAGAGGAAGAGACTGGGGATGAGAAAAAGGCTGGGCAAAACCATTTCTTTTCTTCCATTAAGATTCATCACTATATTGTAACAATTTTTTCAGACAAGTGTACAACTTTTGCCATTTAGCCATTGTATTAAGGGACCGTTTGGTTCGGAAGTGAATTACCGAAGTGGTGGAAATCTGGAAGTGGCACTTCGGTGGAAGTGAACAGTTCAACTGGAGCTATCCACTTCAGTGTATTTGGTTCAAGCTGAAAACAGGACTTCATAGACCGCTTCCTGTGTTTGGATAGTTGAAGTAGGTATCTGAAAAATCCCACTTCATCACTTTTCAGTGGGGGAGTAAAGTTACCAATTCATGTTTTTTACACTTATTTAATTACATCATATGATTTAATTAAATGATTTAATTACTTTATTACGATGATAATAAATAATTTATTTATTAAATTAAAAACTTTTCACACCACATAATTAATTTAATACCATGCTATTAAATTAAATTAAATTGGTTAATATATTATACTTAATTATTAATTAGTGAGAGTAGTGATTTAATTATTTCATTACCATGGTAACGATTATTTTATTTATCATTGAAAAATATTGCAAAGTGGGCTGAAGTGGGAGGCTGAAGTCAGAGACCGAAGTGGCCGAACTCAAAAGTTGTCACATCATCACTTCCGGGTCCAAATCAATGAAACAAACACACCGAAGTGGACTGGAAGTAGCCACTTCGGCCACTTCGGTGCCCACTTCGGTGAAACAAACGGCCCCTAAATATATGGTGAGCCAGGACAACCATACTCAAAATAACAGGATTTCTAATAGTCTTGTTTCTCCTAATTGCATCCTTTCCATGCTAATCACTAAATAGAATTGTTTGCAGTGTATAGAGAAGGGGAAAATCTCGCAGCCCTTAGATGATGATCTAACGGTTGCTGCGGGGGCATCCCTAGATTATTGGCTCTGATTATAACATATTATAAGATAAAAGAACTTATGGTAAATTATGGAAAAGTTATTTTATTAAATTTGAAATAATAATAATTATAATAACAATAGAATTTAACTATAATAATTTGTCAAAACAATATGTTGAGGATTGTAACCCAACTGATACACCATTGGTTATGAAGGGAAGCCTGAAGAAAGAAGATGGAGGAAAGAAGGTTGATGTTAGTAACTATAGGAGCATGGTTGGTAATTTACTTTACATCACTAGCACAAGACCAGATAAAATGTTTCCAGCCAGCTTACTTTCACAAATCATGAATGAACCTAGTCATATCCATTTGAGAGCAGCTGAAAGAGTGCTGAGCTATGTTCAAGGCACATTGGACTATGGAATCAAAAATAAAAAGCAAGATTGAACTAAAGTTAGTTGAATTTAATGCCATTGGTTGGTCTAATTGTATGGATGATATGAAAACCACATCAGAATATGCTTTCTTATTATTATTATTATTATTATTATTATTATTATTATTATTGGTCGAGAGGAGCAAACCTCCTAATGGATCTACTAAATTAAGAAAAAGGTGTGCGCACATCTCGACTGCAGTCTGTGGGACCCGAGCACATGTAGGCGCTGGGACTACCCACAGTTCGTGTTCAAAGTTCTCAGACGTATATCCTCACTCCGTGGATTTGAACTCTCGCCACTTGAGAGGCGTCCTCACGAGAGACCCAAGTGCCAATTGACCTGAAGGCCGTTAACAGGATATGCTTTTTCATTAGGATGAAGTGTATTTTAATAGTGCTCAAAGGAGCAGCGGCTTATGGCCCAATCCTCTGCCAAAGCTACATGTACATTTCATCTGGTCTAGCAATGCTATAAGCTACATGGTTGAAGAGAATTCTTGAAGACATTGGTAACTTAAAAACAAGAAGTTATTGTTAAGTATGTGGAATTTGATGTATACCCTAACGATGCATAATCGTGTCACTCCTTTGTAGGGTTTTCCAGAAGTAGTGTCCCTTGAAGAATATTTTTATTTAAGACATAGAGTCATATGGGAATTTTGACTTGTTTTACTCTTCTCTCTATATATACCCATTGTAAACCCAGATTTTGGAGTGAAAACATTGATACTAGTGCAGTCGTGGGTGTAGGTCTTTTTAACTGAACCATGTAATATCTCTTATCTCTTTGTGTGCGATTGCTTGTCCTCTGATTCTTGTTGTTGCTCATATTCACTCTTTCGATCCTAACAGCTAGAAAATTTAATGTGATAATAAGTTAGTATCTCTGTAGCAAAGAATCCGATCTTCCATAGGAGGACAAAGTAAATAGTCAGTAAGCATTATTTTATTCAAGAAGCAATTGAAGAAGAACTAGTGCAATTGAAGTTCCATAAATCCAACAATCATATGGCAGATATTTTTACAAAGGCTTTAAGCAAGAGACAAGTTCAAGCAAATAAGAGAAGCATTTAGAGTGACAACACAGCACAATAAAAGGGAGAATCTCCAAAAATGTGCAAATAACTTAGTAGTAATGAGAATCTTGATATTGGATATATGTTCATGTACTTGAGAAACAGGAGTTCATGACTATATCAGTAATAGTGATTTTGATATTTGACTTATTTAGACAATCATGAATCTATATATGTATTAGTTAGTTAATGCATATTCTAGGATGTTTTACCAACTTACTATAAATATGTAAACCATTTCAAGTATCAGATAATACAGAGAAAAAATCCAGTTTCACAAAAAAGAAAAAAAAAAAAGAATTTTTACTCTTCCATCTCTATTCACCTATTTCTCTTGTTACAAATATCCTTTATGCCAACACAATTTTACTGTGATTAGGAAATAATAGTTGAGAGGAATGCATCATATGGGTAGGTCCACAACAAGCTTTTCATCCATCAGTTTTGGTTAGATGAAACACATGTTGCAGTTGCAGCTAGAGTTGTTAGCCAATCTCTTCTATGATAGCTGTCTCTTTGTCTCTCTGCTCATTGTTTTCTTTCTCTTATCTTATCCCTTCTTTCCCTTTCTTCTTCTTCTTCTTCTTCTTCTTCTTCTTCTTCTTCTCCACCTCCTTCTTTTCCTAATTTCAACACTCAAAATTCATGTCCAACTTTCAGTTCATCAATGCAAGCATTGATGAGTTTGATGTGCAGATTGTATGGACTTAATTGTCTCACTTTTTGCTTCAGAGTTGATGAATGATTGAATCTGTACTTTCACAGGACCAGCCTCTTGTTATTTGTGAATGGCAAATCAGAAAAGAAATTATACATTTCTGTTTTTATGTGGATTCCTTTTATTCTTCTTGCCTCTAATTACATGAGAATTTATGCAAATTTTAATCTCTATATTTGTTATCTATACTTTATTGAATTCCAACCAAACATATATTAGTCATACTTAATTGAGTTTAATATCTGATACTAATTCATAGAAAATACAGCTTTGTAAAAAGCCACATATTACAAACTAGTTTTGAACAAAGTACTTATGGGTAAATTTTTGAGCTGATTTTTTGACATATATGAATATTTGAATTCAAAACCATCTACTGAAGTGATTCAAGTCAACCACCTTGTTTGGAAGAAAAACAACTTTTATAAAAGCATATTACCAAGTGAATATTTTTCTTATGTGTATTTGGATAAGTAAGGTCTTTTAAAATGATACAGTAATAAATAAGATTTATTTATTTAGTAATAATATTGATTTATGTAAATATGTCGTATGTGTAATGATATCAACATGTTTGTATAGTTCAAAAAATTAAAAGAAAAACATTATTTTAGCTTTAGTAGCAAATGTTTATTTATTTATTTATTTATTTATTTAAGAAAAATCAAGAGTATCAAGTTTGGTATGAATTGATATATTGTTCAAAGTTAATAAATAAAAATATAAATATAAAATGTGAGATTCCCCTCTTCACACTTCCAAGAAAGAATGTGATTTGAAAAGGATAAAAAAAAAAAAACATATGGGGTCCACAATGCTCATGATCAAGAGAATAATGTAGGAGAATAGGTTGGGTAAGGCCAAGTACTA
Source organism: Dioscorea dumetorum (assembly GCA_902712375.1). NCBI lineage: Eukaryota > Viridiplantae > Streptophyta > Magnoliopsida > Dioscoreales > Dioscoreaceae > Dioscorea > Dioscorea dumetorum. The sequence goes on along the minus strand of CACTHL010000105.1, from coordinate 264,454 downwards.
CTTCAATGGAATTCTATGCTTCTTCTCATTATATATCCTTATAATTTATTAATTATGCCTTTTCTTGAAATTTTTATTACTACTTATTTTTGTTGATTTAATTTTATATGTTTTTTTAAATATAATAATTTATAAAATTATTACTCAAATATTATTTATATTTTTGTATGCCATGTATTTCACTTCTAACATAAATATATTTTTGGTAATATTAATGATCAAATATTTTAATATTAATGCATTGTTAACAATGTGTGTGTGTGTATATATATATATATATAGTTTTTGCAAAATTATATATAATTCTATTACTATGATAAAATACTCATTCGATTTGGATATTGTATAATGTTGTTTTGGAATTAAGATTTGATAGATGAAATAGTAAAATTCTAATGGATTATTTATCTTAGCTCATGGGATTTTTTAATTGATGCTATTAATTAGATCATTAAATTATGTTTTTTTTTTTTATAAAAGAGACAAACACATGTTAGTATTTCTATCTCGCATGAGTTATTTGTTTTGAGTACGTCCATAAAAAAATGTGCCCACGTGAGTGGGGGGTGCAACATCACACATGAATTATTTTTTTCAATAAAAAACTCAATGTTAGTGACTCTAATCATTTGAATCAAGTGGTTTTGGCATTGTAATTTTTGTCTCATTTGATTTTTGTTTTTTTGTTAGATTAATTTTTTTACTTTTAGCTGTATTTTAAATATATAATAGATACATAGAGGCATTTTAGATATGTAATTTACTCAATAACTCTATATATATATATATATATATATATATATATATATATATATATATAGAGGTAAAACAAATTTTAGACTTCTCTATAAACATTTTTATTAATTGCCTAACAAACTATTCATCAAAAATCAAATTCAACAAACAAAACATAACCATATAGATTACAAAGAGTTATTCTTCCGATTATTAGCTTAATATCTTGATACCTATAATTATGTTTTTTTAAAAAAAAAAATTTTACTATACAAGTGTTCATAAGAGATATATACAACTATACAACTATGAAGCAAGCTCAACAAATACCTCTATTTTAATTTTGTATAAATTTTAAAATTTAATTTCGGATTTTTTTAGTTGAACATTTTATACAAGAGATTTAATAGCAATCAGCCAAGAGATTGAGATTGTTGGTGGCTCTTATGTTCGTTAAGAGGAGAGAAAGCATTTAAAGAAATTAATTCTCATAAAAAATTTAAAAAATTGCCCAAACTCACATGGACCTTACATTTTGGATATGTTTTCTTAATAATAATATTAATTTTATTCATAATAATAATAATAATAATAATAATAATAATAATAATAATATTATTATTATTATTATTATTATTATTATTATTATTAAATACTGATAAAAAACAGTGAATAGCTAGTTGCTAAAGAAAACCACTGCCTACTTTTTGGTTCTTCTTTTATCTCTCTCTCGCTTTTATTGTGGAAATGTGAAGAGATCTCCTGAGAATTCCCGAGAGTGACGTAGTTCCGTTGCGGGATTAGGGTGATACGAGATCCCTACAACCACCTGCAAAACAAATTCCACACCAATGCCACACTCCACCAAAAGTACCCTCAGAATTACAAAATGTGAGTTCAATTACATAACCCAGCAGGAACCAGAGGCCAAGGCCTGAAGGAACCTGAACCCCAACCCTAACAAAAGGGGAAAGCTGAACAGGAAAACAAGAAGAAGAGAGAAGGGATTTGCACTAAAAATCAGCTACCAATCTTTGCTAAGATTTCTCTTCATATACTCCCTCTTTCGCCGGACAACGGGGACAGCCCTCACTTCCTCCATTGATGTTCCTTCTTTGCCCTTTTTCCTTCATGAAAACAACTCATAACAACCAGGGCAACTTATGTAATTTGGTGTCCGATGTAATGACAACATTGCCCTTTTCCCATGTTTGTAACAGACTACAACTAACGGGGTTACTTAATGTAATTTCCTTTCCTTTTTTGTTTCCCTCTTCTGCCGTTTGTTCACCCAAATTGCTGATAACTCTCCCCTTTGCTCTTCTTCTAACGGTTGCTCATCGGGGATGTTGACGGACTAATAATAAGATAGTTGTTACTAATACTTGTGAATTATTGCTAACACTCCCTCCCCTTATTTTAATCCTTGTCCTCAAGGATTAGCGAGCCAAAATTCCGGAAATTTGCGCTGCAATTCATCATCTGAGAACCCATGAGGCCCCTTCAGGTTCATGAATATCCCATTGGATCAATACCCTTACTGATGCCCGATTTCCTTTTCTGATTAACTGTCGATCCAAGATGGCAACTGGTTGTTTGTGGGACTCCTCTCCTTGATTTTGTAGAAACGCTGGCCATACTGCTGGTACTTGCCCCTCTCCCAGCTTCTTCTTAAGTTGTGAAATGTGAAAGACATTGTGTATTTTCACTCCTGCTGGTAGCTGAAGTTTATAGGCCACCTTGCCAATGCGTTCAGTAACAGGGTATGGACCAAAATATCGGGCTGACAATTTGTGACATTCACGATGTGCTGCTGAATTTTGTTTGTAGGGCTGCAATTTGATGAAAACAAGATCTCCCACCTGCAATTCCTTGTCAATTCTGTGTTGATCTGCTGTCTGCTTCATTCTGTTACGAGCTTGAGACAAATTCTCTTTGAGAGATTTGAGAATGGATTCCCGAGAGGTCAGGCTTCTATCCAATAATTCTATGTCTGAGGTTGAAGAGACATAGGGCAGATGCAAAGGAGGTTCTTTTCCATACACAACAGTATAGGGACTGGTTTTTATAGAAGAGTGGTAACTAGTGTTGTACCACCATTCGGCAAGGGGAACCCATTTTGCCCATTCTCTTGGTCTTTCACTCGTCATACAACGCAAGTATTGCTCCAAGCAACGATTGATTACCTCAGTCTGACCATCGGTTTGAGGGTGGTAAGCTGTAGAAAACTTGAGTTGAACTCCCTGCAATTTGAATAGTTCCCTCCAAAAGTTGCTGAGAAAAACTGCATCTCTATCAGTAACAATTGATTTGGGAAGACCATGCAATCTGTAGATATGATCTAGGAATAGTTGGGCCACTGTTACAGCTGTGTATGGGTGAGCCAAAGGAATGAAATGGGCATACTTAGTTAGTCTGTCCACCACCACTAGGATAGTGTCCTTTCCGTTGGATTTTGGCAAACCTCCAATGAAATCCATGCTTATATCCTCCCATATCCCTGCAGGAATAGGAAGAGGTTGCGGCAGGCTCTGCCGGGGCCGAGTGGTCATTTTTACACCTTTGACATGTTTCACACTTGCTTAATATAATTGTATACATCGCCAGTCATTCCCTTCCAAGTAAAAACAGCTATTGATTCTCTTCCTTGTTACCTCCATCCCGGAATGCCCCCCGACAAAACCTGTCATGAAATTCTTTGATGATTGATTGCCTTAATTCTTGTTGTTTCCCAACTACCAATTTTCCCTTTCTCCTAAGTTGTCCCTGAGCCCATGAGTAGTGTGTTTTGGGGTTTTGACCCTCTTGCAATTGCTGAATCAATTGGATTAGTTCAGGGTCTTGTGACCAACTCTCTTGTACTCTTTCCCATAGTTCGAATTAACGGAGAGAAAGAGCCATAATCGTGGGTCTTCTTGAAAGAGCATCGGCTCTTTGCATTTTCTGCACCCTTTTTGTACATTATTTCAAAATCATAACCCATTAATTTAGCTATCCATTTCTGCTGGCTGGGGGTAGTAATTCTCTGCTGGAGCATAAATTTCAGGCTGTGATGATCTGTTTTTACTTTGAAGTGTCTTCCTAGGACATAGTGCCTCCACTTTTGAATGGCCAGAACAACAGCTAGCATTTCTTTTTCATACACTGACATCATTTTGTGCTTGTTGGATAATGCCTTACTCATAAAGGCTATTGGCCTCGCTATGTTGCATGAGTACAGCTCCCACACCATCCTCGCGAGGCATCGGTCTCAATTATGAATTCGGATGAAAAATCCGGAAGGGCAAGTACGGGGCAAGTGCACATAATTGTTTTGAGTTGTTCAAAAGCACCGGTACTCCTCTCATTCCAAAAGAAATTGTTCTTCTTGACAACTCGGTAAGGGGCCCGGTGATCAGCCCAAAATTCCTAATAAACCGCCCTGTAATACCCTGTCAGCCCTAGAAACCCTCTCAGCTCCTTCAGAGATTTCGGGAGAGGCCAATTGGTGATGGCTTCTAATTTCTGGGAATCCATATGCACCTCCCCATTGCTGATAATATGGCCTAAATATGCCACATGCTTCACTGCAAATAGGCACTTACTCTTCTTTGCATACAATTGATTGCTAGTTAAAGTTTCAAACACTAACTTCAAGTGTTGTAAGTGGAGGTTCCAAGATTTACTATAGACTAAGATGTCATCAAAAAACACCAAAGACAAAATCTCTTAAGAAGGGTTTGAATACCTGGTTCATGAGGCCTTGAAATGTAGAAGGCGCATTAGTGAGACCAAAGGGCATCACCACAAATTCATAGTGGCCTTCATGCGTGCGAAATGCGGTTTATCAATGTCATCTTCACACATTCTGATCCGGTGGTATCCCGACCTAAGATCCAGCTTTGGAAAAAAAACGCTCCTCTGCAGCTCATCAAGCAACTCTTCAATGATAGGGATGGGGAATTTATTCTTGATGGTTCTGTCATTGAGGGCCCTATAGTCAACACACGGCCTCCGAACTTGTTATCCTTCTTCTTAACCATCACAACAAAGCCGAGAAGGGACTATTCTGCTGGGTCCGACGATGCCTTTATCCAAGCATCTCCGCCACCAACTCTTCCATTGCCCTTTTTTGAAAGACTGGGTATCTGTATGGTCGAATACTGATAGGGTCAGTTCCCTCTTTCAAGATGATCTTGTGATCTTGCTTTCTCGTAGGTGGTAGAGAATTCGATTCCTGGAACATGTCATCATACAAGCTCAAAAGCTCCTCCAATTGCACCAGCTGGTGAGTTTCTAACTCCTGCTCGTATAATTTGTTAGGGTGCTTATTTAATTGCTCCTCTGCAGCAACAGTTAGGGAACATAGTTGTACCGGTACATAATTCCGGTGGTATTTGTAATGCCTTAGTCACGATTTCCCTGAAATTAATTGTAACCTTGGTTGAGGAGACCCTCGAAGTACCACCTTTCTTCCTTTGATCCGAACTCCATTCTCAACTTCCCAAAGTCCCACAGAATAGATCCCAACAAAACCGACCACTGAACCCCTAGGACCATCCGACAGCCCTCCAAGGGTAGCACCAAGAAATCACTACTGAAATTCACCCCTTGCATTTTCCAAGCCAATTCAGGGCATAGTTGATCGCACTTAATAACGTTTCCATCGGCCACCATCACCGTAACGGGAGGTCCCTTTTGAACAAGGCAACCCAATGTCTTGACGGTATAACTGTCTATAAAGTTATGCGTGCTGCCCGAATCTATGAGAATGGGTAATCTATGCCCTTTTACGGCACCACTAACCTTCATAGTACTTGAAGTCCGCGGACATTGGCCTCCCGCAAGGGCACCGAGAGAAATGCCGGGAGCATTTTCCGGATCTTCAGCCCTCTCATTCTCGGCCTTAGGACCTTCCTCCTCTTCATCATCCACTTCCTGAATTTCCTCCTCATCATCGGGAGTGACCATCAATTTGTAGAGTTGTTTCATCTTACACCGATGGCCCGCATGGTATTTTTCTTCACACCAAAAACATAACCCTTTTTTCTTTTCTCTTCTAGCTCCTTCTTTGGAGAGGTGTTTGAGAGACCTTCCTCCTACCCCACTGGTTCCTTCCCCCCGCACCTTGGGAGTGGGCAGTAGTGGAGGTTGGGATCGGGGACTAGAAGTATGCGAAATCCCACCCTTTACTCCCCATTTTCCTTTCCGCCGTGCATTCTCCACTTTGCTAGCTCTTGCAGCCTTCGCCAAACTCACCGCTTGCCTTAGTGTTTGTGGAGATAACATCCTCACCATATACTTGGATCTCCTCTTTTAAGCCTGCCACAAAACAACCGATAGTGTACTTCTCCGAAAGACTCGGCTGTTCATTAGAACCTCGAACCGATCCAAGTAGGCTTGGACCGTCCCCGTTTGTTTGAGATGCTTCGGCTCCGCCATTGGATCAAAGTGAAGTTCACTTCCGAACCTCACCATCACCTCTTGCACATACTCCTCCCATTGCGGCCATTCTTGAGCCCCCCTACCCTTCATATGATTCTGATGCCATTGTAGGGCTTTCCCATCCAGATGCAAGGCAGCTATCCTCACTTTCTCACCCTCCGGTGTATTGTCATACTCAAAGAATTGGTCACATTTATACAACCATTCTTGCAAGAACTCTCCGTTAAACTTTGGAAATTCTATTCGGATCATTTTTGGCTGGTATGACCTTTGATTTACTAGATCTCTTTCTGGCCTAGCCGCGGATGTCGCACCTCCTCGGTTGTTTCCCGACGAAAGTTCTTGGAGATTTACCAACATAGTCCTCATTTCCATCATATCCTTGGCTTGTTGTGATCTCAATTCTTGGATGATCCTTTCTTGACTCTCCACCTGTTCCTTGATGAAACTCCTCAAACCTTCCTCCACCTTGCGAATCTCTTGATTCCTCGTCTCCATTGCCACAGTCACAAGATCGAGAAGCTCTGATACCTGTGATACGAGATCCCTACAACCACCTGCAAAACAAATTCCACACCAATGCCACACTCCACCAAAAGTACCCTCAGAATTACAAAATGTGAGTTCAATTACATAACCCAGCAGGAACCAGAGGCCAAGGCCTGAAGGAACCTGAACCCCAACCCTAACAAAAGGGGAAAGCTGAACAGGAAAACAAGAAGAAGAGAGAAGGGATTTGCACTAAAAATCAGCTACCAATCTTTGCTAAGATTTCTCTTCATATACTCCCTCTTTCGCCAGACAGCAGGACAGCCCTCACTTCCTCCATTGATGTTCCTTCTTTGCCCTTTTTCCTTCATGAAAACAACTCATAACAACCAGGGCAACTTATGTAATTTGGTGTCTGATGTAATGACAACATTGCCCTTTTCCCATGTTTGTAACAGCTACAACTAACAGGGTTACTTAATGTAATTTCCTTTCCTTTTTTGTTTCCCTCTTCTGCTGTTTGTTCACCCAAATTGCTGATAACTCTCCCCTTTGCTCTTCTTCTAACGGTTGCTCATCAGGACTGTTGACAGACTAATAATAAGATAGTTGTTACTAATACTTGTGAATTATTGCTAACATAGGGCCGGAAGTTCACTTACGGAGTTTTCACAACGGTAGTCACAGCGGGCTGTTGATGAGTTCCTGGTTTTCTGGTTTTCTTTGTTTGATCTTGTGAATGGGTTGGGATTTTTAGGGTTCGAGGAAGAGGAAGGGGGAGATGAGCAAGGGGCGGCCCCCGGAACCTTTGGATTTCTTTATTTGGACTGTGGAGGTATGAATTTTGATTCTTTTAGCGATTTGATCTGGTGTTCCTTGGCTCATTTTGGAGTTTTCTCAGTTAAAGATTTGATTTTTAGGGCTTTCTAAGGTGGAAATATGGGAAATTTTGATTTTTGTGGTTTTTGCGACTGCGGAGTTGTTGTTGGTTGTGTATTCTCTTGGAATTTTGTTTTGATCTTTGGAAGGGAGTTCGAGCTATGGGTATTGTATATGGTTGCGGTGGTGATGCTCATTGGTTGATGTTTTTGATGCTTGTGATCTCCTTGAAGTTTGTAGCTTGAATTTCTGTTGGGTAGCCTTTCTTTTATTGAATTTTTGCAGGATAGCCTTTCTCTAGTTTGATTTCAAGCGAATTTTTCCTTAAGAGGATTGGTAAATGTTATTCTAATATATTTAATGTTCAACATTCATTGAATTGCTGGAAGATCTTTTTAGTGTTTGATTATGTTCAATGAGCGAAGTGATACAATTAAATTGGTCAGCTGTGGGAGGTGGGTAGGCTATTTGCTTTCTTTTTTTCTTCTTTTGTTTTTACTATCGAATATTGTGCAATTAGTCTGGAGGTTGAGGTGTTGTATATGTTTTGGAATTCTCTCGATGGCCGGTCCAACTGTTGTAGGATCTAGCCTTTGAAAGATAATTTGGGTTAAGAATTTGGAGTACCTTCCTCTATTTGAAATGATTTTGAAACTAGGTGCTTGGGAAATTTTTTTATTGTGTATTGGTTGCGAATATATGGGAACCTGAGCTAATTTTTGCTGAAACTCTTTTACTCCCTCTTACTCATATGGTTGCTTAGAAAGTTAATTAATTTGTTCAGGATATCTCTTCAATGGCTATAATTGAAGAGAAAGGTGTTATTCTATGTGCAGATGTCAACTTTTGTTTGGAAAGATTGCTGAGATTTTTTCTAAGTTATTTAATTGTTTCCAGTTTTATTGCCTATGGCAGTTGTTCATCCAAAATAGATTTACTTCAGCACACTCCTGTTGGTTTGATTATCGACTTGGGAGCTATTTCTGACTGTCCTTTATACAACATTTTTCCTTTTTAGATTTCCCTTGTTTCTGATCAACGTAAGCTGTTGATTTTCCTGCTATATATTGTTTAAACTGTTTACTTGTTTAAGAAGGAAATTACTGATGGTTAAAATTAACTTAAGGTGCAGTTATAATAAATTTGGATAGTTGGTTTGAATGAGGAAATCTGATTGCAGGAATTACTGATAGTTAAAATTAACTTAAGGTGCACTTATAATAAATTTGGCTGGTTGGTTTGAATGAGGAAATTTGATTGCAGGATGTTGGTCTATGGCTGGAGGAGATAAACCTTGGTGGCTATCGACAGGTTTTTGAAGATAATGGAGTCAATGGAGAGTACTTAGAGAGCTTATCCATGTTCACTACAGAGCAGATTCTTCGATTTATCAGGCGATGCCACATGAAATGGGGAGATTTTATAACTCTTTGTAAAGAGCTTAGGCGCATCAAAGGTTCTTTATTTTTCTCTCCTTCCTCATGGTTCCTATGCCTGTGCTTTCACATCTAGCATCATATTCCTAACATCTATGGGGAGGTAGGCTAGAGGATCTTGAGATTTTTCTATCAGGTGTTCCAGTTTATGGGGCAACTTATTTCTTTTGAGCTTGATTTATATGTGGAGTATAATGTAAGTTAGAAGCATATCAGTGAAAGCATTAACAGCACTTGGTGAGGCTGATCTGTGCAGCATGAGCCTGCTATCAGGCATTGATGGTTTAAACTTTTGAATGTTATTTATTGATGGGTATGCGTAATAGATACTTATATCAGCTGTAAACTAACTTAGTACAAAGATAGCTCCTTTATATTAGCAATTAGTTCTGTCTTTTCCCGGAAATAAAAATGCTGGGACAAGAGGACATGTGGATTTTATAGCTTTTGTTTTTACTATCGAATATTGTGCAATTAGTTCTGCCTGTAATCTTCCTAGATTGTGTTCATAGCTTCATATATTCTTTTCCAGACATAATTAGTACTGCAGAGATGTTTGTTGGCTTCTGATTGTATTTAATATTGCACCACACTCGAGGGATTGCTATGCGGGAATAATGGAAAACCATCACTCAGCTTTAATTTGCATTATAGTTGCATTTCTTAAGCACGACTAAGATCAGGTTGCTTCAATAACTTAGGCTGGCACCTTCTCTGTTTATGTATGATTGCTTCCCTTCATATACGAAAAGGATTACACATGTCCATGTTAATCCAAGTTGATCATATCAGCAATATATTCTATGCACATGACTGTCATCTCAGATCCACATTTGCCCGCACAACACAAGAAGTCAAATCTAACTTACTGGATTATAGAAACTATTCAACTTAAACGCTGTTAAGAAACTTCAACTAAATCTGGTAGAAGGTGACTCAGTACAAGATTGGAAGATGATCTTCCAGAGAATAATCTTAGGCTGTTCTACTTAAATTTCATTCTTGTGGAGATTTCTTCTGGATAAATCCAATTATAAGTTTACAACCGTATGTGTTCAGCTTTAGGGATTGTTCTGTATACATTTTAGAGATAAGACTTCACTACTCAATGAGTTCCAATTAGTCATTGTTGCATAAGTAATTTCTGCAGATAGTTTGGTGAGTTCAATTGTTTTGGACTTGTTTTGTTCTTTTCTCTTCTCTGCTTCTAACATATGTGAAAGCTCCTCTACGTAATAGAGTATGGCAATTTTCATTTCTAGTTCATAGACTTTAATTTTCTATATTTAATTTTTTTTTGTCAATGCTCCTTTTCATGCACTAACATTTAAAATTTGACATATTGTCCTCTCTTTACTTTTCACAAATCTGCCTTAAAATTTTATACTCTGTTAAATTCAATCTCTCCAGTAACCCCTGCATAATAATTACAGGTATCGCCTCGGGAAAAATTGCGGCATATTTTGCTGTAGTATATCATCCGAATATAACATCGACAAGTTCATTTATGAGTTTTCTATTTTTGTGTTTGATCTGCCTTTTTGTAATGAATTATATCTTCACTAGATTTACCTCATGGCTATTTTGTTCTTGTAAACTTTTTCCATCAAATATGACTTTCAAATTCTAATTGAGCATCTGACTTTCATGTAATCTCGATAGTATATCATCCAAATATAACATAGACAAATACATTTATGTGTTTTCTACTCTTGAGTGTTGATCAAACAAATTCCAACCGTCACGATGCAATAACTGGCTTGCTCTTGTCTACGCATGCAGTTGCGTGTCTGAAAGGGGAGCAAGAAGTCCGCCGGCCATGGTGGGCGCCGTCATGCCTATCAGTGGTGTTTGTGAAGGTGGCAAGGCGCAACAGACAGTCTCGCGTCGTCTCCCTGAAACTTGAACCATGACAATCCTTCCGACCAAACTATCCTTCTCCACCGTATCCTCTATGTATCTATATGTCCATTCACCACTACTCCCTCAGAATGACCCTGTTCTTCTTGTAGCAAATGGTTTTAATTTGTTGTTGTTTTGAATGTAGAAAGATTGGTTTCCAACTTCAACTGCTTCTGTGATGTTTCTTTTACACTTTGCTTTGTAATATGCATTTTTTTAATTTATTTTTCCATAGTTAGGTTTTGAATGTGACTGGACATCAAAAACACTACTTATTGTGTGAAAATAGATACAGTTTACTCAAGGATGATTAATGGTGCTGAGTATTGTTTTTCTGTTTGGAGTTGTGATGATATTTTTTAATGTATTTTTTTGTGCTGTAGGTTTTGTTATGTAATATATTGGTATGTATTACAAGAAAGAGATTTTTTATATATAAATGGGATAAAGAATTTATTTTTAATCAATTAAAATATGAAATTTTGTTTCAGATAGTAAGTAAAATAAAAGAAGACAATGGGACGAGGAATATTTGAAAAATCAGGGGGGCGGTATGTAAAAATCTAAGAAAAACATAGAAAGTGAAAATACACCATTGGTATTTTAAATTTACCAAAAATATTCGTTTTAGTTTTAAAATTAAATTATGTTAAATACATCATTGGTTTTCAAATTATAAATGTATTGTATTTTCTAATTAAATGATTTCAAAGTTGTTCAATGAATGGGGACAAACTCTAAACTTAAATTCAACATATGTGAAATTAACCCATGCACACCATAATATATGATGATTAATGTACTTTAACAAAATAGGTTTCCGAACTGCTTTCTTCAATATGCCAAGTTGGTGTTCATTAATTCATATAATTTTTTTTTTAATAATTTAATTTTTAATCATTTAAATTCTAAATGTAAATCATCATCATAAAAGATAAATAAAAGACCTCCTCCTTTCCCTAAATCCTAAATTGCAAATCACAAATCCCTACTGTTCTAGGATTTAGGATTTAAAATTTCGTATTTAGTGTTTAGTGTGTTTATTTAGTATTTAGGGGTTAGATTTTAGAATTTTGGGTATAAAGGTTCTATAGTATTTAGGTTTATGATTTTAGGGTTTTAGACTGAGTTTTATGATGTTTTATAAATTTTAGAGTTTAGAGATTTATACGGTTTAAATTTGAAGCTTATGAAATAAAAAATGATATGGATGATGACGGAGTTGCCAAGTTGCTATAAATCATTCAGGAAGTGTATTATGTAAATATAGAATGTAAACATAACAACACTCATTCTGTGACAGTAAATATTATAACCAAATATGGCCAATTTAACCTAATCCATTTAACATACTTAATTAATATAATTTTTTTTTCATAAAGTAGAACATTAATCTTCTATAAAAGATAATTTGATAAACAAGAAATATATTGAAATTAATGCAAATTACACATCTTAGATAAATTATAGTCATTTGTATCATATTTGTAATCCTTAATCATATTAATTCATTATTTACTATGTAAAACACAAATCCATTTATACTCAATTTGTTGGGGAGAAGAATGGCAAACGATGACAATCAAGAAAAACCAACGTTCTTAATAAGGTATAGCAACAATAGGTATGATACTGTAGCATATGTGGAAAAATCAAGAACTTCATAAGCACATGGCCTCTGCAAGGGCGTATGGTTATCCATGCAGCTTCCAGGAATTCTCTGTGGTTGTAGTACTAATGTTGTAACAATAGTATTGTACTAACCGTGTAAAAATCAGATCAGAAGCAACCGTATAGAATTCTGACTTGTAAACAACATGACCTTGTAAGGGATACCATTGCAGTCGTGGCAAAATCTAGAGTTCCTAAGAACTTCTCAATCTTTCTCCTTTTTGTGTACTAAATGGGATCTCAATCTATCACTATAAAATAAAACAAACAACAAAACAACAAAACCGATCAAACACACAAATGCAAAAATGATTTAGAGTGAAAAGCCACAAGATTGTAAAACCACTTCAAATCTTTTCACCAGGTCAACAATGGGATAACAAAGTCTTCTTTAGATTCAACTATAGATATACAACTACAATGACATCAACAGTCACCAAAAAAGGCTCACCATAACATATACATTACCATCGTAGGAGCTTGGATAACAAAAGACACCAAAAAAGATCAAATGAGAGATCAAACCAGAGCTACAAAAAGAGCTTCTTGCAAAAATCTTCCTCTACTCAAAGTTTAAATGAAATCCCGTGCTACATTGCCATCAGATCCTCTTTCCCATCTCTTAACTCTCTCTCATCTCTCTTCTTACCTCATATGTCTCCCGCTTTTTTCTCTGTCTTCCACAGTAACTCCAAAATATTGACATAATTTCATTTTTTTATTAATTGTGTTAAGTGAGGCCATACTTATTCATAGGCCCTCTAAATAGGGTTGTCCCAATGTATTTAACTCATGTAACTTGCGTCAATTTGTGAGTTTGGTTCAAATCATGTTATTTTATGTTTCCTACATTTTTTTTCTATAAATCAATGTTTTTAAAAATTATTATAATAGATTTTTTTTGTGTGATTAACAATATATATAAATATATAATAATATTATAGAAACGAAACACCAATCTCCTTGTCTAGTTGTTAAAGCAAGTGTGGGTTTCAATTAGGTCAACGCTTCTAAAATTGGCTAGAGGGTTAATATGATAATTAGTATTTTCATTTTTTATGTTGCAATATGTTCAACAGACTAGATACACATAGTCAGCATTTTCAATGAATTTAGGGTTAATATGAATGTTTGTATAAGATTTCTTTTGTTTTAATATATTTAGGAAAGATATGTGAATTATATATATATATATATATTCCCTGTTAGATTCACAGAAGGACAAAAAAATAAATATTTTTAATAAATTTAGATAATTTTACAAATAGTCATCTAGATAATTTAGAAAAGATATGTGGATTATATATATATAGGAGAGATATGTGTATTTTGTTTTGTTTTATTTGCTCATAAACCTTTTAGCAAAATAGTCATCCAGATACTTTTACACTTGTAGCCATAAAAAATTTTACAATTACAAAAGCACCAAATTCACACTATTGTAAAAGCATATCTCAACAAGTATTTTGAAAATGCCCTATAAATTTGAAGATTTTTTAACAAATCCAATCTTTTTTAAGGTAAGTTATACTGTTCTAGAAATATTATATCCAACCAAAGCCAATTAGCATAACCTTTGTACAATAAAACTAACCAAACTAAATAACTAAGATTTAATATTGACAATATAAAATAATTCAAAAAATTAAAAAAAAAAAAAGAAAGATTAAACCATTAACTCTACCACCTCCAAATGTATATTAATTATTGAATCCGATGAAAGAAAAAGACGCCTGGGGTGCAGTATTGAAGTTTAGATCCAATAACGAAAGCTTAATTAATGAAAAAAAAAATTAGCAAATATGATAGTGTTATGTATAATGTGACTATTTCAGGCACCAATTTTATTAGCTACAAAAGCCTTAAAGAAATTTAGATTACTTGTAATTTACTCTAAAGAATATGGGGGTGTTTGGATGGGCTTATTTTTAGCCCAGAAGTGCTTTTTTATAAGTTAAGCACTTCTGGGTTTTAAAAAACATGTTTGTTTGGGCTTTTAGGTAGAAGCAGAAGCTGTGGAAAAAGCTAAAATTCGAACTTTTTCGAAGCACATAGGTGCTTCTCGAAAAGCACTTCGAGAAAGCTATTTTGAGATTGCCAAATTACCTAAATAACCTTCACAAATAATACATTTCCTTCATTACATTTCCCTCATTATAACTAATATTATAATTATTTGTAAACATTAATAACTTAATGACAACTTAATAATAATTATTACATAATTATATAATAATAATTATTATTATTATTATACATTTAATATTAATATTATAGTTATAATTATAATTTTAATTACATTTGTAAACATTAATAACTTAATGACAATGATAATAACAATTATTACGTAATTACTATTATAATTATAACAATAATAATTATAATTATAATTATAATGTTAATTATATTTGTAAATATTAATAATTTAATGACAACGATAATAATAATTATTACGTGATTACTATTATAATTATTATAATAACAATTATTATTATATAATTAATATTAATATTATAATTATAATTATAATTGTAATTATATTTGTAAACATTAATAACTTAATGACAACGATAATAATAATAATTATTACGTGATTTCTATTATAATTATAATGATTATTATTATATAATTAATATTAATATTATAATTATAATTATAATTGTAATTATATTTGTAAACATTAATAACTTAATGACAACGATAATAATAATAATTATTACGTGATTTCTATTATAATTATAATAATTATTATTATATAATTAATATTAATATTATAATTATAATTATAATTGTAATTATATTTGTAAACATTAATAACTTAATGACAACGATAATAATAATTATTACGTGATTACTATTATAATTATTATAATAATAGTTCTTATTATATAATTAATATTAATATTATAATTATAATTATAATTGTAATTATATTTCTAAACATTAATAACTTAATTACAACGATAATAATAATTATTACGTGATTACTATTATAATTATAATAATAATAATTATTATATAATTAATATTAATATTATAACTATAGTTATAATTGTAATTATAATTATAATCATTATTATTATCATAACATTAGTCATTATCATCATTAATATGAATATATAATGGTAATTAAATGTAAAGTCAATGAATGCCCATTTTAGTCATTTGTCACCTCCAAAAGTGCTTTTAGAAATCCACATCCAAACAAATTCACACATATAAAAGCACTTCTGTGTTAACCTATCCAAACATAAAAAATAGAAAAGCACTTAACTTACTCTGAAAAGCACTTTTTTTAAAAGTGCTTCCCCAAAACTTAAAAAAAGCACTTTTTTAAAAAGCCAATCCAAACAAGCCCTATATATATATATATATATATATATATATATATATATATATATATAAACCAAGAAGATTTTAAATACTGACTTGGAAATTGTAGGACATCCCAAAGGAACAAGAGCCACAAACTCTATTGAGTACCACGTGAGCAATGGGCCACCAACAAGAGATATCTCTGCCACATGGCATCACCTGATTTGTCCCAAATTGGCTAGATAAATCAGCATAGATATCTGGTTCACAAGAGTAACCTATAAATTTCAGCCACGTGGCACCCTCCATATCCACCATCCTCCTCCCTCCCTCTCTTTATATTCCGCTCTTCTTCTTCTATTCTAAAATATTCAGAAGAAGAGCTTGACTAGAAAGACCATAAAAAAGAAAAAACTCTCAATCATCTGAATCAATGGCAGCCTCCGCAATTCAACAATCTGCGTTCATTGGCCAAACAGTTTTGAAGTCACAAAATGAACTCGTCCGAAGGGCTGGGACCTCTGGTGGACGTTTCACTATGCGTCGTACTGTTAAAAGTACTCCGCCAAGCATATGGTATTTTTATTATTTCATTCATTTTATATTGATGGTTAGTTTTAATATTTTAATTGTAAATAGTTAATTGCAATAAAGTCTTAAGATTTTTCAATTTAAACTTTTTCTTAAAAAAATGGATGTTTGATATTTTAAAATATATTATAAAATAATTACGTAATATCTCTAAAACAGAGCTTTTTTTTTAAATAGTTATTGTTAAGAAAATGAAATTATTAACATGATGCATGTATATAATTTAGATTCAGTTATATTATGTACATTTCTTGAAGTTATTATTATGTGGTATTTCCCACTTTATTATCATATTTTCCACTTAGCTTGTTTATTATTAGGTTCCATTTATCCATTTTATTATAACATTTTTTTTTTTACAATGAAAAAACAATATTTTTTTAATTGTTTTAAGGATATAATAGCTAGTGAATACCAGTTGCAAATCTTAAACGAAACATATATAAATATATATTAAATAATATTCAATGTTTTAAATGAAAGTTACTACCCCTTCCCTAGACTAATTAGAAACTAATTCGCATGTCCTAATTAATGGAACAGGTATGGGCCAGACCGCCCTAAGTATTTAGGCCCATTCTCCGAACAGACCCCGTCATACCTCACCGGAGAGTTCCCCGGAGACTATGGTTGGGACACCGCCGGTCTCTCCGCGGACCCAGAGACCTTTGCAAAGAACCGGGAATTGGAAGTGATCCACAGCAGATGGGCCATGTTAGGTGCATTGGGCTGTGTCTTCCCCGAAATTTTGTCGAAAAATGGAGTCAAGTTTGGTGAAGCAGTTTGGTTCAAGGCAGGCTCACAAATCTTCTCTGAGGGTGGTTTGGACTACTTGGGCAACCCTAACTTGATTCATGCTCAAAGCATCCTCGCCATTTGGGCATGCCAGGTTGTACTCATGGGTTTCGTCGAGGGCTATCGGATCGGCGGAGGTCCACTGGGTGAGGGCCTTGACGCCATCTACCCAGGCGGGGCCTTCGATCCATTGGGCTTGGCTGATGACCCGGAGGCATTTGCCGAGCTCAAGGTGAAAGAGCTCAAGAATGGCCGGCTGGCTATGTTCTCCATGTTCGGTTTCTTCGTTCAAGCTATTGTCACCGGGAAGGGCCCGATCGAGAACTTGTACGATCATCTTGCTGACCCTGTGGCAAACAATGCATGGGCCTATGCTACCAACTTTGTTCCCGGAAAATGAAAGGCGTAAATGTAAAGGTTTGCCAGGTGGTGTAACAGTATGATTGTCCAGAGTTCGGTCCATATTGTACTACATGCTTTGTATCTGTTCATCTGTGAGAGCATAAAATTCTACTGTTGTAGTTCTATAAAATTCTACTCTCTAGATAGTGAATGCTGAACAAGATAATAAAACTTAAATTCATAAACCATATAGCTGGTCATAAATTCTTAAATTCAGGCCAAATCTGGACCAAATGATCGAAATCGTTTTTCGTTTTTCTAAAATGCCTAAGTTCTTAATGGGAAGATGATGGTAAAGACTAGCTCTACCATGGCTTTGCTCACTTGTAGAATTGTTTCAGTCTCCTGCAAGCTTCGAGAACGTTTTCCCTGTGACCGAAGGCACTAACCCTAATAAAGCCTACGCCTCCAGGACCAAACCCACTGCCAGGGGTTGTAACCAAGTGGGTCTTCTCAAGAATCTCCGCGAACACATCCCATGAGCTTCGGCCTGGGAAATGCACCCACACGTAGGGAGCATTCTTCCCTCCAAACACATTAAAACCAAGACTTGTAAATGTATCAACAATAAGTGCGGTATTCTCCTTGTAGAAGTTGATCACATCGCCCATGGCCTGCAAAAACACTAGTTTATGAGGTACAAGGGTAAGGTGTATTTCTAATTGCTATACGAACTGATTTACTGACCTTCAGACCATCAGCAGAAAGGCAAGTAAGACCACCAGCTTGAGAGATGTTGGATGCGCCATTGAAGCAAGTGCAGACTATGCGATTAAAATCTTTGGCCACAGGGAATCCATCAGAGAAATGGAGCTCCTTGGGAATCACTGTCCAACCAAGACGAACACCGGTGAAACCGGCATATTTTGAAAAGGATGATATTTCAATGGAAACCTGAAGACAGTTCACTGACCGTCAAGTCTAATGAAGACTTGTTCCAAGCAATAATTCTTAACTTAAAACTCACCTCTTTTGCCCCGGGAATTTCAAATATGGACCGAGGACTGTCATCTGATATGTACATTCCATAAGCAGAGTCATAAACTATAATAGATCCGTTGTCTCGCGCAAACTGCACTAATTGAGTTAGCTGATCTCTGGATGCTGCAGCCCCAGTTGGGTTGTTTGGAGAACAGAAGAAAATGATATCTGCCTTCGAAGTGGTTGACAAGTCAGGGAAGAAACCATTTTCTGGAGTGCATCTCATGTACTCGATGTCTCCAAACTTCTCAATATCCTTCTGATATTGGCCCGTTTGGCCCATAATAACACTTGAATCGACATACGCCTGTGAAAGACAAAGGTATTATTTCATCCAAGACATTCACCGGCCAATAAAACTTCAGAGCATGATAGCTCAAAAATGAGGCCGAGTACATCCACTCACACTAAAAGATGCCAACCCAAGCGCAACCCAAGACAAGCAACAGATAGTTACCATATATTATGCAACTAGCTCCTAAAATGACAATCTAAGAATTAAAAAGCAGCACAACATAAAAGCAGACTTACAGGATAAGATGGATCTTGGACTGCTATCTTCACATTAGACCCAAAGAGCATCTAGAAGAAAAGGAAAGAGAAAGTGTTGCTGTGATGCACATAAGTAAACCCTCTAAATTGTATAAAGTTGGAAAAAAGAAAAGTCAACCTAGGGGTGCCACGAAGATTGCACCATGAAAAATAACAGTCTAAAGGCTGCAGAAGTAATTTGCAGGGTTTGCAACATCCTGATTTGAGATGCCCAAGCAATGAAAGAAAAGAGTAAGGTAAATAAAGGGATTGATGCAAACCTGCAGACGAGAAATATCACACTTGGCACCATCTGAAACAAAAACATCAGTCTCTCCTATACCAAGGTCTCCATAATAGGCTGATGTTATAGCTGCCCGCAGTTGCTATGTAAGAACTCAAGTACCCATGGTTAGGATAGCATTTGAATGGATACATTCCACAAACTTGATGAATTCAAATCCAAAAATAGTAAATATTGCCTAAAATGTAAGAAGACAAAAAGAAGGCCATCTCCCATTGGCAAACAAACAATACATCATCAGGACAGAGTACATAAAAGAGGGGGATAACCGATGCCTCTCCAGTACTAAATCATAAAAATAACTTCAATTATAGAAAAGGTCTTTTTATCAGAGAATTCCAGTTAAGAACAACATTACAAAACTACAACAATTAATTTCAAACTAGGATTAGTTGTTAGGACTTATGGTTAAATAAAATAATAAAAAAAAGAAACACACGTCCCAAAAAAATGTAACAAGTTCTGAAACACTGAATTCTTATTCTCTTCCATACTGAATAGACATTATTGGCAGGCTCATAAGCAAACACCTGGGCACAAAAAGATAAGGAAAAATCTCCATGACAATATTTAAATTCTAGACTCCAGGGTTTCCTATAGTGTCATAACTATTAAAAGGATCTGACCAAGTGCCCTCAGGTCCTTCATCTAGTTATGCTCTGTAATAAAACAAAGTCCACAGATCTGACCATTATCAGAAAGGGCAATTACTTTTGAACTACAATATTAATTAAACTGGAAAAAACATAAGAAATGGGAGGCACACCAACTCTTCTTCAGTGAAGCAATAAATAAAAAATTAAAAAAAAAAGATGGATATGATACAAATTCTAACGATGAAGTACACAAACAACGTAGCCGATAGCTCGTAATCTACCGCCTATCAAAACAAAACACAACTGATAGTTTTTAAGTTTTACTACTTATAGAGGATAAGTAATAATCCAAACTAGAACAACCTCTGGCCCAGTTTTTGGGTTTTTCAATGAAACATGTACACAGAAATATTTTCATACATAAAAATCTTGCCTTGAGTGGCCAAATAAATTTAAGTGCATTATCAACATCTCAAAATAGTTTCACTTAAACAAGAACCAATAGAAACAGATATCTGCTTTATGAAGACATGATCGAAAAGCAAGAGAATACAAAAAGTTTAATTACCTTTTCGCCTTGTTCAGCACCATAACCACTATAACCCTCAATTGTTGATAGTGCATGTGACTTCTGCAAAAATTTGTAAGTTCTCATTTCACCAGCACAAGATACAAATAGAATGACAAGAAATGTAATATCCTGCATAGAGCAGAATTTTCGACAGTTCGTATTGCAAGTTAACTTTAAGAATAAAAGAAGATTTTTGAAACAATGAAGAAAAGTACAGTAAAAGCTTTTTCGAATTAGAGCAAACAGGACTGCAAGATTGTGGTTTAAATCACAAATTAAGACGACAGACAAAAATTCACAGATAACAATGAAACTGACAGAGAAGCCTCAGATTATGAAACATTAAATCCTTCTCCATGCATTAAATTCCGTTAGTTCTTTTCCAATATCCTCCATAAGAAGCTTGACAACAGGCTACAGTTCTCCAATGGCTTCATGGCATGAAAACATAAGCATCTAAGCATCTTCAAAGAAGAGAATGATATGGATCAGTGCCAATTAGAGCATGATAAATAGCTGACCAAGGAAAATGCACTTAGAAAAGATGATAAATAGGATGAACTTGCATATTACGCATAACCTTATAAATTTTCTCATCAAATTTGGGATTGAAAAATCAGAACAACATAAAAAAATAAATGCTGAAACCTGAAGCAAAAAAACTCATGTTTAGCTAGATAGTTTCTACCACACAACATAATTCACAATTGTCAAATAAGTAATGTTTGTTAACATCACTATCAAGAAAGTTATGAATTAGAAATGAATTACCTTAGCCATGGCAGAAGTTATAACATCAGGAATGGGTTCTGTAGTGTCACCAATCCCCAGGCTTATGACCTTCGCATCAGGATACTTTAACATGTGGGCTGATCTTCTCCTGGCAATCTAGTGTCAAACATGCTTTAGTAGCAAATATAAGTATCAAAATATGGTGCAAATAACTAACATCAGCTGGCCACATCTTAAAAATGTGGTCTGAACAAATATGGAAGTATTACAAACAAAAGAATATTGTAGCACCATCATAAACAGAGATGAAAAAAAATCCAATGGAATAATCTCTTGAAAAAGAAAGGATACCTGCTCAAAATTCCAAATGATCTTGTCACTTTTAATCTCCAAGTCAAAATATAGAGAATGAAGCAAAATTGAAATTAGACTTGTTCATGTGTAAGCACAGGAATAACACTTATAGGTTGGTTTTTACTTCAAGGCATTCCCATCCATGTGCTTATAACTTGCTTGATCCCGTTGGTAGGTAGTTTCTGCACAAATCCTCTACTGGTGAGTGATGTAGCCTCTATTTAATCGCTAATAGTTTTCAATCTAAAAATAAACTTGGGATCGTTAGCAACTTTTCTCTGTAACTTTCTTAGTCGAATTACTTGTGTTCAGTGCTCCGTAATTTTTTCCTAACTAGGTTGTGTTAAGGATATTTCAACTAGGGTTACTTTCATAGTTTCAAATCTTATATTTTTATGCACAGGTTGAAAGCTGTCTCCTCTCCCATAAGTGATATTGAGTGTGAAGGCTGCTTGAGCAGGCCACACTAACACCACCCAACAATAGTATAACACATAAATAGATGATCCGTAATCTCAAGTTCAAGCCCTAGCTGAAATTGTTGTCCTCAATAATCAGATTAGTAACCCCTTCGGCTTGAGAATGGAAAGGAAGCTGACCTGACCCTCCTGTGCAAATGACCCAACTTCCAATGCAGGTTCTTACAAACATGTAGAAATTCAAGCAAGCATGGAACAAAACATGACCGAAACCTTACATAGTCAAGGTCCCTTTTGCCAAAAGGCTAAAATGGGTACCCGAACATATACAGACTGCCCTGTTTGGTTAATAAAGGTAAATCAGATGAACTATTCCGCCATGGAGTCATGCAGCCAAACCAGATTAACAAACTCAGTTGAGTTTCACCCGATTTCAATAAATAAAATGACAATTTTACCCTCACATGGATCCATGTACAAATATATTACAAAGTTGAAAGCAAATCAAGTTCCCTTCCAATGACCCATCTATTCAATTTGTCCCCCTGCAGCAACCAAATATGTTACAATTCTTAAGACTAACAACTCAATCAATTGTGCCACTAATCAATTTCATCCAAAGAAGCATAGCAATAAACCAAATACTCTTGGGATAGTAATTCCCTGCTAAAATAATTGAAAAATGAAAATTTAGTTATTCCATATCCAAATGCACTCATAAGGTCCTTAAATGAATTTCAAAATTTAAAACCCATCGCCCCTAGAAGTAATATTCCTGGCAGGGAGAAATCTTAAGAACAACAAATGGAGATCAGAAATGTCCTTTCAAATGTCAACTCAAAATTGTTTTTTCAGAAGTTATCTGAATTACCATCTAAATAATCACAGTCATATGTTTTCACAACTAGCTTGTGATGGCAAACAATTCGCTCATTCCAAAATGAACTACACATGCCAGAGATTAACCTAGTTCTAGCCAATAAAATAAGAAGCGGTTTAATAATACTTTCCCGGAAAATTTTTCTGAAATCGATGGAACAGTTAATAGCGAACACATCCCAGTCATTGTAATACTAAAGAAAAAAGAATTGGGAACTACTAACCTCTGGGAACAGATAGCCAGCTTGAAGCTTTGCCATATTTGCATTGCGAGAAACCTGTGTCTTGTGGGCTACAAAAGACAATGAATTTCAGCACTACATACATAACCACACATTATCCATGGTATCGACGCATAGCAAGAAGCAATCAAGCCAAACTCCATTAATGACCAAGTGCAACCCACTAAAGCAAACAAACTTTTCTAATTGCAACAACACCATTCAAAAGAAAGCATCACACACAATGCTGAACTGAAACTCACGGTGACAAAGGCATACAACACAAAGAACTCTTTGCCAAATGAACACCATCTTAAAGACAAAAAGAAAAAGTTCACAGCTTTTCATTCTTCAAGCAAAATCCAGAAAATCACAAACATCAATACACAAGCAGATCAATAAGACAACAAATTACCCGTCTTCGCCGGCGGCGCCGAAGCGCATTTCAAAACACGGGATTTTCTCCGAGGAGGGCATAGCTTAGACGAACTACAAGAAAAAAGCAACGCGCAAGAGATCAAACACCGATTCTCGGAACAAAAGAAAACAAGATGGATCGAACCTCAAGCTGAAGCTATTGTGAGCTAAGAAAGCAGAAGAGCTCGAAGAGATTGAAAGCGGAGCTTGGAATGCCGCCATTGTCGGAGGTTTGAAGCACCGCCGCCGAAGAGTTGCCAAAGAACACGCGATTACGGAACTGACAGTAAGCTGGGGGTTTAATCATAGCCGTCCGATTTCAGTTGGAATCGTAAGGGCATGATCGGAATTTAACTTTCAGAATTAGTCTATTATTTAGATATTATTTAGATAATGAACATCTTAATCATAATTATTAACACTCAAATTTTTTTAAAGAATATTATGTGAAATTTATTTATTTAAAAATTGAAGAAAAAAAGAGTCAAATTATTATTTATATTTCTTAAAAAACATTTTCTCGTAAGAACTTTTAATTTTGTTTAACAAACAAAATTATCAAGTGGATGTGGGCTCCCAAATATAGAAGGATTTTTCATCAATTATATTACTAAAAATATCAAGAGTGAAAATTTTGCTTAAATTTCTTGGTAATTTTTAATTGGTTTAATATATTTCACAAATAAAATTTAATACATAAATGAAATAAACAAACTTTGCCGCCAATGTGATGAAAATAGTTTTAACAAGCCCAAAAGCATCATAATAAAAATGTTTTTACTAAAATTGAAAAATAACATTAAAACAGTTTATTTTAAATTTTTAAGAATAAATATTTTGTGGTAAAAATAAGCAAGTTTGGACAAATAAAAACATTATCATCATACATCTAAATATCAACTAATGCTTCTTGCTGCTGTTATGTAAGGTTATTTTCGGTATTTTATTAAAATATTGATAATATGTGACCGTATAAAAAATTCCAAAATAAAGATTAAATATAACGATGCAAAGGATTGTATGAATCCAATAAGAAGATATATGTTGAGTTTTTAAATAATTTTCCTTATTTTAAATTATTAAAAATAAATTAATTAATTAAAAAGAAAACAAGTATCCAAGAGCAACAAAAGCAATAAAGCTCCACCTCATTATCATCCAAATAACTTAAGACCAAAAGAGAAAAGTTAAGACAAATGAGAAGCAAAAGAAAGAGATTAAATGTATTCAAACAAAAATAAAACATATCACCTACTTGTTCCCCTAAATAAACAAATAAATAAATGAACACATCTCCATCAATTATAATAATTTTATCTCTATCCCCCACCTTCCCTTATAATCCCAAACTTTTGTCTTTCCCCTTACTTTCATAATACAACCAATTGAAATAAGACATATATTCACTGTTTGACAAAATAAGAGGATATATAGATTAAAACAAGAGCATAACATTGGACATATAATTGCAAAAAAGAAAAAAAAAAAAAAAAAATTAACTCTAGCTACCAAATAATTTGTTTGGCATTGTTTTCCAATATATATTTATCTATATATAATATAATGCATCTTTTGTGAGCATTAGCTTCACCTCCATTGCTATTCTCTCCAATCTTCTCATTTTCTGAATGTCATCATTTATTTTCACTTAAAGATTTCAGAACAAAATAATCAATGAGAATAAACTATAATAATAATAATAATTATTATTATTATTATTATTATTATTATTATTATATAATTTATATTGGAAACTTTAATTTGAAAGAAAAAAGAAAAACTTTACAAAAAAAAAAGAGAATATAATTTCACTATATTAAAAAATGAGTACAGTGGCAGTCCAAAGTCTGGAGATTAAGTTTGCCAAAGTTATTTCATTGTAAGAAACCTTTAAAATGTTTTTAAATAAACCCTAATTACAAGTCAGATTGATCTGGATTTAACCCAGTTCTCAAACCTATGACTTTACTCTTATATGCAATTTAATCATGTAAATTCTGTCGACAAATTCATACCAACAAATCAGTCATGGTAGCAGAGAGATCAAACTGATCAAAATTAAAAAAATCACAAAAATCTTGTCATAAAATATTTAAGCTACGGAAAACAAAATTTAAGCTGCAAACCATTTAAAAAAAAACCAAAATTTTTGAAAGAACTAGGTTAAAATTATTTACAACTATACACACAACTATATTATTTATAACCAATTATTATTATTATTATTATTTATTTTAATTTTATTTTTTTAAAATTATTTGAAGTGTTGCAAATAATCAAAGAAAAGACCCCTGACCAACCAGACTGATTTGAAGACAGTCCAACATGAGAAATCATTCACTAATTTGAATTGTGTGTGATTTGATTGAGTGCAAAAATGTCCTCATCTCTCATGAGCCATTTGAATTATTTGTACTCTAATTAATCATATTATTATGAAAAGTAATATGTTTGCTTTTACTCTTTAAATTTTTAAATAAATTTTGATTGTGTTTTGGTCCACAAGATTTTCATTATTAGGCTAATTTTGTCCTATATAAATATAACCTTCTTATTTATTTCACACACTATTATAAACTATCCTTTGTTTATAACAAGTTTCTTTTCTAAAACAAAACTTTTTTTATTTAATTTTTGAAAAATTAAAAGCCTCCCACACCATTAAAGGAAAAAGTATGAAAAAAATATAAAGAAGACAGTCTAGTAAAAATCTTCATAAGACTTTTTTTTTCCTTTTTTGCAAAATTAACGAATCAAATATAAAATATTAAAATAGAAATGAATGATTGTACAATAAAGAAATAATATATTTTATATACTTTTTCATTTCACAATTTCTCCTTTCTTTATAAAAATTTTTAATAAAATCTCTAAAAAAAACCGCACTATCATTAAATAAAAATAAAAATAAATGAAAAAATATTTTTTTTTCAAAAAAAAAAAAAAACACATGAAGTGATTGAGGGTTAAAATAAATAGAAACATTTTTATAAAATTCATTCTTATTTAAAACAAAACACTTATACTTAACAATAAATCTTAATTTTTTTTAAAAAAAAAATATGAACAAACTATCAGTCAAGGATGCACATATGGGTGAAGTTAATCTTTTAACACACATCTATGCCCTTACTCTATGTATATTAAATTTTAAAAATGGCTACTCAGCAAAGACGATATCAATAGATGAAAAGGTCGTTTAATCTTAATTTTCATAATAAATCATTATTAGAGGCTAAAAAATAATTAAAAAAAAAAAAAAACCAAACAACATCCATATTCAAACAACATCAAAAAATAAATCAAAACAATCACATAATCACACTTGTCTTTGAGCCGGCAATTCATTACTTTCTTAACAAATAATAATTTCAAAATAATAACATTTAAAAAAAAAAAAAAAAAGAAAAAGAAAAGGGGAATGTCTCCTCCAAAGAGAAGTTGATAGGCTGACATCCCCCATCAATCCAACCTACATTATTCCCCATCCAAATGCAACCCTCCAACTCCTCCTTGGCCTCTAACACCCACTTCCTTTTTAAAGCCTCTTTCCCTCTCATGCTCCACATCCATCAACACCCCCCTAACCCTAACCCCCTTATGCAACTCCTCCAACCTTTTCCCTCTTGGCCTTTCCCACCCTTTCTTTGATTCCCTCACATCATCTTGGACCCAATCCAATCCCTCCTTTCCATTCCCTATAAATACCCCTCCAAACTTCACCTTAAACCCACTCACACTCACTCACTCACTCTCAATGGCTACACATGATCATGAGCTAACTTGTGAGCCAAGTAGCACCACTCTACTTCAATGTTCCTCCATTGCACTCTTGCAAGAGAGATTTAGACAACTTCAAAAGGTTAAGAAGATGAGGGAGGAGAAGGAGCTCTTGCGAACGATGCCTGAACCCGACTTCTCGAGCTCGAACTCGAGCTTGAGCTCGCTTCTTGATCATCGGTCGACTCCTAAGTGGTCGTTGTCCCATCCGGACTTGATTCATTTTCGCTCGCGGCCCTCTTTCAAGTTTCAGCCTACTGACTGCTCGGAATTTAAGAATTATGATACGCAGTTATCGATTGGATTCCACGGCGGTGATTATAAATCTAGTGGTTTTGTGCAAAATAGTGGGAGTCGAGAAATGGATGTGGATACTTCCCTTCATTTATGAGTTTTATTTTTATTTTTTATTTTTTTGGTTTTTTTTAGCTTTGTGTGTGAGTGTTGATGAGAGTTGGAGATGTACTATAATTAGTAATTATTATTAGTGTGTAATATTTATTGTTATGATTATGATCATCTTTCCTTTTTTGCCGTATTAACTCTTTTGATCATATATATATATATATATATATATATATATATATAAACAAGATGAAGATAGTATGTTTTTATGCCCATGCATACTGCTTTGTTGTGAAAAAAGCAATAATTCAAAATATTTACAATTACATATGCACCCCTTCAAAGTCTTAGAGGGGCATATGAGAAATTAAATATACATCTTGCATTGATAAATTATTCATACACGTAAAGTAAATTATAATTACTATCTCTCAACATCATTTGCGGCAAATGAAAGCTATTTTTTATCAAACATGTTTAAAAAGCACAAAAGAACAACTTCTAGCAAGTAGTGCACTCAACCGCAAAAACAACTAAGTCTTAATCACACTAAGGCTATCACTAATTGATGATAAACATGATTTTAATTAATAAATTGATATATAAATAAAAGGCAATGTTGTTATCAATCTGTCCAAAACACAAAATAACTAAATTTAATTAATCAATCAAATGTTATTATCTAATAAATGACCATCTATATATATATATATATATATATATATATATATATATATATATATATATCAAATCTTGAAACAGTAGTATGGATGAGTGAACAGAGGAATTCATGAATAATTCTATTTGGAAGCCAACATATACTGAAAACATGTCTCCCAAATAATTGTTGATAATTGATTGATGAGATTTTAAAAAAGGGGTCACAAGTTTTGAATTCATAACTTTGATTTGTTTACAAACAGTATATGTTCATGTATCATTCTAAACAATGACAAACAATAGCATCACAAGCACTACTCACAAACTTCTATATCACTTCCAAAGGAAACCAGTGAAACAACTAGACTCCACTTTCTGTTATACTTGTTTGGTTTTATTTACTATATATATATATATATATATATCATTTTCTTACTCATTTATTTTTTAATATGTAAAATTAGTTAATTATTTTTGACATCTTTGACACAGTAGTTTTCTAAAAATTACAAGTTATAAACTAATTCAAAACGATGTACAAAGAGTCTTATAAAAAAAAACCGCTCTATAGTAATATCAGTAGTTTGGAAACAAATAAGTTTTATTTAATTTTTTTTATTAAAATAAAAATTATTTAACTGGCTTAGAATAAGTGTTAAACTTGTCTTCGAAGTAAATTTATCTTAAATTAACAAAAAAAAATTTCAATAATAATTTCTAACAGAAATTAAACATATGATCTTGATATGGGATCTTAATGAAACCATGATCCATGCTTTGAATTCAAAATAAATAAATTATTGAATAACTAATTTTTTATAAAATAGATAAATCACACAATTTACATTAATCACCATAGATGAATTGAGATTTGAACACCTGATCTCTTATCGGGAACTCTCTTATTTTACCATTGGATCCCACTAATGTTGGAAATTACTTAATATTGCATTTGACTAACAATACATTTAAAAATCATCTTATTCTATATTAAAACATGATCTTATAAATTAACAAAATGATATAACATTCACAAACCTTTATATATATATATATATATATATATATAAAAGTTTTGTGATGGAGAAAGAGTTGGATAGAGGAAGAGAACAAAAGGCAAGGGCCATGCATGCAATTGAAGCAGAAAGGCTCAGATTGGGAAAGAAAGAGCTTTCAATTATGAACAATGTTAAATGGTCATGTCTATTCATCTGCCAAGAGGATCAATCTGACCACAAACTGTTCATACTTCAATACTGTAGTTTAACTGACACTTTTCAGAGTCTCACATGATAATTAAATAATTACAAAATAAATTAAATATATAAAAACATGCTTTATGAAAAAGAAGGAGCCAAAGAGAATAGCAACAAACAACAAGAAACAAATGCATGGGGAAAAAAATCAGAATAGTGTTTCTGCAGAAGAAACAGTAAAAGGGGGAAGAAGAGAATATGTATGTGAACAAAGTACTGGAATTCACATTCACAGAATGAAACAGAAATTCAAAGTTGTTTAGTGTGTATGGCATGTCTTTGTTGCATGATGATTAAGGCAAGAAGATGAGGACAGAATTAATTTTTTAATATAATTAAAAAGCAAGTATTTAATAAATAAGGTGGAAATAATTAATATTGGGATGAAGAAAAATATGTCTTTTGCTTTAAATTTTATTACCATATTTATAGATAAATTTTGAGTGTGAAATTTACTAAACCTAAATGGTTAGAGTATGTGGTTTTCCATATTTTAAAACAAATCAATTTAGTTGTTTATATGAAATGAAGTTTTGAACTATGTGCGATAACATTAGCTTCACTCTAAGGTTGGGTTTGGTTGCAAGGAGTGGAAAGGAGAGGAGTGGAAGAGTAATGAAAATGAAGAGGATTGGAAAAGGCATGGGAATGAAAACTATGTTTGGTTGGAAGGATTGGAGAAGTAGTTTATTGGGAATGAGAAAAGTGGAAAAAGAAAAATATGATAAAATGACTATTATGCACTTTATGTAAATAAATATTGTTATATATATAATAATGAGATTTGCCAATTATATTTTTAAAAATATTTAAATATTAAAATAAATTAATAGTTATAAATATATATTTCACTTTAGTCTATCAAATCTAAAAAAAATATTATTTTTTATTATTATAATTAATTATTTGAATTAAATATTGTGCTTAAATTATTAAGTATTATTAAAATTATCTATTTACTTATTATTTGAATTAGATTATTATTTTTAATTATTAGTTAATGTAATTCAATTATTAGTTAGCATTATTTTCAATTTAAATATTTTCATTATTTATTTAATTATTATGTAAATTAATTATAATTTAAATTATGAAATAATATTATTTGAATTAAATTATTATTTTAATTATTAGTTATTATTATTTTCATTATTTATTTAATTATTATGTTAATTAATTATGACTTAAATTATTAAATAAGAGGGGTATAATTGGTATTTCACCCCAAATAGTGAGGAGGAATGAGCAATCCTCCCATTTTTGAGAGGATTGCTCACTCCTCTCTCACTCCCCCTTCACTTCTTACTCACTCTCACCCACTCCTCTCTCACTCCCATTACTCCACATCCAAACAAGGTAATGCCCAATGTAAGTAATGACCCTCATTCCATTATTTGCAACCAAACACCACCTAAAAAGCTTATTGCATGACTTCACTCTATGGATTCGAAATAACCCAGGTAAAGAGATACTAAGGGTCTGCTTGGGAGAGGGTTTTGGAGGGTAGGGTATTTGGGGGTAAATGGAGGGTTGAAAACACTCCATTTACCTCCACTTTTCAACTCTCCAAAATGGGGGGTTTTGGAGAGTTGAACAAATTTTCGGACCAAAATACCCCTCTTAAAATTGGTTTATTATATATATGTCCTAGTATTATATGTGTATAATTTTAATTCACACAAAAATTTTATTCTATTTTGGAATGAAATATCAAATGTTGTAAATTAATGAATAAAAAATATTTAATTTATAATAATAGTATTATAGGTGTAAAATTTTAATTCACACAAAGATTTTATTCTATTTTTGAATAAAATATCAAATATTGTAAATTAATAAATTAAAAATATTTAATTTACAATAATAGTATTATATGTGTACAATTAGCATGAAATACAAATTATAGCTTCAAGGTCATTTTAGTAATATTTATATATAACCTTACTTTCTATTACCTTCACTCCAAACACAAGTTTTGATAACCTCCATTTACTTTACCTCCAATCCAAAAAAGGTATAACTTAAATCCTCCTTCTACCTTACTTTACTTTACTCTACTTTACCCTATTTTATAAAACCACTTCAACACCACTCCAAACACAAGGTTTGATAACCTCCATTTACCTTACCTCCAATCCAAACAAAGTATAACTTAAAACCTCCTTCTACCTTACTTTACTTTACTCTACTTTACCCTATTTTATAAAACCACTTCAACACCTCTCCCAAGCAGGGCCTAAGGGTGTGTTATATAAAAAATCGATGTGGTTGGCTATATAAAAAAAAATATATTTTCCATTGATTTGCATGAATAAAAAAAACCATTTAAAAAAGAAAAATATACCTACATGCCTTTGAAACTCAGAGAAATGTGTGGATTAAGGATGACACACACCCTTGTGAGCATGATGCAATAAAACACTCCAACCAAGAGAAGCACTTCAATGGCAATCCAACACTTGCCAATAAGCACAAAGATAACTTGAAGCACTTAGTGTTTTTCACTTTATTTGTTTTATTTTTAAGTTATCATCATACACTGAAGCCCCACAAGCCACTCACACTCTCCAAAGCCATTGAATTGCATCTATTCATTCACACACAACTCTAGAAGCACCCATGCTCCATTTCACTATATAAAAGATAAAAGAAAGATCAAGAAGCTCCTTGTGTTTTTTTTTTTTAGTATTGAGAGAATGAGTTCAAGAGAGAATAAGTTGAGAATTGCAGAGGTGGCATTGAGAGGTGTTGGATTTGTTTTTGGGCTTGTTTCAGTTTTTCTAGTTGCAACTGATGTACAAGTGAGGACCATCTTCTCTGTGGAGAAGAAGGCAAGGTTCACTGACATGAAGGCCTTGGTGTAAGATTTTGAGCTTCATTAATTCATTATAAAAGTTACTTATATGTTGATAAAGCATGCATGATATCTAGACAAGAGTAGTTAAATTACTTGTTAATTTTTTTTCCTGTTTTTAATGATTATTTTTTTTATGAAGTTTTAAAATGGTGAAGATCTCACTCATAGAGTCTGAAAGTAGTAATTATTTTGTATGGTTTTTATCAATATGAAACTTTTTTTTTTTAAAAACAACTTATTGAATTCTAAAAATAAAAGAAATATGTTTCTTCATTTAAAAAAAAATTGTAGATAAACTGCAAAATCAAACTCTTAGATTGTGTTTAGTTTTCGAATGAGGGGTAAGTATCACTTGGTGGCCACATAAGTTTTTAGATGTAACACTATGGCCATAAATCTTTTTTTATAACACGGTGGTCACATTAGTTTGTTCCGATCGCACGTAAAACCATAGGGACCTGTTTGATGGGGTTTACGGTGAGAACGCCGACGTGATTGCCCGGCGAACCATTATAAAATTTGGGACATGATGAGCTTGCTTTGTCACATCAACGCCCGGTGTTGTTTGCAAAACTAACATATAAACATAGAACGAATTTCTAAAATTGGAGCAAACAAAAGTGTACCTTTAGTCTAAGGGATTAAGTAAGAATGCAGAGTGTTAAATGTTGCCATAGAAAAAAAAAAAAAAAAAAACACTTGCCATTTTGCCTATACTTCCTAGAGAAGATCACTACTTAACAACAATCATTCACAATAGCTAAAATCAAGTACCCCTCCATTAAGGAAGACTTTACCAAACAAACCAAAATTTTTTAGAATTCCCAATCAAACATGATCACAGAACAGAGTAAACCCCTAAATTCAATCCAAAGAGGAACATCACACAAACTATGCCCACAATAATTTCAATTCGATCAAGAACCCAATTCTGGAAAACCCATCACTAATAGGAATCACAACCAGCAGATCCAACACCGAATCAAGAAACTGAACTTCAGATAAACCACTTCATCCAAAAGAAATAAAAAAAGACTATAATATCTCTATCTAATAGAATGAGATCATCCAAGAAGATTTATGAAGACATATGGAACTCAATGGAAAGGAAAAAAATCAGAAAAAAAGATACCCAAAAAGCAAGCTTCACCTCTTTCCCTTGAGCCCAACCCTAATATCCAAAATCCCCAAATAAAGGAAGGCCCACAGATTTCAAAGAATAGAGTAAAACCCTAATTCAATCTAAGAGGAGCAAATAACTAGGTCTATCATGAGTGAAGATGAGGTGTTGGTGTGGTAGCCAGCTCATCATGTCCCAACTTTTATAATAATTAGCTGGCAGTCACGTCAGCGTTCTCGCCGGAAACCACTATCAAACAGGTCACTGTAGCTTTACGTGCGACTAGAATAAACTTATGTGGCCACCATGTTACAAAAAAAAAGATTTGTGACTATAGTGTTTTAATTAAAAACTTATGTAAGCCACTAGTGATACTTACTCGCAGAATGAGAATGAAGTGGGAATTTGAATAAAAATAAAAATTGTGTTTGTTCGGAAGATATGTCATTAAAAATGAAAAGAAGTAGAACAAAGAGATGGAGTAAACTTACCTTTCTGCCTTAAATACAAATAAATAATTTATATATATATAATAATGAGTAATATTGAATGCCAGTTTTTTATTTATAAAATATTTTAAATATCATTATTCAAAAAAATTATTATGTTAATTATTTAAATTAAAATATCCCTTTCATCTTTATTAGGTTTAATTATTTTAGTTAATTAATGTTTTATTTACACTAATTAAAAATTTAAAATCACTCAATTTATGTTAATTATTATTTACTTTAATTGTTATAATTAATTACTTAAATTTATGGTTTATATTTAACCAAATATTAATCATAGGTAAAAGTGTCATTTTATTGTCAATAATGTTCCTTGCTCTCCATTCCCCTCAATTTTGGGAAAAATAAAACTCTTTAACTGTAGATATTCCTTTTATCCACCATACTCATTCATATTGTAATAGTTGTGCATCCAAACATGAGAATGTATTATTATAAGAAATGAATCCGATCTAGGGGGCTTTTGGATGGGAGCAATGATTACCCCAGCATTACCTTGTTTGGGATGTATTTTGTGGAAGTAATGATTTCCACCACGGTGAAAATCATTACCTCCCCGGGATCTTGACTTATTCCCCTCAAATTGAGGGGAATGACCCATTCCCTCTCGTATAATTACATTTTTACCCTCAACAATGTATCAAATGCCTACTATATTAACTCAAACCCCAATCATTAGTTATGCAACAAAATTGACATTTAAAAATAAAAACTAATTTAATTGAATTATTAATCAAAATTAAAAATATTAACTAATTTAAGTAATTCATAATGTGAATATCATTTTATACATTTGATTATTTATGTAAAGTTATGAAATTGACATTTAAAAATAAAAAATAATTTAATTGAATTATTAATCAAATTTAAAAATATTAACTAATTTAAGTAATTCATAATGTGAATATCATTTTATAAATTTTATTATTTATGTAAATGTATTTAATCATTAGTTATGCAACAAAATTGACATTTAAAAATAAAAAAATAATTTAATTGAATTATTAATAAAATTTAAAAATATTAATTAATTTAAGTAATTCATAATGTGAAGGGTAAAAGGGTAATTGACACTCATCTCTCTTACTTACTTTTTACATTCCCAATAACCAATCCTTTCAACCAAACACAATTTTCATTACAATTCCCCTCCTCATTACTCTCATTCCTATTACGCTCTCCGTTACCCTCATTCCCATCTCCATTCCTATTCCGTGAACCAAACGCCCATCATTCCTTCAATACAATGTTTTAATAACCGGACCGGTTATTGACCCGGTTGGGCAAGCGGTTCACGGTTCAACCGGTTCAATAATATTTAATATTTTTTAAATAAATAAATTTTTAAAATTTACAAAAATTAAAAAAATAAGAAAAAATAATTTAAAAAAAAATAAGAAAAATTAAAAAATACACAATTACATATTGCAAAGTTATAAAGATCACAAAGTGTTAACTCTACATAAAATTGTATTTTTCAAAGTACAAATATACAAGGATACAACAATACAACAAATATATTCAAAAATAAAGAATTAAATAAAATATAAGTTTATACTATACTACAACAACAATAATAAAATAGAAGCATACAACAACAACACAACTACCATCACCAACAACACCAAATCAACAAAATCATTCAAAATGAGGAATGAAATTAAATACAAGTATACTACATCAACAACAATAAAATACAAGCATATAAATAAATAAACCGGGTTTTTTTTTTTTGTTAGGTTTGTTTAATTTTAATCAATGTTTTCGCATACAAATAAATAAACCGAGTTTTTTTGTTAGGTTTGTTTAACTTTAATGATTTAATTTTAATTAATGTTTTCTTAAATCAGATTTAATTTTTTAATTAAAAAAAGCCCGGTCCGGTCCAACCGGTTCACCGGTTGAACCGGCCGGTCCGGTGTTTTCCTATTTGGTGTGACTAACCGAACCGGTTTACCACCCGGTTCCCGGTTGAACCGGCCGATCCGGTCCGGTTTTTAAAACCATGCTTCAATGCAAACACCCTATGTTGGACTTTGAGGGATATCCTATTGTAATGGTTGTTATATTATATACTTTGTAAATACAAATGGCGCTATATACAAATGAGTATGTATTGATTAGGGTATGACTTCTAATAACAAAGTGCATTCCTTTTACATTCACAATTTATAAATATAGATACAAGATTACATGAAAGGATATCTTAAAAAAAAAAACTTACTTATTTACTTCTTACCAATTTATCCATTTATCATTTTAATACTAGTTTACTATTAATAAATAACATGTAAGCATAGTCTTTATACATCTACTATGATAACTGAACTTAAATTGATAAAATGAGAGAGAGTTATTATTAATGCTGATCTCGTACTTATATATTGAGACTAAAGTAGATTGATGGTTTTTTTTTTAAAAGGTAAGGGTTCATTGTTTTTTTCAAATATAGACAACTGGAGTCAAACTTTTAATCCCCTATATGAGAATCAAATGTTTTAACTGTTAAATTATTACTATTGTGGGCAATTGTTTGAATCTTACCGGTGATTTCTCTATCATTCTCTCAAAAAACAAAAATTAAATCAAAATGATAAGAAATTTATGGAAACAGGTTTCTGGTGGTGGCTAATGGATTGGCAGTGGTGTATAGTTTGATGCAAGGATTTAGGTGTATTATAAACATGGTCAAAGGGAGCCTGTTATTAAGCAAGCCATTGGCTTGGGCAATCTTCTCTTGTGATCAGGTAAGCACTTTTCTTTTTCTTTTTCTTTTTCTTTTTCTTTTTCTTTTTTTATAAAAAAAATATCCTCTCACCCAAATTATATCTTCCAATTATATGGTAATTTTTTTTATTATTATATATTTTTTTTTCATATATAGTATATAAAGTGGCATCTAGTAGTATAACATAGGTTTACAAAATAGCATTCTAACAAAACTAATAAAATTAATTTTAAAACTTATTATTATTTTCTTTTGTAACTAAAATAGATAAATTATAACCTTGTTAAATGAAAAAAAAAATATGGTTACAGATAAACTGCATAATTAATATTGTCAAATAAAATAAGATAAAAAAATAATAATTAAATAGAGGTATTATAAAAAAAAAAGATAGCATATGATCAAATAGTGGTTCATACGTCTGGTATGGTTTCAACTTTCACCAAATTGACAAGGGAAAACACCCAAAAATAATAATAATAATAATAATAATAATAATAATAATAATAAACAAGACTCCTTTTGGTTGTTGATGCACATTCTTCTAACTTAGATTCTTTTGACATCGGTTTCTTATTTTAAAAAACATAGAATTATATATTTTGATAACAATATTTGTTTAATTTGTTACTATGAAATTATTGATTTTATAAAGGTAAAGACACATGCACTTGTACAGAATATATACATAGAGTGAGTAGAATGAAAAAAAATATATTAGTACAACTCACATAAAAACCAAATGTAAAATTTATACAACACTTACATAAATATAACATGTTGAGTAAACACACAAGCACAGATCATGGCGTATGTGACGGTGGCGGCTGTGGCGGCGGCGGTGCAGACGGCGGTGCTGGGAGAACTTGGGCAGAGAGAGCTGCAATGGATGAAGACATGTAATTTGTATGGAAAGTTTTGCAACAAAGTTGGTGAAGGTATTGTGAGTGCATTTCTTGTAAGTTTAAGCATGCAATGCTTGTCTTGCAACTCTGCCTTCAAACTATTCAGACTCGATATTAGCATTAACAAATAAATGAATTATGTCAATGGGTTTCGGGTAAATTTGTATTTCGGTCTCCATGAGGATGTCTCACAAGTAGTAAGAGTTTAAATTCACCGGTTGAGAGTGCACGTCCGAACGTAAACACGTACTATAAATGGTCCCAGCGCTTATGTATGCACAATAACAACATTTATGTATCATGTATATTAGGTAATATGCATGTATTAAAACTCTATAAAAGTACATGATGATACTTAAAGAGTAAAAAAAAAAAAAAAATTTATTTTGATTTTTCTTTATTAGGCCTTATGGGGATCCGTCTTTCTATGAAATCTTTATATTTCCTTCAATATAACGGTATAAGAAAGACAAAAATCTCTAGACTCTGTGGTACTGTAAGGTTACACTTCCCACATCGTGGGATGCTAACTTTAATGAAAATTAAATTTACTAATAAATATAAAATTAATAAAGAGTTTAAAAAATAACTCATTAATAAATATGAATATATTTGATAGTGAGCACCTTGATCAAGAAGGTTTTTATTTTTAATTTTTATGTATATGTTTGGTTAAAGTTTATATTTTAATTGTGTTTTATTTAAGGGAAAATTACTGTTCACTCCTCGGGAATTTCAAAGCGGCCAAAAACCCCCTCCTATTTTTGCACACCCCGGACAGCCCCTCCGTTATAGTTTGGTTCCCTTCTACCCCCGTCCGTCACATGAAATGGGTCCGTGTTACGAAAATCCATTTTTGCCCTCGCAAATGGTGGGAAAAAAACCCGCCCGATCACATCATGTCATGTCCGGCTTTTATGCATACATATGTGAGTTTTTTCCCCTTTTATGGTTTCTTGTTCGCTTAGAGAGCTTAGAAGGCGAATTACATAATTTTGTTCTTGTTCTCCTTTTCCTTACGCTAAGTCGATATTATGGACGAGTTTTTGTGCCATTGCTAGATACAACGGGGAGGGGCGAGTGCGACGTTCACCGCGTCAGCCGAATGGGCGTCGGTGTTAGGTGAGATTTGTGGCGCCGGGGTCTCGATGTTTGTCGCGCGAGGGTGAAGTTCATCACACCCGATGGACATAATACGGTTTGCCCAATAGATAACGAGGTGGACTTCCGGCGCATGTGTCATGTGTTCTCCATCCTCAAAGGCGGTGTAGTCGATATGGTTGTCGAGACGGATGACGTGCCACGGCGGCCTTCCGAAAGCGAGTTATTGTCGTGGTAATGCGTTGCTCTAAAACAATTATGCGGTTGTATGTCGGTTAGTGTTTAACACTACCATTATACGTATTAAAGAATGAATTATCCGTTTAAATTGGGAGTCTCCGATTAATTTATCATGTTTTACGTGTAAACTATCATACACCGTTTGCATTATTACATTTATGTTTAACTATGCCTGTTAACGTGTAAATATTAACTTAGGCGTTTAAATAAGTGGACTTTATGCTTAAATTCGATCGTTTGCGTTTGAGCCGGAAGTCTTGGCGAGGAATTCGGAATGCGGGAGCGCTTACGTCCCACCACATGGCGACCCGGATGGTGTCGCATGCACATCATCGTCGTCGGATCGACATGAAGTGTTGTCGTTGGACGTCGGACAACGTTTTGATGGCGTTGAACATTTCCGAGATACACTTCGCAATTTTGCTATCGGTCGGAATTTTGATTTCAAATTCGTGAAGAACGAAAAATACCGGGTCACTGTGTGGAATGCGCGGCCGGTGGATGTCAATGGCGCGTTCACGCATCAAAGGAATATAATAGAAATACCTTCAGAATCAAGACAACGGACCCGACGCACACTGCGGTGGTGGAATTGGGTCGGGGTCACACCCAAAGCGTCCAAAAAATGGGTCGGCGCACGAGTGATTCGAAGGCGAAGGACCGGCCCTTGTACAAGGCCATCGACATTCGAAGGACATGTTGCGGGAGCATGGTGTCCACATTCCATACAAGCGAGCTTGGGCGGGAAAAGAGCATGCCGGGTGATCCTCGACGGCGGCGACATCTCCGGCTACGATCTGTTGCTTTGGTACGTCCATAAGGTGGGCGAGACAAACCCCGGCGGCGTCGCGTTTGTGGAAAGAGACAGTGAGCGTTTTAAACGTGCGTTCTTCTCTTTCGGCGCGTGCATTTTGGGGTTCAAGCGGGCATGCGGGCCGCCGCTTGTTTGTGGATGGTACTCACCTCCTCGGAAAGTATCGGGGTACTCTCTTGGGTGCCACGGGGAAGGATGGGAACAATGGCTTCTTCCACGTCGCCTTCGCTATTGTCGACAACGAGACCGACGCCAATTGGACGTGGTTCATTTCCAAGTTAGGTGATGCTTTATACGACGAAGGAGACTACCAAGAGACAATTACATTCGTTTCGGATAGGTCAAAGGGCCTTGTGAACGCCGTGTTGCGAGAGTTTTCCCTTCATCCCCGCACGCGTCTTGCCTTCGGCACTTGGAGGCCAATTTTATGAAAGCCAATGGCGGACTTGGGAAGGCATTGAGGGAGGAGTCTTTGGTCCATATGCTTTCGTATCGCGTGGGCAACGACGGCTAAAGAATTCGATGACACCGTCAATGAGGCTGCGGGCCGTATCGCCCGAAGCGTTTCGGTGGTTGATTGACAAATCCGACATGTCACACCGGTCGAATTATCTGTTCAAAGGTGACCGATGGGGGCGAGATGTATTCGAATGTAGGCGAGTCGTTCAATGCGTGGATCAAAGAAGCTCGACACCTACCGGTGACGAAAATAGTCGACGCTATAAGGTACTCGAAGGTTAAATACATGTAACGCTTAAGCTTACCCGTTACACTTTAATGTTCGTTATCGGTGTTTAACATGCACTTGTCCGCAGTTTGATATCGTCGTCGGTGTTTAACATTCACATTAACCCTTTAGTCCGGTAGAATCCTGTGTAAGATAACAAATGTTAATATCATTGTCTCGGTTTAAATAGCGTCGTATATGTTTTTCTTCTTCGATCTTTAGTTTATTACTGTTACATTTACTCCGATGTAGTGGTGTTTAAATATTCATATATTCGCGTAAATTTCTTTAAGATTTCCGATATTCGTTGTGCGGGTACAAGCTAATGCGCATGTTATGCACTCGCCGTGAGCAAGCGAACAAATGGGATACTTTCTTATGCCCGGACATACGTTCAAAGGTTGAGACGCTTGTGCGGGATAGCCGAAGTCTTCACGTTGCTCGTTTGTCTCGGCGATCGTTACGAAGTGATTGACCGGTGCGGTAACTCTGTAGACCTTGCTAGTAGAACTTGCTCATGTCGCGAGATGGCAAGTTTATGGCATCCCGTGCAAACACGCTTGCGCTGCGATATTGGTGACGGACGAGCAATGTTCATCGTTTTATTAGCGATCACTTCACCGTCGACACTTACAAGTTGGCGTATAAGGAAGCTATATTTCCCATACCCGACAATGAGAGGCCCACGGACAACAATCGAGATCTGCTTTTGCGGCCGCTGTGACGAGAAGGCAACCTGGTCGTCCTAGACGAAGGAGGATCGAGTCGCAAGCGTTTGATGTCCGCGAGTTACATTGCGCCGGCCGCGCCACGCGTCCGGTCACAATCGTAGAACTTGCAATGAAAGTGTCGCCGATTAGGCTTCGTAAAAGGATAATCTTTAAAGAGCACACATTTATTTCGTTATGACGCCACGATATTTAAACATAGAATAAACGAATTTCGTTGTACGCACTGAAGTTTTAATTGAATAAACCTAATGTTAAATGGTGACACATTTAAAGAGTCACACACAAATAGAAGCGTACGCATTGGATGTTAAACGGGAAATATCGGTAATAAACGGTAACCAATAACGCTAAACGGGCACATCGCTTGTTGTCATTCTTTTGTATTTGAACTTCCGGAAGGAATGTCGGATAGTGACGCATAAACGAGAGACGTCATATTTAAACGAGATACGGCGGCGAGTTTTACACATCTTCGGCGGAATGTTTAACGGAGACGTTGTATGGTAACACAAATTGAAGCGTACGCGATGAATGTTAAACGGGAAATATCGGTAATAAACGGTAACCAATAACGCTAAACGGGCACATCGCTTGTTGTCATTATTTTGTATTTGAACTTCCGGAAGGAATGTAAGATAGTGACGCATAAACAGAGACGTCATATTTAAACAGATACGGCGGTGAGTTTTACACATCTTCGGCGGAATGTTTAACGGAGACGTTGTATGGTAACACAAATAGAAGCGTACGCGAGTGGATGTTAAACGGGAAATATCGGTAATAAACGGTAACCAATAACGCTAAACAGGCACATCGCTTGTTGTCATTCTTTTGTATTTGAACTTCCGGAAGGAATGTCGGATAGTGACGCATAAACAGAGACGTCATATTTAAACGGATACGGCGGCGAGTTTTACACATCTTCGGCGGAATGTTTAACGGAGACGTTGTATGGTAACACAAATTGAAGCGTACGCGATGAATGTTAAACGGGAAATATCGGTAATAAACGGTAACCAATAACGCTAAACGGGCACATCGCTTGTTGTCATTATTTTGTATTTGAACTTCCGGAAGGAATGTAAGATAGTGACGCATAAACAGAGACGTCATATTTAAACGGATACGGCGGCGAGTTTTACACATCTTCGGCGGAATGTTTAACGGAGACGTTATATGGTAACACAAATAGAAGCGTACGCGATGGATGTTAAACGGGAAATATCGGTAATAAACGGTAACCAATAACGCTAAACAGGCACATCGCTTGTTGTCATTCTTTTGTATTTGAACTTCCGGAAGGAATGTCGGATAGTGACGCATAAACAGAGACGTCATATTTAAACGGATACGGTGGCGAGTTTTACACATCTTCGGCGGAATGTTTAACGGAGACGTTGTATGGTAACACAAATTGAAGCGTACGCAGTGGGATGTTAAACGGGAAATATCGGTAATAAACGGTAACCAATAACGCTAAACAGGCACGTCGCTTGTTGTCATTCTTTTGTATTTGAACTTCCGGAATGTAAGATAGTCCGAATTAATGACACGGGAATTTGATACGGCGGTGAAATCCCGATACGAATGCTAATTCATTACCATCTCTTTCCCAATTACATTTGAATTCAAAATCCACACGTAAGCATCAATGCACGGAGTACGTTAGGCGAACTTGCGACCCCTAAACTTCTATTTAAACAATAAACGGAAATCAAAGGCACATCCACATATTACACACGAGAGAAAGAAGTATGTACAAGTCCCTCCTCAACGAGCTCGCCGAGAGAACCCGTAGGCCGTCGCCGGAGTACTCAACCGTTAGGGAGGGCCCCGACCACATCCCCGCCTTCTTGGGCACGGTGTCGGTTGATGGGACCACTTACTACAGCCCTTACCCCGCGAAAACATCGAAGGACGCCCGAACACTGCGGCCGAGGTGGCGTACAATGACCTCCGTATTCCATACCCCGGGAGGATGAATACGCGTCCCACTGCTACCGCCGATCGACTATGTGGAGGTAAGTCATACCGTAAGACTTCGCGTCCATGTTACGGGAAATTTATTTATTTTCTAAATTGTTAAAAGCCTTCATTGCGGGGCCTCGCACCGCAACGCCTTCGAGATGCGGCGCCTTCACTCCAGCCGCGAGCACTCCAACGGCGAAGAGTTGGAGTGCTTTCTGAGGACATGCTCGTCGAGCTTGCGGAGAAGGAAGTCGTCCTCTCCGAAAAACTCGACCGACTAAGAACCCGCACGGCCCAAGTGAAGAAGCTCATCCGAGGGGACCGAAGGGGATATGATAATGTTTTTTCGGTTTTTAGATGTATAAATTAGTATGCCTACGGCTGGTTGTAATAGAACTCCGTTTCATCTAAAAATTTTGTCAAGGAAAGAAATTTGTTCCCCTGTTACGTTTTGATCTTTACACCGATACGTGTATATTTCAACATCGGCACTAAATTATAAACGTCGGCCTTTGTAAAAGGGTGGGCCACAATATTTGAAAAGCGAGAGTGTTTGTAAATAGCGAGAATAGTTTTCACACGAGTCCTCGATGTGTGAGGAAGACAATTCAAACATAAACATCGAATGTTAAGTGAAGACGCACGCTAATAAGCGGTGTCATGCAATATTCAACGGGGAGAACCCTCGTTCTCGTTCGTCGATAGTTAACCGCGAGATATCGATATTTAAACGGTAAAGTGTAAGGGTAAGTGATGACGGTTATATTTAAACAATGATGGCGAGTTTCATAGATTAAATACCTCATTGATGTTTACAAAATAGGTTCAAAACCAGAAAATTTGCATTGGAAAATGCTTTGAAACGTCGCATGCATAAATGGAGTTGAATTTAGGCTAGTTACGGTATAACGTAATCAACTAAACTATGCAATGTGAATTTATTATTAATTACTCCAATTTAATGTTGAAATGGGAGTCGATAAAGCGTGAACGTAACCGATGCCATTTACTATATTCCATTTATTTCACCGAAAACCAATGCCTTTTTTTTACAAATAGTTATGATTGTATGTAAGCATCAAGCGAAACAAGATACGACGCGAGATATTATCCACATCCCACAACAATGTTTAAGTCACGTCTAGCGACTTTTGCCGGATGACACGCCGGCCCTCGCCGGAGTACACCACTCTCCGTGAAGGCCCCGACACCAACCCCGTCTTCCCGGCCACGGTGACGGTCGACGGGACCCCTTTCTCCGGTTCTTCATGCGCGGAAAGCGCCGAGGAGGCGCGAGAACATTGCTTTGCCGAGGTGGCGTTCAAGCGTTGTGCCCTTCGGGCAGCGTGGAGATTACCAAGGCCACCGGTTGCGACGATGACGTATCGCGCGCAGTAATGCATACTTGTAAGACTTGTCGGTTGAGTGTAAAAACAAAAAAAGAGCCACCTTCCATACGTAAACCTTCAACTCTTCATTGCGGGGGCCTTCACGAGCCGTCGGGGATTACACCGGTGGTGAAGAGTTGGATTGGGTTTTCGAACACTGGTCCGTGCACTAAACGCA
Source organism: Dioscorea dumetorum (assembly GCA_902712375.1). Classification (NCBI taxonomy): domain Eukaryota; kingdom Viridiplantae; phylum Streptophyta; class Magnoliopsida; order Dioscoreales; family Dioscoreaceae; genus Dioscorea; species Dioscorea dumetorum. The sequence goes on along the minus strand of CACTHL010000105.1, from coordinate 219,500 downwards.
AAACTTGAAGGAATAAAAGATCGAAAGGCACGTGTGGAAAAGCTGCTCCAAGATTTGAATGACAACAAAAGGGGGAGTGAGATTATGTTCGAGTTAATGTCGTTTGTAAATTGCGCCATCTAAATGGAGTTCTCTATATTTAAACGGCGGTCGTCGAATCCAAACGTAGTCATTAATATTTAAACAGATTAATCTATATTTAAACATACAAACCTAAACGGTCATTTTTATTACTCACGGCGTGACTCATTAGCCAATATTAATTACTTTCACCATTAATTATGAAAACTAAAATCGATCGCACATCTATTTCAAATTCATGTAATTTCCGTTGCGAGAAGCGTAAGTTGCGGATATTTGTGAAGCAATTATTGTCACATCGAATCGAATAGCAAACGGAGACTCCTATAATTATAAGGGAACTCTAAAGAGTGAACATCACGAACTATAATTGAACAGAGCCAACGAAGTTTAAACGGAGAGCAAATCATTTTGGCAGGCCTTTATATTTGAAAGTTAACACCGACTGCTAACCAGATACTATTACCTTTAGCGCACAACTAATATGTTTATGTTAGGATGATGAATTACATGATAATGAATTACGCAAACTTATTTTATTGTCGATGACTGATATGTGCCAATAACGACATGAAATGTTTTTTACCGCAACGTTAAACGTTAACAATAGCGACAAGTTAAACGACGGATTCGAAAGTTAAACGTTATTCTTAATGTGAATGTTAAGTCTTAAAGTTAAACAGATACGTAAACGGGGGATATACATTCTGAGTAATGCATGCATTCGACGAAGTGTTGTGAGATAGCATTGGGAAAGTGTGCATTGGTTAACCCGGCGGTGGACGTTACTGTTATCTGTTACGATTAAATTCGTTGTTTTGGAATTCAAACGTCGCATAGTTATTGGCATCAGACTCGAGAAATAGTGCAAACGTCCGTTGAATACATTTGTATTTAAAGAAGAATCGGAAACAAGAAACGCACCCAGATATTACTCGCAGATCTAGCAGTATGTATGTGCCAATTCTCAACGCGTCTTGCCCGGAAGACGCACCGCTCCACGCCGGCGTACTCCACAACCGGGGAAGGCTCCCCGGGCGCCTCCGCTTTCGTGGCAACGGTCACGGTGGATGGGACCACGTTTTCCGGCCGCGAACCGAGAGAACGAAGAGGCGGCCCGGAAGCGTTCTTGCCCCTGGTGGCGTTCTACGAGCTATGTCCCGCGCGGCTCGGGACGAGCGGTGCGTCCCCGCCCGATGTCTATGCGTCTTTAGAAATATTTATCTAAATCGTTCATATCTTCTTTGCGGGGGCGATGACCTATCCCCGGGAGCGGTTCCTCGAAGATTTGGTCGGGGATTTGACGGAAAAAGCAGCATCTCTCTCCGCAGAACTCGAGCGAGTGGTATCCCATAAGAGGGATGTGGAGAGGCTGCTCCGGTACGCGAAAATGTATAAAACGGAATGACAGACGCGAGTAAACCCTATCATGAAACGTTTAAATGGTAATATTCAACGGGAACGGTGATATTAAACCGAAACGGCGAATGATAAACACAGATTGCCTTCTTGGCCTGATAATTATAAATTTTAAACGGTTACAACAACACGTAATTGGTGACACACTTGAAAAAAATAAAAATTCCGTACTTGAGGACCCATAGCGCGGTTCATGAAGACAATTAAAAAGTTACATATAATAGGGACTCTCACCTTTAAAAACAAACGGCGCAAGTAGAATAGGGCCTCACCCGTCGAAGAATAGCAGTGAATATTAAACGAGGGACTGTAATATTAAACATGTAACGACAAAAGCTAAACGAGAGAATACCTTGTTTAACTGCTAGCTCTGCATTTTAAACGTAGACAACAACACGTAATGGGCGACATACATTGAGAAAAGAATTCCGTGCTTACGGACCCATAGCGCGATTGATGTAGACATTTATAAGTTATGTATAATAGGGTCGCTCACCTTTAAAAGCGGACAACGGAAGTAGATTACGGTCTCTTTCATTTAACGACAACCTCCATGTTTTAAACGGGGACATAGGGAGTTAAACGCTTACCACTAATATCTAAACAAGGAGTACGTGATCAACCCGGTCCCCACGGTGTTAAACGGTAACGGTGTATATTGCACGGAGATCCGTATTGTTAAAGTGTAACACAATGTTTTAATAGTGACAACGTCATTTTTTACGAAGTACTTAATTTTATAAAGCGGCGACGACCCTCAATCGGTACCATGGAATTTTAAGCAAAAAATGATTGAATATGAAAGAATAACGAACATTATTAGATGTACATTGAAATTTCCGCCATGTCGTTGGCAAAGAATGAATTGAATCAATTGAAATGAATTTCGACAAAACTGTTTTACTTCCCCACAATTGGACCCTACCCGCGTTGCTTGATGCCGGATGCTCGTCCTTCCTTAAGTATGTGGGCGGCGTACTTCAATCGCGAGATAGGGGACGTCCGTGTGCGCTATCCGGAGCTTTTCACCGCGGAGCAATTGCTCGATAAACCGCATCACGTAGACGGCGCGATCGACGGTGCCTTTCTTTTGACGCGGTGTGTCGTCATCGTGAACAAGCGGGTGCTTGTGCCGTCGCCGTCGTGCCGTACTCCATTTCGAGACGAGGTGTCGAATAGTTCCCGCTGTCGCATTATACAAACCGATGTTAGAATAGAAAGCATCTATGTCACTCGATAATCGAAATCTATATCGCGAGAGAGCTTACCATTGCTACCGCGTCTCTGTTGTACTCTTCACTTGGGCATGAGGTGTAATGCCCGTACTCTTTCTTGTTATTGTCGAGCACCACGACATGGAAGTGGCCATTCAAGATTATGGGAAGGATGATGATGTCAACGTCATTGACGACCTTGGTGGCATCTCCGATCATAGCCAAAGTCGTCTCATGTGCGTCTTCCACCTTCGACATAAACAACGCCGGTGGTCGAGTGATGGAGGCGCGCTTCTTATGAGGATATGGCTTTACGTTAAGTGTGTCTTGTACGATGCACACGAAGGCGTCCAACACATCATCTGTCACCATCTCTTTCCCGTCGATCGAACGAATAGGTTGGCCCGGGTGGTGCGGACATAATCATTCCTCCGGGACGACGGAACCTGCGGTTAAACGGCAACACATGCGATTGATTAATAACACGTAGACGTTAAGTGGAAACAACACATACGTAAATGATAATGTATAGGGGTAAACAGTAAATATCGTTAGTTAAACGATATATTACTATGTTATATGGTAACGACTGTAATTAAACGGAAACGCAACAACGTAAATGGGATGATCTCTATATAAACATTAACATCTACACTATCATACTTACTCGTCCATGGGGAAGTTGAGGAAAATCTTGATCGGCTCCTTCTCGAATACGTCGAGGCGCGATTGACCGGCGTATTTTTTCTTCGCCGGAACGAAGTCTTTCCGCACTTCTTCATACTGTCTGGTTGGCGAAGGTGACCGATTTCTTTTTTTCTTGGCGACGTTCCCTTCGCCCCGGCAATGACTTTATTGAGATCATCCGTAGATGCTTCTTGCTTGTTGCGGGATCGCGCCCACACCTGGATGTGGCAATGTGGGTCGGCCGTTCCTCCGTGGGAAGGAGCTCCTCCACAATAGAGGCAACGGTCTTCTCAACCGCGGCCAAGGCGAGTCTCATCAAGGGGAAGCACACCCTCGGGTGGTTCTTCATCTTCAAAATTAGTGGCCACCACCACTGGATGCGCCGTTGTCGGCCGCTGCTGCCCGGCTCCACCGCGACGGGGATTTCGGAGTCTTCCGCAGACGCGGCATTGCCAACGGGGTCTACAATCTCCGCCACCGGGCGGTGAAGTCATCAACCGCAACGGTCTCAACAACCGCATCGGCCGCCGGTGGTGCTTGCCATTGTTTCATCCTCGGCCGGTGGTGGACACACGGGCGGTATACTTTTCGTCGCCTTTTGTGCAAGCCTCTTCATACGTGGCCTCGTCATACGTGGCCGTCTTGGAATGGCCTTCACGACGAAGTCGTCGTCCTCAATTTCCAACGGCTCATCCGTCCCGGCGGGTCACGTATTTGTCCCGACGGTGCAGCCCTTTCAAACGAATCAAACCTTGCCTCCAATGCCTCAACCCGAGCGACAATCTGGGTGAAAGCGTTCATCATCACTCGGCATGCTTGCATAAAGGATGTAGTCACGTCGTCAGCTGATGACGTCGGTTGGGCTACCGCGGTCGGGGGGACTCTGGGGATCCGGGTGACTCTCGTTGTCGCGGCCGGTGCGGGTGTTGCCAATTGGCGGGGTAGGTGAGGGCCTATCCGACGCCGAGGGTTGCGTGTTGGGGCTGGAAGGGGGGAACCACGTCGGCGCGAACGGGCGGAAGGGGCCGGCATCTTCGCTTGCGGTCGTGCAAGTGGTTCCCGCGCAACAGCATCCATCCGCCAATTGGCCCCAACAAAAGTCTCCTCCACGGCATTCGCCGGGACCGGCTCGGGAAACTAACATATATAAAGAAAACAATCTCGAGACAAATCATTCAATTTGATCCAAAACAAACGTATTTAAACATTTGACATATATACGTAAACGATATGGCACACATTTAAACGGAGTATAACAAGGTTAGCGAAGACACCAAGCGTTAAACACAAACTACATTTCCTACATGGATAAGCCTATCGTTAAACATTAAGCTGCTCTTTGTAAACACATTAACACCGATTTATTACCTCTTTTCCTTCGAGAGCCGACCAACTGGTTTCTATCGTCGCGTGCTTCCGGTAAGTACTTTCGCAGTAGCACAAGCACCCTTGGGGTCTTGCCGAAACGGGCTTTCTTGCCGGTTCCGGTCACCTCGTAAAACCGGATGGTTAGCGCGATCGAGCAACCCTTAATGTACCCCGTGTTTACCTTCCCCCTCGCATCGGCTTGCACTCGAGCGGCGGCTTGTGGAACGTCCTCCATAAGCCATTTGTGCGTCGCTGCGCCCATGCGTACCGCCCCATGCCGGGTAGATCGTCGACATAATCAACGATCCAAGTGGGCACCGAGCATGAGGTATTCGGGAAGAGGATTGTCCCAATGAGGTACGCCATCAAGAGTTTCACAAAATCCTCCTCTCCCCCCTCTGTCCAACAAGACGCTCAAGAGTGCGCCTAATGGCGTCCCCGTGTCTGTCGAAGCTTTTCGAAAAGTATCTCCCTTCGAAAGGCGACGGTGTCTTCTTCTTCTTAAACGAGGACCGCGTCTCCGTCGCAGCGCAGACCCATAACGAGAGCCACATCCTCGGGCTCGAAGGCGAGCGAGGCTCGCCCCGATCCCGAATTTATTGGTGCGGCCATCGTACCTCTGCGAAGCGAATCGAGAAGGGCCCTCTCTTGGAATACGGCTTCCACCTCGGTGAATGCCGCAAACGGTGTCCTTTGGATGATCTCCCAATGTCGAGAGGTCATGTGGACTTTCAATTCGGCCAAGGTCTCCACCACCGGTGTCAAGTAGCATCTCCCGTTGACTAGGTTTACCGCCATAATCACAACACCTTGCAAAAATGACAACACTTGTTAAACGAGATACATCAAACGCTACACGAGACAAATGTTTTACACGAAAAGCTCAACACTTAAATAGAGAGATGCACCGTTAAACGGAGACAAACTCTTTTAAACACGAACTCATTTCATCAAACGGAAATCTCTTTTACAAACCGTAACCATATCAAATGGAAGGGGAAACGCACATTGTAAGCATTACACAAACAACAACAACCGATATCTCTTTCAATGATCGTGTGCACAACCGAAAACCCTAAACCCTAACCCTAAACCCTAAAACCCTAACCCTAAACCAAAACCCAAAACCCTATCAACCCCGGTAGAAATTCCCCCGCACACTAGAACCACGCAAAACAAAACCGACGAATATCTCTCGTAAAGCAGTACTTCATATAAAAGCCTTGCTTTAGACACGGCTTCGCCATACCTTGAGCCGCAAACCGATGGAAGTGCGGGATACTTGCGCACGGTGGACTGAAGTTACAGAGGGATGTCGAAGCCGAGAGAGCTTCGGAGAGGGAAAAGTCGAAGAAAGTTAAGCAAAGAAGAAAAACGAACACTTGCTCTTGCCTCTCTTGGGATTCCCATTACGAAAAACCCTCCACTTCCTCTCTAACCGGCTTAATGATTGCACCACGATTTCCCATGCAAGGTAGGGGCAATTCCGTCCGTGAATTTGAAAAGTAACTCCGTTAACCACCGTTTCATACTTTGGGGGTTTGAAAATCATTGTCTTTAAAAGGAAGGGGTTTTTATGGATTTGGAAATTAACGGGGTGTTTTTGGCCATTTCCCAAACTTTGGGGGTGTTTTTCGCCATTACCAGTTTATTTAATCTTACATTGTTATTATTATTATATTAGTTTTTATTTTTATTATCATTACTATTTGTGAAGCAATGTCTTTATTTTATTAATTTCTATATTTATTGTTATATTATTTTTCCATATAAAGATGTCCGCGGGTGGAAAATGAGGGTTTTCTCCCTACTTGGAACAGGAGATCGAGTGAGTGAAAAAAAAAAAAATTGTTTTGAAAAATCAATTTTATATGTATAATAAATTAATTTTGAATTCTGTACATGTATTTATACATATAATACCTTTGAATTCACTCTCTGTCCCACTCTCTATACATACATAGAAATATATATCTTTTGAGACGACTAAAGATTATATACATACACCGTCATGGGTGAAATTGCAAAATTTTACTACTCGGAGGTCAAGTTCATATAAAAATTATATTGGAAGCCTAGATTAATAAGCGACTCAATGAAGACATAATTTATCTATGGCAACGTAATTTAGGTAATTTAAAACTCAAAATATTTGGAGCTATGACTACATAGGGTTCAGATTGAAGACATGATTATGAAAAATTAAACTTAGATGAATAAAAAATCAAGTTTAGCAACTATAAAATTATGAAGAACCAAATATAGATGAAGAAGATATTAAGTTTGGGATCTACAAGATTGTGAAGATCAAATTTGGATGGCTTGGAGATCAAATTCAGTAGAAAATCTTTGAGATTATTCAGCTTAGACACAACCAGAAGGGTCGAAAGCGAGTTGAGGCCATGTTGCAATTAAAGCTAGAACTTTGTTAATGTTAGCAGGAGGCTCCTGCTGAAAGTTCGGCTGCTGCTGGAGTTGTAACAACTAAATTTGAAAGGTATAAAACTTAGTAACCATGGAACTTCTAATAGAGAAAGGTTATATTTTTGAGAAATAAAGACGTCTATATAAAATTCTGCTGTGAAGATTTAAAATGTCCTATGAGAAGAGAGACCCAAGTGTATGTATGAGAGAATGTACATTAGGCAATAAACAAAGCGGAGGCTTGCAATTCGTGGTAAAGATAAAATAAGCGACTTATATCCATATTAATGTGTTTTGAGTGAGGAGTGATTTCCCAAAATGTGTTGTTTTGTGATAGTGTGTTTTTATAATTTATCAAAAATACTAGTTTATCGTATTAATGTGCTTTTATTCTATGCGTTTAAATTCATACAAAAAATTAGCTTTTTATTTCATTAATTTCTTCAATTTTGGCGGCATTAATAATAATAATAATAATAACAACAACAACAAATAGTCTATGCATTTTTTTAATAATCATGAATTCGGTAATGTTTGAAATTCTGATTTTTTCGGTAACGTTTGAAATTCTGATTTTTCACACCCCCCCAATATTTGCTATTAGTAAATTATATAAATTGAATTAAAAAATCAAGTTTATTATGGTTAACATATAAGCAAAGTATGTATTCCATTTGCTTTAAATTTTTTTTAAAAAAATATGAACACGTCATAATGTTACATGTTCAAGACAAGCACAACCGAGAAGCTAAACTTTATAATTCATATGGTCTCTAGAAATGTAAGCTAAGATTCACATTTGCCTTTTCAGCAAAATGAATATTTTATGTAAAAAACTTGATATCAAAATATTTTCGATTTATCATAGGGAGAACTATTACATTTGTTCTAAGTTGGACTAAATTCATACATAGGCATCTACCAAGGACATTGATGAACTCTATAATTTTTCAAGTTTTCTTATTCTTGAACGGTGAAAGAGATAATGTTATTATTAGTGCAAAAATTACTATTAATAACTGAATGAGTCCTTATATAAAAGTGGTTTTAAAGAAAGTGAAGATTTGGCTTGACACTTGAACACTGTTTTCGTTCTTGTTAATTAAAAAAAAAAAACTCAATTTAATTTTATAGTAAATGATTAAGTTGATCTCATCAAAACCATAAATCCTTTTGATTCCATTTATTTTTGGTGGTAAATTTTTACTATTTTTTTATATTGTCTTCTCTTTTTATGCAATTGCAAGGGAAGAATATATATGCCTCACAAAAACAAATAATTATTTCTTCCTATAAATAATTGTGAAAAATAATTCTAGAAAAAAAATTTTAATTGGATTTTGCTATAAATATATAAAAATTTCAATTTTGCAATTATATATTTTTTTGTTATTGTCATATATTCATATTATAATTACTACTCCATGTTGAACCCTTGTAAATAATTAATATATATAGTGTAATTAATTTTCAAAAAAATAAAAATAATCTTGTGTAAGCCACTGGTTTCTACTTGTACCTTTTTCCAGTTTTCATGCAACATAATGTATCCACTTCTTCAAAAAAAAAAAATAAATAATAATAATAATAAAATAAAATTGTCATATATACATATATAACAAATAATCATTAAAATTCAACAAAACTCTACTCCCCCGCCACAAAAAAAGAAAAAGAAAAAGAAAATAAAAAGACATCAACAATCCACAAAACTAACCCAAAAATTATTCAAACATAATTATTATAAAATTAAAGAATATAATAAAAGGAAAACATATATATATTTATATATATTTATAATAATTATATAATATATATATATATCCGACGGCTAGGATACATCCACAGTGTTCCTCAAAAACAGCAACGATGATCTCTGCCTCCCACCCAACCTCTCATAACAATCAATAGAGAACAGCGAGAGCGAGAGCGAAAGAGATAGTGACACGTGTCCCGCTTCGTCTCTCCGCGCCGGCGGGAGCCGCTCCAGCACCGGCCCCATGCAAAGCCGATAGAGCCGACGGTAGCCGCCGAGCGCCGCCACCACGGCTCGAGCCGTAGCTGCGCCTCCGGACACGTGGCGCGTGCACAGAGCCTCCCATACGGTGTCCCTACGGCACACCCCGCTCCATAGCCTGCACACGCAAGCCGCCACCCCCAGCGACCGGCCGTCCAGCCGGCTCAAGATCTCCGCTAGCAGGTCGGCGTTGTCATTAATGGAGAACCCCTTGGTCTTATCCTGCTCCGGCGGGACACCACACCCTTCCATTGTGTTCTCTTTTCCCGACTTCCCTCTTTTTTTCTCTGGTGTTTCCGGTTTTCCAAGGGAAGTGGCGGAGGTGGTGTTGCTTATATAGGAAAGGTGTAGGGAGGAGGAGGGGTAGTTTGGGAAGAGTAGGGGTAGAGTGGGAAGGATTTGACTTGAGAGGGTGGGAAATGGGAATAGAATATGGGGGGCATCTTGGGGACGAGGAGATGGGGCCAACCATGAAGGGCCAAGAGCTTGGTGATGCGGAGAAACAATTGCTTGGGATTTGTTATACTTCTATATTATATTATTATTATTATTATTATCATTATTATTATTATTATCATTATTATTATTATTATTATCATGTGTTTTTTTAAATAATATTATATGAACAAAATAATAAAATCTAAATTTTATTAGTTCTTTTGTTTGTAAATCATCTCACTAACAACTATTTGTTAGTCCAGCGTATCGTTATCGAGCGGTGTGTGCCGAAGTGGAGATCGAAATAACCGAAGTAAAAGTCGATATGACACTTCCACTTATTTGGTTTACCGAATTAAAAGCCAAAGTGGGAAAGTAATTACTTCCAAAACCTTTCACTCTATTTTTTTATTTTAGAATTTTTTTTTTTTTTGAAGTGGGACTTTGCCAACCAACTCTATCTATTTTGTATATTTTTATTGTTTATTGTTTATTGTTTTATTTTTAATTATTTTTAATTTTTTAGTTTTTACAACAAAATTAACATTTTAATTTAAAAAAAATTACATTACATCAAATATAATAAATAATTTATTTATAAACCATATTTTTATTTTTTCACTCTTAGAAAAGACGAAAACAATTTTCATAAATTAACACTTCCCTCAACCAAACACATGGAACTAAAGACTTCTAAATAAAAAATTCACTTTAATCAAAATCACACTTCTAGACTTCTATCATTTCGGAGGACCACTCCTGAACCAAACACATCTTTAGGGGTTGAATCTTTGTGTCAAAGTACGGCACCAATATTGTAGTTGTTGCAAAACAGTATATTCACATATTACTCTGGGCTCAAGTACTGTTTACTGGTGTCTTATGAGAAGTGATGTATCCCTCCCCATGAGAGACTCACGCTGGAGGCTCGAATTAGGTGGAGATATAACTAGTGCTAAATTTGAAAATAATAGTTAGTGAAAGTGTTTGATAAAGTTTGTCTTTTTCTTTATTAAAATAATAATAATTTTTTAATATCTTAAATAGATTTTATGATTTATTTTTATGTTTAAACTTAGTGTTGTTGTGAGATTGAATATTAGTACTACCAATCTCTTTATCTATATTGGTACTAGATATTTTGCAAATGGTGTAAGTATCCTTGTCGTGAAGGCAGGATTGAACCTCAGTTCAAATAGGATGCGGTGACAAATCTGTTAAGATAATAACTCTATATTTGTGTATATCTCCATATATAGTAGATTGTCCATATTTCATAAAATAAATAAACAAATAAACAAATGATAAATAATAAAAATAAAAAACTAAACACTAGTTCATCTTAGATTCTCAAAGAGACTACAATTTTGGATTGTATGATTTTGATTTATGCCTCAATATCCAAAAAGATGCTTAATTGGATCTTTCTCATTTGCTTCTTCTGTTTTTTTAATGTTTTTTTATATATGTATATATATTGTATATAAGTTGCTTTCAATATTACTCTCATTCTTGTAGTTTATTCAAGAGACCAAGACATGTAATATAACTTAAAAAAGACATGCCTCCTATTTCTGTTTTTTAATGATTTGTTTCTTCTGTAATAATTTATTCAATTGTATGATAATGTCCGATTAAGAGATCATACATTGCACTTCATAAATGGCACATTGAATTTTTATTGGCGGGAAATATTTCTATTTGATTCTTTAGATTAATTGTTTTTTTTTTTTTTAATTAAGATGATAGTGAAACATTGGCTTATTTATATTAATTAGACATCCTTTTGACAATGACGTGGTCTATTTTCAAAGTACAATAATTTATTATTGTTGAACAACAAAATTAAATATATCTTCTTATTTTTAGACAAATTACTTGTTTTCCAAGATTTTTTAATTATTTTTTTTTCATTGAGAAAAATAAAAACCTTAAATCATGTTAAATATTAAATTTTAGAAAAACATGCAAATTATTGGGTGGAAACCTTTTTACTTTTTTTTTTCCCAACATCTTCTTTCCCCCTCAAAAGTTATGTGCACCCACTTTACTTTATATGATTGTGAAAATAATTTTCTTTTTTTAATATATATACACTAATTTAAAAAAAAATAAACACACATATGCATTTCATTAATTAGAAGATTTTCATCCACTATATAAATTATGAAATAAAATATAACTGCATATAGCCTCATGATCCATTAACAAAAGATTGAATTCCTTCAAACATTGATATAATTAAAAAAAAAAAATCCATATATCCATTAACAAAAGATTGAATTCCTTCAAACATTGATATAATTAAAAAACAAATCCATATATCCATTAACAAAAGATTGAATTCCTTCAAACATTGGTATTCCTTCAAACATTTAAATAAATGCATAAATATAAATGATAATAAATTTTATTATTATTATTATTATTATTAAAAGAGAAACTTTTTCACCTCAAAAGGACATTGTTCATGAAATGAGAAGCGACTTTAAAAGAGTGGTAGTCCTCTTTTACATGATGGTCCAATGCAATGAAAGTGATCTATTAGTGTTAGCCAGTCCCATTCCCAAAATACCCACCAATCATCTAAAGAAAGAGGAAAAAAAAAGAGCTTCAAGATTCCCAAAATGTCCCCTTTCCTTTTGGTCTCTTTTGAAACTCAGTTAGCCGTTGTCACCGTGCCCAAGGGCCAAAACTTCAAATCCTTTTATAAAATAAATAAAAAAAATATCCCACTATTCCCAAAATGCCCCTGTTCCCATTACTCACCTAATAAGTTATTATTTTATTCCATGAAATTTTCAATTATTTTACATTTTAAAAAAACAAGAACATGTTTTTAGAAAAGAATATGTTTTCATGTTGTATAAAAAAAAATAGATTGTAAACAAAAAATGATGTATTTAGAAATATTAATCTTGTGAGGGGGTATGTTAGAAAATGACACCTCGGATCCAAAAGAAACAAAGAAAAAGAACAGTGGTGGGGGCTCACGGGGACCAACTCGGAAATCGAGGCTCGAACGTCGGGCTCGGTGAGGGTGAAGGACTAACCCGCTTCGAAACGGACGCGGATTCTTCGCGTGGGTCCGCGCCCGCTACCACCAAACCCGCTTGGCTCTTAGCGGGTTTCGAACGTTGCACAGGCCTAGATCCGATACCAATGCTCATTTATATATATATATACATATTATATATATATGTATATATTGGTTTTTTTAATAATTTTTTTTTATTTTTTATTATAATTTATTTGTGCATTTTTAAAACTCAAATATTTATTTCTATATATACTTTTTACATGGTAGACAAACCACTGTGGGTCAAGGTGCCAGGCATTGACATTACGGAGTTAGTCGCCTCAACACTCGGTTGGATGACCACACTGTTTGGACACTTACTGGGCAGCTTAGCCAAAGAGGATGGGTATGGGAAAGAGAATCGGTGAGTCGATGGCCTTTGGGTCAATTGGTACTTGGGTCCCCCATGAGAACGTCTCGCAAGTGGCGAGAGTTCGAATCATTGGGGTGAGGGGTGCATGTCTGAGAGCTGTGAGCACGAACTGTGGGTGGTCCCAGCGCCCATGTGTGCACGGGTCCCACATGCCGAAGTCGAGGTGTGTGCACGCCCCTGTCTTAGTTTAGCGGACCCATTAAGGGGGATATTAAAATTAACAAAATAATCTTAAATATAAATTTAATGTTGGTCAAAGTTTTAAGAAAATTTTTTTAGGAGTAATGGCCTCTTGCCCTATTGACATATGGGTTTTCTAGGCTATAAGTAAAATCATGAGTTCAACTCTCTACCATTTCAAGATAAGTTTGCATGCCATAATTAAAAAACTCACCCATATGCACTTGGTAACCAAAAAAAAAATGGGTGAAATTTACATGTTATTATTTTATTTGATTATTAATAAATCATGATAATTTTAGAGTTAAATGCACTTCTTCTGTAGGTTATATCAAAATATATTTCAATGAGGTGTTTATTTAATGATTAACGAATAAAAATTAAGTTGACATGTTAGACATATCTCAAGAATTTGAATATCATTAATTTCGGTTAAGGAGAGTTAATGCAACATATTACACAATAAGGGGGGTGTAAGTACAATTTTTTTTTAGAATTTTATTAATAACATTGTTATGATAAATATAAAATATTATTATATATTTTTAATTTCAACAAGATTATCAATATTGAATTGTATTACAAGATTATCAATATGAAATATCAAGAATTTGGATTCTTTAATTCCCTCAATAAACACTAATTAAAATTACAATAAAGATAACTAAAAAACCAATATGGTTTAATTATTGGTTTTTTCCTGTAAATTGTTTTTAATTATTTATTGGGATCTAATATCCACCTTATCATCGTTTCATAAAAGCATCTTCTATAATAAATATTAATTAATAAGGCATGATGTGGCCTCTAACATGGCAAATTAGTTATGCCATAAGCACCAGAAAAACAAATCTAAATAAAAATTATAACAAATAAAATGAAAAAAATAAAATTACTTGAAAACCCTTTTATGAAATTAAACAAGAAAAAAAAATGACTTAAAATAAAAATATTAATATCATTATGATATATGATAATTTACAAGAGAAAAGAAGCTAAGCTTACTCTCTTAATAACAAACTAAATTACTAAATGTTTTTGTTTTAAAAGAAAAATATTTCGATTTTTTCCATTTGGAGGATTTCAAATTATTCTTATTAATTTATTTAGTCATATTTTCTACAAAAACAAAATGCTACATGACTCTCTGGTGAGGCTTTCAATTATATTGTAAAGGGTTCATCGAACCAGCATTATTGTGTTTATGAATAGTAAAAATATGATAAACACTAATATCATACTATTCATATTTATTTCTATACTTATAAATAATTGTAAATAATATAAAGTGAATGAATATCAGCTGTTAGATCACAGATCGTATGGTGATCCAATTGATCACATTCATTGGAGGTGAGTTGCACCTCCAAAAATCAAGTTTTAAAATCAATAGATATCCTCCCTAACATACACCCTTTTGTAACTAAACACCTTTGATTCAACCAATATAAGTCCAATGTAACTGTTGCCCACTCTAGCTCTCTTTCTTCCATCTTCTCTCTTAACCTTTTTCTTTATTGGGTACATTCTACACATGTATCCAGATGATATATTATCTTTCTATATATATTTGATAACTGACGACAAATGCCCCTTACTTAAGGGTTTATCAAGAGATAGGCAAGTATAAAAGTGCATCAGTTATGATAGCTTATCGACCATCTATAGATTTATTAACTCACTAAATGAACACTACATGGGGTAATGAAAGTTCACCACATCCATATTCAAAAAAATTTACAAAAACTATACCAAGTTAATAAATACCTCCGTCATGCAACTCTAGAAGGGAGGGATACAACTCCTCCCATAAAAAATCTACTAGCTATATTCAAAACAAAGCATAATCAGTACTTAGCCCGGAAAACAGTGGATGAATAGTTTTGTTTACAGTACTACATAGCAAAAAACTTCAACCTTGCGTTTAGATGGTGGTTATAAAAAATCTTATATTAAGTTAGCATTCAATATTTAGAAAATTTATAATGATAAAATAAATGTTATGGTTAAATCAAATGATAAAAAAGAAGAACATTAAAACTTGGATAATTCTTTAAGTAAAACAAGAATCAATATTCACAACTCACCAAGCAATTTTTTTTTCAACTTGGGATTTAAAGTTTGTTCATGGTCAAGTCACATCTCAATGAAGACAGATGTTAAGGACTCACTACACAGACATATATGGTCTGCTTAAAACAAGAAGACTCATCTACATACAAAAAAACAACATTATTAAATGCCCGAAAAACCAAACCATTTGATTTATTCCATAAATTATAATTTCATACACAAGAAAAATATATATCATAAAAAATAAAATAAAAAAATTAATAAGTAAATAAAGATTCTTTGAGATGAGAAGAAGAGAAAAAGAGGGATCCAAAAAACTGAATGACAACTTTGTACTTGTCATGGACACATTCACTGCCAAGCAATTAATTCTTTGAAGCACAAGTCAACAAGATTGCTCCTAAATTGGCACAAAAATTAAGTCAATCAGATCCAAATGGCTAAATTACAAAGACTGCAAATGGCTCAAGCTCTTGTCTCTTTTTCCATGATTTTATCTTTTTTTTTTTTTTTTAATTATATTATAATATTACTGTTATATTAATTTTATTTTATTTCTCTCCCTGATTGCATGTTTGGTTTGGCTTTCCACAATGTCATAATCTCAAGCACATTAGGACAGAAGCAAAGGAACAAAGATACACACATGGGGAAGAGAGTTTTGTTAGTTTATCATTGTAATTATTTATGAGATTGCTGATTGCTGTGTATTTTTTCATAGTCTTGCATCATATCATTCATATCTGTGTTTTATGATAATTTTTGGGGTTGAAAACAAGAAAAGCAAACCATCATCATAATAATATTATTTAGATAAACAAAATTTAGAATCTCCTTCATCCATAGTGTCATGGATTTGTTTTTCGTTTTGTTTTACAAGAGAAGAAAAATTGCTTTAAGTGATATAAGTTTTGGAGAAATAACTTAGGCCGTGTTTGATTGTCAATATGAAATATTGGTAGAAAAAAAAAATTTCTATAAAAAAGTTTTCCATGGAAAACGACCAAATGCACGTTTGATTGGTATTATTTTCTAGCTAGAAAATCAAAAATTCTCTATGGAAAATTTTGATTTTAGAGAATTTTTGATTTTATTGTTTGATTGCTTGTCCATGGAAAAAACCACATTTGTTGTTTGATTGCATCAATTTGCCCGGGAAAAAGTCATATTTTCCATGAAAAATTTTCTCCATGAAAATATTTTTGCCAACCTAAAATGCTATTTAATCCCAATAAATCATTGTTTAAGATTTTGTAATAGATATTTTTTGTGTACACAAGAATTCAATCCCAAAATTGATTCAAATTTTTTTCGAGTGTTTAACTCTGATTAATTTATTACTACATTACATTTTTTAAAAAATTATTAAATTGTTTAATGGATAGCAAAGTATTTAAGATGTAGTATATATATTAATTTGACCGAGATTTATATACTAAAAAAAGATTTTTATTTTTTTATTCAGATTCCAAATGAAGCTTTGAGCCATTGTTACAACTCTACACGTGCATATTTTTTTATTTTTTAGGAAGATATTGTATGTTAAATATAAACTCAAATTTAAAAATAAAAATGCTAAGCGTTGTACTTTTGGCTACCTAAAATGCTATTTAATATAAAATCAATAATTTTTATAAAGTGATTAATAAAAAAAAATTCCTACTATAAAAACCCAATTATATATATTAGACCATTCAAACAACGTAATATATACCTAAAAACATTGATTTAGTAAACCACAAACTTCAAAATCATCCTTACAAACATGTCTATCGCTTCAAATACAACTAAAAAATTCCTAGTAAAGTAAACATATGTCTTTTGTTTAATCATAACATAATTCAAAACATAGATCATTTGCCGAGCTATTTACAAATGCCCCCCCGCCCCCGGCGCCCCCCCCAAAATAATCAAAATCCTTGCTTTTTAATTTTTCAAATTTGGAAAATTTTTCCTAGGGTTGAGGCTAGAAAAAGTTTTCCTTGTTTTGAGGGAAAATAGAGTCACGTAACCACATTCATGGAAAATTTTTTCATGAAAAATTTAGACAAGTAAACCGTCTATTTAGCTGAAAAATAGCCCATTAAAAATTTTTCCATAAAAAATTTGGGCAATCAAACACAGCATTAGAGTATATTAATATAATTCTTACAATATTTCTTGCGTGTTTTATAAGTGAATAATGAAATGGAAGGCCATGATCAATTTAATCCAATGACTCATATTAAGGGGGTTGATGTGGCATCTATCCACTAATATTTCTTCTCATCTACCACATTTGCAATTATATTAAAGATGAAATGTCATGTTTATCGATGTTTGTTGGTAAGAAAAATCCAAAGTGTCATAATAGTCATTATTATTTGCTGCTCTCAATAAATTAATTTATATATATATATATATAATCTTAGGCTTTTCTTTAAAAGCATTATTATTTCGATAATGATATATTCTTAATAGGCTTAGATTATATCTGTTTTATAATACATTCACAATAAAAACTAATGATAATACCAGAGTAATGTTATTTATACAAACGAAAATTATCAACTGCTTCATTTATATTTATTAATATCCTTCACACTAATATTATTATTATTATTATTATTATTATTATTATTATTATTATTATTATTATTACTATTACTATTGTTGTTGCTTCAACATTGGTGTGTTTTTCATAATATTAGATCATTTCTATTTTATAATACATCTTTAGGTTTAAAATAATAAAAAATTAACCACAATACAAGCAATATTACTTATACAAATTAAATCTTTTGAATAATATATTCATTCGCATTAATTAATATCTTCCTAGTTAATAAACTTATAGTTGCTACAAATGATGTTTTATTCTTTACAGGTTTACTAATTTCTTCTTTATATTATTTATATTTTTATATATTATTGTTTATTAATTAAAATAAATTATAACTAAAATAAATAAGACCATTCATGATATCACTTGCATCTTATGAAAAATGTAAGTTAATAATAAAAGAGCTAATTTTTTTTGTTTTTATTTTTGTTGAAAGACAACTTTCATAAAATTAATCTAAATATGAGTTGATTTAAGAATTATTTTATGAGTTTTGTGAGTAATGTACTTGGTAATTTAAAGTACACAATTAAATGAGTTTATATTTATTATTAATGTTGTTTAGAATTAATCTATATGTATGAAATTTTATAAGTATTATTTATTTACTTTGACACTTTTTTTCAAATTTGATAATACTTATTAAGCCATACATTACAATGAGTTTTGATCTATATTTAGCTTTGGATCTCATATATTTGGAAAACAAAGAAAAGGATAAAATAAAATAAGTTTAAAAAAAAAGGGTGTAACCATATCACCTTGGATTTTTTTTGGGGAGTTCTTGTGTTTATATTATTATTATTATTATTATTATTATTATTATTATTATTATTATTATTATATTGTGTACTAAGTTTATGGCCCATTAAATGCCATGCTGGGCTGGCCCGGCCCATGGAAAAAACTAGTAATTTTTTCAATAATAAATAATAATAATAATAATAATAATATTATTATTATTATTATTATAAATATTATATAGTACATAATTATAGGTTTTGAGAGCTTAAAATGTTAAATAGAGAGAGAAAAATTATTTAAAAAAAACAAGTAATATTAAATTTGATTACTATTCTTAACAAAACCCGATAATTCCAACAACTGCATAATTACAACGACCCTTTTTGTCTTATTATAAGTGTCAACCTTAATCATTCCACATACAATATTGAAATACTTTGAATTAAAAAATTTTATGAACATTTCGCATAATTTTTTTTTCTCATTTTTCTTTGATTTCACTAAAATCATGCATTTGAGATAATAGTAGTGAAAAGCAATGCATTTAATTAAATTGATAAGATTAAATTTGAAATTTAACACTACGAGAATCACAAAAAATTTAGTGATATCTCATTAAAACGGTGAATAGGCAGTTTAGGCATCAAAACCCCTCTGTCTCAGTAATGTGTAGGTTTTGTATAATACTTTAGAAATATTATACATCATTGTTAATTCATTGGGTCCCTTGTGAGAGACACCATATTCTCTCAAAGTTGTATGGCAGGAAAATTTACTATTGTGAGGTTATAGTACATGATATATTATTTTGGATGCATGTGACATGCCATTATTGCCCTGTATATTAGTTCGTCCCATATAGTAAATTTCTAAGGCTCATTAAGCCATTGTAACCGGTGTATCTCCATACTTGTCTATTTTTTTGTTGATACTTGTTGTCTTTGTAAAAAAAATATATATATGTAAAATTAATTATACAATTAGATAATTTCGGATATCTAAAGTTTCAATGGGACTAAGGGAGTAACTTACGATGTAGTAGAAGTTGAATGTTTGAATTGTCCTTATTTTTCACCCAAAGAGATGAACTTTATTGAATATAAGTATTTTTTGATGGGCAATTGATAAATAAAAATAAAGTATATCAGATATATAGTATTCAATTTCAAGAGTAACATTGCTGATCACGTGGTTCACCGTGTACATAAGAAACTCAAGATTTAACCTCAGACTATTTAGGTATACTATATAAATGGGCTTACCACATAATACATACATAATATAATGTTCATCCCCAACAGCTCCTTTAAACGCCATTTGTCAAGTTTTCATTCGTTGTTTGGTTAAAAGAAGGATCCAGCTCTTTTAAACGCCATTTGTCAAGTTTTCATTCGTTGTTTGGTTACAAGAAGGATCCAGTTTGTTAACATGATGAAATTGTGCTTCTTTGCTCCCCTTTCTCTACTTGCCGCCGCTCCTCGAAAGCTCCGCTTCTCTTCGCTCCAGCTAGCCGTTTCTCTTCGCTCTTTGCTCTTTGCTCTTCGCCCTTCGCCCTTCGCCCTTCGCCCCTCCAGCTATCCGTTTCTCTTTGCCCTTCGCCCCTCTAGCTTGGAAGTTCTGCCACTGGCCGTTTCCTCCGACATGGAAGCCCTACACCCATCTCATCACAGATAAATAAATGTATGCCTATTCTTCTATATTTAGTTTAGCTTTTGGTTGTTTGGTTAAAAAAGTATTCAGTTTGTTAACACGATAAGATTGTATTTCTTTGGTTTCTTTTTCTACTCGCCGCCGCTCCTTGAAATTCTCTTCGCCCTTCGCCCCTCTGGCTTGGGAGCTCCTCTACTGGCCGTTTCCTCCGGCTTGGAAGCCCTGCACCCATACAGGTAAAAAACCCTCATTATACTTCTATGCTTGCCCCAATGTTTTATTACTAAATTTTGAACATAATTAGTTTTGTTTTCTCATTATCTTTTTTCTTTTTTTTTCAAAAAACTTGTGATATTTCATTAAATCCAATGTTTTATTGCTAAATTTTAAACATAATTAGTTTCGTTTCCTCATTATTATTTTTTTTAAAACTTGGTGATATTCCATTAGATTTGAAACTTTTTAAAAGATATTTATTATCCTTTTCTCATTATCTTTTTTTTTAGAAAAAACTGGTGATATTGCATTAAATTAGAAATTTTTTAAAGATATTTATTATTGTTATCTCCTTATTTTTTTTAAAAAAAAACTGGTGATATTGCATTAAATTAAAAACTTTTTAAAGATATTTATTATCGTTTTCTCATTATCCTTTTTTTTTTTGAAAAAAATAGTGATATTGCATTAAAGTCGAAACTTTTTAAAGATATTTATTATTTATATTTTTCCCCAATGTTTTATTGCTAAATTTTGAACATAATTAGTTCCTTTTCTCATTATTTTTTTTAAAAATTTTTGAAAAAACGGGTGATATTGCATTAACTTTATATATATATATTGCATGTTCTTGATATATTCCCTTATTAATTACCAAATATTAGATCAAAGTAAGTATTAATATATGATACAATAATTTATGTAATATATAACAATAGTAAACAATGAAAACCCTTTAGTTTCGAACTATAACTATAGAATGTATCCAGATGATGAAGTGACACTAAAACCTAAAACTTCTAGCTTGCGTTGAAGGGAATATATTAAACAAAATTGGAAAGCACTGACCTCATCTAATCCCAGTATTAAAAAAAACCTAAGCTTATAATGATACCATATATTATCTTCCTTTTTTTTTTTTTTACTTTTCACCTTTTAATAGTTCTAAGTAAGAGTATATTAGATAAAAAATAATATTAATATTTGATATCATATATATATATATATACATATATATATATATATATACATATATACATATATATATATATACATATATACATAATATAATGTTTATCCCTAACAGCTTTTTTAAACACCATTTGTCACGTTTTAATTGGCTGTAGGGTTAAAAGAAGGATCCGTGTTTCTTTGCTCTCTTTCTTTGTGCTTTTGGTTTTTTGTTGCTTTTCTTGAAGAGAGAAAAAATAGAAAATAAAAAAATGAAAAACCTTTTTCCCCTCTTTTCTTTTGTTGCTTCTTCTTCTTTTGCTGCTGCTTTTTGTTTAACAAAACTCAAAATTTTGATTCATTAATAGTTTATATATATAAACTAAAAATTAAATTAATAGTTTATATATATATATATATAGGAGAGAGAGAGGTCAATGATCCAAAAGTCTTGCAATTTTTTTTTGGTTTGCCTGTTTTATGTAGTTGTAGACCTTTGAGAGAATATTTAGAAACCCGCTCTCATTTTGAATTATGTATCCATCTCATCAGTTAAATAAATGTATGCTTATTCGGTTAAAAGAAAGATTCAATTTGTTAAGAAGATAAGATTGTGATCCTTGAAATTCTCATGGCTTGGAAACCCTGCCCTATTAATCCCTCATATAATTAGTTCCGTTTTCTCAGGTGATATTCCATTAAATTATATATTATCTTTTCTCATTATTTTTTTTTAAAACCCTGCTGATATATTGCATTAAATTAAAACCCTTTTAAAGATATGGATTATTGTTTTCTCATTTCTCATTATCCCTTTTTTAAAAAAAAAAACCTGATGATATTGCAGTAAATTTAAAGATATTGATTATTGTTTTCTCATTTCTCATTAATCCCAGCATAAAAATATTCTAACCTTATAATGACACATTTTTTTTTTGTGGTTTCATTTTTTAATAGTGGATTAGAGCTGATTTTTTGAATTTTTTTGGGGGTAATTAGGCTATAAACAAGTTCTTTACTCCAATTTGTTGCGAGAACAACTAATTTATTGTTGATTTTCACATGCTGAATAAAAATTTTTGTGGTCAGGAGACTTAATTAGCCTAGAAGTTATTGGCCTATCCATTTCTTTTGGTGTTGATGGACATTGATTCTATTGTTGATATTTATCGCTTTTGATTACACCTTCACATTTAATTAAACAAAATCTATGTAATCTGCATTTGAAAATAGTTATGTAGAACTTTTTATTCCTTTAAGTCTATGCCCCACATTAGTCTGTGTCTTTAATTAACCTTATTATTTTTATTTTCTCTACTTTTTGTATGTGCATTGTGAAGTATTTTTGGTAGGAGTTTCATGCATACACCTGTTTAGCGTAGGTTAGTTTTACTTGGAGTTCCCTAAATACTTCTTGATCTTACTTCAGAGTGTGTATACCCTATTATACTTAAATGCTCAGGGTTTGATATTCCTTTTGATTGAGCATTTCCTGTAAACATCATTGTGTATTTTAAAAGTTGTTTCTTTATATAAGTGTTCAAATTGTGGTCTTGATTATTATATTTCTTGCTCTGATAGTGTTGTGAACATGATGAGCTTATAGAGGTAAATAATTTTATTTTGTTGGTAAATCATTATTGAAGAAGCTTTGTTTGAGTTAATATTAAGTAACCATGATAGGCTGCTGTGTTTGTGGGATATTTTGTTTGAAGTATATTAATATATTAGATAAAAATTAATATTAATACTCCATATCATATTTTATATATTATATAGCAATAATTAGATATAAACCCATTATTTATTTTAATTTCTAATCTATGATACAAAGTTTTATATTTTTATTTTACATTTAGTTTAACTAATATAATATGTTGTTTTTCTAATGTTTTTTTTTAATCATTTTGTGTTTTTTAGCTTCAAACGCTAAGTTGATTTCAGCTCAGGCAGCGACACTTTTTTAATGTAAGCATATTAATTCCCAATATTTTTGCATTACATAAGATCTAAATCTCTTTGAAATTAATATTATTTGTTTTTAACTCTAATATTATCTTTCTGAAGTAGCTCATTATAGTTTTATAACAAGTACTTTTGCATAAATTTTGCAATGGCTAGGTTACATTGTTCAAAAAAAAGTGATTAATTTCAGCACATTTCACAACTAAAGCCTTTTGCATATTAATATCATTATCTTTTCCTAGAAGATTTGCAATGAGTTTTAAGCACATTTCACAACTAAAGCCTCCTGGACAAAACCAAATAATAAAGCTCAGGATAACAAGGATTTGGGATAGTTACATCCCAACTTCAGAAAAATTTCTTGGCATTGCTTTCTTGGCAACTGATATTCAGGTAATTGGTTTATATATATATATATATGTGTGTGTGTGTGTATGTGTGTGTGTATTTCTTTTATAGAATAAGATTATCCATATTATATATAACATAAAGTTCTCCCATTTTTTAATCAATTACTCAATTACAACTCATATTAAAGCTCTTTCAAATATAAAAATAATGTTATTTGGCTTATGTTGTTTTAATACAATGACATATTCCCTTTGATAATATATGAGCATGAAAGCTATTTTGAGCATAAAATACATTCATTTGCATATCACATACCATATATAATATTTTTACAATAAGAATTTCTTTGGTAGGGTGATGCAATACACGTTCAAATTAAAGACTCTGATTGTCCAAAATTCCAAGAAAAACTTATTGAAGGAGCAATCTATATGATTTCAAGGTTCCATGTTGTTCGTCCAAATACCCGATATCTATCTACAATGCATGAATTTGCAATTTTCTTTGGCCCCACAACACAAATGGCATTAATTCCAGATGATCCAACTCCTTATCCTAGATATCATTTTCAGTTTCTAGATCGAGAAAAAATGAGTCCATATGTGAATTCGGACAAATATTTAATAGGTATGAAAGCAATTAATTACCCTTATCAAATATTAAATCCATAACATATTATACAAACTAATGTTTAAATTTATTGTACGAGATGCAATTGGAACTCTAATCTCTATTGGGCCAATATCAACAAGTACATCGACCAAGTATGACAAAACCACCCATAAGAGAGATATTTTTATCAAAGAACCAAGGTAAATAAAAATATTGCTTCAGAAATAATTTGAAAATTTTTAAAATATGCATACACTCATATATTATCATGTTCAACATTAAAAAAGACCACTCAAATAAAACTTATGTCCATGATACTAAATTCATTAACTATAGGAAAAACAAAATATTACCAAATCTAAACAAAATATTAGCATGGTTAAAGCGAGTACTTAGACAAGGAACATCGATTTTGTTGAGATTTTCATATAGTGTTATTTATATTTTTGATGCGATATTTTCTTCCCAAAGTCTGTTTATAATTAAAACATGCTCATATATCTGTAAGCTTTGAATGCCATATTAGCTAAAGCCTTCCCAGGGTATACATATCCAATAACCAACTCTGTTATGACATTTAGCTTAAACACTTGCATCATAAACCATTAGTTCAGCTTTGAATAAACCATTAGTCCATTCTGCTCATTGTATTTTTAAATAATCAAAACATTATTAACTTTACTGTGTCTATGCCATTACTATATTTGAAGTAACCCACATGTTCTAATTACTATATCTATGTCATTTTGTCTCCTTATACTTGCATGAAAACATAAACCAAACCAGTGATGATAATCTCAAGATAACAATATGGGAATCAACTTTTCCTCACATAAATATTGATGAACTCCTACAAATGCAACCAAGACCTGTGCTTCCTTTTGCTGGAACAGTTATCAAAACATACCAAGGTAAGTTCAACAAAATTAATAAATAAATACCCATGAATACTAACATTCATTAACTATTGAACAGGTGCAATTTATTTGGCTACAACCACTGCTACAAAGATTTATATCAATTTGGATATTCCAGAAACAAGAGCCTTAAAAGACAAGTAAGTAAATTAGTGCAAGCTTCTTTCTTACATTTTTATTTCTTCCCCTACTAAATAATACTTATGAAATAATGTAGACAACACCCTGAAGATGAACAAGTACAATTGCTACCCATGCAAAATCCAGAACCAACAATACAACAGAAAATTCAAGAAGCAAAATCAGCTACAATTAACCAACTCTTGAATTTTTCACCTACATTAATTGCTGTAAGTAAAACCAAAAACATTCTCCTACGAAATTACAACACACAAAATAAGCACTTTGTTAGTATTAATATAATTAAGCTAAACCTATGACTTTGTTTTATGTAGCAAACACTATTCAAATGTGATGCCCGCGTAGAGGAAATAGATACATCTAATGGTTGGTTCTATTACTCTTGCAACATATGTAATAGAAGCATGACCGAAACAAAAAATGGTAACTTTACTTGCTATAACCACGGGATAAGAATTCCAAAACTAATGTAAGTATTACCAACTCTAATCTTACACAACTTTTCATTTCTTAACTAAAGCAATACTTTTTTTTGTGGGTACAGCTTGAAATTACCAATGATAATCAAAGATGAAACTGGTGACATGGAAATTACAGCTTTTGATAAACAAGCTGAGTCGATGACGACTATAAATCTAGACTTGATGCAAACTAGAGAGGAAATATCAAAGACAATAGTTCCTGAAAAAATAAGCGCCATAATAAAGAAAAAGTTCACTTTCATTATAGGTTTGCCACCAAAAGCAATTAAAGATGATGTTCTAACTTATAGAATTTATAGGGCAAATCCTATACCACTAGAAGGCCAAAGCACTACTGAAACAAGCACGCAAACAATATTGGACAAAGACCCTATTAAAACAAAAACAAACAATGCAGAATCAAGCCCTCAAGATGACACAAGTGAAATACCAGCATGCTTCTCACAAGCTGAAATTCCAACAGATTTGTTTCCAATAGATTCTCCACCAGCTAAAAAACAAAGAAAGTAAGTTTCTCAAAACACACAACAATGGTATTACAACAAGATTCCTTTTGTAATATTTGCTCAAACTTTTGAACAGGGGCAAGGAAAAAATTGTATAGAATGTAAAATGCCTTCATAGCATCTTAAAAAAAATGCAGCTTATTACAGGTATTTACTCTTTTAACTAATTTCTTCAAGATATATTTGTTTATTTGTGTTTTGATATTTTCTAACTCCTCAAAATTCTCCAGTTTCACACCATGTTAGATACCATACAATGAAGTACTACAAGCAACTATCAATTTCCGAGTGTCTTAGTCCTCAAATTTACCCAAGAAATCAAAGGTTTGTTTTTTCCCTTTAATTCTTCCCAAATCCTCTAATAAGTTTTCATCTTATGTATTCTTTGGTATAAAATTTATTTGGGTCTCATTACTTTTACCTTTGCCAAATGGGAGGCTTCAATAGTAGTATGAAATTTATTGTTAGAATCTTTAATTTAGTAATACCAAACCCCATGTCCAGTAGTATTGTTAGATCTTTGTCTCTAAGACAAAGTAATAATTCCTCTAATTTAATGTTAGTTTCGTAGTTTCTTTATGAGGAAATTCTGATGATTGGAAATGTCATTTGTGCATGTTGTGACAAATATGATGAGAATGTACTTAAATTAATTACCAATTGAAACCGCTTTTAAGGGCATTAAGAGCACCATAATTGGTAGGCGATATGTCTCAACCGTGGGATTTTAAAGTCAGCTATCAACTTGCGGGTGGCTCAAATATCTTTATCCTTGACATTGCTATAAGTGAGGGTTGATTTCAATTAGCCTTGACTTTAACTTTACTTTCTAATTATATATATGTTTGATAATTCCACATAAATACAGCATTCTTGATTTAGGATTGAATATTATAACATCATAGAGTTGTTAATTCATTTTTAACATCCATTATTAGAAATATTTTATATCATTGTATCATTGTGTTGTGCTCTATGATTTTTCGTATCCGTGCCCCGGCTCTCATTCTTTCTATTCTGAGAGTAGATGAAGTATCCACATTACCGATTATGTTAATGCGATGATAGAAACTGGAATGTCAATGCTACTCCAATGGCGAGATGAGGTGTTGTTTTCTCGAGATAATGAAACAAACTAGATTGAGAATCCGGTTTTGAGTGGTGATGATGAATTGCCAAATATATCTTAGTTTGATCCGATGAGTTAGACAAAAAAAAATAGCATAGGAGATAGTGTCATTTGAGTTTGGACTTACGTATATTGCTTGACAGATATGTTACTACCATATAATAATATGGAACATATGCATGTTTGATATCAGATAAGTCTGTAGAATTCTGAGCAAGATGCTTGCTTGATTTCTATCTCTTTATTTATTTATTTATTTGTTTTACCGATTATGTTAATGCGATGATAGAAACTGGAATATCGATGCTACTCCAATGGCAGATGAGGTGTTGTTTTCTGAGATAATGAAACAAACTAGATTGAGAATCTGATTTTGAGTGATGATGATGAATTGCCAAATATATCTTAGTTTGATCTGAAGAGTAAGACAAAAAAAAAAATAGCACAGGAGATGGTGTCATTTGAGCTGGACTTCTGTATATTGCTTGACAGATATGTTACTACCATATAATAATATGGAACATGTGCATGTTTGATATCAGATAAGTCTCTAGAATTCTGAGCAAGATGCTTGCTTGATTTCTATCTCTTTATTTATTTATTTATTTGTTTTCTTTATCAAATCTGGCATGGAAGCTATGCTTACTGCACACTTCTTGACAGATTTGTGATTTTAAATATATTATTTAACCAAGAGCATTAAAAAATATGATATGTGAGAATATATAGAAAGTTTTAACAATGAAGATTACTTTGCTAATATTTGCTCCAACTTTTTTACAGGATCAAGAGGAAAAATAGAAGAAAAGTCTGAAGACATAAACAACAAGAAGCTCCTATGAAAACAAAAATCAAAACATGAAAACCAATACAACACTCTACACAATGAGTGTTCTTTTGAATTTTTGTATTGTTCTACCTTCTTTTATATTATTGTATTATTCAGTAGTACTTTTCAAGCTTTTAAGAAAACTCAAAGCTATACTATCCATAGTAATATGTACATTTTTTTTAATACAAGTGTTTTTGCATAGAATGTACAATGTCTTCATTACATCTTCCAAAAATGTACAGGTTAATTATTACAGGTGTTTACTCTTATATTTGTTTATTTATGGTTTGATATTTTATAACTACTCAAAATTGTGTAGTTTGACAGCATGTTGGATACCATACACATAATTTTTCCAGGAATTAATAAACTGGTAGTTGGTTATCATAGCGGGCTAAATGGATCTGATTTTTCCAGGATCATAATTTTCCCAGGAATTAATGATAATACCGCAGAAAGCAAGATGCCAGGTGAAGAAGATTAATACATCATTCAAACAATTAAGGAATACATACAAATGCACAACACCCAAGGAAATAACCAATTAAGCTTAGACATATAAACCATGTCATCAGGTAAGCATGTATGAGTTATAAAAAACCTCAGAAGAGGTCAAATTCACCATGTCACACTTAAAATTGGAGGAAACTCCAACAACAGCAGTGTTACATACTCAGGTAATTTGAAGAGCAAATGGTATTTTTAAAAAAATAATTATTACAATTAATAATAATAATAGTAAGTGCAGCTCTAAAAGAATAACTTCTTGTGGTTAATTTTTACTTCACCAATTATTAAATTTATTTATAATTTATATTAAATATTTAAATAAATATGTATATGGTACGGTATTTCTCATGGCTTTAGCATTTCCTAAAAACGTTAAATTAATCACTAATAATTGGAATAAATATTTATTTTCCACCAGTAATTATTGTAAAAATATTAATACATAATAACTGCAGTTATTCAATTAAGTAACATTTTAAAAAAATTAAATATATTCCAAATTGTGACCACTCCATTAATATATGATTAATAAGAGAACAAACAAATCCCGAAGCGTAAGCTCGAGCATCTATGCTAGCTATATATAATATTCATCCCCTAAAGTTCCCCTTACCACTATTTGTCAAGCTTTTATTGGTTGCCTTTTATTTATTTTTTCCCTTTTTGCATTCAATGAGTCCCACACCTCCCTCTTTCCTCTCAATATATACTACTATATACTTTATTTTGTCTCAATTAAACTACTAATATATACTAATATATACTTTATTTCCTCTCAATACATACTTTATTTTCTCCCAACTAAACTAATTTTGAATTTTATAAAATAAAATTTATTTTATTATTATTTGTCCACTATTTATTAAATACTTAATAAATTAATTAGATTTTGAGTGAAATCATCAAAACCTGAATTGAAAAATACTGGATTAAAAAACACTAAATTGGGACAAATCCCCTAAAGCTCCCGAAAAACACTAAACTGATTGTTTTTATTTATTTTTTCCCATTTTTGCATTCAATAGGTCCCACACCTCCCACTTTCCTTTCAATAGATACTAATATATACTTTATTTTCTCTCAATTAAACTAATATATACTAATACATACTAATATATATTTTATTTCCTCTCAATACATACTTTATTTTCTCCCAATTAAACTAATTTTAAATTTTATATTATTATTATTTGTCCTCTATTCATTAAAATATAAAATGCAAAATTATTTTAATTGGGGAAAATAAAGTCTATTTTCTAAATTCTAAAAAATTTAAAATATAAAAACATAAAAGAAACAATAGATAAAGTTTAGTTTTCAAAATAAAAATTTAATAAATGAATTAGATTTTAAGTATGGTCATTAAAGCCGAAATTGGAAAATACTAGATTAGAAAACATTAGACTAGAGCCAAACACCCTTGAAAGACACACAATTTATTTTATTTTATTTTAATGATTGAAAATGACATGATTAAATCTTGTGGTTTTTTTTATTTTTCATATCTCACTATATGAGTGGGATTTATCAAAATTAAAATATCAACATGAGAGCGGTTTAATTTATGTTGTTGTTGTTGTTATTATTATTATTATTACTATTATTATTATTATTACTATTATTATTTTATGTTATACAATTTTTTTATTGTTTTATTCATTTATTTTTGACAAAATATGATAAACGTATAGTAATAAATACACAGATGTAAATTAAATTCAATAGTTAATTATGTCCTCATCTTACTTTAATTTTAAGATTTGATTTCATATATTCTCCGAATGTATCAAAACCCTGAAAATTTTTAATTTATAATATGAAATAAAAAAAGAATAATGGAGTTGTTGTACTTGATCTAAACCATTATAAATTAATAAAAGTAAAAGTTAGTTACTACACAAAAAATCCTTGAACTAATTTTAAAAAATTAATATTAATATTATAATATAATTTGAAGTTACAGTTACAAGCACTTTGATTTTAACGCTTAAAATTCATGCAAATTAAGTTATAGTTTAATTGGTGAAGTAAAAATTAGTTACTTTACAAAAAATTCTTGAATAATGCATTGTTTTAATTTTAAGTTATGGGAAATTTTTATTAAGCTTCTCTTAAACCCATTTGTCAAGTTTTAAGATATTATTAATACTAATAATACTTGAATAATTAAGGTTTGATTTTTTTTGTTCATTTTATTGATGATAATGTTCATCATATTTTATGTTTATGTGCTATATCTTTTTCAATGAAGATTTCTCTAAGATACACCAATAAATGTTAGTCTTAATTTAAGTGTCATCTTTGCAGCATAACAATGAGGTAAAAAGAAAGAGTTTGAATCTGATCAAATACATTGACCAACACTTCAAAGGCTACATTTTTTTAAATGTATAGTTAACTTAATATGAAATATCACACTTACAATTTTTTTTTAAATTATTTAAAAAACTCGAGAATGAATATATATTAATATTAAATATATGTATAAGATATTGCAAAGTAGCAGTTTGCTGAGGATTTGTTTTTATTCTTCTCTGTGATTCTGCAATTGTTAATGTACTCACTGGTAAGAACATCTGTCTCACAAATTCCTTAATACCTCTTGGCCTCATATTTTATACTTAAGCTCGAGGATTAAAAGCCACATTCTTGCCAAATTACATACATTGTCATTGGTATATGCTATTAATTTGAAATACATACACATTATTGAATTTTAGTTGTTGTTTGTTAAGTAAATTTGATCAATTGCTGTAAAAAAACATTAAATAATTGTGAACATGATTTCTTAAAATATCACTTTTTTAGTATAATTATTATAATTATTACTGAATTTTTTAAAAATATTATTACAATTTACATGATCCCGGAGCGTAAGCCCGGGCATCCATGCTAGTATAAGTAATAAAGAGAAATTCAGAAACTTAAGCTGAAAGAACTAATAAAATATGAAAAAAAAAAAATATAAGAGAGACAACAACATACGAAAGGGGAGGGAAAAAAATTAAAAAAAAAATTGAAAATACATCCATCACTGAAGTTGGGCTAGCCAATGGATAACTATGCAACAAACAAGTAAAGCATAAATATAATGACTCTCAAATCTTCTCTACCCATACAGAATAAGAAGGTCATTTGCATATGGAGTAATGTTATACATTCCTAACAGAATTCCCGAATTCTTCATCGGAATGACGTGGCGGCTGACATGGTGTCCACGTCACCAACACTCTCTCTCCTAGTTAGCCTGGTTAAAAAATCAAAAAATAAAAAATAGTTAAAAGGATAATGAAACCCTAAATAAAATAAAACCTTTCTCCATACTTGAGAGGTCCCCCTCTCGTCGTCGCCTTCCAATCTATCATCGAAGTCATGACAGAAGATCTCCCGAAAGGGATCACAGTTGTAGATCCGGAAGCCATGGTTAGTCCCGGTGGCGAAGCAGCCGTGGTCATGGTTGAAGGAGAGGTGGAGAAGCATCGGTGCTGACGGTGTGGAGACAGGGTAGAGGCCAGAGTTAGGGTTGGGGTTTTTGGATTCGATAAAGGGTTGATTATCAGCGCCTCCACGATCGGTGCCATCGTCACCATCGTCTTGAACCGATTGTTCTGGAGATTGGGGCTGGTGCTTGTCATCAGGAGGAGAGAGGAATTAAGGAGGAATTTTAGGGTTTTATCATCTTTTTATTTTTTTTTATTTTTTGATTTTTCAACCAGGCTAACTAGGAAAGAGAGTGTTGGTGACGTGGACGCCACATCAGCCGCCACGTCATTCGGGTGAAGAATTCCGGGACTCTGTTAGAAATGTATAGCATTACTCTCTGCATATTGTAGATGATACATCTTGCCTGGTGTTTTAAATGACATACAATATAAGACCCTTGACAAAAATATGATTGATCATTTTGCTTAGCACATCAATCACTGAGACAAAAAGTAGAGGAGATAGGGATCCTCTTGTCATAATCCACAATGGTATTATACATAATGTCAAGGCCTCAACCGATCACCTTCGGCCGTGCGGCACCTGATATGCACCATAGCAACAGGTCAGCCTTCCTTGCAAGAACAGTTAGTGAATTCCTGTTTGCAGTACAAGCACAGCGAAAATAAAGTAAAGCGAGCAAAATCGGAAAACATCCGCGGTACGAGAAACACGACACATGAAACCCCATTTAGAGAGAGAAAAACATAAATTCTCTTAGATTGAGAAATGTTTACAACCATGGCCAAAACCAACACCAAGTGGTGTTGTCTACTCTCAATGACGCATTAGACCCTATTACAAGAGCTACCCCAAATCCAAGGTTAATTGAGCCCCATGCCCAATACAGGTCTGGCGTGAATTCCCTGACTTCATTTAGCTTGCAGTGTCAATTGACGCAACTGTAGCTTTAAACAGC
This sequence comes from Dioscorea dumetorum, assembly GCA_902712375.1. Taxonomy (NCBI): domain Eukaryota; kingdom Viridiplantae; phylum Streptophyta; class Magnoliopsida; order Dioscoreales; family Dioscoreaceae; genus Dioscorea; species Dioscorea dumetorum. Next base: position 186,137 of record CACTHL010000105.1, on the reverse strand, counting down.
CACCTTTGGTCACAGTGCGCAACAGTACCGGTCACGCGCGGTAATACCGCGTGCCATCCTCGCCCCTGCTCGGTAATGCTCCCGACCACTTGCCCACTTGCATACGCCAACGTAAAACCTTATCAAATCCGGAATCAGCTCTCGGTCTCCCAGCCTGATCAAATGTCCCGCACCGCCTAGACTTGCTAGAGATCTAATACTCTACATGATGAAGTCTTGCAACACTTGACTCTTGGTATGGGCGCGCCTGCCCCACGTGCTCATTGGTCACGCTCTGCCCACGGTCCAGCGTGCACGCGCCTCACGGTCTCAGCACATGATCGTGTGGGATATTTCATCCGCTCTTGGTCACGACACAACACACACCTCATGTTAGCCGCGCGCTACCTAATCCATGCAGCTGTGCGCTCTCGTGGTTTGGTCTATGTAATAATGTATGCCCGCTGACCAAGTGTAAGATCATCAACCGTTACACATAACCACTTTGAGATCTATTGACTAAGATGATTGCTTTGGATGATTCTAGGATGCACTTGTTCCACCTATAATCTAAAGCGGACTAAAGCCACAGGCACTTAAGAGGGTCAAGGAGGAAGTCCCAGTGTACATGTTAGAAAACCCCACTTTCAAAGTGACAACTAATTTATGATACATCAAATACTAAAGATTGAAAGAATAGTTTTCATTAAATTTAGGTAAATCTAATTCCTATGCAACAAGTACCACTTTACCACTTTTGTAACAGAGTCGTTGGTATTTTATCCTTCTCTAATTCAAAAGTTGAGGTTTGGATGGGGTATTGCCCACATTTTTCCTAATATATATATATATATATATATATATATATATATATATATATATATATATATATATATTATTATTATTAGATGTAAGTATTGATGATGAGTAGTTGATAAATAAAAAGAAAGTCTAATAGATATATAAGGCTCAACTTCAAGAGTTTGCATGATCATCTGCCTCCCTATGCACCTAAGAAACTCAACTTTTAGCCACAAAGTATTTAAACATACTATAAAATGGGCTTACTGTAGAAAACTAGAATATTAACCGGAAAAACTAATAAATTTGAAAAAGTATTTGAAAAACAACAACAACAAATGAAAAGGGGAAAAAAATATACATGGGAGTTCATTTTCAACCCAAGTAGAAAGTGGAGGTCTCCAATCAAAAGAACAGAAATTAATGTTACAAAATATAATTGCAGATTTTGTTTTTGCTGGTACTCAATAAAAAAAATCAAATCTTTACAAAATTCCATATATCTTCATAAAAGATTTAAATAATAAAGAAGAATGTTTTTATATTTTGCTCTTTTAATTTTAAAATAATTAAAAAATTAAAATCAACTGGTGTACCGTGTGTGAGCCTCACCGAGAGAGTATCAAAATGATTAAATTACGCCACCTCAGAATTGGGCCTCTTGACGTAGTTAAACATTTAGTAGGCGAAAAAATTGCCACTATGGCAGAAACATAATGCATAGAAATCACTTAACCATATTCTATTAAGCACTTTTTTTTGAAAATAAAATTACCATAAAAGACACATTTTTTTAAATAGAAAAAAAAACGCTTCCTCCTGTGTAGTGGAAAAGTGAAATTCTATAAGAATGAAATGTAAAGTTATTTATTTTTCCCAAAATATCTTTTATCTTTTATCATATTCACTCCTCAACCGAGTGTATGTATTTTAAATATGTATGCAAATTAATTCACTATTCTTGTATATACAAATTAAATATGTATGTCTATAAATATAGTGTATGCATTTTTAATAAGTATAAAAGTTAATTCATTGTTATTGTGTATGCAAGGCTAATTATTTAAATATTGCAAGTTTGTGTTCAAAAAAATTTGGATTTAATGTATATAAATGTAATATATGTATTTTTAATATACATAAAAAATTAATTAACTATTATTTTAATATTAAAATTTTTTAACACCTTATTGATAAATGTAACAATTTATGGGTAATTTTGTTAATATGTGAAAATTTTGATTTTTAATTATAAATCAAATAAAAAATATTACTTTTTTCAACCATTTTTTTCATCAATTAAATTTCATTCCACAATCCCAACTTTTTTTATTCTAAATATCATTATCATTGTTATTATTATTATTATTATTCCTCCCACGACGCCGAGGCTCGCTTCGTAGCTCTCGCGACCGTTGCTTCGTGCTGGCGGCTTCCGGGCGGAACCATTCCAAAACCCTAATCCTAACCCTAACCGAAAATCGAGGCGAGGAAGAGATCGAAAAAGTATGGCCGACGTTTCTGAGAAGAGGAAGGGCTTACCGAAGCTCCCAATCCCCGGGCGCCGCAACATCCTTATCACCAGCGCGCTTCCATATGTCAACAACGTTCCCCATCTCGGCAACATCATCGGATGTGATTCTCATCGAGTTTTCTCTGTTTTTTGTTGATTGTTTTTGGTTATTTGTGTTTTTTTAACCTGAATCTGTGTGGATTGTGGTTTTGAAGGTGTTCTTAGTGCGGACGTGTTTGCTCGTTACTGCCGATTGAGGGGATACAATGCGATATACATCTGTGGGACGGACGAGTATGGGACGGCGACGGAGACGAAGGCCATGGAGGAGAACTGTAGCCCTAAGGAGATTTGTGATAAGTTAGTAATCTGAATCTTTTTGGTCTCTTTTTCCATGCGTTGTCATATATATCTTTTATGGGTTTTTGCTGAATTAAGTGTTAAAAAAAATTAGTATTTTTTTAGATTGAATCTAGAACCTTAATTGTTTTATTGGTTTTTAAGGCCTTCACTGCTGGAATTCAATTAATTGGGGTTTGAAATTTTACTTTTTTTTAATGAAATTTTATCGGTGTTTGCTGAATTAGGTGTTGAAATTTTACTACTTTTGTTTATATTGGTTCCAGCGCTTTTAACTTAGTAATAGATTTCTAAGGCCTTCATCATTGAGATTCAATGACTTCGAGTTTGAAATTTGTTTGCCACAGGACTTTAATGTGCTTCTTGTTCAAGCTATGTGCACTTTTTGTTGAAACCTTACCTAATTACTAGAATTAATTCATGCTTCTCGTTGGGCATACAAGATATGGTGTGCATCACCCGTTTGGGTTGGAATATTCTCACTGCATAATATCTCCTGATCTCTGGTTGCATGTGTTTTGCATAATATGTCCTGATTTTTAATTGAATTTGTTTTATTGTGTATGCTTTTTTAAAGTAGACTTACATTAGCATCATTATTTGCATGGATAGATATCATGCAATTCACAAGGAAGTGTACAAATGGTTTGACATAAGCTTTGATGAGTTTGGTCGCACATCTTCTCCGCAACAGACAGAAGTTTGCCAAATAATTTTTCACAAACTGATGGAAAACGGATGGCTTTCTGAAAATACAATGCAGCAGGTATGTGGGTAGCGTTGGTTTTCGTTATAGATTCTATTTCAGGATAATCCCCTGCTTGCTGCATGGTACGCAAGTGTGTGCACCCACACATTTGTATATGTGTGCGTTATTTATGTCATTCTACTTGTCTACATAATGCCTACATTAAAATTGTGATGCAGCTTTTTTGTGATACATGCAAACGATTCTTGGCTGATCGGCTTGTTGAGGGGGCATGTCCTACATTGAATTGCAATTATGAATCTGCACGGGGTGACCAGTGCGAAAAATGTGGAAAATTGTTGAACCCGACTGAACTGCTAGACCCTAAGTGCAAGGCAAGTCATATTTAAAGCTTTGGATCCCTCTAATCCACTTGCAGGAATGATGCTGGAATGCGCTTCAGTTGATTGAAATTGTCTTATTTTGTTTATCATTTTTGGGCATTTTGTAATTTAGGTATGTAAAAATACTCCACAAATTCGTGATACGGACCACTTGTTTCTGGAGCTCCCCTTGCTGAGGGAGAAGTTGGAGAGTTATATCAACTGTATGTCAGTGGCTGGATCTTGGAGTCAAAATGCTGTCCAAGCTACAAAAGCATGGCTAAAGGAAGGATTGAAACCTCGCTGTATAACAAGGGATCTTAAATGGGGAGTTCCTGTCCCTCATGAGAAGTATAAAGATAAGGTAGTACATTCAGATTGATTTTGTTGTAGAATTAGATTGCATCATAGAAATTATTGTCGCAAGTTGTTCCATAAATATGTTGGTATATGAAAATTAATCTTAACGAATGATATTTTCATTCAGGTGTTTTATGTTTGGTTTGATGCCCCAATTGGTTATGTCTCGATCACTGCTTGTTACAGTGCTGATTGGGAAAGATGGTGGAAGGATCCCAAAAATGTGGAGCTGTATCAATTTATGGGCAAGGATAATGTTCCCTTCCATACTGTAAGAATAGTTTCCTGTGCTCTGTTTGTAACTTATTTTGTCATAATTATTTCTAAGCTTTCACTTATGACGTGGTGAAAGTATCAAATCTTGTTTGTTAAGTTCTTCCTCATAACCCCTTAATGCTGTGATTATTTATGTTCCATCTTAAAATTTTTATTTTTGAATCTATAATACTCACTGGTTGATATCCTCTTATGTTCGTTTTATTCTTTGTTTCCTATTATGCTATTTGTCACAAGGGATATGTTATGTTTGCTGTTATTGACATGTTTTTATGCACCACTTAGATTCCTAGTATTATATTCAGGTTATGTTTCCTTCTACGCTTCTTGGAACTGGTGAAAATTGGACCATGATGAAGACCATAAGTGTAACTGAGTATCTAAACTATGAATCAGGTATGACAAACCATAGCCATTTGTTTCTTATTATTTGTTTTCTTGACAGTATTGATTCTTGATAAGAACACTGTACAGTATATGGATTTGGCAGAAGATTGTTGTTTAATTATCAACTAGATGAAGGCAAAATAATTCTTGTAATTATAATGATATTAGGAATAATAAAATTCCTAGTCTAGAGCAAGCCTGAAACTTTAGAATGTACTTATCAGCATTTTCTATATCTTAGTTAATTTCTGTTTATCTTGTTCCCTGACCAGAATTACAAAGTATGACTATAATTATCAGAATATATTTTTCCACCTGGCTTTGTGTTTCTTGACTACTTGGGAATATATTTTTCAGAAGCATCACAATTTATGCCAAGGTAAGGAGCTAGTTAGAGTTGGCCATGTAATCCTTCACCATGAAAGCACTGACAAAAATCATAGAACGAATGGAAGATGTGTAAATGCATCTTACTTCTAGCAGCTTCACTATGTGTTTTATTCTACGCATCTTGGTTTTGCATTCTGATCCTATCTCCATAAATTCTTAAAAAGATCGTAAAATATTCGTAGTTTCGGGGCCTTCATGAAATTTTGATGGAGATGTAGTTTTGAAAAATTGTCTGTATACCATTTACATGTATTGGAAATTTTTAATGGTGTAATTTTTGCAATTGTTGCTCCAGGACTATTATTTTTTTACTATTTAAGGGAATCCTTTCCCCTATGAATCACTGTTAATCATTCTTGAGATGGTTCTCTTATCAAAGTTTTGTTTCAATACTTTTTTTTGTCTTGAAATTTTATTTTTCCCTCCTTGGCCTTGGCAAAGTTGGAATGAAAAGAATTTCGGTTAGAGATGAATGCCACTTCATCTGTGTAAAGGTATTTGTGGATTAAGTTTTGCGTATCCAGCCCAAGACTGACCACATAAAGCAGTGTGGATTGGCTGTTGACTTGTTTAGATGTTGAATGGTGTCAAGACAATTATGTACCTAAATTCAATCTTTTAACAAGGACTTTAGTTTGACAACTATAGCTATAGCTGTGAGTGATGCTTGTGTGTTAAGATCTTTGTCTTGAGTGGAGCACCTGTTGTCAATGCTGAAAAAGCCTTAGTGTTTTTGTATATTATAAGTTATTTTAGAAATCTATTTTTCATGTTTTATAAAACCTAAAGAAAATGACTTATCCTTGTCAAAGGTTTGGCAATGGCTATGAGTTATTCTTCATTCATCATCTTGAATTTTACTTATTCCATCTGTGTTTTTGGTATTTGCCTAAATTTGATGATTGATGCTGATATTTGACTATAGTATGTGATCCTGATTGTGTAGTGCTAGTGTGACGTCTTGGCTAAGATTTTTCTAATGCATTCTTTTCCAAAAAATCGTTCAGAGTGTTGATATCAAATGGATAAGTATTTTGGTTTTTGATCGTTTCTATCTGAAAAACAAATTCAGGAAAATTTTCTAAAAGCAAAGGCATTGGAGTTTTTGGTAATGACGCAAAGGATACAAATATTCCTACAGAAGTTTGGCGGTACTATTTGTTGACTAACAGACCTGAGGTGAGTCTTATAGCAAACTCTGGGTGTACTTTAAACAACCGCCCATGTTTCTTTCTCTTCTCCCTATGGTCAGCTAATTGTGGATCTTATCTAAACCAGGTATCAGATACATTGTTCACATGGTCAGATTTGCAAGCTAAGCTAAATAGCGAGCTACTTAATAATTTAGGGAATTTTATCAATCGTGTATTGAGCTTCATTGCCAAACCATCAGGTTAGACAACAAATCTGTCCTATATTTTATATCTGCAGTAAAATATGGATGATGTAATGAAAATTGGATAAAATGGATACCTTTTAATCTAATTTTATTATTATTATTATTATTATTATTATTTTCTTTTGATTATTTCTGCAGGATCAGGATATGACTCTACCATTCCTGAAGCGCTTGATGCAGACACTCATCTTCTAACAAAAAATTTAGCAGAGAAAGTCAGCAAATATATTGAACAGTATCTTGATGCCATGGAAAAGGTAATTATCTGCATTGGGTTTACATCGATTTTTCACTTTTGAGTTTAAATTTTTTGACTATCCATGGCATCATGTCATAACCATTTGCTGGCTGTAGTCTAAAATGTATGGTTTGTACCTGATGCTAGGTCAAACTGAAAGAAGGGCTGAAAACTGCTATGAGCATTTCTGGAGAGGGGAATGCATATCTACAGGTGAGATCTTATATAAAATTAGCTTCTGCTTGGATGAAGCGTAGTTATGTCCTCTCTTAAAACTTCTATTTAAAATGTCTTATGTAGGAAAGCCAGTTTTGGAAACTTTACAAGGAAGATCCAGCATCATGTGCTATTGTGATGAAGACCGCTGCTGGGCTTGTTTTTCTTCTTGCGTCTTTATTGGAACCTTTTATGCCCTCCTTCTCTGTTGAAGTGAGTCATATTAGCGAATTTGTCCCCTTCTCTCTTCCTTTTTTTTGAACATGTTATTTGGAGCTCTAATCTTTTCTTGGCATGCTATACAAGGTACTAAAGCAGCTTAATATATCACCTGAAGAGAAGTTGACATTCTGTGATGAGAAAGGGGAAACAGATAAGGCAAAAAGGCCATGGGACTTATTACCTTCTGGCCATGTAATAGGACAACCAGAGCCACTATTCAAGGAACTTGTAAGTGTACATTTGATATTGTCATTTGTCATGGTTCATTGTGACTTAAAGACTTTGCATGGTTTCCATTTTTGTGTTGCATTTGCTTCTGAGACCTTTGTTCGCTTATCTAACCAACGGTCTTATTTTGCAGAAAGATGATGAAGTAGAACTTTTCAGGCAGAGATTTTCTGGAAGTCAAGCTGACCGAAAAGAGAAAGCTGAAGCTGATGCAAAAAAGATTGCTGGACAGCTGAAGGCCACAAAAATATCAGGTTCAGTAGAATTTCTCTGCTAAATGAATCAGAGCTCCTTGTATGACTTCATTAAGAATAAAAAGCACTTATTCAGAGAAATTTGTAATAGTATAATTAGACTTGAAATCAAATTCTATTTTGATTAATGTTGGATTAGATCATGTAAAGAACATAATATCCAGTAGGGAATTGAATGCTAGAAGCTACAGATAAAATTAAAAATAAGTTAAGGAACTTGCCAAAGCACTAGCAATTTGATGAGGCTTAGATAGAAAAACAGGGCTGCAAACTGATTCTAGAGCTTTTCTCACAATGGAAAAACTTAGATAATACTGCAATGATGAGATTCAAGGTGGCATGCCCTTGTTTGTTACTTCGCTATTTATTCATGGTTCCATTTATGCCACTTGTATGATGCCGAGTATTCCGCTGTCCTGTGCTTGCAGAGGGAAATTCAAAGAAAAAATCTACAACTGATGCCAAAGCAAAGGCCACTGTTGCAGATATTTCTGTTTCCCGGCTTGACATTCGTGTTGGTGTCATTAAGAAAGTTCAGAAACACCCAGATGCTGATTCTCTTTACGTGGAAGAGATTGATGTGGGAGAAGAATCTACGAGAACAGTGGTTAGTGGGTTAGTTAAATACATTCCTCTTCAGGAAATGCAGGTTATACATCCATTCTTGGCTCTTCTGTCTTTTACTATATACCGTATCTCTTATTCTTTTGATGATTACTCTGCCAGGATCGAAAAGTCTTGGTTCTTTGCAATCTAAAACCAGCCAGCATGAGAGGTATCAAGTCACATGCGATGGTATTAGCTGCATCGAATGAAGACCACACAAAAGTAAGCCTTGATGTCTCTTGACACTCACTTCTTTAATCTAATGTTAATCAATGAATGTGTTCTGTTGTTTCTGTAATGCTTTGGTTTTGAATGTCTCCTGTTGTTGTTTCTATATTGTGTTGGCTGTTGTCCATTACCAGATGGGATGTGAGCAACATGCATGAATTGCTTGCGCAATGTTTGAACTTAATCCTGTACTCAAGACACTAAGTATTAAATGAACTTTCTAATCTTAGGTGGAACTTGTAGAGCCACCGACATCTGCGGTGGTTGGTGAACGGGTGACCTTTCCTGGATATTCCGGTGAGCCTGATGGTGTGTTAAACCCAAAGCACAAGGTCTGGGAGATGGTCCAACCGGACTTGCACACTGATGCGCAGTTGGTGGCATGTTATAAAGATGTGCCCTTCACGACATCGGCCGGCAGATGCAAGGTCTCATCCATTGCTAGTGGGGCTATAAGGTAGGCCATGTTCTTCCCAACTCATGTGGGAAATCTTATTGTGACTGTTTTGCAGCTTTAGAGCTTTCCTTTGATTAGGAGATTTGGACTGTCAATCCTATGATCTCAATTATTTGCAATTTCATACGGCAATATTTGCTCAAGAAACCTTGTGTTGTGTAATCTCTGTTTGCTACAGCTCTGTTTTTCTATTGAAAATAAAACCTCTGCTATCAGTGTAACGCTGATTATGTAACTTTGTGCATTTCATTTAAGCTATCTAGAAATAAAACCTCTGCTATCAGTGTAACCTCTGCTATTTATGTCTGAAGATTGTTCTACAGCCCTGACAATAAACATTCTTTATTTGTAGATAGAAATATATCTTGATACAAATAAACTGGTTAACCAAGTTATCATGCAAGTCAGACATATATACTTCGATCAATATTTAGAAGCTTTAACAATTTAAGATTGTTTGCCAAACTTGGATATTTAAACCCAAAATCACTAAGTTATCAAGCAAGTAGATACACACACTCAGATCTGTATTTACAAGCTAAACAATATACCTGATTATTTGACCAAATTTACATATTCAAACCCAAAATCACTGATTTAACCAATTCGGACCTTGCATTAGAATTTATACAAGAACCCATTCTGGATCATAGCTAAATTGATCAAATACATAGGCATATCTTTAGTTTTATTCATCACGACTGGCATATCTCCAATTGTTAAAAGGAATCACCAGTTTTAAATTAACTAGGTTTATCTGTTTTGAGAATGAAGTACTGTGTGTTGAATATGTGTTTTGCACCATTGAACCTCGCCAAAGTTACAAGCTATGCTTTGCACAATGTCATTGCTCTGCATAAGTGAACTCTCCCAAGTACCAATTACATTTATTTGATGCTTCGGAAAACCTGCCTAGGTTACTTTCTCAATAAAAAGCTTTGGCAAGGATTATCTAATGCGAATGTGACAGTGGTGAAACACAAGCAGCTTCAGCTCAAATGAGTACAGTCCAGCCTTTAGGGTTGATAATTCTGCATGACATGAAGTTTGAGTAGGAACTGTTACACAGATTGAACTTTTCAGGCATCAAACACTAACTATATATGTAGGTCAGTGTAAATAAGTAATATATCATCCCACATTTTCTGTATTCTGCTGATGAGTGGAATTTACAAACCCTTTTCTCCAAATTGTCCAGCATTCTTTTGTAGTTCTGAGAAAATATTTCTGGTTTTCATTTTCTGATTAAATTATCCTTCCTAAGCACAACCGAGCTCTCCATTGTGCACCTTCCACTTCTCAAGAACACCATTTGTACCAGCAGTAGCACGGCCCTAGGTAGAAGAGGCAGTTTCTACAATAAGATGTATGGCAGCCCTGCAACTCAAGAAAAAGAAAAAAAAAAAATGAGTTTTATCTTAGCTCAAATATGGAACTAGCAGAAAAAACCTAGCTAGATCTAAATTTCTGGTGCAATCCTCCGAAGAAGAGCTCACCTTAGAAAATAAAACATCTATCAGGTGCCATATTAGAAGCTCACAATTTTGGCAAGCAATAATAGCTAAGTGCAGACCTTGTGAAGCTAAGTTTATCATCAGCTCTGATCACACATGCATAGTAAATCAGACCATCCCGAACCTCTTTGTTCAAGCATTCACCTCCAATCTCTTTTTTTAGTAGTTTAGGCATTACTCAGACAAAACTCGTGAAACAAACCTTCCTCCATTGACATCTGAAAGCAGCTCGTTAGCCAAGTGGCTCTTGCCTGACAAATAAAGCCCATCAAAAAGTTCGGTTAACAAAATCTTCCCGGGGACCATCCATCTATCGAACATTTCCTTCAACACTTCGGCCGCACCTTCAAAGTCCTTATTCTTAACAAAAGTCGATATCAACAGATTGAAAGTCTCCGCATTCGGATGACAACCGCTCGTCTTCATCACATTATAAATCTCCAACGCCCGCTCAGAGTTCTGCTTCTTGCACTGCCCGCTTATAAGAGCAAAATACGTCGATGCATTCGGGACTAGATTCCCTCTATCAAGTTCTCTAACCAAGTGCACAGCTTTCCTCGTCTTCCCTTCATTGCAAAGTCCCAAGATCAACGAATTATACGTCAAGATATCAACCTCCACCCCATTCTTCGCCATCTCCTCATAAACCCTAAACCCCATCTCCCTATTGTTTTCCCGGATATAACCAGCAATCAAAGTATTGAAAGTAACCGTATTCGGGCTCACCTCGGCAACCTTCATCTCACTATAAATTCGATTCGCTTCGTGCATCTTCCCTTCCATGCAAAACTGGTGAATTAAAGTGTTGTAAGTGATCACATTTGGCTCTGAACCTTTGCCACGCATCTCATTCTTGAGCTTCAAAGCAGAGCTCAAAAGCCCATTCTTGCAATATCCGGCGATCATCGTATTGAAAGACGCTACATTGGGGCCAATCCCCATGATCTCCATCTTCTTGAACACATCCATGGCGTTCTCCAACTTCCCCAATCCACACAGAGCACACATAACCATATTCAAAGTGAAAACATTGGGGGAAATCCGACACCTTCTCATCTCCCTGTAGAACGAAACCACAATGTCATTCCGGCCATGATTGAGAAGCGAGCTGAGAAAAGCATTGCAAGATCGCACGGCGGGAAGGAAGCCGTGATCCCTCATCCTGCGGAAAGTTTCCGTGGCGTTGCGGAACTTCTTCAAGTGCGCGTAGGTCTTGAAGAGCGAGTCGAAGACGTTGGGCGTGGAGTCGCAGAGGCGATAGGAGTGGAGGATGGCGTCGAACAGATCGGAACTGGAGGTTAGGGTTTTGCGCAGGAGGGACTCGGCGGAGATAAATTTGCGGGATTTGGTGAGTATGTGGAGGATGATGGCGTGGGTGTCGAGGGACTGTGAGCTAGGGTTTTGGAGAAGAATCCGATTGTAGAGCTCGACGGAGAGGATGGGATCGCGGTGGACCTTAAGGAGGAGGTGCTTGGCGCGGAGAGGCGTGAGGGCGGGGGCTAGGGCGGCGAGGCGGGCCCAGTCGGAATGGAGGAGGTGGCTGTGGGCAATAGCGACGAAGTCGAGGTCCTGGGGGCGGAGATCGGGGAGAGAGCAATGGGGAATGGGGATCGCCACCGGCGAGGGGATGGAGCTTCTGGCCGTGGAGGTTGAAGAGGAGAAGAGACGATGAAGAAGACGACGGTTCATCTCGGTTTGGTTTTCGGTTTTTCAGGGTTCAGTGATTTAAGAGATTTTCTTCATGGTTTTAAATATGAATTTTTATAGGGGTATATGTATAAAGTTTTGAACATTTTTACAAAATTATTTATTAAAATACATTTTATAAAAAAAATGTATTTATATAATGAATCAGCATTATCAGTTAAAAAAAAAAAGTTAGGTTAAGTGGTATTGGCGGCCCCATTACGAAGGCACACGGCTGGTGGATTAATTCTTAATCTATGTATATGTCTCATTTTATCAAAAAAATTAAAAATAAAAAATACTTTTTTTTTAAATAGGAACGCTAAAATATTGGGTCTTACCCTTATTATTACAATGTAAGATTAAATATTTTGTTGTTTAGATAATTATTTAAAAATAAGTTATATGAATAGTCATTGATCATTAAGATAACAATGCACATAACTTATTTTTGCGTATGCACATTCTTTTTCTTTTCACTTAAATTTCAAAATTGATAATTTGATTGGAGTGGGTATATATATATATATATATATATATAATGGTTTCTAAACATGTGCTTTCATTGATTATTCATAATTTGTAACGTTTAGAAAAAAGAAAAAGGTAATATTGATGCACGGTTGTAATTGTGATAAAAGTTGGGGTTAAAATTGTAATCGAAAGTTGGAACCCAAGAAATTGTACCGGTTTATAAGAGATATATAAATTTTTGTTAAGAACATCTCACCAATAGGGAAATGAAGTGGTAGGATACTGTGGCGAATTAGAAGAAAAATGAAGGGGGGATGACTTAAAAAACTAAAGACAAGTTTTGATGTTTGTCTTAAAAGATTTAAATTTTTTTTATAATATATAAATTAATTTATAAAATAGTGACATATAAAATAGAAAGCTTTGTAAGTATTTATTTTACACTAAGGGCATTAATTTGTAAAAAAGATGAATCTTTAAAAAACAAAAATAAATAACAGAGAGAGAAGAAAGTGTTGGTGGTGGTGATGGTTCTATAAAATGTAGAGAAGAAAGAATAAAGAAGAATATAGTGCACAAATCTTCAAGGCGTGGGCAACACTTTATTTTAGGTTTAATTTGCCTCCACCAAATTCAAACTTTGGATGCAAAATGGATTGAGTGGCGAATTTCCTTTAGGATACAATGAAGACCCTTGAGTATGGTTTGCACTTCCAAGTACCCAAGCAACGACATCAACGGCTTTTACAAAATGAAAGTTTGCTTCTATTTTTTGTGCACTCAAAAAACAAAGCAAGAGAATTTGTTTGTCATATCATCTTTGAATGATGGTAGGAGATTATTTTATAAGAATTAAGTGGTGTTTAGTTTAGAGACACAACACTTCAATAATGAGTGTCATTTAAATAGACACACTACTTCACAACACCATTTCATTAAAGAGACACATTTCATTAATAATACACACCACTTCATTAATGAGATACATCACTTCATTAATGAGACACACCAATCCATTAGATCTTTTCAAATAAAACAACCTTTCATTAATTAATAAAATAATTCTTTCATTTGTTCCTTCAATAAGGAACATGAAGAAATCTGGACCATATGTTTTTGCCCTCCTAACCCTCTTACTCATTCTAGGTTCTACTTCTTCTAATGTATCATTAGAAGAAATATTATCCCCTAGATTGAATTTCTTATTTGAATGTAACATGTCTTTTGGTCTAGGAATTGAATTAAATCTATTTTCTTGGAAAATAGCATCTCTTGACTCAATAACTGTATTTATAGGATAAGAATCATTTGGTTCAATTACCAAAAACCGATATGCTTTACTATTTTAGCATATCCCAAGAAAATACATTTAATTCCTTTTTCACCAATTTTCTTTCTTTTGGGTTTCGGAGTTTTAACTATTGCCCTGCAACCCCAAATTTTAAAATAGTTAAGATTGGGTTTTCTTTTCTTCCAAAGTTCATATGGGGTTATCTTGTTCCTTTTATTAGGAACCCTATTTAAAATATAGCATGCAGTTAGCAATGCTTCACCCCAATATCCATTTGCTAAACCAGAGTAAGATAACAAAGCATTAGCCATTTCTTTTAACACCCTATTTTTTCTTTCAGCTATACCATTTTGTTGTGGGGAATAAGGAGCTGTTACTTGATGAATTATGCCAATGGACTCAAAATATTTTGGATCATAGTATTCTTCTCCTCTATCCGACCTCAAACATTTAATAAGAGTTTCACATTGAAGTTCTACTTCAGGTTTAAAAATCTTAAATTTTTTAAAACTTCATTTTTTGAATGCATTAAATAAATATAACAATATCTAGTGTAATAATCAATAAAGGTCACAAAATATTTTTTGCCACCTATAGTTGGCCAACCATGTAAATCACAAACATCAAAATGAATTAACTCTAATATTTTAGAATTTCTTTCTACTCTAAGGAAAAGTTGTCTGGTTATCTTAGTTAACATACAAGTAGTGCAAGTTTCATATTGTGTAGAAGTCATTGGAATTAAATCAAGATTCATCATATCATTTAATTTGCGAAAATTAACATGACCCAAACGATAATGCCATAAATCACAAGAGTCAACAAACTAAACAGAATTATAACTATTATTATTAATTTTAGCAATGTTCATCATGAACATGTTCTCACAACAATAACCTTTGCCTACAAACATCCCACCCTTAGAGAGAATAAACTTATCTCCCTCAAAGGCAGACTTAAACCCAAACTTATTAAGTAAATGTACAGAAATTAAATTCTTCCTAACTTCTGGTACATAATATACATCTTTTAAAGTAAGAACTTTTCCAGAAGTAAACTCAATTTCCACTGTCCCTTTGCCCTTGACTTGGACACTTGAAGCATTTCCCATGTAAAGCACATTCTCATTTTGTTCATTGAGTGTCTTGAAGAGATCTTTGTTTTTGCATACATGACGAGTTGCACCGGAGTCCGCCCACCATGATTCATTATCTTCAACCATGTTGATTTATGATATTACGGCGACAAGATTGTCCTTTGAGGAGGAACTCTTCTCTTGCATATTTTTAAAGAAGCGACACTCTTTCTTGTAATGGCCAACTTTCTTACAAAAGAAACAACTTCCTTTCTTTTTCTTGTTATTGCGACCATCTTGTGCATATAATTCTGTGTTGTACTTTTTCCTTTTCTTGGAGTTTTTGTTGGACTCCCCTTCTTCCAATACATGTACTTTCTCATGAGCTTTGATATCTTTAGTATCATCTTGTTTTCTATACTCCTCTTCTAAGCGAAGATGATTTATCAATTACTCAAGAGATATATCTTCCTTTTTATGTTTGAGATTCTTTTTAAAATCTCTCCATGATGGTGGAAGCTTGTCTATGATTGAAGAGACAATAATAGATTCATCCATATGCATATTATGTTGTTTGAAGTTATTCAAAATATATTCAATTTCATGCATTTGTTCCATGATAGAATTACCATCAACCATCTTAAAATTATTAAAACGACTCACAAGAAATTTCTTACTTGTTGTATCCTCTTGTATGTACCCTGCCTCTAGTTTCTCCCAAAGTTCTTTTGTCGATATTGAGTCTTGATAAACATCAAAAAGTGCATCATTAAGCCCATTGAGAATATGTTCAATGCAAATAAAATCATCATTTTCCCATTTTTGCCTTTCTCTAATTTCCGCAACAGTCTCTCCTTCTTTTCTTCGGGTTTGGAAGTAGTGAGGACATACGTCACCTTCAATGTAATGAGGAGAAACTTCATCTTCTTTTGCCATCTTAGAAAGTTTCCGCCTTCAAACCTCTCCAACTTCACAAAATTCATAGTTAAATCCTTCAAAGAAGCCATTTGAGGAATTAAGCCTAAAGTTTGTTGGTGGTGGTGATGGTTCTTTAAAGTGTAGAGAAGAAAAAATAAAGAAGAATATAGTGCACAAGTCTTCAAGGCGTGTGCAACACTTTCCTTTAGGTTTAATTCGCCTCCACCAAATTCAAACTTTGGATGCAAAATGGATTGAGTGGCGAATTTCCTTTAGGATACAATGAAGACCCTTGAGTATGGTTTGCACTTCCAAGTACCCAAGCAACGACATCAACGGCTTTTACAAAGTAAAAGTTTGCTTCTATCTTTTGTGCATTCAAAGAACAAAGCAAGAGAATTTGTTTGTCATATCATCTTTGAATGATGGTAGGAAATTATTTTATAGGAATTAAGTGGTGTTTAGTTAAGAGACACACCACTTCAATAATGAGTGTCATTTAAAGATACACACTACTTCACAATACCATTTCATTAAAGAGACACACCTCATTAATAATACACATCACTTCATTAATGAGACACACCAATCCATTAGATTTTTTCAAATAAAACAACCTTTCATTAATTAATGAAATTACAAATGACAATTTCTCATTAGTTGTATTACAAGTGATGTTTGTTATATTAGTGTCTAACTTTAATGAAGTGTTACACTTTAATGAAAAGGCATAGATAATACCTATTCATTTTTAAAATTCCTTCACAGAAAAGGGGGTTGTTCTGCACCCTCTACTCATGACTGATGTTTTTCCCATCTACTTGATTGATTTTTCTCACTCAACATATTTATTTGTTTTGAAGCGGGTAATGGCACGTCCTCTACTTAAGTGTTTTTTAAATTTTGAATTAAGTCTATTCTAACATTTTTTTTTACTAGAGTAGGAGAAGTACGACCACTTCATCTCATTTTTTATGTTTAAAGGTTTTTTCACTTCATGTAAAATGAATATCAAAACTTTTGAAAGTGTTATTAACTTCCTTTAATTTCATATAAATCATAATACTCTTCACTCCTTCACTTCGATCACTTTGCCCTAAGGGGGCGTTTGGTGCATTACCATTGGAATATTTTGATGGAATTTGATTGATAGAAAAGTAATTGATGTGAAAGTAATTGATGGGAAAATAACATTTCTTTGTTTGGCATGCATTGGAAAGTTTGATTAAATTGATGAGAAAGTAATATTTTCATGTTTGGTATTGAAAGATATTCTTAGGAATCTATTGGCATAATGACAAAAATGCCCTTGTAGTTTACTAATATGACTTATATAAAATATACTAAATATTAAATATTTAAATAATTATTTTAATAATAAATAATAATATGTTTTGAAATTGAAAATAATAAATAATGTTTTTGCTGCAAGTTTGCCGCTTATGCAGAAATTGGAATGATATGTTTGTATGGTTTTCATGCCAACAATTTGAAACTCAAACTTATTTATGTTTGAGACAAGGCACATGGTTTGGAGGTTGAGATTTTAGAAGCTATGTTTCTTATCTGTAACCTCAAATCATACATTAATGATCATATATATAGTTTGTCTCATGGTTGTAACAACCACCTCAAATCATACATTACTGACAGTGTGTTACTCATGCTGTCACGCCCCGAACCCGGCTCACCGGACTCGATGCGTCAACAAACGGTTGTATGCCCACAAGGCCGAGACCAAGTGGGCACACAAGGCCTCAATACTTGTCTCTCAAATATAAATTAAAACAACACTAATTTCCAAACAAAGCCGAATAAATAGGGAAACGAAAAATAATAAGTTTACAACCCAAATTCAAAGAACACTAAAGGTCTTGACATATGGCAGATCTATTAAACAGAAACTAATCTCCTGCTAGGCACCTGGTGCTCACTCAACAGTCCCTGCTAAGCTAGCCATCACACACCTACTCTTGATCTAAAAAGGAATAGAACAACAATTTATGAGCTAAATAGCCCAGTAAGCAACCACTAAAAGCCAATAGTAGTATAGGGATCACAAAAACTCGATGGTTTCAAAAACGTACTTAAAGTAACGTTATACAATAAATATCAACAAAATGAAACCCAGACATCAGAACATTTCAGGCAAACAAAGTTTTCAATTAACAGGTATATATGTCCTCCAAATAACTAATGCCAAAAACAAAACACAGAATTCATTTATTTACCCTCGGTGACCCGAGCCAGATTATCAGATGCCGCTATTCTCCACCGACGGAACGGTGCGAAACTATAGTTTCTTATCAGAATCAGAAATACATGTCGACATGGTCAGTGTTTAACCCCCCAATGACAGGGTTGTTGCAAAGTTAGTTGGGGACTATAATTTACTATGTCAAAATATATCGGTTCTAAAATCATTGTCAACAATAATTATTCAATAATTGAATAAAATATTCAAATCAATTGAATAAATAATAAATAAATAAATAAATAAATAAGTGCATAAATAATCAATAATTTGAAAATAATAATATGCATAACATATTAACCCAAAACAATTAAATATAATATCGTGAAAATTTATTTCACAATAAAACCCAAAATAATTAAATAATTATGTAAATAATTTCATAAATAAAAAATTTTATATAAATATAAATATAAGGTATATACGTGGTTTACTTACTTGGAAATTATCCCCAAGCTATAGGACCCCCCTCGGACACTCAAAATCAAGATTCGAGCGAAGACCCTAAAACATGAACACAATACTTGCCTTAAATTCAAAACTTTAAGTACAAATATTAACCATTGGTTAATCCTGATCAAAGCTTTAAACATTAACTATGCAAGCAAACCCCGGGGACACAATGTATTTATCTTCTTTTATAGGACCCACTTGATCCACACAAAGAATATCTGTTCTATTATGAAAATACTACTTTAAAGAAAATCATTACGGCAAAGCAATGCTAAGACTAATACAAAATGGTGCTTTGTAAAATGTTTAGGAAAACTATAAGCTTCAATTGATCAACATTGGGGCAACTATTGACAAGTTTAACTAATGAAGAAGAAAGCACAGGATACACCACCAAAGCAAATATAATTTTAGTTCCTAACACCTACCAAACTGCATATATGGCAGCCAATATCTTGATCCTTAGATTGAAATTTGAAAGCACTAGATAGCTAAACTGGTGCAAAAGTAATATATTACCACATATATAGAAATATTTGGTATTCTTTTCAATATCTCTGAAACCCCCTATAACTATATAAAATAGGAAATTTTGGTTTTAATATTTCGTTTGACAGAAAGTTTGGGCACCAAGCAGGTTTCATTAATTCAGAATGCTATTTGCTCTATTTGATTCACTATCCCGTTGTTGCGCACAAAACAAATGAGCCTTCGTCACCTCTGTGAGATGGCCATCAATTTTTTTTTTTCACATAGATGTTTAAACTTCCTTTTTAATGTTAGATTGATCTCAAATCGGATAACAGCACAGGACACATTAGGTTAACAAAGAGTATTAAATAGACCTTTTGAAGGTGACATGTCAACGTTTTCCAACCCAAATTTATAAATTGTACTAGTAAGCAATAGACAAATAATAATTATTGAATCTTTCTAAAACAGAGAGAATCCAGTCCTGCTAGAACGGATGAATTTAGAGCATGCTCGGTCAATTGATTTTTCCAATTTGCTCAGTAAAAGTCCAGTTCCCAAAAGAAGAGTATAGGGATTTTTCAAGAATAAAACCACTAACACTACATCACACAAGCATAACAGATCTATTCGGAAACCATGCCTTTCCGATCAAACAACAAATAATCAAACCCTAGATCCGAGAAAGATGCCTACTTCCAAGAAACAGTTGATGGTGAAATCTTTCCCCGCTGTCGGCACCTCCCGAAAACAAGAGGAAGAAGCGAGGCAGGCTGAGATTGAAAGAATGGATTTCACACATGCAGATTTTATTTTCAACGTACTCCAAAAGATCAAAGCGTTTAGCTTACTAACAGAACACAACCAGTCAACACCATCAACCATATATCACAACAACAAAACAAATCAAATCTTACTAACAAAATCATAACAACCACCAATCATTCATCGACACAACCATAAAACAAAATCTAGGTAGTTGAGACAAAATCACATACAATTTCTAGAGAGAGAGGCCGAGATCCGCAGTGACAGCCAAGGGGTCAAGGAGGCAACGATCGGATCGGAGAGGAGAAAGAGATGCACAGCCAAGGGTTTAGATAATGATCAAGATAAAGTCAAGGGTATAGTTGTCATTATACAATAAAACCACATTCATTTGACAAGCGAAACTGATTTTTCATCCATAATTTGATGGAATTGTTTTCCATTGGTTTGAGGGAATGAGTTTCCCATCTTTCCCTAGAAACAAATTCCAAGAAAAATAATTACTTTCCCATCTACCAAACACACCCTAAGTGAATATCTCGTGAAAGATCAAGGATTTGATTGTTTTCGTAATTTGATTATTCTCTTTAATATGCATTTAACTTTTAAAACTATTTATATTAAGTTTTTTATTTAATTATTTAATTTTATTTAATATTAATTAAGTCAGAATATTATTAGTTTGAAAACAAAATTTCTCTTTAAGTTAATATTGAATTAATATATTAATAAAACTTATGAAGCAGGTAACGATTTTGACAAAAAATAACAGCAAGTTGACTCTTTCACATGAGGATGGAAAACGTTTGAAATCCATATTATGGAGTGAGACATTGTTTTTGCTAATTCAAATCGGGAGAATGACATTAAATTGGAATGAATCTTAGTTGCGTGAATTTGTATTTTTTAATTCAAATGATATAATTTAATTTTTGTTTTTTTATAAAACAGTAATCCTTTATTAATATCTCCATCATGTGAGTCATTGACTCATGTTTAAAATTAATATTAAAAAAAATTACAACTGAATATTAAAGAATAAAATAATTAATTTCTATCCAAAGATATCAAACAAATTCCAACACCAACAATGTGGGTGAAAATAATGACTGATTTGCATCTAATTTAGTTTTCAAACTCCAAAAGGGTTTGGACCATTAAATCAACATAAATATTATACACCCAAAAACAATTTCAAATTTAACACTTATATATCAAAAAAATATCATGAGACTCCTGATGGATTTATATTTACTGTTTACTTGTTTATTTTATTTACTTTTACAATTTGTCTCTTAATTTCGTAAATTTCGCTGTCGTCCATTATGTATTATATTACATTATTTTTTTTGTTTTATAAATATAGTTCATTTATTTATTTATTTTCTATAAAAAGCCTGAGACTAATTCTTGAGCTAAAGAAATAATTTACAATAAATTGATTTAGTAAATATATATTCATTTTTCTTAACATATAAAAAGATAAAATTAAATTAAAATGAAACAACACGCCGGTTTGATAACTTTTCAGAACATATAAATTAAAAAAAAAAAAAAGCAAAAAATCATTTACCCGACATAATAATAAGCTTACATGAAACCAGAAATAATTAAAGTTTAAAACTCATCCAAATAACTCGTTAAAAAAAAGTAATATTACAACGGCTACTATCCGGGTTAAATGAGTCTCATCCATCATCAACGGTGAATTAACGGTCTAGATTGAATTAGATCCAACCGTAAAGGTGTTCCTGCGGAACACCACACCGGTCTCGAATTTCAAATCCTGAACACCGCCAAAGCGCTTTTCCAAAGCCTTCTAATATATTTCTCTTCGTCTCCATCTTCTCCCCACCTCCCCGTTCTTCTCTAAACCCTAGAAATCCCGTCTCATTGTTCCCGAATTCGAGATTTTCTCATTCGGAGTCCCTCCGGTAATGGCATCTCGCTACTCCTCCCGCCGCTCTGATCCCTCCCCCTCCTCCTCGAAGGCTCGCCGCGTCCCCTCCGACCTCGCCGTCGTTGCCAAAACTAATAACAACTCTGCTTACCTTGGAACCATGCTCAAGAAGCTCATTGACAGCAAGAAGTCCAATCCTAAGCCGGGATATTCAGATCGGATGGCTCTCCCTATCCCTCTGGATCCAATTGCTGGAGATCTTAAGAAGGCCAGCGGCTCCAAGGGCTCCAACTTAACGGCGCTGCACCGTAAGCTGTTCCAGAAGGGCGGATCGGCTGATCGGAAAGCGTTGACTGAAGTTAAGGCGAATACGCGGACGCTCGCCATGGTGTTACGGAGTGAGAGGGAGCTCATGGACCGGAACCAGGAGTATGAGGCCGAGGTTTCAGAGCTTCGATCGTTGCTGGAAGAGAAGGAACGCGAAGTAGATTTCTATTATTTTCCTTCTCTCTCTTTTGTTTTTTTCTCAGTTTATTTCCATACTTGGATTTGTGAATGATTTGCTTCTGGACTTTGTTTTTGGTAGGTGGAGAAGTTGAGAGATTTATGTCTGAAGCAACGAAAAGAGATCAAAGTGTTAAAAGATGCAATTTTGTTCCCCGATGAGATGAACTCACAGCTTCAGGTGATGCTTGAAGAGCGGGGTTCTGAACTAAAGCAAGCCAAGAAACTCATCCCTAGTCTTCAGAAGCAAGTTTCTTCACTCACTGGACAGCTACAATGCCTTGCTGAGGATCTTGCCGAGGTACTACTTGTTGGGGCTGCAGAACTTTTGATTTCTATATAATGCAGTACTGGTTGAATGGTTCTGTCGCTGTGGTTAAATTTTTACTGCACGAAATTATTTATAGTTGGTGTTTTTCTTAAAATAGACTTTTTTTTTCTTAATAAATGCACATATCTGAATCGTATATTGCTTATTGGATCCTAAAGCATGGCACATGCAATTTATTTCCTGCTGCTTGATTTTCTGCAAAGAAATTGGGAACTATTAGGACTGTAACAGATTTGGAATTGCGGACAGCTCAATAGTGCTTACAATATGTAATTCATTTTATTTTTCCCGCTTTCCTAAATTAATTCATGGTAAGAATTGAGTATGGCAATTTGGATGAAGTTCTTCATATCTTCATATCACCTAGTAACTTATTCCTAGATGATGAGAACACCATTATCCATGAACAAATTATCTGTAAACTTGTTCATCATTCTGGCATTAAACAAGTATTTCACATGCATAAAAACACTCAGGTAAACTTTGTGGCCGTTTTACCTCTCTGTGCATTCTATTGTCTGTGTGTAAGAAGTCATTTGCTCATTTGAAATTTTATATGATCCATCAATTTATTACTATAACTTGAGATGCATATTCAGTTTAATTAATATCTTAAATTTAATATTAGATTGGAAGGTTGTCAATTTGCCATTTGTTTTGCTGATGCATTACCTTATGGCCAGTTCAAGGCAGATAAATATGCTGTTAGCTCATGTTTTGATGGACGGTCCAGTTCTCCAAGGACACCAATACTGTTTAAAGAGGCTGCAAACTCTTTGGTAAGTGTTTCAAATTTAAATTAAAGGAGAATCTCATCACTCAGCCAGAAGACAGACAGTAAAAATTTTATTTGATCAGTAAATAAAATGGGCTGAATTAGAATGTGGTGGGAACTCAAAGTTAAAACAAATGCCCACACACACACACACACACACATATATATATATATATATCAAACATTCATGGTCATCTTTAGATTGCCATATCACAACAGTCATGAGTGGAACCTCACAATTGATATACTGTTTCTCATGCCAACAATTGATCCATCTGGGATTTCCCTGACTCTAAAGGGAGCAATTTTCACGTTTTACTTTGTGCCAAACCTTTATGCTATCCCTCAATTTTATTTTTATGTTTTTACTCTAAATTGTCCCAAGCAGGAATACAGTTCTGGAGAACCATTGAGCACTCAACATGACCCTGCTGATGACTTCTTATTTGAAGATCTGAATCCTTGTTTGACACCAAGCTTTTCAAAGACAAAATCAAAGGTAATGGCATTTTACCCTTTGATATATAGTTTGTTAAATGCGTTCCGCCATTTCTGGTCCATCTGCTTCATTGTGTGTGTTTGGATTGATTCTGATTATTTCCATATAACATTAAAGAAACTAAACTGTTTTTCCACCACTGGTTTAAGCACATAATTTGTGCATTAGGAAATGAGTGTTAGTGTTAAACCTTTTATTAAGTCCAGCTTTTTAATGTGTTAGGTTAGTTTTGATTCCGCAAAAGAGGACGGTTCATTCCTGAGCACTGCATCACTAAGTCCAGTTGCATCTATTAATTCATCCAGTGGAATGTTGTCAAAAAGTTCAGAACATCGACAGAGGGCAAGATTGTTCAGTGCTACACAGAGGATTCACAGATCAGATGAAACTAAGTTGTCTGCTGTTAAAGCAAAGAACCACAAAATTTTCTAGAGTAAAGTTCTCCTGCAGCGTAATTTTATTGTTTTCGTTTTGTTGTGAATGTTTGCAGCTTTGGTTGTGCCTGTTGTTGTTCTCTTGGCAACTTCTAGTGTTTGCATGTATTGCCATAGGCTGTCTGATTACTGCATTGTTTTCCATGTCTTCTGGAATACATTGCATGATCCCGCTTGTATTAGCTAATGTATAAGTTGAATGCAGTATCCACTTGAAATCGAGTTGCGTCCTTCCTGGTTTATAAATTCTGTGTTAATGACTCCAAATGAACCACTGTCAGAGGTCATTTGCATTTTTGCTTACAGTAAGTTATTTGCATATCTGACTTGGATGGACTTCAAACACATTCTGATTCAGTCAAATGATTTCTTCAAACAAAGTGAGACAACTTTAGTGTAATTATACATGTAGTGAATCTGAACTCCGGTAAAAGATGATGTGGAGTATTTTTGTCATTTACTTAAGTTACTGTTGCATTTTGATAGCTAAGTTGATTTTGACCTTGTGTGAAGATGCTTCGAGTTTAAATTAGACGAATTAAACAGACTAATATTTGGATACAGAAGAGTTGCTATCTTACTCCGCATTTACATTGATTTCAGTGATATATTGAGCACTAGTCTACATCTCACTTGCCCTACAAGACTTTGAATTCTTCAAATTTACATTGATTTCAGTGATGTAATTGGCACTTGTAGTAACTTGTTGATTTTGTGTTCAAATTGGGCCAATTCATCTGACTTTCATTGCCTAATGACTTCAGTCTCTGAGCATTAAAGAGTTTGCAATACTTAATAATTTGTACATTGATTTCAGTGATATATTAAGCACCTATTGTTTGTCTTAGTCTTTTAACATAAAAGAATTTGAATTCTTCAAGTTTACATTGATTTCAGTGATATATTTGGCACTTGAAATAACTTGATTTTGAGGTCAAATTGCACCAAGTCAAGCAAGCTTTCATTGTCCAATGACTTTAGTCACTGAACATTAAAGAGCTTGCAACCCTTAATTTTAATTGTACATTGATTTCTGTGATATATTGAGAACTTGTCAATAGTTTTTTCTTCACTCAACTGCTGCATCATGAAAAATGGGCTAGGTGATTGAGTGTAATAATTAAACACTCTTTCTCATTTTGAGGGGGTGTTTGGATGGGCTTATTTTTAGCCCAGAAGTGCTTTTTTATAAGTTAAGCACTTCTGGGTTTTAAAAAACATGTTTGTTTGGGCTTTTAGGTAGAAGCAGAAGGTGTGGAAAAAGGTGATTTACTTGTAAAAGCACTTCCGAGAAGCCTATTTTGAGATTGTCAAATTACCCAAATAACCTTCACAAATAATACATTTCCTTCATTATATTTCCTTCATTATTATATAACTAATATTATAATTATTTGTAAACATTAATAACTTAATGACAACTTAATAATAATTATTACGTAATTACTATAATAATAATAATTATTATTATAATATATTTAATATTAATATTATAGTTATAATTATAATTGTAATTACATTTGAAAACATCAATAACTTAATGATAATGATAATAACAATTATTACGTAATTACTATTATAATTATAATTATAATTATAATTATAATTATAATTATAATTATAATTATAATTTTAATTATAATTATAATTTTAATTTTAAATATATTTGTAAACATTAATAATTTAATGACAACGATAATAATAATTATTATGTGATTACCATTATAATTATTATAATAACAATTATTATTATATAATTAATATTAATATTATAATTATAATTGTAATTGTAATTATATTTGTAAACATTAATAACTTAATGACAACGATAATAATAATAATAATAATTACGTGATTTATATTATAATTATAATAATAATTATTATTATATAATTAATATTAATATTATAATTATAATTATAATTGTAATTATATTTTTGTAAACATTAATAACTTATTGACTAATTATTATGTGATTACTATTATAATTATTATAATAATAGTTCTTATTATATAATTAATATTAATATTATAATTATTATTTATAATTGTAATTATATTTGTAAACATTAATAACTTAATGACAACGATAATAATAATTATTACGTTATTACTATTATAATTATTATAATAATAGTTCTTATTATATAATTAATATTAATATTAATATTATAATTATAATTTTAATTTTAATTATATTTCTTAACATTAATAACTTAATGACAACCATAATAATAATTATTACGTGATTACTATTAGAATTATAATTATAATTATAATTATATTTTTAAATATTAATAACTTAATGACAACGATAATAACAATTATTACGTAATTATTATTATAATTATAATAATAATAATTATTATATAATTAATATTAATATTATAACTATAGTTATAATTGTAATTATAATTATAATCATTATTATTATCATTATTAATATGAATATATAATGGTAATTGAATGTAAAGTCAATGAATGCCCATTTTAGTCATTTGCGACCTCCAAAAGTGCTTTTACAAATCCATATCCAAACAAATTCACACATATAAAAGCACTTCTGTATTAACCTATCCAAACATAAAAAATAGAAAAGTACTTAACTTACTCTGAAAAGCACTTTTTTTAAAAGTGCTTACCCAATACTTATAAAAAGCACTTTTTTTAAAAGCCAATCCAAACAAGCCCTGAATGTTTACTTGTAAAAGTTTTTTATATCCATCTGTCTATTTAATTAATTCAAGTATAAATTTTAAATTTAACTTTATCTATATTTTTTGGTTATTATGTTTTTAAATACACAATCCCAGTGGAGGGAAAACAATAAAACGAGAAAAATAAACTAAAATATTTTATAAAATTTAAAAAATCAAAAAAAAATTTATTTTTGTGGAATGACAAAAATAAGCATTTGAAATGGGATCAAAGAGTATTTTCATTACCTAATAGTCTGAATTATAAAATTTTGAAATCGAACTTGACATTTATGTTGATTTCAGTGATATATTGAGCACTTGCCTATATATCTTTTTAGACTATTGTCATTCGGCATTGAAAATGCAATCTTTTTTTTCTATTTAATCACCCTCTTTAATTCATTTATGAATATGTGTTATCTTTTTAGTTCGCACTTGTTCTCTCACTAATATAATTAAGATATGACCTCACTCCTATCAGACTCCTTTCTTTCTCATTTGTTTTATTTAATATATACTTCCAAACGGATAGCTTGTTCTTCCACTTTAGATAGGGCAGCAGCCCCAACATGTCAATCAAACCAAATCTAACAAACTAAACGGCAACCGGACATGATAATAATATTATATTCTCTCAATCATTACCCAATACTTAAAAAACAATTTAAAAGGAAAATAAAAAACAAAGGGCATCAAGCATTAGTTTATTAATATTATACTGTCCTTAAAAGCTTGAAATATCAACTTTAATTCTCTCCATAGTTTAATTTTCTCATCCAACCAAATATATATATATATATATAAATCTTTTTAATATTCTCCATCAAATTTAGATAAACATAGAGGCAACCCCTAACGTCTCCCAAGAGTTATTAAGGTCTTCAATCATGCTTGGGAAAGAGTGAAGTAGGATAGCATCTCTTTCGGCATAAAGCATATATTCCTTTCTTGTCAACAAAACGTCAAAACCCTAGTTTTTGAGGTCTATATAAACCCCAACATAGCAATCAGAGATGGAGAAGTATGTGGTTTACTTGTAGGCATGGCATTCTCTTTTTTATGCAAAAAGAGAGCATTTTTATATTTTAAGGGAGGAAGAATAACATTCCCAAAATATTCAAATTTGAAATTCATTAATATCATCGTCTTTGCACAATGTGTTTGGTTTTATAGTGGCTTACGACTCTCTTCGAAAAAGCTAAACCATATATATATATATATATATATACATTCTTTTTATAAAATTTAATTATATGAAAAAATATATTCAATATATGTTTTCCAAAATATAGTAATATTGATAATTGAGATGTTTTAATTTTTACGAAGCGAAAATGCAACTCCACGTAAATAATTTCTCACCAAACATATTTCGTTTTATATTTTTATAAATCCAATAAAAATAATTTGAATTAAACTAACCTTAAAGGGAGTATTAAGTATTATTCCATCACACACACACACACACACACACTCAATTTCCATTCACTTAATGCATTAATCTAAAAAATAAAACCAAAGAAAATAAATATAAAAAAATATAAAAAAAAAAGTAAAAACCCCTCTTTCTTTATTTCATTCAGAAAACTTCGATTCTCTGATGAAACTAGTACATACATAAATATATATATATATATATATAGCGTACCTAAATGACGTAGTCTGACCAAGAGCTGTGGTCCATACTAATTCCCGGCATCTCCTCCTCCTTGCCCTTCTTCGCCTTGCCGCCGACCACCCTCGACGGATTCCCCACCGCGGTCGCCCTCGCTGGCACCTCCTTCAACACGACCGATCCGGCCCCTATCTTAGCCCCATCCCCAATCCTCACATTCCCCAGAATTTGCGTCCCCGCCCCAACCAAAACCCCATCCCCAATCTTCGGATGCCGATCTCCTCCCACCTTCCCCGTCCCCCCCAGCGTCACGTTGTGCAAGATCGATACGTTCTCCCCCACCACCGCCGTCTCCCCGATCACCACCCCCGTCGCGTGATCCAGCAGCACACCCTCCCCGATCCTCGCCGCCGGATGTATGTCCACCGCGAACACCTCCGCCACCCTACTCTGGATGAACAGCGCCATCGCCACCCTCCCCTTCATCCACAGCCGATGCGAGATCCGGTGCGCCTGGCACGCCTGAAACCCTTTGTAGTACAACAAGCATCTCGCCATGCTCGTGCACGCCGGATCTCGATCCCTCGCCGCCTTGAGATCCGCCCTAACGGCCCTCCCCACCTCCGGCGCCGACTCCAGCACCTCCCTGAATACCTTCTCCATCACATCGCTCCCGATCTCGCTCCCGAGCTTCGCCGCTAGATGCCTCGCCAGCGCCGATTCCAGCGATCCATGCGATAGGATCGCGTCCTCGTAGTATTTCCTCAAAACTGGCTCCATCTCCGCGTCCTCTCTCGCTTCCTCCCGGATCCTCCCCCAGGTTTCGTCCCCGGCGGGGGTTGCCGGAGGGGAGAAGACGAGGTCCTGCAGGGCGGGGCGAGAGAGCCCAACGTACCTATAGAGTGAGTCTTCGATCTTGGATCGGGTTGAATTCATGCATAGATGGTTCATCGCCGGCTTTGGCTGAGGGTTGTCGACGCAGGTGGCCATGATGGATCTCAGGTGGGTCGTCGGCGGCCGGTGAACTTCGCGGATGATCGGAGAGGAGAGAAGAGAAGCGGACATATGAGGGAGAGCTTGGGCTTTGAGCAAAAGCTATGGATGGCTGGTATTTATAGAGAGAGAGATGGAGAAGAGAAGAGAAGAAGAAGCGAGCTTCTTGTGAAAACGAAAGCCGGCATGGCGCTTGATGAAATGCTTCCAAGAATATGGAAGTTTTTGCGAATACAACCCCAAACATGTAAGTAATTATTTCTTTCTTTGTTTTTTTCCCTTGGTTTTATTATTATTACTATTATTATTATTTTTTATTATTCTCTAATATATACTTATAAAAATTTCTTAGAAATAGGCAACAGAATCGGAATAATTAATTATTTATTTTAGACTTTTTATATGACATATTCTAACCTTTTGTTATTTTAGCTATTATATAATTTTTTTTATGTAAATTTATAATTTAATAAAATAATCAATTGTTAATTGTAAAAAAAAGATACTTGTTGAAATTTCAGTACTTGAGAGGCACATTTAAAAAGAAATTGATCACTGAAAAAAAACAAGTGTGGTGATATATATATAGCATTGTTTATTTTATAGAAATTTCGCATGTAATACTAATATTTTAGTAATAAATGTTCCTTGAGTTTTATTTTTCATAAATTTTAATTAAATGAAAAATTAACATTTTTGATATAATTGGGAAGCAATTGTGGGTTGGTACCCGTTAATAAACAAAGTTAACTCTGGAAGGAGGCTTTTGAGTAATTATGTTTCATTTTTGAATTTCAGTATTTTTGAGGGTGTGGATGCAAATGATCGGTCAAACAGCGGAGAAAATGTGAAGAAAGTTTTGATGTAACACCTTACGTTACACCCCACTATCTCCTCAGGTGTAAGTTCCGTTTTGCCCTTGGATTTTTTATTTTTGAGTATCAATTAATTAATTAATTCTTATTTTAATTTTGTCTTTAGCAAAAGAAGATTTTTTTTCTCTGCTTTTAATTTTGAAATTGCATTTAGAAAGAGACATATTTTATCTGTGTTTTTAGCATAAGATTTTTTTTCTGTTTTTAATTTTAAAATTGCATTTACAAAAATACATATTTTATCTTTATTTTTAGCATATTATAGAAAAAAATATTATTTGCATAGAATGTTTGTGTTTTTACTGAAAATTATAAAATGGGATATAAATTATTAACTTTATTTCTGTGCATATCTAACATGGTTTGTCCACATCTTGTAAACAACTTTTAAATAATATTTATGAAAAATCAAAGTATTTATTAAGTTTTGATTATAAAAATAACAATGAAAAAATATAAAATATGCCATTTTTTTCAAAAAAAAAAAAAAAAGGGAATGTGAGGAAATTTTATTAAAATTATGTGAATCACTTGTTGGTTTATTAATACGGAATTCTTTGTATAGGAAGTTTATATTCTACTAAGAAGACAAATTTGAATCTTAGCTCATGCATGATGATGAGAGTAAAAATATATTGAAAAATTAACTTCATAATCTCCATTTTGATTTGTCCATATTTAATTAAGAAAAGTATAATGAGTTCATTGTTGCTTTTCATTGATGCTTAATCTAATTAATTATTATATTAAAAATAAATTGGAAAAAATAACTTTGGTTTTCCTTTTTTTCTTTTTGTTCTAGTTTAAATTAAAGAGTTCTATCTGAATGAATTAAATTTATAACTCATTCAATCTTGGATAGAAAACATTTTACTTGTTAATATGATTTCATTATTAAAAAAGTAGAAAAAAATTTAAATTTGATTTTTTTTTTGTTTTCTCCTTATACAAGATAGTAGAGATTTTTTTTTACAGAAATGTTTTTTAGTTAACTCATGATAATAATATACATAAAAATTGTAATAGCTTGTAGGGGCTTAAAAGTAAATATACATTTCTTAATACTCACATTACACAGTAACATTGATTTTAAAAGAAGAATGGAGGGTATATTTGTCAATTGCTACGTGAACGCTAGCCTAAGTGATGGTAGCAGCCTTTGTGAAAAGACGGTTATATCCCTAAGCAAGATCATATGGACAGTTATCAAATAGACTTGGACTTGAAGGGCATTGAGGCAGTCAAGATGGGCATAATGGGAAATGAGAAAGCAGTTGGCAGTTATAATTTGGATAGTTATTTGTTTGAGTGACGTTTGTGATTACGCGTTCAAACATTTGACTACGCTTCTTAATATTTTTATTAATTAAGTGTTACTTAAGCCTTCTTTGAAGAGGATTAGATTCCAAAGACTTATTGGATTTTTGGTTTTTTTAATTATTTGTTTCCAATTTTATTTTTTTTCCTTTGTTTTTGTCTCCGATATATTATTTTTATATTTCATGTGTTACATCATTTAATAGCGTGAATTTTTAAATAAAAATATATTTATAACAGTTGTTATGTGTGTTTATGTGTCAAAATGTAATATGTTTTCATAAATTAATTGGAGTTAGTTGAAAGTGAGAAGAGAATATCAGTGATTTAAAAAAAATGGAGGAAATAAGAATGTTAGAATTACTCTTTGTGAATAATTATTAAAATTTACAATACTTTTAGACTGTAATTTTTTTGAGATATTTTTTTTAATGAAATATGAAGAAATCACATGAGAGACATGCACAGATATAGGACTAATCCTTTAACCAATTTTATGTCATGTCTTATGTTTTTATTTTATGTTAGTTGAGATTCGAACCTATTTCTTCAGAAAGACAGCAAATACTCTACATAGAGATATGATGATAATAGACTAAAAGACCGTTGTCAGCTCAAATTTTGAAATTTATTTTATTTATTTACTTAAAAAAATTAAAAAATAATTTTTTATTTATTGTTATTATTATTTTTCAGAACCCTAGAAAAAGCAGATTTTTTAGTAAGTGTTTATTCATGTACACAAAAATTCAATTTTTTTTTTTTATGAAAAATTAATCCTATCAAAAGATCTAAAAGCCCTCAATTTATTTTGCAATTTAAATAAGATGGTAATTTGATTCTATTTATTGCTGACGTGGTTATCCCGAATTACAGGGCTTATTAGATTATTTTTTTTAAGAAAATTGATAAAATTTAGGGATTTAAAAACTTAACACATGTTGTTTGACTCACTCTGACGGCCAATATTATGACCAAATCTTTCATCACTATAATAAATGTAGATAATTTTTAAAATAAGCACATTGCTGTTGGTTTTCACAGAATACTCCTGATAATGAGTTAATGGCAATAATAGTGACATTAAAATAGATGGATTTTTGTTGTTTTGTGAATAGAAGGAAGGGATAAGGTGGCAAATAAAAACTAAAAATTAAATGTTTGCAATTATCTTGATGAAAAGCAAGTAAGAGTTTATTATTCATTTCATGTCATGTAGTGTGTATATTATTTTCACAAAATATTATTACTATTAACAATATTATTATATTAAATGGTCACTAGGTGATTGGTAAATAAATAAATAAAGAGGTGGTAAATTAGAATTAAAAATTAAATTTTTGTAGATATCCTACCATACAAGATTCTCTTTGCATAGAGATATTAACTCCACATCTGTGCACGCCCCTGACTTCCCATATATAAATATATATAAAAATTTTAACAATAAGAGTATACAAACAAATGCAAATGTTGTTGTTGAGGGTTAAATAAAAAAGTATGGTTAAATAAAAATATATTGGTGTTAACTCTGCCATAAATAAAGCAACATTTAAAAAAATTGCATTGTTCTTCTATTACTAAAGTATAGACCAAAAAGGGTATTTTATGGGGGTATATAAATTAGCTAGCTTAAGATCTTATAATGGCACATACATATACTTCCACAATCTCTTGCAAAACATAGCCTCGATAAGGATATAAATGCAAAAACTAATGAAGGAATTCATTCAGCATATGTAAAAAGGATGGGGGATACTAATGCAATAATCATGGTTTTGAAATATAAAAGCAATTACAACTTTTATATGTAATTATGAAGTTCTGTAAGGGTATGCATGTCAAGACGAAATAAAAAAGAGGAAAAAAAACCTGATCAATAGTCAACCATCTTCGATCACTGTATAAAGGAATGTACATTCTGTTATATTCAGTATATCTGTATAATACTTCAATCATTGTTCCCATATAATTAACTAATCTTGTCAGTAATCCACTAATTAAACAACATAATCACTACCTGAGCATCTGTCACTTTGCATATATGAACAATTATCAATCCTATATAAATAATAGTTAGACATAAATCAACAAACTTGAACTTCATAGGCTTTCTCTATGCTATGTTTCGATGATGTTATTATTGAGATAAAATAATTGATACAAAGTTAAAATGAATACATAACAACATTTAAACACAACATGTTAACCAGCGAAACTAGATCGAAATGTGAAGCAACTCTGTATCATTTGAAATGTATGGTTTTTGGCACAACAAAAATGAAATGATAAAGAGGCATAGATATCTTCATGGAAGATGCCTCTATCTACCACACTGTTATTATTTGTCCAATACACTTGGTATAGTATAAATGCCCAAAATACGAAGATGATTTATACTAATGGAATAAAAATGCCGGTCCTTTTTTTTCGGAGTGAGGTCTTTGAACATGCCAAAAACTAGCGTCAGCTACTGACAGAATACAAGTGACATAGCAAAAGCAGGTGGAAAAATACAGTAAAGATTTAACTGATAATTTAAGATTAGAGCTTAACCTCCACATCGACTCCGGCGGGAAGGTCGAGTTGCATTAGAGAGTCGATTGTCTGGGCTGTTGGATGCAAAATATCAATCAAGCGCTGATGTGTTCGGATCTCAAAGTGGAACCGCGCATCCTTGTGTACGTGAGGTGACTTGAGGACACAGTACACCCTCCTCTTGGTTGGCAAGGGCACGGGGCCCATGGTTTTGGCGTTGGTGGTCCGGGCAGCATCCATGATCTGCTTGCATGAATCCTCGATCAGAGGCACCCAGTAGGACCTCAGCTTTATCCTAATCTTCTGCTTCGGGGCCAGCTGGTAAGATAAACACCATAGTCAATTGTTGAATTAAAGAATAAACAATAGAACTCTTTGTATCTAATTCCTGTTAAGAAAACTGTCAACATTTTTTAAGTTAATTGGTTCTAGTTGGTACAGCTACATATCTAGTGGCAGATGCATAGAGTCCGAACTGGCGGTGAAAGGATCAGGGTAACTGTTGTTCCGAGCAAGCTTACCTACTCAAAACTGAATGACCACTGACAAATGTGACACAGAATATAAAGAGCAAGTAAAATTAAAGCACATTCTTGAAATGGACAATCATGAATTTACATAAGCAATGAATAATAGACTCCATAAATCTGGCAGGTGAATAAGCAGCATTAAGTGTTTATCACTGAAATCTGAGTGAAAAACATCCTCACAGTTTTGGATTGATGCCTTTAATATAATACAAATGCAGTTAGAAGCATGCAAGAAATAACAACGGTGGCTATACAAATTTTGCACAAACATGATATTTAATTATCGCATTGCCCTTTAAGTTGCAGCAAAATAGCACAATTTCCTTTGTTATGGTTCCTTTCTGACAAAAACATACAAGCTCATTATGGACTCCACATGTTGCACAGGTCATTCTTACACAACGGCATGCTACACAAAAGGGAATGAAACAGCAAAATATACATATATATATATAGCTGGTCCCAACTGTAGTATGACCAGCTAGATGATTATCAAACTCATAGGCAGAACTTCTTCCAAATATACAATTTTATGATCCAAAACATCAACTGTCAAGAGAATCAAAATAATTTTAGTGTGGCTACATACAGTTGCATATCTGCGCTTATTGTAAATCAAGCCTTTCACAGGGAAAAAGATTTGTCAGACAAAGAAACAGCCACTGAAATAAAATGCCTCGTATTTTCACAATCAAGTGGTGAAGAAGGAATTGCATGTGAAACACGTACATAGGCATGAAAGTACAACTAATGTCAAGCATGGAGAAAATGCATATATTGATTAAAGGAAAAATATGTTTCACTACAAGTATAATTAGGGATGTCAATGAGACCGACGGGGAACCCGATTCCTACCCCGTCGGGGCCTGGTTTGGGAATTGTTTTGGGGGATCGGGTCGGGGCTGAGGCCGGAAAAAAAATTCCCGTCGGAGTCTAGGCAGGGGCTGGGGAATATCCTCCCTACCCCGGCCCCGAATATTAAATATTTAATTTAAATATTATATATATATGTTATATTTTATATTATAAGTATCTAAATAAAAATGGAACAAAAGCCCATTTATTTATTTCATCAGCAAATTATTAATAATTAAATGAACATTAGTATAAAACACATTAATTTCATAATTGGGGCCAGGGATGGAGAAAAAAAAAATCCCTGTATTCGGGTTTGGGGCCGGGGTCGGAGATCGGAGTAGAAATTCGGGGCCGAGGCCGGGGATGATATCTCCCGATGAATCCCCGCATTGTTGACATCCCTAAGTATAATATGAAATTAAAGCACTGGCAGAGGTGGCAATAAAAGAATAGAGAGCATGTGGGTATTGTTATGGTAGATGCAAAAGCTTCTGCAAAACTCTAACTACAGCCATTCAACTCCTCTATTTACTAAATATTTTAAAAAAAACACACACATTTGAGTGTTGTTAACAGAAGCAGAGATTCAAACAAACTGTCCATATTCATTGTTTCCAGTTTAAAGAGCAAAACAGAAGTTTGATCAGAAGTTTTGAGACATGGCCATCAGTGTTGTCCATATATTAAATACAGGAAATACTGCTCCCAAAATATTAAGGAACAAACCCTTGGTTCTATTAGACATGTGCAACATAAAGGAACCTCTGATATACTGAATATGGACATTGGCTTGGGAGCTCTGTGAAATAACATTTACCATATCATTTTACAGTCATAAATAGTGAGAACTTACATAGAGAACTACAAGGTGCATATTATGCTTTTAAGACCACAAATATCTATAATGTGTTCAGTTCCAAAGGATCCTGAACTATAGCAGCATACTGTTACTAAGGGACAGAATAATTGTAGTAGTATACTGTTACTAACTAAGGAGTGGGATTTCACTCGCAATATTCTTTAACAGCAAAATAGGACGTATATATAGAATGTCAAATGTCAAATGTCAAATGATCCTTCAATATGAGTAGGTCTAAATGTTACACGGTGAACAAAACCTGGTCCTACAATATGATCCCAACTTACACAATGTCAATTAGAAATTTTGTGCACCTTTCAAGCTAGCATTTCTCAAGTTTACATGCGCACAATTAAAATGAGTAAATTTGCAGTTCCTAAAATTTCATTCAATGATAATGTGCAGAAGGGTAGGTCATATGTTGTTCACAATGGGTTCAAATGGTGAGTAAAATGAGTCTTTTCTAGATAAGATTAGTTGGTCACAGAGAGTTTGTTTACAAAATTATAATCATGGTCATTTGGATCATAAATTATTAGTGCCATTTATATTTGGGAGCTTTCAATGACTCATGGCTGGCTAGGCATGGAA
Source organism: Dioscorea dumetorum (assembly GCA_902712375.1). NCBI lineage: Eukaryota > Viridiplantae > Streptophyta > Magnoliopsida > Dioscoreales > Dioscoreaceae > Dioscorea > Dioscorea dumetorum. The sequence continues at coordinate 148,930 of CACTHL010000105.1, read as the reverse complement.
TGACAGAATTTGTGTGTGTGTACATCTATGAGTAATGATGTGCTACAGTTCCAGGAGCACTCAGATATGGAGCTAATTGAAGGGGGAGAAAATGAATACTTACAAACTTGACAAGACACAAAATTCAGAGGTAATTGATGATATCAAACTTAGAGCAGAAACAGGAGGATGATAGGGTATATCAGTGTGTTTACTTGTTAGCTTTTTATGATATCTGTATTCCACAATCCTTTATGACAATGTTGGCATGAAAGAAGGAAAAAATGCCATCACTTCAAACAACATCTAGTTATAAAAATTACACTTTATGTTGTTTGAGAAAAATTATAAGACATTAATAGACCATTAAGAGTTAAAAGAAAAGGCAATAAGAATACGAAATAATCACTTGTTGAAAATAACCTGTAGGTGTTTCTGAAGCCCTTGCTATAAACTGACATGAATAAAGCATTCTCTTATTGAGAAATAGCCCTAGAATGAAATGTTTCAGCAGTATAACTAACAAAGCCAAGGGATATGACCTGAAGACCTAAATGGACTAGAGGTGGAATTGAGATGGAGAAAGTAGATGTTACCAGCACCGCCAAGTTCAACTTAGTATAGCCAATCCAGTAACCAAAAATAAGCATTCAAGATCAAAGCAAAACACTGAATTGAATTGCAAGGCAAGAATAAAATAATGAAGAGGTATAATGCTACAGGAAAAAATACAACAAAAAATACAAACAAAATCAAATTTATAGATAAAACAGAAGAAAAGAAACATCAAATTCAGACTACTACTTACAGGGATTTCGCCTAAATCTAACAAAGAACATGCAACCGCTACCACCTCAACAGAGCTAAAGTTGCAAATGTCATTTGGCAAAGAAAAAAAGGAAAAATTGCAGCAAAAAATCACTAAATTACTTAAATAAACGTAGAGAATCAACATTAATAAAATAGAAAGAGCACAAAACCAGAGCAAATGAGAACTACCTAAAAATAGCATTTTGAAGAATTAGAGTCACGCATCGTACTCAAAGTAACAAGCGATTAGGACAAAAATACCTTATCAGCATCACTGATAATAACAGATGACTCCGGAACCTCATCTCCAGCAACCTTCTCACATGAAAAACACTCAACTCAACACCATTTTCCCCAAAAACCAAGACTAAACGAGGGAAAAAAATCACAACAAAACACCAAACCTCAAATTCAGTGGATCCTTCTAGGGCATCCAAGGTTTCCTGGGACTCAACAACTTCCGGGGCAGCGAGGACGCGGAAAGAAGTGAAGGGCGCGCGGGAGCGGATGCTAGGGAGAGACCTGGGGCTGGGAGCGTAGAGAGGGAGCTGAAGCGCGAGCTTGGGGTTAGGCGAGACGGAAGAGGAGTGGCGAAGAGGAAGGAGGGCCAGAGTAGCCGAGAGAGATGAAGAAGCGGCCATGGCGATGCGCGCAGCTCTCGCACTATCCGGAGTGGAGTGGTGGCCAAATAGAAGGATAACGAGTTATTGGAATTTGTTGTTTTTTGTAAACAATTTTATAAATAAATAAATTGCCATCTTATTTTAAAAAATGAAAACAAATTAAAAACAAAAATTGGCATTTAAGATTTCTTTTCCCTATATATACAAAATCTAGGATTTAGGGTTTTACAGTGTTTTATATGTATATAAACATTCAGATTCAGAGTGAAAACTATTATATAAATATAGCATTTATAAATCATAATTATTTATAAAATCTATTTAATTAAAAGTAAATTTTTAATATAACTAAGTTTAAAAAAAATTCAAGGCACTTAATTCAGGGAAGAAACATTCTTTATAAAATAATTTAATGATTTAGTAGAATAATTATGGTTTTAATTAAAATAGATTTTCAAAATAATTATGGTTTTCTTCCTAGGTCTCATAAAAATATTGTTCTAATGGAAAAGGAGTGATATATGAGAATATAGATAAATTGTTTATTTCTTAATGAAAATCCAAACTAACACTTCTTTGCAAAAACTCCCCTTCAAAAACTACATATCCTCATTAAACCCCTAAAAAACCCACTAAACCAAAACCACCTTCTTTTTCATCTTCTACTTCAGAGATTGCTCCGAGATGTGGACGGTGCGGTGCCCCTACTGCCCCGGCGGCCACGGCCGATGCGCCACTGCGGCCTCCGGACGGAGCATCACCGAGTGCTGCTCCTGCGGTCGCGTCGTCGAGGAGCGCCAGTCCCACTCCCATCCTCTCTTCCACCTCCGCGCCACCGACTCCCCTCTCCCTCTTGTCCTCCCAGACCTCCCCGTTCTCCATGAATCCATCCATAGAGGCGATGGTGATGGTGATGGTGACGATGACCCTTTCCACCCAACCGGATTCATCACCGCTTTCTCCGCTTTCTCGCTTGAGCCCCACCCGGTGAATGCCCGCTCCTCCTCCTCCTTCTCCGGCGCTCTCGCTGAGCTCGAAAGAGCGCTTGCTGCTGATCCCTCTGATCCCTCTCCTGATCCCCTTGTTTCTCTCGATCACCTCCGCGCGTACCTCCAGATCGTCGACGTCTCGTCCATTCTCGCCCTCGATCGCGATATTGCCGACCACGCCTTCCAGCTCTTCCGCGACTGCTCGTCCGCTACTTGTTTGAGGAATCGCAGCGTCGAGGCTCTCGCCACCGCCGCCCTCGTCCAGGCCATTCGCGAGGCCCAGGAGCCCCGCACCTTGCAGGTACTGCCGAATTTAGCTTCTTTTTCATCCAAATTAGAAGTTAAAACCTTTAGTTTGGTGCGTGGATCGAGATTGATTTTCCATTTATACGAAGCATTTGATTCTGTGCCCTTTCTTCACCATTAAAGTTAGCTTCTTTTCATAGAAATGAGATATTGAAATAAATCTTTTGTTTGATATTTGGTTTAAAATGTTCGATTGATGTATGGGATGTCTCTTCTTCATTGAAATGAGAAATTTAATCTATCTTTGGATGGTGATTAGTTTAATGTTCCGCTGATGCAAGGCTTTGATTCTTTTGCCCTTACTTCAGTGTGGAATTCAGCTTCTTTTTCCAGTGAAATGAGGGATTGAAATTTATCTTCTGGTTGGTATGTAGTTTAGATATTCCATTGCTGTGTGGGATTTGATTATCATCTGATAGACTGTGGAGAGCACGCCATTGTGGTTTTATCACAAATTCACAATGCTGATAGTTCGTCCAAGGAATTCTGACGGTTTAATCACAAATTCACAATGCTAATAGTTCGTTCAAGGAATTCTTGTCTGTTCACAAAAGAGAGCATTTATTTGAGACTGAATTTGATTTCTGTTGGTGACTAGAGCGTTTTCCACTATGTGGACAGTTGGAAGGCATTTAACCTAGTGTTTAAAGATAAAAAAAATTATCCTTGTCGTCAATCTCAGACAAAGAATGTATGTCTAAATGCTGTTCTTTTTCTTTTTTCCTTTTTTTGGAATGAGAACTAGGATTAGCCTTTCTGGTGTTCAGGAGTGGGAGATGATGTGCTACTGGGGATCAGAGGCAAAACATGAATGTGTGTTTTGGCAAATTACATCCGCTGTCGATTTTCTTGAATTATTATTTTTTTTCCAATTATGTGGGATGCAATATGAGACTGTGGATTCAAGGGAAACCATTACTCTTTTTTGGCAGATTATCTCTGTTGCTGACGTTTATGAATTTTTTTTTTTTGTTTTTTTTTTTTTCAAATTATGTGGAATATAATTTGATACTGTGGATTAGGGGGCAACCCTTGTGTATTCTTTGGTAGAGTACCTCTGTCATTGATGTTCTAGAATTGTGTTTGTTTTTGTTTTATTTTGTTTGAATTATGTTGGATAGAATGTGATACTGGGGACTGGAGGAAAATAATTAGTGTGTTTTGGCATATTACCTCTACCGCTGATGTTCTTGGATCTTTGTTTTGTTTTGTTTTTTATTGATGACCTGTTATGCTTGAATCAGTTGGAATATCTAGATGTTCATGAGATTGAATACCATGTATTATTCATACCATTTTGCTCTCTGGGCTGTTAGTGGCCTACTTTAGCTAAAGGAAATTCACTTAATCCAGATTGGCATGGAACTAGATATTGATTGACCGATTGAAGATGTTAATATAAAGTTTATTGTGGTTGTGAAGCACACTGGTGGTTGCTTTTTTTGGTTATTGAACGTATGTTGTCATGATTTCACAAATTTTATTCAGTGAGAACTTTCTGTAATGAACTAGTAGATTGGAAAATTTTTCTGAAGTTCAAATGTCCAAAAATATTGTCTGGCAGAACCGATAGAAACCTGAGAAATGGTTTTCCTGCTTTTATTTTTGAATTTCTTACAACCACATGCTATCAAAACATAGGTTATTTTATTTCTGAATTTCTAACAACCACATGCTACCAAAACATAGTTTGTATTAGGAAATCTCTATAATTTTCCATCCCGACCCTAAGAATAGTGATGCGCATGGACTATTGTCTGTGTTAAATTTTGACTAACAAGATCCTTCAAGTTTGGAATATTTTCCCTGATGACTTTAATATGTTCTGTTCATTCCCTTGCAGGAAATTTCTGCTGCAAGCAACCTCCCACAGAAGGAAATTGGGAAGTACATTAAAATCTTGGGTGAAGCTTTAAAACTAAGCCAGCCAATCAACAGCAATTCTATAGCAGTTCACATGCCACGGTTTTGCACACTCCTTCAGCTTAACAAATCCGCTCAGGTATCACTCACCCTTGTGAACCCCATGAATGTCATGAGTGAGCTTCTCTCATCAGCTATGTAATCGTCACAGGAACTTGCAGCACATATCGGAGAAGTTGTCGTCAATAAATGTTTCTGCACTCGTAGGAACCCAATCAGCATATCAGCTGCTGCTATATACCTAGCATGCCAACTAGAAGATAAACGCAAAACACAAGCTGAGATTTGTAAGGTTACTGGTCTCACAGAGGTCACTCTTCGCAAAGTCTACAAGGAACTGTTAGAGAATTGGGATGATCTGCTTCCACCTAATTACACACCAGCTGTTCCTCCTGAGAAGGCTTTTCCGATGACTGCCATCAGCTCAGGTCGATCCACTTCTAAATCAGATATTGTTGAGATACCTCACCCGATTGCACATCAAGATAAAGACAAGCAACCAGAAATTCCGAAATCAAGTAAAGTTGCAGATGCTATGGAGAGTGATCATCAGGTGAAAGTCAAAGAGGAAATGGAAAACCAAAATAACCCTCATGGACGCCTTCCTTCATCCTCAAGGGACTTGAATCCGGTAGCATTCTGGCAGACGCAGGCTCCATTTACTGCTCAGAAGAATGGAGGTGAGAACAAGTCAATGTTGTCTGAATGTGATCAGAAAATTGATAGAGATTCGAAGACTGGTAGCAATTCTCGAGCAATATCCCAGAATGCAGCTCTATCATCTTCAAAGAGATTCATCCATCCATGGCAATTCAATGTGCAGAATGTTGCACCTGGATCTTCTGTTCGGTTTGGGGAACAACAAGTAAGCTCCGATGTTGTATCCAATGTTCCTGGAATCAAGAATCAGAGAGGAGGTACTGATGCTGATCGGGCAACCGATAAACATCAACACTAGAGCTGTATTTTATTTGTAACAGGTGGTTCAAGCAATGAGAAGAAGACGATAAATGCTTACAAGAGCCCCTCATTCCTTCGTTATTGTGACTGCTTCATTGGTCTTGATCCGGTCCTCTTGGGAGAACATTGAAGTTTATATGTTGAGAAAAGTATAGTGTGTGTGTATAATCATCTCAAGAGCATGCACTTTTAAAGTTTTATTATTATGCTTCAAGCATTGAGGGGAGAGTCCGAGTTCTTTAATCGCTTAGCTATTGCCATGTGACAGGTTCCTTAAATTTTGAATAACTGATTTTTCCATCAAAAACTGTAAATTAACTCTTGAACCCAGGCTAACAGAAAATGGGGGAAATTAAAAAAAGAAAAATTGTGATTTCACAGAGTCTTGAAATAAGGGTAAAGAAATTTTTTTCATTTAAAAATACCATGTAGTTTCTCTAACTAATAAAAAAATTGTTAATGGCAAAAACAAAATTTTTTGGTAAGGGTAAAATCATTGCATAAAAAAACATGATTAAAAACATGATTTTGTTTGATTTTTGAGATTTAAATTTTCTTTTGTTTATTTAAATTTTGAGAAATATTAATATATATATATATATATATATATATATATATATATATATATATATATATATAAAAAAGTTGGTTTTTAAGTGAAATGACAATTTTTACTCCTGTGAATTGAGACATTAATAACTATTAACAGTTAATTAAAGGTTTTTATTCTTTTGTTAGCTGGATAAACTACATGGTATAAAAACGAAATAAAAATTTGTGTTCCTATTTTGCAAATTTATGAAACCATGAGGAGTTTTTTTTTTTTAAAATTTCCCTAAAAATAGAGATGTTAGATGGTGGGGTGGGACAGGGGTGAAGCAAACCACATCCACCCCTTCCTTGCCTATCACATATGATATAACCATGCCATCTATCACACACTGGATTTTTCTTCATCAAGAAATGAGGGTAAACATGACAACTATTTCTCATGGTGGTAGGTGGATAGAATTATTGGTGTTAGATGGGAAAAATTATTGTGGGTCGGTGCCATCAACATCTTTAATTTGAACCTTTGGATCAAAATGATCATATTCTTCCATTTGTTAGGTGGACTTATAAACATCCTCCCAACCCACACTTGAAAACACACAAAAAAAAAAATACTAGATGAAGAGTTAGTAAAATATTCGATTTCTTTTAAAATTCTTAAAATAAAAAGGTTGTCTTGCAAAATTCTTAAAATATTCTTAAAACTACCATTTGTTAGTGTCCTTTGTATTCTTTATTTTATTCTTGCAAAATTGCAAAACTCATATTTTGACTAACAAAATAAAGAGGTTGTCTTGGCTGAGTGGAGCATTGATTATGGGCCGCACGGATCCTCAACAAAAAATCATGCATGTGACAAGTAGTATCAAAGCTTTGGCTTCTAATGTTTTGTTAGCTGACATATCAGAATTTCAAAGTGAGATGACCCAAACTCCTAAAGAGACAAAGCAACCCCGAAAAGAGAGGCTCTCAAAGGTGGAGCTTGTGGTGGCTGAAGAGCCAAAGCAGTTCAAGGAATTTGGCCATCTCATCAAGTAAAGTAAAAAACACAAAGAAAACCGAAAGGATGAGAAGAACTCGAATATTTTACTAACTTTTCATATAATATTTTTTTGTGTTTTTCAAGGTATTTATATGCCCTCACCTAACAAATGGAATATTATGATCATTTTGATCTACAGGCTCATATTAAGAGAGTTGGTGACACCTGCTCATCAATTATTTTTCTCACTTAACACCAATAATTCTCTTCACCTACCATCATGACAAGAAATTGTTATATTTGTTGTCATTTATTGATAAAGAGAAATTCAATGTGCGACACACCCCATCCTGCATGAATAGTGATTTTTAATACTATAGTCGCTCTACTCTAATTTGCTCCATCCCTCTCCCCTACATACACACAGTACATTAATTGTTACTGTAACAATATACATTAACATATAGAGAAATACATTCATGGGCCAAATTAAATTTACAATACTAAGCAAGGTAGGTAAGACGGATTCAATATCTACCATACCTGCCCCTTCCTCACTCCCTAAAGAAAAAAAAAAAAAACTCACTCTAATTGGGGCGAAAACTACAAGTCTAGGTGGGTTTGGCCATCTCTATGTAAAGAGTTCTTTTTTTTTTATATTTTGGGTTTTATATAGTTTATGTGCTGATATATACATAAGATGTAAAGGTAAGAATTATTTGGAAAAGAGGTATTAAGGAGTAAAGAGGAGAAAAAAGAAAGAAAAGAAACATGCAAAATTTGATCAGAATGAAATTTCACCAAGGACTAAAGGAATTTAACCTTGTATATCCGACTGTCATTGAGTTCTTTGGCTTAATTATACTTAAAAGACCAATCAATATGAACTTTTATCATCATATAATTACAAGTTAAAACAAGCTATTTTCAAAGGGTTGGTTGGTTTACTGTTTTGATCAAAGCGAAAACAGAACATTATCATTCTTGGTCTCAAATTGCCTTGTACACAAAACTTGTGTACATCTTTGATTTTGTAGTTTCGATAAATAACATAAGTTGAAATATCATAAATTGATAATTTCCTGTGAGAGATTCACTATTTGTAAAAATAACAGTCATATAAATGAAAAAAGAAACATAAGTTAAATTAATCTTTGATCTCGAGTTCAATGAAAGGGTGCTCGACAAATGAACCCTATTGCTCCCATCTGTTCCATTTGATTACCGTATCTTTTATCCAGCAAAGTATGGTATCATCTCTATCATGTGCCTGATAAACAAACAGAGAGGAAATGCGTTGCATTATATTCATAATCTAATGATCAATAGATTTTTGTATTTATGCTGCCTACCATAGTTCTGAAGTTTCATTGAAAAGTCATAAATGGCCTTCAAAATGGCACCATATTTCATGGCTTTCAGTGAACCCATATGTCTGCAAAATAGAGCACCACAATCACATTAGGTTACCAGAAATTGAGCAATATCGGAAAAGAGCAAAATAGACACTCCTTTTACGTGTAGATAACCCAGAGAAACATTTAAAAAAAAAAAGGGTAAATTACTGATTAGTCTGAATATTTTCATTGTGAGTGACTAATTTATGTTTGCCCAATAGTTCCTCTTTCTAGGTCGAGCTACCTTTTAATTCTCATTTGTGCCCTCAAAGTCGCCCTTTTCTGCTTAAAATCCCATGAGCAACCTTGTCTTTTATGAGGATTAGTTATCAAAGCAGTGACAAAGCTGGATCATAACAGACAGTTTTATGGATTTGAAAGAAATGTAGAGCTCATCTTCAGAAATCGAAAATATTCAGGGAGATGAACTTACTTTCCTCAATACAAAAAGAAAAATATCACCCAGGGCACCGCCTATGGACAGAATTTCATTGGGTTGAGTTCCTCACCAAGATTTTTTCCAAGTGAATTTATTATTAGTTTGGAAACCACGGCCTCCTTAAGATGACACCACATAACTGTAGCTTCTATTGGCGAAAGATTTATCCTATGCTATGTGAAAGTGTCATGCATCAGATAAGTGACCTAGTCCTTGGAAACAGATATAAAAAAGAATAATGATGTCATCATACAATACTCACACAATCTCAGTATATCGCATTCTCCATGCAGGAAATCCTAAGTGGCATCTAGCAGGTCCATAAACAAGAAGGAGATCAGGTTCTGGTCCTCCACAACCTAAAATATGGAGGATATAAGTTCAGGAAATCATGTCACAAAATGTGAAAAATCAGTTAGGTTAGAATAACTACATACCCACTGCCATTAAAGCATCATCCATGTCAGCTTCGGTGAAAACTGGCTCAACCCTATCTGAAACTGCAGGATTGCTTTTCAGGTATTTAGAGCACAGGAAACTGGCTGCTCTAGCAACACCTTCTTTATTATCAGAAAAAGAAAGCAATTCTATCGCCATTCCTTCCTGATCAAGACATACAATTAGAACCCTCAATATAAAGTGATGCTTGATTTCCAAATGATGGGAATATTATTCTAGAATTGCAATAAACAATGTCACAAAATGCAATGCCCCCAGTTTTAACGTGGACAGAAAAGGCAAAACAAAAATTCTAGGTCAAAGACTCACAAAATGTGTATTCTTTGAATCACTGGAACTCTGGTCAGATCCAATTGACTTCTTCAGCACACCTAAGCAAAAAAATGTGACAGTGTATGATAAAAAACATCAATATAGATCAAGATCACACAAGAATAGCCAACCTATTTTCCATCATAACAAAATATATCATTCAGTCTATATGAATGGCATAAGAAAAGTGCTGACATATAACAATGAACAAGAAGTGTCTGACATGTATCTGTTACATAAAACCAATTTTGTATTAACTTCATCATCATAATCATTGACAATGCTTGTAGCGACTAGGAAATTAATTAAGATGTTCAATGACAGCACAAGCTTTTTGTTGCTAGGTGGACACAAAACAAATAAGCATTTATTGAATATTACTACTGCAAACTCTTCAAGGAACACTTTTTGTCTAAAATGAGCTGCCTCAAGCTAAATATCCAACCCAACTTCTTGATACCTTAGTCTTGGGAACTCAATTGAACTACAACATCTCTACGACTAGCCAATATGGAGCCAACAGGGGAGCAACTGATGAACATTTTAGAGTTCACAACTGAAAATCTATAACCAAATCAAAGGAAAGCAACTATGCATCCTCTGTGCTTGTAAACTAAATGCTTTTATTAGGGAGTAAATGTCTGCACAATTTACTGGTAAACATCAATTTAAATCATTACCTAAAAGGTTTGAGATTGATTTTGATTTATGCTGAGAGCCATGTAATATACAGCTACCCATCTCATGACAATTATCAGCCAGGATGATAGAGATTTCACAACCATGAACACTAAAAATGTGGATAAATAGCTATTATTACTTCATGTAAACTTTTGATAATCAAACAACCATGGCTTAAACTCTGCATCATGCTCACCATCCATGTCATACAAGATGACATTCTTCACTCCAATACTTGACAACCAACGCAAAAGCTGCCTAATTTTCATAGTATTCTTCGCTTGGCCACTGTCCACAACAATGCCAAGATACTTAAGGTTACTCAAGTCCAGATTCCAGTACTTCTTTAGCAACCCACTCGAGATGCTATAACACACAAGTACATGAATCAGAGCTGACCCAGCATGCACAAGAGCAACGAATAGATGGAGCAAACACCAGCACAGTCCAAGTGTGAATCTCCAAATAATTGACGTTTGGAATCCCTGCTTGCAAGAAAATCAGAGATACATCAACTCACAACCTTCAACAGAACAAACAAGAAGGAATCAATCAAATAATCTCTGACCTAATTCACCATAAAATTCTTTAAAATACCACAAGAATAGGTTTCCCCCAGAAGTTAAAGATGCCAAACTTTACCACGAACTCAATTAAAATCAAACGGCCTCGAGTTAACACAAAATCAATTCAACTTCTGCCCTAAGCCATTCCAAAGTCAACTAAGGGATGGAGAGAGGGAAACGAGTTTTCTTCTTCTCCTCCTCCTTTTTCCCTCTCCCAAAGTACAAATTCAATCTTGAATCACCAACTCATTCCAAATCAAGCAAAGAAAGGTCATTTCCAAAACCTCAGATGCCAAATCTCGAATCACAAACACATTCAAAATCAAGAACACCACCAAATCCACACAAAACCACTCAGAAACACATCACAATCACTAAAATCAACATCAGCAATGATAAAATCGATTAGATGAGAAACAAAGATCAAACCCAAAAATTGGGGAAGTCAGTCCTGAAGAAGTCATCCCCAAGGTTCACGGAAGCGAGGGCCATGCGACAGCGGAGAAGAAGGAGAGGAGAAGGATGGAGATGGAGGCCTGAAGCGAAGCAAAGAGTAGGTCTTTCTCATGGGGAATGCTGCAAGCGTGAGAGCACGCATGCTCTTGTTGTGCTTCTTGCGAGCCGACGAGGCGAAGACTACAAACCGCGGATTCGGTCCGGTTCACACAGCCAAATACCGAACCGGATTTGAACCGACTCCACTTCGAACCGAAATTTGGAGAATAACATTACAGAGCATTACATATATTTACGGGTTTTTTTTCCATTATAGCCATCATTGTTTTTCAAATTGTCAAAATAACCATCCACAAATTATATTCACCAAATTAACCCCTATCTCATCACCCATGTTTTTTTAAAATATAAAATATTAGCTCTTTTTCAAAAACACCCTTTATTTTTTAAAAAAAATACAAATATAAAATATTTTTAGTTTTTAAACCATTTTCTTAAGTTATTATTATTAAATATTTATTATTATTTTTATAAAAAAACCAAAAAATAAAAATATTTTTTAACAGGATTTATTTTAAAAGATATATTATTTTAAAAATATATTATTATTTTTAAAAAAACTCTATTTAAGTTGTTATTTATTAAAAGCTATTTTAACTGCATTTATTTTAAAAATATATTATTATTACTACTACTACTATTATTATTATTATTATTATTATTGGTTTATACTTTTTTAAGTAATTATTACTAAAAACTTATTTTTTTAAACCACATTTTTTAGAAAAAAATATTATTATTATTTGGATAACTAAATATTATTATTATTATTATTATTAAAAATGATATTAATTGAGGCACATCATGTAATGGCATGCATTGACTGCACATCAAGTAGAACTTCAGATGTAAAAAGAATCTAATTCCTCTTATAAAGCTGGTTGTGTATGCCTACTTGACAAGAAATACCATGCGTTGATTACACACCACTGCACACCAAGTAGGTTTCAGATGTAGGAAGAATCTGATTCCTCCTATAAAGCTGCTTGTGCATACATACTTGATAAGAAACAGTATGCATTAATTACACACCAGGTAGGTTTCAACAATAACAAAAATAAGATTCCCCCTATAAAGCTGGTTGTACATGCCTAATTGGCAAGAAATGGCATGCATTGATTGCACATCAGGTAGCCTTCAGATGTAGAGATAATCCGATTACACCTACATGACAAGAAATGACAATAACACACCAAATATATTTCAAATATATGAGAATCTTATTCCTCCACGAGGTAGTCAAAACTCCATGTATAAATATCTCTCTCTTTTTCCATCTTCATAAACTCTTAAGTTTTATTTTTCTCTTTCACAAAAGGTTAGTTGACATTTATCATATATACATATGATACATAGTTTATAATAATTATCTTATATGCTTTTTTTCCCTAACATGTCTTCTCTCACTTTGTTTTTAGGATGAGTAATACAGACGTAGCAGTGATTGCTTATTGGGGTGGTTATTTACTAGAAACAAATGAAAGACCTTCATATTCCGGAGGCTATAAAACAGCAATTGGGGTTGACACCAACTGCACTTTGAGTGCATTACAAAAACGATTGCTACTGCTATTAACTTCAACTTGAACAGTAACTATATGAACATCAAGTGTAGATGGCCTATAAATCGCAGTACTAGTACTATCATTAATAATGATAGCGATAGAGCAACATCATTAATGTTGAGGTTGCGTACCCCAATATTATACTTCATAAAAATATATATGTCATTTTCAGTCATTTTCTGGGATTACACGCGGTCCTCCTTCATTCACGTATAATATTGGGATACGCAACTTCAACATTAATGATATTACTCTATCGCTATCAATATTAATGATAGTACTAGCACCACGATTTATAAGCCATCTACACTTGATGTTCATATAATTATTACTCAAGTTGAAGTTAATAGCAGTAGCAATCGTTTCTTGTAATGCACTCAAAGTGCAGTTGGTGTTAACCCCAATTGCTGTTTTATAGTCCCTGGAATATGAAGGTCTTTCATTTGTTTCTAGTAAACAACCACCCCAATAAACAATCACTGCTACCTCTGTATTACTCATCCTGAAAGCAAAGTGAGAGAAAGCAGGTTTAGGGGAAAAAGCATATAAAATAATTATTATGAACTATGTATCATATGTATATCTAACAAATGTCAACTAACATTTTGTGAAAGAGAAAAATAAAGTTTAAGAGTTTATGAAAATGGAAAATGAGGGAGAGATATTTATACATGGAGTTTTGCCTACCTTGTGGAGGAATAAGATTCCCCTTATATTTGAAATATATTTGGTGTGCCATTGTCATTTCTTATCATATAGGGGTAATAGGATTCTTTCTACATATGAAGGCTACCTAATGTGCAATCAATGCATGTCATTTCTTGCCAAATAGGCATGCACAATTAGCTTTATAAGGGTAATCTTATTTTTGTTATAGCTAAAGCCTACCTTGTGTGTAAACAACGCATGCTATTTCTTATCAAATAGGCATGCACAACCAGCTTATAGGAGGAATCATATCCTTTCAAATCTGAAACCGACTTGGTGTGTAGTCAATGCATGTTATTTCTTATCCTGAAACCTACCTGGTGTGTAATCAATGCATGGTGTTTCTTGTCAAGTAGGCATGCACAACCAGCTTTATAGGATGAATCAGATTATTTCTACATCTGAAACCTACTTGATGTGCAGTCAATGCATGTCATTCCATGGCGTGCCCCAATGCATATCATTTTTAATAATAATAATATTTATTTATCCAAATAATTATAATATTTTTTTCGAAAAAATGTGGTTTAAAAATTAAGTTTTTAATAATTATTACTTAAAAAATAAAAAATGTATAAACCAATAATAATAATAATATATTTTTAAAATAAATGAAGTTAAAAAAGCTTTTAATAAATAACAATTTAAATAGAGTGTTTTAAAAAATAATAATATATTTTTAAATTAATATATCTTTTAAAATAAATCTCTTTAAAAAATATTTTTATTTTTTTGGTTTTTTATAAAAAAATAATAAATATTTAATAATAAAAACTTAAGAAAATGGTTTAAAAAATAAAAATATTTTTTATTTGTATTTTTAAAAAAAATAAAGGGTGTTCTTGAAAAAAACACATAATATTTTATATTTTAAAAACACATGGGTGATAAGATAGGGGTTGATGTGATGGTTTCATGGTTAGTTTGGTGAATATATTTTGTGTATGGTTATTTTAATAATTAAAAAAAAAAGATTACTATACCGGAAAAAAACCCTATATTTACCATTTATGAAGTATATTTTTCCCTTATGCAATATATTTTTTATTTATTAAGTATATTTTTTTATTTTTTATTATATTTTTATACATAAATACATAGATTTTTAATTAATATGTTATTTTTTATTTAATAATTTTTAATAATATTTACTATTTAATAGTTACATTTAATAGTGCTTAAAAACCAATATATGTTAAAAGTATTTTTATTACTTCATTATTATAAGATAAACAGTGTGGATTTTTTTTTGAGAATAACAAAACTTAAAAGTAGCGTTTTGGCAATTACTTCTTGATGAAAAAACACATCATTCATGTGCATTTTTTATTGAAGTAAACAAACAACCCATTAACTCAATCATCACACACCCATGTCTGTTACTAAATGTTTTGCTTTCATTATTTTAATTATTATTACAATGTTAAATAATTACTAGATAAATTCTATAACAAATTTTATTAGTGACATGTGCTATTAAAAAATCTAAAATTTGCTTAATTTGCCTTCGACCAGCTTCTCTATTTGATATATATATAAAAGCACACGTTTTCTACTGGCGTGAGTGAATATTAAATCCACATACACCCCCATAATAACCCATTCTCAGACCCACACAACTCATTCTTTCTATCTCTTTTCTCACTTAGCGTTCTCCCTCAGGCCTTGCTTGGCATGGAGGATTGAGAAGGGTTTTATAAGGTTGGAAAAATAATTGGGATGAAGCAAAAATATTTTAGTAATATTAATGCATTACTTTACATTTTCTAACATCCAAACTATTCCTTTCCTCAACCCTTGCTTGAGATGGATTGAACCATTCTTTTCTTTTCCCTTCCCTCACGAAACTTTACCACACTTCACCCAATTTCACCAAAGCAAAGCCTTATAATTTACAACTAGCAAATGACAGCTCATATATATATACGGTAATTTTTTGAATGAAATACCGAACTTTGGTCATTTTTCATTCTGGTTACTGAACTTTAATTTGTATCTTTTCAGTCCATAGATTAATTTGATTATTTCGAAAGATCATTGGTGGGTTTCCGGTGTTATTTGTTTATGTGACCGCCGAAAATCCTACGTCACTACATTTTTCAAAAATGACAATACAACCACATAAGATACTTACCACGTCAACTGACAACACAACCACGTAGAAGTCTGAAGTGGTAAGAAGCAAAGAAAAAATGTGTCTGAGTTGGAGGAATAATCAACTGTAGTGACCAGTATCCACTGTGTTGTCTTTTTTGAAATAGACTGAAATTTCCAGCAGTCATGTTGACAACCAAAGTTCGGTAACACAAAAAATTACATCTTCCGGGGAAATGCACAAATATTGACTTCTACCAGATTCTCTGAAGGCCTTTGGATCAACATCTGGCAATTCCCCTCCTCCCGCCTTCTCCTCCAGATATTGTATAATTAGAAATTAATCATCTAATCATGCACTCTAAAAATGACAATATAGGAATTAAGTTATATATCTACTTATATGGAGGATCTTTTTTGGCATCTAGTGCAAAGAAAACCCCCCCACCCATCGTGTATGATATTTCAAACAATGCGGTAAAACCCGGCTCATATTAGAAAAATTAAAAATCAATTGTGAAATCAACTTGATTAAGTTCCAATGGGTGATTGAGATAGGAGATACATAGAGGAATGGTTATTAGATTCTTTCAACAACGATATCAAAAGAGTAAAGCAGGCAATGAGGGAGAGGTTTTGTGAGCTCCGCGAGACTTGTGAAAAGTATAGAATAACATGAGGTATTTATTTATTTTATTTATATTTTTTTTGAAAATTAAAACTTCAAATATTAAATTTACTTACATTTTACATATTTAGAAAATTAAAAGATGATGTTTCAAATTAAACTGCTTGTGTTTGGATAATTTTTTTGAGAGGTCACTAAACTTTGACATTATTTCAATTTGATCATCAAACTTTAATTTGAATCAAAAAGGTCACTGATCTTTTATTTTTCTTCACCGGTAGGTCACCCGAGTGTTTGCCACCCCCCTTTGCTGATGTGGCTGCCGGAGGAGGCCAGTCAGCACTCACATCACATGCTTTGGGGTTGACGTGGCCATCCTAGTCATCAGTAAATTCCACTGTGGACTCACCCCGCCACATAAGCAAGCAAGTCTTCTTCATCTTCAAAAATCAGTGAGGCAACATCACCATGGGAGACCAATGTATGCCCTAGAAGGTTATCTCCTTCTCCACCTTCAACATCAACATCACCATTCTTAATAGACGTTGCAAAGAAGGAATACGCTGGAGTTTTGCATCCTTATTCTGAGCAAACAAGGGAAGTTCAATCACTGGGGATGGCCGTGAATTGGGAGAAACGTGCATCTGTAGATGATCCAGCACCGGAATATTGTAAGGGCCCCCTTTTAAACCCTAATCTTGGGATGTAGACCTTGTTAATTTTTTTTTACAGCGCAATGTGAATGTTTTTGTATGGATGGTGAATGTTTCCTGTGTTATATTGAAGAACATAGTTGATGGATGGTGTTCCCTTTTGGGGTTTTTATATAGGAGAACACCATTATATTATTGATGTGAATGTTTTTGTATTGTCTTATTTAAACAAAGGAATTGTATCCTTAGTTGTGGTCCCCAGCAAGACAATGATAATGCCAAAGCCAAGGTGGAAGTAGTTTGTGGCTCCAAAGTAACATGAGGTTGTAAAATAGCTCCCTTTTCTTCTTTTGTGTGTCTGTTTTGATTGTTTGTGGAGTTTGAGTTGGATAGAAGATTTGTTACCCAAAACAAAACAAGACATTGACTACTTTTCTAGGTTGTCTTTTAATCACTAAACTAAGGGTTTTTTTAAGTTTGATCGATCATCAAACTTTAGTTATGATACTATGATAGTTACCCATCATGAGTGATGCTAAAGATTATCAATATGAGTATTTAGCTTATATTATATGCCAAACAAGCAGTTCATGGAATTTGATGTAGACAAAGTATAATACTAGGCTGGTATGTTTTTTTAGAAAGTATGCAAATTGGCTCATTTGAAAAGCTATCTCTAGTAAAGAGGGGGAAAAAGGAAATCCCAAAAAACAAAAAAGATTGACACCTTCATGGATCAGTGATAATTTGATGTAGACAATCAAGATGAGAACTTGTATAACAAGATAAAGTTTTATTCATAATTATTCCAAGATAAGGAAGTTGTATAACAGAATATACATTAAATTGTATAGCCTAAAATATACATCAGAGTATCCATAAAAAAAAAAGTAACACCTATTGACCATCAATACTATTTAATGTAGGATGAACTATGCTAGTTATTAATATGGAGAGAATATTTGTGGTAAAGTTTGAGACTATCATTGAAGATGCTTTAGAAAATGACATTGACTAGGATGTATTATGACAGTCATTAATATGGAGATTAGACAAACAAAAATGACATTCACCAGGATACAATGTGATACTTACCCATCATGAGTCATACCAGATATGGACAATTGTTTAGAAAGGTTCCTAAACTTTGAGGTTTTTTCATTCTGATCATCAAATTTTAATTATGACACTATGATACTTACCCATCATGACTCAAACCAGAGATAGACAATAGTTTTGAGAGGGCATTAAACTTTTACCCATCATGACTCAAACCAGAGATGGACAATAGTTTTGAGAGGTCATTAAACTTTGAATTTTTTTCACTCTGATCATCAAACTTTAATTGTTATACTATGATACTTACCCATCATTAGTCATAGCACAGATTATCAATGTGAGTATTTACCTTATATTATCTGCTAACACAAGAAGGAATCAGGTATATGATAACCATTATTTCAAAGCATGTGCTTTTCTATACCCTAAACTACAAAATTTAATATTAGGCTGTTATGTACAACAGAATAATTGGCTCATTTGAGAAGCTATCTCTTGTAGAGAGGGGGGAAAAAAGAGAATTGTAGAACAGAATAATTTTACAATGGGTAGCCTAAAATTTACATCTTTCACTTTCATTAAAATTTTTAGTGCCCTATTGAACTGCCCCATTGAACTTTATCATTTTACAATGGTTACCATACACATATATAACATTGGACTTACTTTCATTTCGATTGCCCCATGCCGAGTTGTTCTCGATAAGAATGCATTATATGATTGATGGCATAGAAGGTTTAGCGAGGATATGTGGACTTTTGCTCTGCGATGTAATGTCCAGGATTGAATTGGTTACCATGGCTAGGGAATTTAATTTAGATGTTGATGGTTGCAGATATCTGGTGGTTTGATGAAAGCATTGAATCTAGAGGCTTAAGGGAAATAAAGAATGACATAGATGCCCTAAAAATGGCGAGAATCCGTTGATGCAAGCAGGGAGATGTATGTCCGTATTAAGATTACAAAGTCTCGCCAATATTGGAGATGTCAATGCCCATGGGAAGGGATCAATTGGATATGATGAAGACCATGGAGCGAGAGGAAATGCATGATGTGGACAAGTGATTTGGAAGGTGAATTAATTGGAATGGGGAAAGGCAAAAAACATAACAATGGAGAAGCGAGACAAGTGAATTTTATGACTCGATTACAATTTTAGTCATGATTCAAATGATGAAGGTATGGAGAACACTGCAATGTATAGGGCTATTGTACATGTAGGTGGAACACCTTCAAGAGTAGGGAGTGATGTTGAAATGGATTCGGACCATGAAGTGTCCGATGAGTTACACTCATGCTCTTCGACCGATGAGGATGAGCTAGTATCTAAAAAGTCCAAGTATACTTGAATTTAATGAAGAATGTGATATGAAAAACCCCCAATTTGCAATTGGAATGAAGTTTGGGAGCTTCAAGCGGTTCAAGGATGCGATTACAAACTATGGAATCAAAAATAGGTATGTTATGAACTTTAGACCAAATGATAAGAAAAGGTGCAAGGCATTCTGCAAAAGGGGATGCCCTTTTTATCTCGTGGGCTTCACCCATGGTGAGTGATGGGAACACAATGCAAATAAAATCAGGTAACTTAAAACATGAGTGCACAAGGGACCACAACAACGGACATTGCAAGGTCTTTCCTGGATTGCAAAGGCTTATTTGGAACAATTCGAGCCGACCCTTCTTGGAAGATATCGGGTATTATTCAAGCAATGAAGACCCATCAAGAGGTGGAAATTAGCGAGTGAAGGCATATAGGGCTAAATGCATTGCATTAAGGTAATTTATATACCTAGTGATTTTTTTTAGTAACACTTGTGTTCTGTTTTTTTTTTTTTTTGGAAGTTCCTGTATGATGCACTCAATCAACTAATCCAGTTCATATGTGTTGTTGTATGTCTCAAAGGATTATAGATGGTGATGAAGAAAGTCAGATGGTGAGGCTTTTTGATTATAGGATGGAGTTGATGAGGACCCACCCACGGTCAACCATAAAATTTAAATGTGATGTAGGGGTGTTTCGGGCAATGTATATTTGCCCGGCACCCCTAAAAGAGGGTTTTCTCGCTGGTTGCGGGCATGTGATTGGATTGGATGGTCAGTTTCTCGAAGGGGCTTTATGGAGGGCAGCTGGCGACAGAGTGGGGATAGATGCTAATGATGGCATCTACCCCATTGCATGGGCCACTGTGAGTAAAGAAAATAAAGAAAACTGGAAATGGTTCATGGAGTTATTGGCAGAGGATCTAAAAATCACAAACAGCTCCCAATGGGCATTCATGACTGACAGGCAGAAGGTTAGTTCATTGTTATCCATCTTCCTTTGTTTTATTGATCATGCAAATTTGGTTGTTGGATGAAATTTAATTTCTATTGACATGTTCTGTTTACATGTCCTGTTGAAAATTTTATTGATCATGCAAATTTGTCTTATTGATTTGATGATTATGTGTAGATGTATATGCTTCACTAAGTAATTCATTATATGCTTCACCATGCAAATTTGTCTTAATTGAATTGGTCTAGCATGCTTCACATAATCTTTATTGTATGTTTGATGCAGTTAACTAATGCATTCTCTGAAACTTGTTTGAAACCATGGATCATATAATAAAATTAAGTATAAAATGTCTGACTGATTATGTGATTAGTATCTTCTTTGTTGGATGATTGATGCAATTAAGTATTTCAGATTCAGATTCTTTTGCATGATGCCTTGATTAATGTATTCTCGTATCTATGTTTGCCACTACTATTGCAATCACTAATTTTCTTCCTTTATATTCAATGTGTCCGTGGGTGTTGGGTATGATTAGGGCCTAATTCCTGCTATAGAAGAACTTTTTCCCTATAGTGAACACGAGATATTGTGTTAGGCACATCCATACAAATTTTAGAAAAACCTATAAGGGAAAAGCTCTTAAAGATCAACTTTGGGTTTGTGCCACTGCCACAAACCCTCCCCGCCTTTGAGAAAGCCATGAACAACTCCGAGAGAGATGTCCCAAGGTGCCTTTCAATACATGGAAAACATTGATCCACATCACTTGGAGCAGGTCACATTTTCAAACACAATTTAAATGTGACATACTCTTGAATAATATGTGTGAATGCTTCAATGGGCACATTTTAGAGGCCGGGATTAAGGGGATTGTGACAATGAATGAAATGATAAGAACCCAACTAATGATAAGGATACGAGAGAAGAAGAGATGCAATGCAAAGAGTCACATCTACTCACCGCCCTAGGATTGTGAAAAAATTAGAAAAGTTCAAGGAACTAAGTTTCCTGTATACAACAACTTGGTCAGGGGGGGCCAAGTATCAGGTTTTAGGACCTGATGGGCAGAATGTAGTTGACAAAGATGAGGGTAGTTGTTCTTGTAGAAGGTGGCAGTTAACAGGTATCCCTTGCAGTCATGCCATTTCAGTCATATACTACAATAAAGACAAACCTGAAAACTTTCTAGATGATTGCTATAAGGTAAGTACTTACCTGGACACCTACAGACACACTTTGAATCCCACTCATGATAGGGAATCTTGGCCCAAAAGTGATCAGGGACCCATGGTTCCTCCTCAACCAGCTAGCAAGAGAAAGGGAAGGAAGACCACAACAAGGAGAAAGGAAGAAGGTGAAGACAACAAGGGGTACACTCATGGGAAAGTTAGCAAAAGAGGAGTTACAATGACATGCAGCATTTGTGGTGGTAAAGGACATAATAAAAGATACCATGGAACAAAGCAAGGGGTTTGTACACTATTCTATTTTGTTATTCATAGTTGATGTACCACTTATTGAAAGTGAATCATGTGTGTGTGGCAGGACATGAATGAAACTATAGGGGAGACACAACATACGTAACAAAATGCGAGCAAGAGAAGAGGATCCAATGGAGAACATTGATTCACGGGTTTTTGGAAGACCATTTCACACTTGGTTTGTTTCTTCGTTTATTTTTTAAAGTCCACCATTTTTCAAATTTTATGATGATGGTCACTTATTTCTATTGCATGGGTTTTAAAGGTTGACACATTGATCAGAGGTGATCAACAACACTCAAGTGCATCAGAGCAACCAAGCTCTAAAGAGCCAATGTCACAAGTGATGCTTGAACTAATTTTTTGTTTTTTCCTTTTCTTTTATGCATTTTTTTAATATTACTATGTGGCTAATTAATGCAATTGCTCAGGATCAAACCACCTGCACAATTCCTCCATATGGAAGTAGGCTGGGAAGACAAAAAATTTGTACAAGGGGAGGCAAAGGCAAAGATGCAAATGTTGAAAGAAATGCTGACAAATGTGTACAAGCAGAAGGAGTGCAAATTAATTCTGAAGGGACTGTAAAGTTAGCTCCACATATGGAAAGACCTCCACTGCTGAAGATTCCAGGAAAAGGTAGAGATGATGGACAGAACAGCAAAGACAGTGATGCTGCAAAGAAAAGGAGAGTTTGGGTCCCTCCAGGAGGTGCTTCTTGTAGAAGCTATGGAAGGCCCTCTTGAGCAAAGTGCAAGTTCAGCTTGTTTTTTTCATTGGGTTTAAGAAAATCTGTAACTCTCTACATGTTGGCAACTCTAGATTCACAAACATGAGTCCTTTGAAATTATTGGCACTTGTATATCAGGACAAGCATACTTTGAATATTAATAGAGAAGTTGGCCAAATATCAATTCTATCAGTTCTATTATGCAGGGCAAATATCAGATCTATTGTTCCAAATACCCATCATGAATCAATCATCATTCATTTTATTGGGATTGAACATGTGGCAATTATCATGAAGATACATAGTTATGAACTTGGATAAGATAATGATTTCTGTAATGATTATTAGTTTTTAGCAACTTAATTTTACTAATTGCATATGTATTTCTAAAAAATTAGCAATAGAATTAATTGTGTTGTAATTGTTTATAGCATCTTAATTTTACTAATCCTCATTCGATTTTTTTGCTACATTGGTCCATTTTATTGGGCAATCTTAGGATGAAGGAAGAACAATGAAGGAAGAACAAAGATGACAGGATTGTGCTTCAGAGAGGGTTGACCAGGGGTAGGGCATCCAATGTGAACTTAGCACATTTCCACCATCCAGTATCCACCACCATAATACACGAAGCTTGACCAACCATGCCCGAGGTCATCTTCCTCCTTGTGCGCATCGATCGTCTTCTAGGGCATACATTGGTCTCCCATGGTGATGTTGCCTCACTGATTTTTGAAGATGAAGAAGACTTGCTTGCTTATGTGACGGGGTGAGTCCACAGTGGAATTTACTGATGACTAGGATGGCCACGTCAACCCCAAAGCATGTGATGTGAATGCTGACTGGCCTCCTCCGGCAGCCACATCAGCAAAGGGGGGTGGCAAACACTCGGGTGACCTACCGGTGAAGAAAAATAAAAGATCAGTGACCTTTTTGATTCAAATTAAAGTTTGATGATCAAATTGAAATAATGTCAAAGTTTAGTGACCTCTAAAAAAAATTATCCGCTTGTGTTTCTTGCTTATTAAAAATAAAGATTATATAGTATATTTTTATAAATATCAATTATTATAATATATTTATTATATTCTACCATGACCTTGGGGCTTCATACCCAAGCTGTCTTACAACATTGATTTCAACCCACCAACCTTACATTACATGAACAATAATATAGTTTCAATATCTCTTAAATCTCACAATTTTGAGATTATAATAATTTGATTCATAAGGCATTTTTCATTTTTAAAAAATAATTTTAAAAATTTTCAATCATAATTGCAAAGTTTTACAACCCATATAGAAACCAACAAGCAGAGAATTAGAATTTAATATAATGCTAACACAAATTTTATCCCCGATAAACTATTACATTAAACTTTTTTTAAAAAATACTTTTTTTTGTTAAAACAGTAAACCTAAACTCATAAATAACAAACTTGAAACCCTCCCCTACCGCATGTACTATAATCAAATACTCTAGCACTATTTACTTATCCATTTTAACTAATAAACATGAATTAAAAAAAGTAAAATTAATTGATAAAATAAATTTTATAAAAAACTGTCCTTAATAAAAAGAGAAACTAAACATGATTTATAAAAAATTATAAAAATATATTAACATAAAAACTAAATTTAGTAAAATTATTTACTACTTTCATATATTTTGAAAATTAACATGTAAACAAGACATATTCTGAAATGTGAATAGTAAAAAAGACTGCAATGGAGTGATAACTTCTAATAGAACCATTTACTAGTTAATGAATTCCTGAATCCATTTCCAATTTAATAGTTTTTTTATCTTAAAAACAATTAAATAATATACCTTTTACCCTCTTTTGACATTGCAAGTTTACTTCGTGCAACGGATATCAGCCCCCAATCAAAAACTTTCCTATGAAACAATAAACAGAAAATCTTCCATCATCTTTACAATGGCAATATTTCAGAATAAAGTAATGGCTTGCATCCCTTCTGTGTAAGTACCATACGTTTATATACCTTAGCACAGCTGTGAATACAGACCATTCCAAAGAGCTGTTAAAACTATAACACAAGCTTTACAAAAAGCAACTCTTGCAATGGGACTTCTAAGCATCCTGAAGCAGTAGACCCTTAAGAATTGGAAGCACATAAAAAGCATAGTGACCTTCAAGTGACACAAATTTAAAATATTTTGCATGTTGAGCTTTGAAGTTTGAACCATCAATCAACCAGAAAATTTTCAAAATAACTTCGTGAAGTATAAACAAAAGAACAATGAGTAGACAAAAGGACAAATGCCATCATCACTTTGTGATGGAGAAAAAAACAAAACATCTAAGAAACAGGTAATAAAAACTCCAGAAACAAAAGAAATGAAATCCTTAGAGGTAAAATTAGCCCTGAATTTAATGCAAGGATACTAAAAAGAACACATTGAGAAGAGATAGAAGCATTTCTCTAGCAATTTAGTAAATATATATTAAGTAAAAATATCGTATAAATGGAGTACTCAGAAGAACCTGTAGAGACACGAGTATTAGCAACTTCAGCATGGCAAGTGAAGAGGATTGTGAATTTCTCAAAAACAATCATCTTAGCAAGAAAATTAATGAGCTCATCATCTGTTTCTGGGTTATCTAATTATCATTGCAAAACATTCCAAGGAGAGAAAGCAGAACCTATCTTATGATACAAACAAGCATATCTCAGAGAACAATGGTTTTGAATAGCTAACATCAAAATTGCAGTACATTTCCCCAAGTTGGAGGCAATATAATCTGAAAGATGCAAAATATCTAAACAGAAGATGGCATCAGATAATAAGCGGAGAATATTGTCCACACTTATTTTCAGAGTGTAGGATAATAAATGATGCATCATTTGCCATCACAAAATAAAAAAAATAAAAAAACGTCCAATATAAAACCAAAGCTTGTATCCAACTTTCATATGCACAATCATCCTCCGCAACAGGGACTATCATTGTACAATATACTCACTTAGATGCATTACTAAGTAAAACTCACCAATCATTATAAACGTTATAAGCTAAATACAACTTCTAAGAAACCAATTGAACTCAATCAATGTTCCACAACTGCAATGGTAAAAATAAGAAACAAAATCACTTATTTATCCTGCTGCTAATACAAGCCAAGAAGGCAAGAATGGCAAGAAACAGAAGCAGCTTCATCAGAACAATAAAACTCAATTAAACTACTCCAACAATATACTGTTAGGTTATTCTCATAACACCATCTTTCATTGATTCTAATCCTTCATAAGCTTTAGCAAGGACGACATCATGGAGTTCAATAGAAACAAACGCATGGTCACACAGCAAAAGTCAATCAAAACAAAAGGAAATTTTTCAAATCCAGTCCTTTAGATTTGTCGCCAAAAATTACACATAGCAATGCATCTAAAAATGAATTCAAGGACACACCTTTTCAAACACAAATCCCTTTAAATCCATTCTCGAACAATGCTTACCAAACAATACACCTGGCATGAAACAAACGCAAATCTAGACAGAAATTACATCCGAGGAAAAAAACAACGTTCTTTTCAAACATCAAAAGAAAATTGAAGTGAAGAACGCGAAAGAGAAGTGGCATCAGATAATAAGCGGAGTTGAGTCCACACAAAAGATTCAGTGTGTAGGATAAGATGATATTCATCATTTGCCAGAAGATACAATTTTTATCACCCAAAGATGAAAAAAAGACAACAAACTAAAGAACATCGACGTTAAATCTATATCTCGGTAACAATAAATCTAGGTCGATTCATTTGACACCATAGCAAAGGAAATGGTGCGATGGGCTGGTAAGACGACCAAACCGATCTCCGCACCAGTTATATCTCCACGGGCACCATAAAAGAGCCCGAGAAGAGGGTAACGCGCGCGAAAACCCTAAAAAATCTACAGATCAACGCTCAGAAGAAGCTTTGCAAAATCATGGATATGAGAATCTCATACGTCCAGACATAGAAATTTCAGCAACTTCATCACAGCGAGAAAATCAACAACCAAACGAAAAGACAAAAAGAAAAACATCAAACACAAAATACCCTCTCGGATGCTGTAGAGAAGCTACGATTGCAGACATTCAACACGGCATCAGGTTCTGACCGCCCGTCTGCTTAGATTCTCGTCATCGAGGGATTCCATAGAAAGGGAAAGAGGTACAGGCGACAGTGCCTTGAGGGAGAGCGAGCGCGGTGTTGAAGATGGAGATGGGAACGGCGATGAAGGGTTTATATAAGATTTTCTTTTTTTAATAAACCCTAGGGTTTCTGAGAATCCATGGGCTCAATTTATTACTGGGCCTTTTATGATATGGGCCATTCGAGTTGCAAAGGTAAGGGAGAAGGGAGCCTTTTATACACGTGAGTTGGGTTTGAACTAAGATTTCAAGCTCCGTAACCAGTTTGGGCTGACTCATTTGATGTGGTCAATCATGAACATTATTATTATTATTATTATTATTATTATTATTATTATTATTATTATTATTATTATTAATTGATACATTAGAAGTTAAACACAATATGCCATCACAACATTGAGAAAAGCAAAGCTACTAATATCCTCTTGCAACAATTGAGTCACTTTGACATCAAGTCTTGTGGTTCCTTAAACCTTAGTTCCTCTAACAAAGTCCAGTTTCGGAGATAATTAGCAACTCTATTACCTTTCCTGTATGTGTGTTGGATAGTCACTTGTCACTAAAGCTTGACCTCATGCATTTGAACACCGAGTTCACATCAAACTAATAGAGAGGGAACAGTCCTTGCAGAGGAGGAGATGAACGCTGGCAACTGGGGTAGCGACAGAAAGAAGAGAGGTGTCCCTGGCGCCAAGTTTGGTGACTTCTTGCTGGATTAGCAACACTCAAGATTTCGCAAAGCATTTTTAATTCATTAAGTAGGTGATTAGTGATTGGAATGATGTAATTAAAAAAAAAGAATTGGTTAGACAATCAGTTAGAAGAATTAAGGTGTATGATTGCACATGATTGTTAATTTGTTAGAATGCCAGAGTAGCAATCTGTTGCAATGATTGTAATCTCAATATATGACCCTGAAATGAAAGGGAAAAGCAAGGGATATTTACTCAATCTTCTATTCTTCTTCCTTTCTCTTCTTAAATTCCTTTGTTTTTCTTGCCTTTGCTCTCTTCTTTCCCCTCTTCCCAGAATCCTTCAAACTAGCATCACACACACATTTATTAGAAAAATATAGATGAATCAGGTTCCCCGTCGAGCCAAGGGCCCATTGACATCCCTATTGACCCTACCAAGCTCAGGGTCAGGGATTGATATGTTTGACCAGTTTATCAATTTGTATTATTTCGGTTACTCAATTTCAATTTTGTTTCAGTCAAAGGGTACTTAAGAATTTCTATCCCCAGCCAGCCAGTGCCCCACTCCCGCGCCCGGCCAGCTAGCACTGAGAGTGGCTCTGCCCAGGGAGAGCTGCACGCCCTTCCCTACCTCCTACTTTTTCTTCTTCTTAAATTTATATGGGATTTGCAGATCTTGGACTTTGGAGAATACATATATATATACAACCATGTCATTTCATGATGGCTTTTCACTTCTGCTTAAGATGTGTGAGCATCTTTCATTGTCAGTGTTAACCATCCTTCTTGAAAAGGCAACTTTTCTCTTCTTTTCTTCATGTCTTCGTCTTCTTTTTGTTCTTTTATGCTCTTTTCTTAGGAAGTTCGACCCTCTTTACTTCTTTTGTACTTTGTTTCTTGTGTAGAAGTTGTGTGTTTAAATTTTTGACAAAATTTATTTTTTTGTTGGGATCTTAGTTAAGGTCTTTTTGAGAGGTTAAAAGATGGGGGAAAAGTGTTTTAAAAGGTGTAAGCAAGAAAGGGACCTTGCCGGCGCAAGGGAGCCCGCAAGGACCACCGGCCAGAAGACCATGCGGGCTCCCATGTGGGCGCATGGGAGGCCGCATGGCTTCCAGGTGTGAGGCCTCGTGGCCTCCCTTGCACCCGCAAGGGAGCCCGCGAGCCCTCCCGCGCTTTGTGGCTTATATATACCGATTTGAAACTCAAATGGCCTTCATAAGACCCCATTTCTCTTTTTCTCCCCATCTTGAATCCTCATTCCCTCCTCTATTAGATCTTCAATCTTGAGCTCCAAGAAAGAAGAAATGTGTTGATCTCCCCCTCTCCTCCATTGGTGTTGATTCTCCTCTAGATTTAGTAAGGTTTAAGGTGAGTTTTCTTCTCTTCTTCAATTTCTTGCTCTTTTATTCAATTCTCTATAGATCCATGAAGGATAGTGTGGATCTAGTATGGATCTAATGTTCAATTGGAATTAAGCCATAGATATAATGTTTGGATGGTTTAGGAGTCTTGATCTCATGTTTTGGTGAAGAATAAAGGAGATCCTTCATCTCTAAACCCTTGATTCTTGTAGATCCGAACCCAAGTAGGATTTCTTGATTTTATTGTGATCTTGAGGGTTTGAGGATACTATTATTGTTAATTGTTGAATCTAGAATATCTAGTGAATCCTAGAAGCCATGAGATCTAATTTTGATAATTCTTTTCTCCCTTGTTTATTGTTTGGGTTATGTGATTGATTCTTGTTTTTCTTGGATGGTTAATGGCTTCAAGGAGGTGGATCTAAAGGCAAGAGTAAAGAGCAAGTAGGCAAGTGATCCAAGAGTTCTATCTCGCCAAGTTTGTGAGTGGAAATTGTTTAATTAAAGAGCTATGATCATGCTTGTTTGAATGTCCAATACATGCTTTGAAATGTGAATTTCTTAATTCTTGAAACCTGAAATTATGATTCTATATGACTTGAATTATTTTTTGATTATGATCAAAGATCTTTCATATATCTAGTGGGTTGGAAACCCAATGATTTCAATTTCATGTTTTCAAAGAAAATTGTTGAAGGTTGAATGTTCTTGATAAAAAGACCCTAGAAGGGCTGATGTGAATCAAAATGAAATTCTCTATGGTGATGTTGCATTTAAAACATTTTTCCGAAGAATTCTAAAGATTTTCATATTTCTTGTGAGGGTTGAAAACCCTATGGCTTGAGCTACATGTTTCCAAGATTTGTGATTTTAAGAACTCGATGTTGTTGTTATTTTGACCCAACAAGGGCCTATATGAACCAAATTATAATTTCTTACGATGATATCGTATTTGAAATGAGTTTTCAAAAGAATACTCTTGTGATGATGTTCTTGATGAAAATTACATCATTGACGATGTTTTGCACAAGTATTTACTCTTGGATTAAGAGTTTCATTTATGTGAATTTATGATCTCTCGAGGAAATATGTGATTTTATAATGATACGTTTTGATGATCCTACGGGTAGAATATGTGTGATCTCTTGATGAGATATATGATATCATATTGATGTATTCATGTTGAGCCTACGGGCAGGATGGATATCCCAAATGTTGATGGTCAGGGGGAAGGATCCTCAGTATCTTCTGCAGAAGCGACTCTCCATGGACCGACCTAGTTGGGGTGACATGGAGTGCTCGGCTGACTCGCTCATTCACGAAGTGCGTAGAGATCCTGAAGAGCCGTGTTGGGTTCTCGGTGTCACCAACAGGGATTCCCAACGGCCAACGCCAAGATATGCGCATCGTTGTGGCTCCTGACCTAACCGCCGCCGCGGATTAGTGACGGAGGGTTTTCATAGGCTGGTGATACTAGCGATACGGGATTTATTGTGATTATCTTATAAATCCCTAGTTCGTTGAGTAAAAAAAGAGTATTTTTAGAATTCGGTTTTTGTGATACGAGATTTATTACATTGATTACTTTATGAAACCTTGAAAAGTTGAGCATTCTGAAAAGAAGTATTTTAAAAATGATTTTTCAAGGTTTTATTGATGCATTTCCTTGAGAAAGTTGATAAACACCTTTTATTGAATTGAGTGCCGACACTTGAATTATTACATTGGTTTCTTTAAAAATCCTTGAGTTGTTGAGTATTTTAAAAAGGAGTTTTAAAACTTGAATTTTCATATTTGTATCATTTTAAGGATGGCTTTCAAGGATTTTATGAATGCATTTCATTGAGTAAGTTTAGAAATTTCTTATATTAAATTGTGTATATATATATATATATATATTGAAAGTAAGTATTTTACTTGATGTCGAATATTGAAGATTTGTAATTGGGCTTGCTTATAGACTCTTGCTTGTGTGAAGTGTTGCTCCATGTCCAACCCCTCACTGAGTAACTTAGTTACTCACCCATTCTTCTTCTCTTCTTTACAAGTGTTAGCACGGCAGCAGGGCGTAAGACGTGATAGTGTTTGGCAAAGCTATTTCTGCATTTACCTTTGAGTAGTGTATGATTCATAAACGTTGTTGTCATGCATAAGATGGATCCACTAGGACCTATGTTTTCGTATTTTCATTTTGGTCTTAAATAATCTTGATTGGTTTAGTCAGGACCTTAGGTTGTATAAACTTTACACCAAGTGTTTGGGGGAGACTATGAAAGTGTTCATGATCATTACTGATGTGATTTCCAGGGATATATACCTGGTGTGAGTATGTTGATTTTGCACAGGGTTGTGGTTGAATACCTTTAAATTTAGAGTATTATTGTTGTGATGTTAATATTGTACAGGTAACAAGTCAGCCTTACGGCAATCTAGGGTTGAGGCAGGCATCTGACCTCCCCTGGGTTGCCGTGGCGGTAGTGTCATGGGCCGGGACCTGAGGGTCGGGGCGTGACTTTCTCTCTCAGTATGTGTATGTGTCTGACTTACAGTAGATCCAAACTCTACTCTTTATTTCCGTAAATTACTAAACAATGAAAAACAAACTCCGAAGACTAGGTATTTGGGGGGGGCAGGCAGGCTGTGCGGGCCAAGCGCTGGTGAGACAAGCGGGCAGTGGTGGGCAAGGTGCAGGAGTGTGGCTCCAGGGCGCCATGAACTTGTGTAATTTCCATAATGTGCAATTATCATAATATCATTGTTAAGATTTGATAAATAAATTTGTGTTTACTTTATAAAACAAACTTTGCTCAGGAATATCAATATTTATAACTTTAAATAAAAAATTTTAGTAGGAAAAATTTTATAAGTATTTTATAAATTTTAGTCGAAAGCCGGGAATGCTTTTTAAAGTTTTGGAGCGCTATTTCCCACCAAAACCCAAAAAGTAGTAAGTGAGGGCAATTCCGTCAATGCAGTTGATAACATACAATAAAAAATCTTTTATTTAGGGAAAAACTAAAAAAATAGATCCTCTATTGTTTTTAAATTTTATAAATTTAAAAAAAAAACTGTAGAACCTAGTCCCGGCTATGTGATACACTAAGCACGCAGACGTGGTATGTGGGGGATAAAAATATTAAAAAAATAAATACTCCACGTCTTGTGTGTAAAGTAACCCGGTGGAGCGGATAAAATAACCACATAGACAGAAGCCATGTTATGTGGGGGTAAAAATATTTTAAAAAGATTTTTGGTTTTTATTATTAAAAAACTAAAAAACTTTATTTAAACAAGTTTGTTAAAATAATTGTTTAAAAAGTTTTAATTAATAATTTCGTCTTCTTGATTTTTTTTGTGTTTTTTTTAGTGTAACCTTCTCAGAATTTTTTTATTTTATAGTATACTTATTCATTGATCACTTGTATTTACAATATCTTTTTGTCTTCTTTTTCTACTCTTTTCTTTCACTGTGTGACTGTGTCTGAATTGCTTCAAAAAATCCACAAAGTCTCCGCTTGCATGGTTAAAAAAACATTTAACTCTAGGATAGTGAATTGCTTTGTATTTTTTAATTTTTTTACCCTAAACGCCTAGGTTGCGTAGTTTTTTTTCATTGTTTAATATTTTACGAAAATAAAAAGTAGGGTTTGGATTTACTGTAAGTCAGACACAGACACACACTGAGAGAGAAGAGCAAAAGAAGAAGAAGATGGATACATGAAGAAAAGAAGAGAAAAGTTGTAGTTTCAAGAAGGATGGTTAACACTAACAATGAAAGATGCTCACACATCTTAAGAAAACGTGAAACCCTCGTGAAATGGCCTGATTAAAAAAAGATAAATAAATATGTTTTATTCTCCAAAGTTCCATATTTGCAAACCCCATATATGCCGCACTATAGCATACTCCTCTGGATTTTCCAATTATATTATTTTATTTTTTTTTTTTAATTTGTCATGTTTGTGAGATGACATTTGTATATGTTAGTCACCTTTTCTCTTCTTCTTTTTCTTCTTTTCGTTTTTCTTTTTCACTTTTGGAGTAAAAGTACTAAAGGTTTTTTTTGTTTTGTTTTTATTTTTATGTAAATCCAAACCTTACTCTTAAACTTTCTTTTTTCTTTCTTAAAGTTTATAATTTTTCTTTCTTATTTTAGAACCATAAATAGGCAACTGCAACCCTTTTTGTGCGGTTATTTGTGTTGGTGTTGATTGTTATATTTACAGTTTTTCTGCACTGTGTTGTTCTAAAAGACGAAGAACAAGGATTGCATGTCCGTCTCGTCCCTCTCTCCCTTCCGCCTACATTTTCTTCTTCTTAAATTTATATGGGATTTGCAGATGTTGGACTTTGGAGAATAACACACACACACACACACACATATATATATATATATATATATATATATATATATTCTTTTTTTCAACCATGTCATTTCATGATGGCTTTTCACTTCTTCTTAAGATGTGTGATACCTTAGTATCCTTCTCCAAGATGACTTGCCTATTACCATGATTAAAAATTAACTTTAGGGAATGATACACAACCCACAATTCCACTAAAATAGATACAATACCCTACATTAAACAAAAATCCCCCTAACAATCTCCCATATTGGTCTCTCATGACTCCACAATTACCTTTGGGACCATGTTCTCATTGCAAGTACCATCAATATTAACCTTGACCCATCCACTTTATGGTACCTCCGAAAATATTAATCTAATCTTTATGGCTTTCTGTGGATATACCACCTTGTTACTTTTGCACCTCAAAACCTTATTTATTTGCCTCCGGTAACAAACAATTGTTGCAATCTTCCCATCATCAAACAAGTAATGATGCTTAAATACTCTTTTATTCCTCCAAATCAATCGTAGCCAAACTAATATTGCAAATTTACTTGGCCAAGAGCCATCCATCCCTTTTAAGTGTCCAACAACATATTTTGAGAAACCCATTCCTCCGAGGGAAAAGATCTTACTATTTGGTGCATCCTTGCATCTAGCAATCTTTGCCAAATGATCCAAACTCTTGGGCAATCTCTCATCACATGAATAGTTGTCTATACTAATCACACATCAACTTTGTTGTGAATCCGCTTCTCATTCTCTAAAAGTTTTTTATCATTATGCAAGACCAACCATTACTTTACAATGCATTACTGAGGAGACTTCATTTTCCAAATGATGCTCTAAATTTTATCCTCGTTCTCTTCAATGTCATGACAAAGCATTTTCATATGATGATTTAAAAAAAAAAAATCCAAACTTTGTTGTATTCTAGCCCCATCTATCATATGGATCCCTGCCCCCACGGAGACATACAGCCTGTATCTTGCAAACTATAAAACATGGTAGCCATTGCCTAAGTTGAGTGATGTCCCAAATGATCCTTTTTCCCAATAATCAATGACGTTTTTTTACATTTTCATCTAATGGGAGTTCCAACATAGCTAGTGTGATCAAAGAGGCAACCATACACCTAGCAACCCAACTAGAAGAAAGTCCAATTCCATTCTCCACTCTAACCTCGAAACCCTTTACAAAAAGTGGATTTGCCACCACCATACCTTACCACAACATGGTTGAATGAGCCTTTTTGTCAATCAAGGTCACTCGAGCACCATGAATACCGCAGTTAACCTAAATGCACCTGAATCCACAAGCAATCTACCTCTGAAATGTACCCACATCCAACCTTAGTCATAACCAAAATGTTCATGAAATGCATTGTCTTGATTTTAAGGCCTCCGAACTTCAATGGCTTTTTTACAATCCTCCAACCAACTACATGCAATTTGCGTCAATCATTTTTATTCCCCAGATAAAATTCCTACACAATCTATCCAATTCATTGCACACAGATAAAGGAAATTTCATAGCTTACATGAAATAAATAGGCGCCATATTAACAACCGAACTTGCAAAAGTAATCCTCCCTAAGTAATAATGTTTTTGCAGTATATCTTGCTAGTTTCCCCTTGACCATATCTATAATAATATGGAATTCTCCATGTCATTCCTTCCATTATGCATGGAAAAGCCCAAAATAAGACCCCAAATTTTTAGAAGGCCCTATATTTTCCACCTTTCAGATTCTGGTTCTAATTTTAGTGCTACATTTTTGGAGAATATCTCCATAGACTAGTCAAATATCACATTTTATCTAGACACGCTACAAAATTTATCCAACACAGTATTAACCATCTTTATTTGGCCGATCTTAGTTTTCGTCAGTTATAGAGCCAAACAATTTATTAAATTGAGCAATATATAAGTAAAAATATTATTACCTATAATGCAAAAATCCAATCATACATGTATATATACAAATATATAACACTCATAGTTAAAACAGTATAAAAATACAAATAACCAAAGAAAAAAAATAAAAAAAATTCATTAAAAAACTTATATGTAAAAAATAAACTTAAACCTTTGAAAATTAAAACTGATATTAGAGCTAAATGTAGCTTGAAAAATGAAAAAAAAGAAAACTTGCTTACTTAAGAGTTCATTTTTAAATTAAACAATAGATTGAGCTTTCATGGTGCTCTTTTTTATTTAATTGGACAAAATGTTAAAAAAGTAATTGAAAAATATTGAAAATGAAAAAGATAAAAGAGGGTTTTATGTTATCTAAAATTGTTGAAAAAAAAAGTAAACAAAAACAAAAAACAAAAATACAACGCTAGCAAAATATAGGTCTGGGAACATGGTTTCTTTTTAAAATTTTTAATATTGATATACCAACCCACATGTTCCACACAAAAAAGTTTTTTGACTCCCAATTTTCTAATTTAATGGGAACAATTTAACAATTTATTCAAATATATATATATATATATATATATATATATATATATATATATATATATATATAAGCATCTGTACATGTAGCTCGCTACAACGCAATATTTAAAACTGTTAACATGAAAATATTTATTAAATTTGAGAAGCTCATTTAAATTTTTTTAATCTAGAACTAAAATAAAAAATTATAAAACCTTAAGGGAAGTGTTATGCTTCGAATAACTCTGCATTATTTTTTATATTTTTTTAATAATGTGGATGAGTCACCACACATAGATTTCATTTAATTCATGCACTGAGTGTGAGTCAAACCTTAAACATTTCACATGAGAGTCAAATGTTTTTCCGCTCAACCATTTTAACAACAGCTTTCATAATTTTTTCCCCCAAATTTTTTAAAATTATTTAAAAAATTATGGAAAAAGAAAAAGAATAAAAGAAAAAAAAATGAAGCAAATTATCCTAACGCAACCCACCCAACCCAACAATCCCATCACAAAGTGGGTCTGCATTTCTGTTATAACGGGCTCACCTTCCATTCTGGACGGGGCCGACATGCCTTGATTACGGACGGGCCCTGTCAGTATTGGGCCGGGCTAGCCCAACAACCAACACTACAACTGAACACTTGGAAATAACATGCCAGGCAATGCCAAAACGCCAATACTAACCTATTAAACATTTATTGTATTAAAATAAATTTAATTCTAATGAAATGACAACTCATAAGGATTTAGAATAAACTCCACATAATATTTTATTCAATAAAAATTAAAACCAAATCTTTTTATTACAACTTGGCAAAATATATTTGATACTTTATTATGCCAATACATCGAATGTACAAACAATCTTCATTTTTTATATATATTAAAATTTTCATGCTTAGTTTTATTATTGGTTAACAATAATTTCAATACTTACTATACATATAATGTTGCCCACAAGAGTGTGTTCACACTGCAAAAAAATGACCTGATAAAAAGGATGCCCATCACTTATATGTATACAAACTCTATCAATTTGTCGATGTGGAATTATAGCCCGTCAAATCCAATTCTATCTATAACCCCATGTCTTTACCATGCATGGGGTAGAGAAGCCCAATACAAAGTCAACCAGTCTCTCAGCCCTAGGGGCCATTTGTTTTACCGAAGTGGCCACTTTCAGACCACTTCAGTGTGTTTGTTTCACTAATTTGAACCCGGAAGTGATGATGTGACAACTTCTGAATTCGACCACTTCGGTGTCTGACTTCAGCTGGAAAAGTCCCGAAGTCACCACTTCAGCCTTCCACTTCAGCCCACTTTGCAATATTTTTCAATGATAAATAAAATAATTATTACCATGGTAATAAAATAATTAAATAACTACTCTCACTAATTAATAATTACGTATAATATATTAACTGATTTAATTTAATTTAATAACATGGTATTAAATTAATTATGTGATGTGCAAAGTTTTTAATTTAATAAATAAATTATTCATTACCATCGTAATAAAGTAATTAAATAGTATGATTTAATTAAATAAATGTAAAAAATATGAAAAGGCAACTATATCCCCTCACCGAAGTGGTGATCATATCCCCACTTCAACCATCCAAACACAGGAAGTGGTATCCGAAGTCTAGTTTTCAACTTGAACCAAACACACTGAAGTGGATAGTTCCAGCTGAACTGTTCACTTCCACCGAAGTGCCACTTCCAGACTTCCACCACTTCTACAATTCACTTCCGAACCAAACAGCCACCACGGTGAACATCAATATTATACACTACACAATGGTGAATCCTAATGCAAAAGGAGAAGTGGATGCAGAGGAGGGAATGCTCGTTTAGCATCTCAAGCAACCGAACGAGCAACCATAAGAACAGAGATATCCCTGGCATCAAATTTGATAATTTTCTATTGGATTAGCAGCAGAGAAGATGAGGTGGAGCATTAATATTTTGTTAATTAGAGTATTAGTGTTGGAATGATTGTAATTAGGGAATTGAGTTTGTTAAACAGTCATTTAGAAGAATTAGATGCATGATTGCACATAAATTGTTTGTTAGTGTGGCAATAAGTTACAATCATTATAATCCTCAATATATGCTAGTGAAATAGAACCCGAAAAAATAAGGAATATTTGCTCAAATCTTCTTTCTCCTCTCCTCTTCCCATGTTTTCCTCGCATTTATTTTTTTTTCCTTTGCTCACTTCCAAAATTCTGTGCTCGATCCACACCCTAAAAAAACTAGCTTAATAAAAATAAATAGCCACTATATATAAATACATCGACTGTATATCTCTTAGCTGATATGGGACTAATTCTGAATTGGGTAGGTATGCACATCCGGTTCATGGTAAAGAGATCTCATTTAATAATGTATTTTCATTTCCGATCTTCTGTCGGCCACCATGATTTTCATTTCTTTTCATTTTGTTAATCAATTTATCAAACACGTGTTGCTCACAATTAAAATACCCTGGTTTTAGTCAAAGAGGATTGATTACTAATAATAGAAAATTTGAAAAATATTGATCATTACGATATCTCTTGTAAAGTAGGACAAACTTCTCACCGTCTACGTGATCATTATGATATGGTTGGTGGAAATTTGGTGGTATTATAATAATTAATGGAATCCTGCACTGGTGGAATTGTGGGAGTTTTACTCATCTACTGATTTTTGAAATAATATATTATTTATAATATTATCTAATATGAAAAAAAATCTAATATTTCAACTACAGTGTTGCATGGATACTATTTCATATAAAAAAAAATCTAATACCTCCCCTCCAGAATTACATAGCAAAAGGATTTATACAAATTTTCGAGAGATGTAAGTGATAGATTTTTATTGTTTTATATGATGCGTGATCAAAGTAATAAATTTTTAAAGAGTTAATAGATTGGTGTAATTAATACATTTTTATGTTTATCTATTCTTTGATAAACTCTTAAATGAAAAATATTTATTATCCAAAAAAAAAAAACAGAATCTTGAAATAATTAATTAGCATGTTAGCATCTTGTTCTTCTCTTAGTCATGCCTTCTTCTCAATTCTTAGATATTTCAAAAATAAATGTTGGGTGGTCTATTTGCATATAAATGATCAATTTTTTTTATTATTATTCTTGTACATTTGTTTTGATTTTTGTTTGGTATCAATATTAATTTTCACCGGTTTTTGGATGTACAATATCCAAAGGACTATAATTTCATGTGCTTGTTTTCTACCATAAATCTTTTCAGTTAAATAATTTTTATATTTGATAATATTACATATCTTTACAAAAAGTTCAATTTATATAGATGTAAGTCCTGCAAGATATTATGATGACAATCTATTGTTACATTTTATGCTATTATAATATTTTACCTTTTTATTTTGTTAAGCAAACTTATTCAAAACCACAACTATCAAACTTTAACATCTATTTTGTACTAATTAAAACTCCTACATTTTCATCTGTAAAGATTGAAAGCAGAAAAATGAGGTCAAATTCTAGCTAAAAAATGAAAGCCAAAATAAATGTTATGTTTTGCATTATCAATTTTTAAAAGTCAAAATAATTATTATATTTAAATATAAACCTGACATAATTAGTCAACATAACTCACAATACATCCCAATGTTGTATTCCGTCCGAATGCATCAATTTATGATCATGAACTTTGGTTTCTTACAAGACAATCAAATTGGAAATGGTGACCTTAGCAGTGATAAATTTAGTCATATAATTTGTAAATGAAAATTAAAACTGAAAATAAATGAAATAAAATAATAAAAAATGTTATTTTCCTCATCAAAATATTTTGTCCATATAGAATATTATTAATAATCTCACAAAACAATAAAACATATTATTTATTTTGAGTATTCATAATTTGATATTGAAACCACAACATCATTAGTTGTCATCATCATGGATTTTCTTGACCATCTTTAGAGGGGCGTTTAATTAGGTATAAGTGAGGGAAAATGGGGAAAGTGGACCGATTTTCTCCACTTTTTAAGTTTTTTTCTTCTAAAGTGAGAGAAATGGCCACTTCATCTACATCAGTATCTTTTACACCGAAATAGAAAAGATAAGCTCCCTATAAAAACTCATTTTCAAAGATTCATTTAAAATCCTAAAAATAGAAAAAAAAAACACCGAAAATGAGAAAATAATACTTCATGCAAAATGAACATATGAATGGTGGAAGTCATATCATTTCCACCACTTCAGGGAAATGGTATTTCCCTCATTTCCTGACTTCCCCCACTTCCACGAAAATAAATGCCCCCTAAAAACTATGGTTCTGAATTGGCATACGAGGAGGCCGGTTCAGCACGAATGCCAACCCCTTCTCCTGGCCTATGCCTAGCGCCCCTCAATATGCTAGAGCCCCTAGATTTTTAAAAAATATATATATATATATTTAAAATTATTATTATCTTATCTTATGAAATTTTAACTGTTTTTAAATTATAAAATTTAATTTATAATTAATATCCAATAACTTTATTGTTATAATAGGTCCCCCTCAATTTTTTTAAATATATTTAAAACTTTTATTTATTATTATCTACTTGAAATTTAAATTATTTGAAAATATAAATTTTATCTTAATTAATTCATGATATATCAATATTTGGTGGCATTATAATTTAGTAATGGATTAATGAAGTTAATATTGGGACTTGAACCACTTGATTTTAAATTTAAGTTTTTTTAAACTATAAATTTTATAATAAATTTGGTTTTATAATATTTATGATAGCTCATGGCTCTCTAATAAATGTTACCGTTGTATTTTAAAAAAAAAAAAACAATGAAACAAAGACTCTACACTTATATTTAAGGGGTTAAACATATCATTGTTTTAAAAAAAAAAATCCTTTATTTGCTCTTTGTGTCGACATTCTTATATTCTAGTAGTGTTATCAATCTCAATAAAATATTTTCATCGGCTGTAATCAATATCAATTTCTACAAAGAAAAGAAGTATTGTTTCGATTTTATTTAATCTTAATATTTACTATATTTTATATGCATTTTTTTTTTACTATGTCAAATAGTTGATTTGTTTTATTTTTATTTTATGATTTTGCCTAGGGCCCTATTTTCTCTTAGACCGGCCTTGCCCCTCTCTCGAGCATAACCTTTTCACACCTAGCTTCAACATTTCTGAATCAAAAAACTCCACCGGCATGTGGTGCAACTGAACCCACGTTACTGCTAACTTCAACTTCTCAAACGCTGGTTGGAAATTTCCTCTACATGGTGAGAGTTAGAGAACCATACCACCAATTGTCCTCCACGATTGGCAACGAATAAGATAGTGGTTGTTAGGCATATTGGCGATTGTAAATGAGCCAAACGAGCTCCATAAGCAAGCAAGGGTTTCTCTGAAGAGGACCTTGCCCAAAAAAACTTGCAAAGAGGGTTTTTTTTTTGTCAAGAAGAACGAAACCCCTAATGGGCCCGCTAAACTAAGACATGGGTGTGCGTATGCCTCGACTGCGGTCTGTGGGGCCGCGCACAGATGGGCGCTGGTACCACCCACAGTTCGTGCTCATAATTCTCAAACATGCACCCTCACCCCGAGGATTCGAACTCTCGCCACTTGCGAAGCGTCCTCACGGGGGACCCAAATGCCAATTGACCCAAAGACCGTTGGCAACTTGCAAAGAGGGTTGAGTGCATTTGGATTTTCATTCTTAAACAGTTATGTGGGTCTACAAAGAGAGAGTCTTTCACCACATCACGCAGTTTCTCCATATTCACCTCAAGCTTCACATGCGCATGAGCTCATAAGTTGGAAGTAGATTAAGTAACGTTCCAAATTTTATCTATCCAATAGAATCTGAATATGCTTGATCTCAAAAGTTGAAGTAGATTAAGTACTGTTTTTAGTATATATAGATTAAGATGTAAATGTGTTTTCCCTTTTTTAAAAAAAAATAAAAATATGGTAAGACAACATCTGAAACTCATTCAATTTTATTCATCATTAATATATATATATATATATATATATATATATATATAGTGTACATCTATGTCATCGATCATTGAATCATCACAAGTCACAACATCCATACACTAAACCTAATAATTACCTAATAATTAGACAATTACAACATTGTTTTTGCACTCTAACCCAAC
Source organism: Dioscorea dumetorum (assembly GCA_902712375.1). Classification (NCBI taxonomy): domain Eukaryota; kingdom Viridiplantae; phylum Streptophyta; class Magnoliopsida; order Dioscoreales; family Dioscoreaceae; genus Dioscorea; species Dioscorea dumetorum. Next base: position 107,049 of record CACTHL010000105.1, on the reverse strand, counting down.
ATTAAACTTTGTGTTTGCAAAAAACCCCCTTGAAAAGTCAATTATTCTCATTCTTCACCGACTCCACTTCGTTTCCCTCCTTTCCCTCCATTTTCAATCTGTTCCTCTTAGCCCCAAACAACTCCTCCGTATCCTCCAGAGTCCTCCCTCTCGTCTCCGGCAACAATGTGAAAAAGAAAACCCACGCCACCGCCGCAACTCCGGCATACAAAAAGAAGCTCCCGCCGATCGTGATCGCATTATAAAGCGATATAAACGTCATCGTTATAACTCCACTGGTGACTCTATTCACCGCCACACAAACACTCGCTCCCTGAGCTCTCAATCTCAACGGCAAAATTTCCGAGCTATAGACCCAAGTTATCGGCCCCGGTCCGATCGAAAAGAAGGCGACATAAGCGAGTGTGCAAGTTATAGACAACGTGATCCATGGAATGTTGTTGCTTTCATGGTGGTCGACCATAGTGAGGCCGAGACCGAGGCCGGAGAGTGATAAGATCATCCCTGCCACCCCGGCCAGCAGCAACGGTCTCCGGCCCATCTTGTCGATCAAGAATGTGGCCACGAGAATGAAAATTGTTTTGACGAAGCCGACGGCAATGGTAGTCCCGAGCAGAGTTGTTTTTTTCTGGATTCCGGCTTTTTCGAAGATTCGAGGGCTGTAAAGCACGACGGAGTCGATGCCGGAGGCTTGCTGGAAGAAGTGGATGCCGACGGCGCAGATGAAGATCCGGCGTACGGATTTGGTGGGGTGGATTAAGAGTTCTCGCCACACGCCTTCTGCGGCGGACCGGCCAGGGCGTTTGGGGACGGCGACGACGTCGGAGGTGCAGTCTAGAGGGATTCCGGCGGCTTCTTTGATTTCTTGGAGGCGGAGTTGGGCTTCTTGTTGGGAGGAGGAGGTTTTGGAGAGGACTTTGGAGGCGTCGGCGAGACGGCCTTGCATGACGAGCCAGCGAGGGGATTCCGGCATGGCGAGGACGCCGGCGGCGAGGAAGATGGAAGGGATGGCGCCGACGCCGAGCATGAAACGCCAGCCGAGGTGGAGGGGGAGACGGGCGAAGGCGTAGTTGGAGATGTAGCCGAGAAGGATGCCGGAGTTGATGAAGACTTCCGGGAAGGAGGTGAGGAAGCCGCGGGAGGAGGCCGGAGAGACCTCGGCGGTGTAGACGGGGGCGATCATGAGGGCGTAGCCGACGCCGATGCCGGCGACGAAGCGGCCGATCATGAGGAAGAGGTAGTTGGTGGAGAAGCCCATGAGGAGGGCGCCGGCGAAGAAGATGAAGGCGGCGAGGACGAGGGTGCGTCGGCGGCCGATCCAGTCGGAGGTGTAGCCGGCGGCGATGGAGCCAACGAGGGAGTAGAGATTGAGGATCCCGAGGAGGATCTCCACTTGTGTGTCGTTGATATCCAGATCGTCTTTTATGTACAGCGCTGCCCCACTCATCACTCCTATATCTTTTTTTTTAAGTAAAAAATAATTAATATAACAAAAAGCAGTAACTAATTTACTCAAAAATAAAATTTTAATTTAAGTTAATTTAATTTAATTAAAAAATAATAAATATTATATATTTTTATTTTACAGAAACCACATGCTCTATAACCGGTGAGTGTCAGTTAATATATATGATTTGTAAAGTATTAAATCTGTGTTGATAGTTTATATTTATTGATTTTTATGAAGAAATTATATTTTATTAAGTCTTATATATATTTATAAAAATTTATGCATATGTTGGGCATACAAGCAAATATTATTTCTTGAAAGCATAGATGAATTTCTTGGAGAGATCTACTTTTCTCTGTACTTTTCTCTGGGGCTCTCAGCCTTTCAAAGAATCTTGTGAGCCAATGATCAAATAAATAAATATTTTTAAAAAAAAAAAAGTAAATAAAATTTTTCTAAAATATATTTATATTTTTAACATTATTCTTCAAGATAATTAGATGCATAAAATTGTGTGGTTGGAAAGAAGAAAAAAAAAAGAAAAGAGGATAAAGCTCCTATTGCCTACTGACAAAATCAGGTTCTTTTTTTCCTTTTCAAATATCAAAAAATAGTTTCTTTTTCAAAAAATAAGAAAACAACCATGACCTCTGATTCGTCAAAACTACAAAAGAAAATTTCCACTAAAAAGAAGAGATTCTTTTCTTCAAAATAATTTAAAAGAAGAAACAACAATAAAAACTCTCAAGATAGATTACAACACCAAGAGAGAAAATATAAACAATTAAACAAACAAATAAATAAATGAAACAAGGTTCACAACCTTACAAAACCAACAATAAGAAAAACATAGCTAAATGTTAATAAGGAACTCAAAAGAAAGAGAAAGAGCTTTACCATAACCTAGGAGAATGGAAGCCATGGAAGCAAGCATGGCACAAGCAAAGGCATACTTATTGTGAAGAGGACTAGCTCCTTGAACTTCAACCTCAACCATCTTTTGGAGTGGTTCATTAGTGACCACTTTAGCTTCTACTTGTTGCTCTACTCCCATCTCTCTTTGCTTCAGAGAGAGAGAGAGAGAGAGAGAGAGAGAGTTTGTGACAGAGAAAAGGAAAAAAAAAAAACAAAACAAAACTCTTATGATGAAGAGACAGAGAGGAACAGGGAAGAAGACATGTGAGAGTATAGTGTGGAGGGTTGGTGATTATATAGAGAAAGAAGGAGAGAGTTTATTATTAAACTAGTTGGCATGATTAATAGAGATGCATGGATATGTCTTATTTTTATTTTTTATTTATGTGTATATAAAAAGTGGGAGGAAAATGACAGCTATGTGTTTTTGTGAGGAGTCTTACGCCAACCTCTTGACTGGTGAGATTGCTCGGTGTGTTTGGTTAGAAAGTGGTACACTCAAATAATAGAAGTTTGAAAGTGTGATTTCAAACTTCGATTAAAGTGAAATTTTTATTTGTAGCTCTTGAGTTTCTTGTTTGGTGGAATAAATTTAAATTATAAATTTTTTTTAAGAATAAAAAAATGAAAATAGGGTTTATAAATAAATTATTTATTATATTTGATGTAATGTAAAATTTTTAAATTAAAATCTTAATTTTGTTGCAAAAATTAAAAATTTAAAAAAATTAAAAAAAATAAAAAATAAAACAAATTATTAAAACAATAATAAAATATTTATAAAAACATATAAAATGAGTGGAGTGGAATGTCGAAGTGCCACTTCGGGAAAAAAAATTCTTGAAGTCAAAGAGTAAAGTGGAAGGCTTTGGAAGTGACCACTTCTCTATTTCGGTAAACCAAACAAATAGAAGTGTCATATCAGCTCCCATTTTAATCACTTCGGTCTCTATTTTGGTGAACCAAACACGGCCGTCCTTTAGCTATGAGGTGTTGGGTTAGTAAGGGGTCTATTAAAGTGATAAAAATCAAAAAATCACTTCTCATGAAATAAAAAGTTCAGCTGGAAATTTATATTTTTCGGTATTTGGTTGGAGAGGAAGTATCAAATCATAATTTATTTTTCTGTTTAATTGATTGGAGTGAAAATGGAAAAACAAATAAGATGGCCTCAACAGTTCATAATGTTTGGTAAAATGAAAGTGGGTTCCAATCACCACTTCAAGCACATGGTGAGGTTACCCTTTAGACATGGCAGAGATTAGATTAGAGTTCATCGTATGTTAATCTTTCATGTAATTTCTCTACAAAAACTTTAATAAAAATCTATTTTAACTTAAATGTTCTTAAAATAGCAATTAAGATATTATATTAAAGTTCGTACGGTAGAATACTCTAATTGGTCCTTTTATTTGTCACAATCAGTCCTTTTAGTCCTTTTACTTTAATTTGGCCCCGATTAGTCCATCTACTGTCAATTTGAGGCAAATCAAGTTCAACAATTGACCGACGTTAGTTTGTCCGTCTGAGTTTGCTAACATGGTTTTATAATGGAGGGACTAATCGGGGCCAAATTAAAATAAATGGACTAAAAGGGCATATTGTGACAAATAAATGGATCAATTAGGGTAGATTATGACACATAAAGGGACCAATTAGGGTATTCTACCAATCCATTATAAAGCCACATCAACAAACTCAGACAAACAACCTAACGTCGGGCAGTTGTTGGACTTGATTTACCTCAAATTGATAGTAGAGAGACTAATCGGAGTCAAATTAAAGTAAAGGGACTAAAAAGGCAGATTGTGACAAATAAAGGAACCAATTAGGGTATTCTACCTATTAAAGTTTACAACATCCCACCTGAAGTTGGTCAACCGAAGTGCAACTTCAGCCATGTCAGTAAAAATCACTGAAATCACACTTCGACCGAATTATTGCCGAAGTCAAAACAGGAAAGTGGAAAGATTTGGAAGTGTTACATCTTCACTTTAACCTCACTGTAACAAAACAAAGAACCAAAAATCAGACCAATCTCAGCAGTTAAGCCATTCCAGCCACATAAACAGTGAACCAAGCACGCCCTTGTTGTTTATTTTTGGAGAATTATTGAGGTTGCTGTGTTATTTTTTTCATTTGGTTGATTTTTTTATTAGTCAATAGTATATGCAATTTAAAAATTAGGTGATTATTTTTTTTCATTATCAATCATTTTTATTTCTTTGGCTGCTTTATTGAGCCAAGTGTTTTATTGAGTAGAATGCCAATTGGAAGGCTTTTAATTTTAATATGATTTTAACAAAAAAATGATAGAATACCCTATTAGTCCCTTATATTTGATTCAATTTGCTCTTTTAGTCCCCCTATTGTAATTTGACCCCAATTAGTTCCTCTATTGATGATTTAAGACAAATTAAGTCCGGCCATGATGGACATTCTCTTCTCTATCATGTATAATGATCTAATTGTTTAAGAATACCCTATTTAGTCCATGTGTTTGACTCAATCTGCCCGTTTAGTCCTCTTATTATAATTTGACTTTAATTGGTTCTTCTATTGATGATTTGAGGCAAATTAAATACAATCTATGAAGGACATTCTCTTATCTGTCACGGATGATAATCTAATTGTTTAATAATATCTAAAATTTTCATAATACCACATCAACAATATCAAAAGGAGAAGAGAACGACCGTCACGGGCTGGGGTCAAATTACAATGGGAGGACTAAATGGGTAGATTGAGTTAGATACATGACTAAATAGAGTATTTTATAAAATTTTCATAATGCCACATCAGCAACATCAGACGGAGAAAAGAGAACGTCCATCACGGGGTGGACCTATTTTGCTTCAAATTATCAATAGAGTGATTAATTGGGGTTAAATTATAATGGAAGAACTAAAGTGGTAGATTGAGTCAAATATAAGGACTAATTAGGGTATTCTACTAAATAAATCATAATTTAGTTAAATAAAAGAAACAAGTATAATTAGATGGAGAAATACTAGATAATTAATTGATACATGGCCACATGAGACAATTAATAATCTTGGAAATAATTACAAAAATTAATGCACACATTACAAAATTGAGAAGCTGGACGAGTGGAGTTGTAGAAGTAGTAGTGACACCCAAAAGTTAAGCACCAGTTCTCGATTTGAGTTAGAATTTCTTTTTCACAAATTGATTTGAAATTGATATACTGTGAAAATAATTTTTTAATAAACATATTTTTTTTAAAATATTTGATTTACTAGTTTTAAAGAACCACAACAGTTTTATATTTTTGAATATACAACATTTTAATTTCAAACCATTTACTTATGTAGATCAAGCTTTTATCATATAAATTTAGGGGGCATTTATTTCAATATAAATGGGGAAAATAGGATGATTTTTTTCATTTATGATGATTTGTTTTTCTAAAAGCTACTTTCTTTTTTTCAAATTGAAACTGGTTTTAACCAAAACCCTATTCAGTATTTTTTACATTGAAATAGGAAAGATAAGCCTGTTATAAAACTTACTTTCTCTCACTTTTAAATACCTCTTTGAAATCCATGAAATGAGAAAATTAATGTTTATTGCAAAATTAACACGTAACATATATAACTCTAAATCACAAGAATTAATTTAATTTCATCCTCTTATCATATATATATATATATATATATATATATATATATATATATATATATATATTAAGCGGTGGCACTAGTCAATCAATGTTATCATCTTGGATGGAGTGCTTACACTGAGAAATTAATATAATCTAAAAAAAATTAAATTGAATACTTTTTAATATTCTTCGTATACTTATTCAATTTGTTATCAACAATGTTCCGTCTCTTTCTTGAAAAATGATGGTGTCATGATGTCTACAAATTGAAAATTAAACATAATTAATCATGCACCTAAACAAATAATATATATATATATATATATATATATATATATATATATATATATTCCAATAAATTTTTGCTTATTTGCACTAAGTTTATTATCATATACTGCTATAAAGAGAAATTTAAATCTCAATTTATAAATAATAAAAACACAAATATTTTGAAAGTTTAATTTCACATATTTACATATTACTAACACACGGTTTATTCCTATATATATATATATATATATATATATATATATATATATATATATGGGATTTCCGCAAGCATAAATATGACAAATTAAAGAACACCATGCTTGTGTTGAAAGTAATTCAAGCTTAAAAAACCATGTCTTTTAATCAAATTTTCATCTATGGCTAAAATTTTAAAAAACAATTACATAATATTTTACATGAATGATATATTACAGATGTTATGAAAATGAATAAGATATATGTCAATTTAGAGACGGTACTATCCAAAACAAACACATGTTTGCAGCGGGTGCATGTGCCTTGTAATCAGAATGACGTCTTCCCTCAGATTCAGATTATCTAAAATTTAATATATATATATATATATATATAATATTTTTATAATCCTCTCAATTTTATTTTATTTTAACAAATCAAATTTATATTTCAACAAAAATGAAAGCAAAAGGAATACATGAGATAAGTTGTAGCCTGTAAATTTCATAATAATAAGTCTTTAAATTTTGCAATATATTTTTTTATACTATTTAAATTTGATTGGATGATTCAATTAGTAAATTTGAATTGTTCCATGCATAATTTGAATCAGAATTATAAAATGAGTTGCATATACTAATTAAATTTTTTTTTAATTCATTTTTTTTTTATTTTTTGGTAATATAAATAAGATATCATATGCATATATTTTTTACTATTATATTTTAATTATGCATTGGAGGAGAGCTGAACTTTTGATCTCTCATGCGGCTAATTAATAAAAAACTGCAAACTATAAACCGGTAGAAGCAAAGTACCGAAAGTTTTATGTAATGGAAAAATTTTGCTAATAATTTTTTTGATTCACATGTGCTTAATATAAAAAATGACAAAAACATTACCAGAGTCTAGAGTTAATGAGGGCGCACAGAAAAATATGTCACTTTTCCAAGGGTGTTCCTGAAATCTAAAATAAAACAATAATATTTTTTAAAAAATTTTAATTCATTGAGAAACAAAAAATAAATATTATAAGTCAGTCATACGGTAAGTGGCACATTTATATACATATATGCATTAAAAACATGAAATTTATGAAAACATTCATGTAAATAATATTGTTAGAAGGATCAATATGCAAAATAAAACAGAAAACGGCCAAAGATACAATGCAATGAGCCCCCACCGTTAATTTGACACGAAGCAAAGGGTGGTCCATGAAATGAACGGCTATTAATGCTCAAAACCTTGAGGTGCGGCTCAATCCAACGGTTATATTCAATTGGTAACTAGTGGCCGACAACCTATGGGTGTGATTGTGGGTGGGCCTAATAATCCATATTTAGTTTGATCCTCTTTTGACTTTATTCATACCATTGGACCATTGGTCCCCTTTCAATTTTTTTTACCACAAACAACTTCTTCAGTTTGATTTTTTACATAAAAGGTGTTTGATTAGCTGTAACTAGCTGTAAGTAGCTGTGATGTAAATGATTTTACATGTAATTGGCTATTTGGTTTGATGTAAAAACTCTATTTACAGGTAAGTGGACTTACATCTCACTCACTTTTACAGTATTTCAACTTACATCAAAATTTGCTGTAAGTTGAAATACAGTAAAGTAAGTGATATCCACTCACTACCATTTTATCTTAAATATAATTATAAAAATATTCAATAAATTAAATTATCATTAAAAGTAACTATAAAAATGTTTTTAAGTATTAAAATTTTAAAAATATTAAACTTAAAATATTTAATATTTTTAAAAAATATTTTTATCATTAAAATATTTTAAATAAATAAATAATTAATTATTATGAAAAGTATTAAATAATTAGAACTAATACTAACATGATGATTAGTAGTATTAACATGATTAAAAAATAGTTATTTATGTTTTATTTAATTTAATATTGTATTTTAAAATACCAATTCTTATTTAATTTATATAGAAAAAATATTTTAATGGCATATAATTAAATTACATTAAAAAATTTAAATTTAATAAATCACAACTGAATTAATTAACATTTTAAATTAGTATTAATCCTAAATAATGAGAGTTAGTATAATTAATAGTTTTTAGGGATAAAATTTAAGCATATTATATAAATTAAAAACTTTTATAAATAATATTAAATAATTAATATTAATGATAGGGGTAATCTTACCATTTCACTTACATGGTAATCATACTCTTTAACTTACATCAAACCAAACAAAGAAAAAGCAAATACAACATTTCAAATTACAACAAACCAAACAGCTGTGATGTAAATTAAAATACAATATTTTCACTCACACTGTAATTTTACTTACATGTAAATTCAATTACAGACAACCAAACAACCCTTAATGTTAGTTTTTTTTAATAATTCCTAAATTATGGGGATATCACTAGCTTTCAAGTTTTTTTTGCATATATTGATTTCATTAAATAATTTTGTAAAAATAAGAATATTATTTATTTTGATGGCACATATTAAAAATAAATATAATATTTATCATTTGTTGTTGTGATGCTATCCAAGCCCGGTCCTACGCATAGGCGACCAAAGCCTATGCCTAGAGCCGCTAGATTTTTTTTTGTAAAAAAAATATATATTTAAAATTATTATTATCTTATCTCATGAAATTTTAACTGTTTTTAAATTATAAAATTTAATTTATGATTAATATCCAATAAATTTATTGTTATAATAGAGCCCCACAATTTTCTAGAGCCCCAAAAAAATTTTTTAATTATTTGAAATTTAAATTTTTTTAAACTATAAAATTATCTTAATTAATTTATGATATATCAAAATCTAATAAATTTGGTGGCATTATAATCTATCATTGGATTAATGAAGTTAATATTGGGATTTGGAACACTTGGTTTTAAATTTAAGTTTTTTTTAAACTATAAATTTTATAATAAATTTGGTTTTATAATATTTATGATGGCTCATGGCTCTATAATCTATTAAATGGATTAATAAAGTTAATATTGGGATTTGAATCTAAAGTTACTGTCTAAGTTAATAGATGAACTTGAATCTAATAAATGTTACCGTTGTTTAAAAAAAAAAAATCAAACTCATTTCCAAATGCTTGGATTACTTATAGAATATTATTAACTATACCGATTATTGTTGCTTCAGCAAAACTAAGTTTTTCAAAATTAAAGTTAATAAAATCATTTTTTACGGTCAACTATATAAGGATTAGCTATTAATCTATTGAAAAAATTTGGTATCACAACTGGAATATCAAAATTTAATTGATAATTTTGTACCTCAAAAGGAAAAAAAATGAACTTTAATTGATTTTCTTTTGTTTTTTATGCATTGCATGTAATTAAATTAAGAACTAGAAGGATATCTCTAGATTTTTTCCATGTTAATGTTTTATTTATCATAATTATTAATAGTAATTTATTTTTTTATTTTTATTATATAATTTATTATTTAATAAAAATAATTAATTTATTTTTATGATTTTGTCAGAGGCCCTATTTTCTCTAAGACCCTATTGAAAATAGAATTGAATCAAATTTATGAAAACATAAGTGTCTTCTATGCATTATTTCTGATGTGATTTATCCATTATATCAAAAATAATAATAGTGTAAAACTATCATTTGAAAAATAAATGAGTCAAACTCAAGCTTACGTTGCTTGATTTTAATCTCAAGATGATTATTTAATCGACCTTGATTAGAGATATAATTAACTAAAGTTTTTGTTGTTTAACTTATATGTTTTTTACTCTTTGGTTGGTCTTTGTTGTACAAGAGAACATAAAGAGGTGGCGTTTTGGATTAATTGAATAACATAAACGAACTCAATGAAGTCCAAGATTTCCTTAGATTATTTATAATCAATGAACTCAATATTGGACTTACTTGTTGTGTCAAATTGGAATATTATTACTGTAACCATTATCTCATTTTTATTTATTTTTTAATGTTATAGTTTTGTTTAGTTGTACATATTATTCGATTCTATATTTATAATAATATATTATTTGGTATCTATATTACAACTTTTTGTTATCACCTTTCTTTTGTAAATAGGGCAAGAATATAACACAAAAAATAAAAAATAAAAAATAAAAAATAACTACAAAGCAACCTATAAACATTTTTTTATTCCAAAAATCATGTTAGAAAAATTTTGCTAAGTTGCAACACTACCAGAAAAGTCAAAACTATATTTAATTAAAAATAAAAAGTTCGAGGATTAACCATGGTTAATACAGCAAATTTTAGTAAAACTCAATAATAATTTTATGTTGTTCATTAAACATCAAACATAAAATGTAACAAGTATTTATGTTATCAAATTGGCCATTAATCTTGGAAGTATCAAATAATAGCAAAATTTTCCCCTCCATGCACTTTATTTATATTTCAACCATGTATTGAGAAGCAATCGAACTTTCGATCTACCATGAAAAATTAAAAAGTGTTTATTTCAGTATAAGTGGGAAAAGTGCCACTTTTTTAAATTGGTGAAAGAGATATGATTTTCACCGCTTCCTATTTTCATTTTACATGAAGTATGTGTTTATTTTCTCATTTTCAGTATTTATTTTGGTGTTCAAAGGATCTTTGGATGTGCGGGAAGTTAGTTTTTATAGAGGATCATTTCTCCTAATTCACGGTAAAAAATATTGAAATAAATTTTAACTAAATTTTATTAAAAAAAATCAAAAATTGAGAAAATCAGTCTACATCTCTCAATTGTTTATCACTTGGTTATGACAGTGACATAAATAATATAAATAAAATAAATTAATATTAAACTTTAGTTAATTTGAAAATTTTCAAGGATGCTCCTCCACTTAAAAAAAAGAGAGATTTAAACAAGAGGACAATAAAATGCCAAGTTGCTACCTATTATTTGGTAGCCTCAATCAAAATAATGACACCCAACTTTCCAAGATTCCTTGAACTTTCTCTAAATATTATATGTTTTTTATGGATTATTAATTAATTAATTAATTTTTAATTTTTGGAAAGGATAACTTGTGGGATTTCCTACATATCATCTGTGGAAAAATATTGTTCCTCATGGGAAAGTTGGAAAAAGTTGCTTTATTTGTGGAACTTTATATTTTAATTCTCTCCATAACTTTAGAAAAAAAATCAATTTTATACGTCTTTTCTAGTGAGTTCATTGAAAAAATGAACCAAAAAAGTAATTAATATCTTTTAAAATTCATACTTTGTTTATCCGAAACGTTGAAAATTAAAAATCTAATTGTAGTCAAATTTGTTGTGGAATTTTTGTTTTTTGTGATTGAGAACAATTTGTATTTTGAGTATTAATATTTAAACTTAAATTGTCAACAGCTAAGTTTCCTTTCATTGAAAATGATATTATTTATTAAATTTTAACATATATATATATATATATATATATATATAAGAAAATAATATCAAACAAATATTCTCATTGGTCAATAATTAAGTAAAAAGACATTATTTTTTAATTGTCTTTATGGAAATTTAGGAACCTTATTATATTTTGATGAAAATTGGGAGTGGAATTTTAAAGATAGATAAAAAAATAAATATTTTTCAAAAAGTAACCATTTTTTATTTTTTATGAAAATTTTAAATAATTATAAACTTTGCCTTTATGAAAACAAATGAACATGCAAGACAAGTAGCAGGGGGACAACGTTTTCTATATCTCAATACAAGTAGAGGTCAATGAGGTGTTTATTAATATTTATAAAAAATGAATAAAAATTTGAAAAAAAAAGAAAAGAAAATGACATTTTTGTTGTGTTTGATTTTTTTTAGATTTTTCATTTTAAAAAAAGGGATCATTTAAGACTCTGATACAAGTAGTCTGTAGGCCAATTATTGGTTATAATTAAATATATATTGTGAAATTTATCTATAAAAATAGCGCTATTCTAAATAAGTTTTTATATATTTGTGTATATATATAATTAAATAAATAAATAAATAATTTAAAATTTCAAATGGTTATTTGTGGAATATGAAGACTCAATGTGACATGATAACATATTGAAATTGTATTTGAGGTTTATATTTAAAGAGCCACTATGTCCTAGAAAAAAGGGAATATTTATCTGAGTTATTGTTCTGAATTTGGTATATTTCTTTTTCATTGTTGATAATAATAATAATAATAAGAATAGAAAGAAGTTACACTAAAAGATATATGCTTAGTTTTCGTTTTATATAATTACATGTGACATCAAAGAATATATCACTAACTTTTTTTTTTACTAAATTAGAATAAACCACATGTTAAAATGGATACAAATGTGGGGTTATTATTGGCATTTGCGTTTTTACCTGCATAAGCTGAGATTTGAATTTTTTTTTTCGGTAAAACATGAACACCCTACATAAAAAGATAAGATATCAAAAAACCAAAAAACTTTAGCTATATATATATATATATATCAATATTTTCTCATTAAATCAATGGTTTTAATGTTTTGACTAGTTTATTATCCAAATAAATATTATAAGAATGTTCAATATGTGAAAAAACATAAAGAAAAATTGTGATAAATAAAGAATGCCATTTGATTTCTTGTAAACAACAAAGATAATCTCTTTTTATCTATTCAATTATTCATCAAATAAACAAAAAAGGGTTCACATGGTGGGGCTTCCAAACATTTATATAAATAAAAATAACAAATAATAACTAATTCATGCCCTAGTTCCAAAGTTTATGATTGTTATATTCTAACGTGTCTTCTAATTAAACAATAATGCCCCATAATTAATGAGACTTCATTTGTTCTTATCACTTGGTTTGGCTTTTGATGTATTGAAATTAAAGATGAGTATTCCTCCACATAAACACCATCAAAATGATTATAAGTTCTAGAGTTTTGTGAGATATCAATTAAATAATTTTGACTTAAATAATATTAGATCGACTCAAGTTTAACTTTGCGTGGAAAATAACTTACTTTCCGTGGAAAGGGAAACAATGGAATGACTTTGCCATGTTTAGTAGAATATTTTCTTTCGAAAATAATATTACAATGAGAGAATGATTCCATTAGGTTGAGGAAAAGTGATTCCCTCAACACCTTGTTGGAAAGTTGGGTTCCCATGGGAATGTAAACTGAAATGTATTTTTTGACCAAACTACCCTCACTTTTTTTTAAATTACACCATTGCCATTAGTTGTATTTTGGGTATTATATACTATATGTACGTCGTATATAAATATTTCAATTTAGTATTCATAAATTTTTGCTTAATGTTAATTAATATTAGTTTTATTGCTAGTGACGTTGTTAGTATGTATGAAAGGTTAGTTCATTATTATTTAATATTAAAAACAATGACAAGTTGTTTATAACTAAAATAATATGAGGCATTTAAGTCATTCTATAAAAAATTCCAAAGAATGTGTTCTCGTACCAAACACCAAAATTTTACTTTCCCATCAATTTAATCAAATTTTCTAATACATACCAAACAAAAAAAATATTAGTTTCGCAGGAATTACTTTCCCATCAATTATATTCCATCACAACATTCTCGTGGCAAACTATCAAAAGCCACCTTAGTAAATATTGAGTTAGTTTAGTATCGAAAAAAGTTGTTTTCATTTTCTATTTTTTTATATATTAAAAAAAAAACACTTACAAACTATATAAAACTTGAGAAAACATTTTAACTTAGTATATTGCAACTAGTAACATAATCAAACATTTTAAAATCTATCTTTAAGCTAATCACTTCTGAATTCGTAAAAACTACATTAATTTCGTTGATAAAATTTTTTAAATTTTTATTTGAAAATGATATTTTTAATCAATTTTCTACTTTATGCTACTTCCCACTACCAAACAAACAAACCCTAAAAATAAATCTCATCCCACAATGTAGAAATTTGTTTTGTAATTGAAGTCCATGACAAAGAAGTTGGAATTTTCAAGCGCGTGTAATTGACTATCAAACTTCCTTATCTTGATGTATGATGAGTCATTGTCCAACTCTTTGTCATATATACATTTATTTTTGTCTTTAATAAATGATAAAAAAAACAAATATTTTCATCTTATTTCAACACTATAGACAAATATTTGATTTATTTTTTTTTAAAAAAACATATCAACTAAATTAAAAACTATAATCACCTTTTCCATCTTTAATCCAAAGTTAATATTTTTTTCTTGAATTCATTTCACTAAATATAAACTTTTTACTCTAAAGTTACCATATCCAATGAACTACTCCAAATATGTTTTATAATACGAACATATCATTCGGAATATATATATTATTATGTTTCAACCATGTATATATGCATATATTGAGAAATAATCAAAATTTTCACCTCCCGTATAACATCGATATTCAAATGTTTTAACTGTTTGATTATTGCTATTGTGGCAAATATCATATTTCTCACTATCCACAATGAGCACTATAAACTGTTGGATGACAAGCAAGACAAGGTAACCTCATTCATCTTGTTTTGTGGTCAATGCATTCACATAGCAATCTTTGAATGTCAATAAGTATATAAATATACATGATATATATATATATATATATATATATATATATATATATATATATATATATATATATATATAAAGAGTCTTAATTTTCAAAAAGAGAAACATGACATGTGGAGATGGTTCTCAAAACAAGCTCAATAAAATATCTAGATCTAGTGTTCATGACATCCAAGATGCACACCTTATTTATTTATTTATATATATTTATTATTATTAATTTCCTCTTAAATGTCAGAGACTCAGAGAGGAAGTCTTTTAGTGCAAGTTGGTGGTCTATGTTGTTGCCTTCATCTTTGAAAGTATTTTGTTTTAATGGCCTGTTGTTCATTGTTTCCTCTTCATTGGACTTTTCTCCAACAAGAGCAATCATCTTATATCATCTTATAATTAAGATATTTTCCAAAGTTAGAAAATTGTTGTTTGTTTTGTTAATTCATGTGGAATTTTCTTTTATATCGTACCAAAAGTATTTTGGTTTATTAGTATTGATCTCTTACGTAGGTTGCGTTAGCATATTAGGTTTATTTATTAGTTTGTCTAATGTTGTAAGGGTATTATGGTCATTTTGTGTTCTTTTTTTGTTTTAGTTTTTCTATAACTCTTTATTTTATACTCATCTGTATCTTTTTCTTGCAAAAACTCTTATTTCTATTCTCTTATTCTATTTGTCTCTGCTTTATATTTTTATCTCTTTGCACAAATCCTTTATATTTATCAATTGGTTTAAAGGAGGGCTCGATATCGAATCTTATAGCCCACGCAAAGTAAGTGCACATATGTTTGTTGAGCTTGTTTTATATCTATGCAGATATTTGATTTTTCTTAAATAAGAAACGCTTGTCGTCTATTCATAATATATATATATATATATACACACACACATTGTTTTTTACCATCTCATTGCATGTGGAAAATAACTCTTATTACCCTTTGAGAGGATAAAACAGTCAAATTAATGAGGATACATCAAATGCTAGAAAAGCCGACATGCTCACTAATGTAAATGCTTGGCTTATCATTATCTAATGACTTTTATTTAAAAAAAGAAAAGATATTCAAAAAATAAAGGATGGAGTAATTCTCACTCCTAGTTGTGAGGATAACTTATTAAGACTTATAAATGATTTTTTTTTAATTTTGTTTAAATTAAACAAGAGTTAATGTTAAGGGAAAATCTAAAAATATATGCAATCTAATAATTCATGAAATGATTTCCATTTTCACTTATTAACCATTTTATGTAGAAAGTTAGCTATAATTATGTGCAACTAATGAAAAATAGTAAATCAAAGAGGTTGGTTTTTCTGCAAACACTAGTTGAAGTTAGAATCAAATAAACAAGATTTACATGTCATTAATTTATAATTACCCATTTTCAAAATAAAATCTACTGAATTAGAATGAAGCCCAATAGAAATGGGCCAAGTATTCAGGCCACTTGACATAAAAAATTCATAATTTTTGAAAAGAAAATCACTATGATCAATTGCATCTCACTATTTAACTTTATGAGTGCACAAATTATTTAAGAAAAACAAAATCCATGATGCATTCACTTAAAATTTATAAATTTTGAAATAAAAAGTTTTACAAAAATTGTTATTAGTCAACAGTCTCTTGAGCTATTATTACCTGAGTTTTCAGTACATGAGTGAGATCACAAGTTCGACTACCCATTGCCTTTGAGTGAACATACGATTAAATTCATATTTATGGAATAAAATTAATACTGAATAGATAGAACTTCAATTATGATATAATTGATATTCATAAAAAATAAAATCCAATATTCCAATATTAAAATCATCTACTGATAGTTATTAAGTATCTTTGTTTAAATAATCACACCTATAAAAAAGGGAGATAATGTGCTTAAAATGAATAAATTTTTATTAATAGAGTCCCTTCACAAATTTAAAAAATAAATATTATTAAGATAGATGATAATGTTAAAGTTTTTAGAATATTAATTAATTTTTCAAATGTTAAATTTTGAGCAGAGTTTTGAAAACAGTCGGAGTTTGTTTTGCATTGGATTGAAGCATAGATTGAATCTAAAAGCTCTTTTTTGGCATAATAAAAATAAATAATGATTATCACATGTTGTAAATTTGCAATCATTCTTTAAATATTATTAGAAAATTTGCAAAAACAACTAGAATTATTTTTTAAATAATAAACTATATAATTAAATAAGATTTCCGTACAAAAAACTTTCAGTAAAAAAAAAGAAAGAAGAGTAAACGGAGAGACAGAGAGACAGTAAAAAGTGATGGGATTGATGGATGGATGAAAAAGTAAAAAAAAGACAAAAAAAAAAAAGCAAAAGGTCAACCATCACTTCAAATCAATTTAATGAATGAGCCCCTTGATATTTTTTTACTTAATTTTATTTTATTAAATAATAATATCTTTAATAGTAACAATAATAATAATAATAAACCTAAAAAAATGCCATAAAATGAGGGCAGTTCCGTCATTCACGGGCTGCTCTTTCACTTCCCATGTTCTGAGATTTATTGAGACGTGGAAGACAAGTTAACTTATCATCGCTTGCTCCGACACACTCAATCCATGAAATTGAAAAGTGAATTGTGAAATGATTTTTATTTTTAAATTTGAATAGAAATATTTTGGACTTATATATATTATTTTAAAAAAATTATATAATTTTAATTTTTGGTAAAATAAGCAACTAACTTGTTATATAAAAAATATAACAAAACTTAAACAAACATTAATGTATTCATTTTATATAAATTTATAAAGATTCGATATTAACGGAGTTAGAAGGGGCGGTGAAATGTTCATACTTTTTGCATGTGATGTGCATGGTTCTACTTACGTATGTCCGATTAATTTGGATTTAATTAATATTGATAAAATAATTATGTTTCCGATTAAAGCTAGTATTTATTAATCTCCATAAAATTTCTAATATTGATAAAATAATGTGCATGGTTCTACTTACTCATCTCCCAAGAATGATGAATAATTCTTTTACTTAAATTCAAATTTAATTAAAAAAAGAAATTGTTTGAATTTGAGAACGATGGCGGGAATTATTATCCGGATAAGGATTCAAATGTAGGCCCGGTCTCCGCCGAGCTAATAAGCGTGCACAGCAACATTATTTGGATTTTTTTCTCATTCAAATTAATTTTTTTAAAAAATACTTTTTAAATCGTTACTCAAAAATAAATCCATAAACAAATAAAATACACATACAAACTGTAAAAAGCCACACCTAAGAAAAGAAAAATACAAATACAAATAAAAATACACGCTTATATACATATATACTCTCAATAAAAAAGTATTTATTTATTTATAAACCCCCCATTAAAACACTAATATTAACATAAATACGCCTTTGTGCTCCGACACAAAGCGAAATTTTTGCTGATTTTTTCAAACTAATATTAATATAAGAGCGCTTGAAGGGTTAATGAGATAAATATAATTTTTTAGGAGGATATATGGGAAAATATATTATTATTGTTTTTATTATTATACCCTTTTAAAAACCCATAATATATTTATAAGAATTATAAGGAGTATATAAACAAAGACGAGGGGGAAGAAGGAGAACAGTGAACCTCAATGTTGTTCACTGTTCGCCGGCGGAGGTGGCCGGAAAGAGAGCGTCCCAGATCTCGGAGAAGGCGGAGATGATGGCGCGGTGGTGATGGTGAGAGTTGAGAGATAGAAGGCAATGCAAGAGCTCTTTCAGATCGCGGGGCTCGTACAGCTCCTTCTCGACAATCATCTCCGTCATGGATCTCCGGAAGTCGGAGTACGGATCCTCCGATCTCTTCACCACGGCGAAGCTCTCCTTGACCGTCAATTTCTCCACCTCCTTCCCGAGATTAAGGGCGTCCGATGAGTCGGTGAAGGAGGAAATTAGGGTTTCGGTCTCATCATCGTCATCGTCTTCATCTTCGCAATTGTTAAGGGTGAGAGAAGAGGTTTGGTTGAAGAGATTGGTGTAGATCTCATCATCGCTGGAGAACCAGCCGCTGTCGCCGGAGGAGGAGCTGGGTCGGGGATTTGGGTTAGGGTTTCGGCGAGAGTCGATCTTGCGGCGAGGAGGGGGAGGGGGAGGGGAGAAGGAGTCGTGGCGCCAGAGATAGGCAGGGGTTCCACGGGCGCGGGAGAGTTCGGCATCGGCATCAGCGTCGATGGCGACGAAGGGGTTGCGGCGAGAGGGGGAAGGGCGGCAGCCGCAGCCGACAGAGACGATGGCCGGGGCTCTGCCGGAGGTGATGGCGATGGGATAGTCATCGTCGTTGCGGCATGTCTGGAAGGATGGGAGAATCTTCGAGAGCTTTTCCTTCAAACGCTTCGCCATTTTCTTCTTCTTCTTCTTCTTCTTCTTCTTGTCAGTGAAAGAGACCACAAGCACCTTCATTGGAGTTTATATATATAGTGGGTATAAGCGCGGAGAGTTTTTTTTAATATAAATAAATAAATACTTAACTTTTTTATTTTTATTTTTATTTTTTGAGAAATATACACAGTTATCCATAGCTCTATAATGCCTACCTATATACAACCTTTTATAGATTTTGTAAATAATTCAAATTTTTTAATGATAAATATTTTTGAGAAATGGATTGTTTCGTGGTTAAAAAGAAAAATTATTTTACAAGTTTAGTATTTCTTAAAAGAAATTTAAATGAACTTTGAATTTTTAACTTGTAGAAAATAATATTAACTTACTTTATTGGGTTGGTTAAAATATTTGTGTATGTATGAAATAAAACACCTGCTAGAAAAGGTTTATTTTTTAGAATACTCTCCGTATTTTTCAGACCTTCAAGTTTGGATTTATCACAGTTTAATATATATATATATTAAACTTATTTATTTTCCTTTATAAATATTTTTAAAATTACAAATAAACATCTACATTATAATTTAAACATTTTTGGGAAAACATAGAATATTTAATTCTTCGGTTGTCATAAAATTTCAATTTCACTAATTAAACAATATTTTGTACTCGGGCATAACAAAGTATAAAAATAATTTTATGTCTCTAATTTTAAAATATAGATAAATAGATTTGAGGATGAAAACATGAAAGAGAATGAGAGAAGTAGCAGTTTTTTTAAAATCAAATCTTGACTTAAAACATTAAAAAATATATAAAAATATTTATTTTTAATCATTGCAACTTACCCACTGCCAAGTTCATTTTTGAATTAAAGAAATTGGAATCCGTAGGTATGCAACAATAATATCTAAACAAATATTACAAACTAGAAAAATTCAACTACTTTTCAAGTTATTTTCAAATAAAAACACCCAATTAATGTTTAGCTGGATTAATTTCTTATTATTAAAAATATGCTTTTAAAAAACGGTTGGTTATGTGCTAGATGAAAGCTTTGAAGGTAGTCATTTGGGGGTTTGCTAGTTATTGTCCTCTAGCTTTTGATTTTTAAGAAACTGTTATTATTGGATTGGAACAACATTTGTCTTTATTTTGTTGAATTAATTGGAGAAATATGAGACATGTGAGGTTCTTGGAATGTAGATTGAATGGATTTGCATGTTTGTAATATGCTTATTAGATGCATTAGAATTTTAATACTAGTTTTTTTTAAATAAAAAATTAGCAATAAAATTGTGAGTTTCACACCATGTGACATTCTTAAAAGCATGTCTATTTACATCATCACATGACACATATTTTTAATTTCTAATGCATTATATTTGGTGTAAATAGAAATGATAAAAATTAATAAAAAATTTGCCTAAATTTTGATTGACTAACTTCAATAGTAATTCATTCCCGGTGATTCATGACTTATTTATTATTCCAATTATATATATTTTCAGTTTTTTAAATCTATAAATATAATTTGACTATAAGTCAGCATCCACTATCGGAGATCCGCACTAATATTTTTCACATAGACTAATGTTATTAGATCAAAAGACTATTGATTCAATTTTTTTTTTTTAATGCTTGCTGAATGCTCAAATGGTTATTTATTCAATAATGTGATCCCCAAATAATGAAATAAATTAATATTACTTCTGGACAAACCAACATTGTTTTTCTTTTCTTTTCACTTTATAACAAAACATGGACACAAGCACTGGGTCTTTAAATAGTAGCATTAACAAGCACCCAAACATTCTTTGTTCTTCAAATCAAGCTTTGCACTATAGATTCAGACAAAAGCAAAAAAACAATGTCCGCTAAAAGCCATCCATCATCATATACAAACATGATGAAATCCTTTAGTATATATAGAATCATTATTTGGTCAAACGTTTGTCCAAAATATTATATCCATTTTGAGAGGTTCAAATGAGAGAAAAAAAAAAAAACATACAATTCTTGATAATTTCTCCTTTAGTCCCCATTTGGCATCACCATGTGATCAGACTCAAATAATAAGGCACATCACAAGGACAAATTATGTAGAGGAAAAATAATAAGAATGACAATGTAATACTCCACGAATTTAATAACAAGAATCAAATTAAAAAAAAATTAAAAAAATTCATTCATTAATCAATTAGATGATTCCCTCCAGTTATTTATGCGTTGGCATCACTCATGGCCATGCATGTAGCTAACAAATAACTTTTTTTAAAACCATAACTTTATTATAAAAAAAAAACAGAGTACAAAGATAGCGCATAAGGAAAACAGATCCATTGAAAATTAAAACAAAATAAAACAAACTGTCTACTAGAAATGAAAACTGACATACAAAGACAAGTGCAGAAATTAAAAAACAAAAAAGAACAAACAAAAACACAGACAAACACAGAGGTCCCGGATGAAGATAGGATCTCCTCTGAAGGGGAGCTATAACATAAAAAATATATAGTTTTTGGAAAATGGTAAATGCTTCATTGAAATTTTTCATAAGTTTTAGTGCAATTAGTTACAACAGCAGCAAACCTTATGAGTTATGTATAAACACTCAAGCTACACAAGTTACAGAGGACACAATCAAAGACAAAGGCAGTGGAATACCTGTTTCAATTCTACATGATCGTATGTCGATGAAAAAAGGGCATTGAAGATTCCTTCATCTGCCAACCGATCAAAAATCGAATGCTTAATCATTTGATGCATATCGTTAAAGCCTTTAAAGGAGATATAGCAAATGGCAGTTACTCGAAAACCTTCACATGGCATAGCAAACCTCCAGCTTCATCAGCGAAGCTTATTTTCTTTCCCTCCTTGCGAATTCCATTAACAGGAGAAGCCTCCTTCTTGTCCCCTTGCTAATGATTGCCAAAGGAGAAAAACAGATAAATACGTGTGATATTGATAATTGATAATTAAGTGATAAGGAACTGAATTAATTTGATAATCAAGGCTAACCATTATTTTGCAGAACCGGTTACAATCTCTGGCCATTATAGTCAGCCATCTTTTTGTGTACCCTTCAAGAGTTGATGCGTTGTCAAGAGCTGCTCTGATCTGCATCAGAAAATCCACAAGAAAATTTTAATAAAAACAACTAATAGTCAAAAGAATGTAGTAAACTTTTTTTTTTAAAAAAAAGGAAAAAGAGAAAACAATGTAGTAAAAATGACAAAAGGTCAGCCAAATTCATCAAGAGTTGAATACTGGTTTGAGCATATTCTGGAATAAGTAATACATGAGCTGGACGATTACACAGTCCTAACAAAATCAAATTCATAACAAATGAGAAAAAAAACTAACGATGTGCATGAACTGTGTCAATTGTTGACAGAAATCAAACTTGAAGCAGCAAGGGCATTAGCAATGCAAAGATTCCAGTAGAAAAAGAATTTCACCACTGTCTAATAAATTCAAATTGGCAATTCACAGATGGTGGTGCACTGATTGCCATAGGGTGCATTTCATTAGATAGTGGCAAAGGTGAAGTCATCCATTGATATAGGTTCAGTAAGTATTGTTGGAGTTCATTGTAAACCACATTTAATTAGGAGGATCCATGTACCCACCTCATCAGAAGTTAAGTTTGAAGTCATCGGTAAAGAGTCTTCTGAAAGCATATTTCTTTGAACAATGCTCTTCATGGATTTCAACCCCTTTAGAAGCTTCATAGCTACCCCTTCTATATCGTGCATTTGTTGCTGTGAGAATTCAATGGCCTTCTGGGTTTGCTTCTTGGCTAGTGAGCTCTCCATGCAAGAACAAGGAGATCTGTTAGATGCATCTGGTGACTTAAGAATCCCTTTGACTGCTGAAGGAAGAGAATCATTTCTGCTTTTTGGTTTATTCGTCATTCTATCAGAGCATGATAATGGTTTAGTTTCCTTTGAGACTGACAATATTGAAGGGATCTCATTTCCAGCAGAATTCTCATACCAAAGCCTCTTTCTAGTCTCTGGAGAGTCAGAACAAGAATCAAGAATATTGAAGGAAAATTAAGTGAAAAGAAAGAGAGACAGAAGAAGTCTAATGCTTACTTGAACTTTGTAGGGCATCATATAAGTCTGCCCCATTTACAGCCTGACAAAGCTTTTCCTGAGAAGTTGGAGAAATAGTCTGCATAACAGAACCAACTAATCTGAGCTTTGGGCAGACTAAGTTACAGATCAAAAAGGAATAGCATAAAATGACTTGAACCTTTCTATTTGATAGTAACTTCTCTGGAGTATTTTCCAGTCCACCAATGGATTGATCCAGAGTGAACTCTGTTTTGGGGCTGTCATCCTTGGGCAAGATTTCAGGAAGGCAAGTTGGTCTCACTGCTGCAGCATCTGTCTCATTGTGAAAAGTAGAAGGTAGAATATTTTCTTTTGCTTCAGATGTACTATCATCAGTCAACCGCAGAAGGCAGAAAGAACCCAAACAAGGTGTGGGACATTGAGGTGAATGGTCATCAACAGCTACTCTAACTACTTTGGTGTCAATCACCCCGGTGAATTCATTAGAATCACAGTTGATTCTACTCCCACAGTAGTTTAATGTATTTTCGGATGGAGCAGATACAAGCTCAGCTTCATGTAATCTATCACAGGTAATCTGAGAAATAGAGCCATTACTTGAGCAAACATTCAACTGCTGTGAGCGTAGATTGTGTGAACCATTTACAAAGTGTCCTCCAGCATGAAACAATAAGTGTGTTTTGTCACAATATTCTGGCACTTCTTTTCTATGAACATCATCAACTATATTATCCAGAGATTCTGCACTGTCATCAGTGGGAGAAGTGTCACCTGAATCATGGAATTCCCTAAAACTGGCACTACTGTTAATGGAGGGATTGCTATTGATAATGCATATTGGCAACTCTTTTGCCTGTCCTTTATCTACTACAATGCCACAGTCCTCGATCACTTTAATAGGGGAACACTCATATATATCATTTGTTGATCCCCCATTTTCAGCAAAGTCACTGTCTTTCTGATCATTAAATTGATCCACTTTCTGTGAACATAAGCCATGTTTTCCAACTCTAGAATAGTCTCTACTGTCACAAGAAATATGGACTTTGTTATGTTTTGTTAGCAAATCTGTAGAAAGAACCTCATCAACCATATTACCAAGATACTCGACTTTATTGCTGGGTACAGAATGAGCAAATGAAACCTGTGATTCTCTAAAACCGTCACTATTATCAATGATCCCATCAGTGCAGTTGCTGCATGCTGACAGCTCCTCAGCCTGCTCTTCACAAACCACATTTCCATGGTCCTCCAGCGCCTTGAGTGAAACATAATTTGCTATCTCCTCATTTTCATAAAAATTGACACTCCCATCATTCAACTGATTCACATTCTTGCCATGGATAGAATCCTCAAGAGGAAAGCCATTGTTGTTGGTGCTAGTACTGGTATCAGGAAGAAGTCTAGAAGCGGCTACTGGCTCTGAGCTTTCAGTACAAATAGCATCTTCAGCAAAGTCTGCAAGACAATCATACTTGTGTTTCATATGTACCATAGAAGCTTCATTTACGCAACACTCTGATATTTCATTAGCAGAACAGTTTATTTCTTCCATCTGTAGATCACTTTCAACATCTCCATCTACCTCCACTGACATGTCAACAGGGCAGCTGAAATCGCCACTAGCAGGATTGGCAGCAAAAAGGGGTGCTCTCATGCTCTTGGTTATGAGCATCCAATATTTCACTTTTTATACTACACGTCAATTCAGGATTGGCTGCGTGATCATTTAGCTCGATCTGCACTAAACCGTTGGGAGAAGAATTGAAACCATTGGTCCCAGAAATATTATTAGCATGGAGTTCCTGAAACCTGTTAGCGGAAAAGATTGATTCCTCACTGAATTCTGTCTCATATACCTCCTGACATTTATTAGATGTGCCCAAGGAAGAAATTTTACCAGCATCAAGTGCGACATAAGCATCCCAGGAAACATTTTCTAAGATCTCGTTTTTCATGTTAAGCGGTTCAGGATCAATCTTCAATTGTCCAACTGGTGGAGGGATAGAATCGTTTATTTCAATAAAATTCTTCATTGCAAGAGCTTGAAAATCCTCTGCACCACCTTCTGAACAAGAAAAAACAGAAAGGAAAACCAATTAGGAGAGGAATGAAATAATTAGATGAAAAGGATGGGAATAATCTGTTTTCCGAGTTTAAAACTTTCAACTCAATATATATTTTTTTTAATGACGCACCAGATGGTTCAGCTTTAGAACAAATATCTATCTTAGAACTTGTACATGCATTTATCTTTCCAACACGACCAGTGTGTTCCAAAGAACATAGACGGCTTCGCTTTCTCCCAGGTGGACTTGATTTTTTCATTACTTTCAATTTTAAGCTAATAAGAGGTAGGTTTAGATCAGGTTCCTCATCTGGCCTCTCACTGGAATGATCTTGTTCCTCAGATAGATCAGAACTTGATTGACTCGTTAAAGCGGTCGACATTGAGGCATTACGTTTAAGGGACTTGCGTTTCTTAGCTTTACATCTAGCTTGGAAATCCTTCAAAGTCATGCTGATAATACTAGGGTCATCGGTGCTGCTGCTTGAATCTAAATCACTACTGCATGTAATGCATCTTCTTTACAGTTATCATTGAGATCACCCTCCTCATGAAGTACTTCAAGTTTGATTTGTCCAGTGACAAAAGAGTGGTTATTGGTGTTTGGCTGATAAAGTTTTGAATTGTGGGCATCAACTGATCCACAGACAGCATTGATCCCCTTGAGCCTCAGTGATTGTCTCCTGGGAGGGTTTATACTCGACAAGGCGCCAAGTAAACTAGATTCAGATTCAGAATGTACAGAGCTGTGATTTGCTAAATTGGAGTCTTTATTTTTCCCTCCACTCCTAGACGCACCAATCTTTGCCATTCTCAATCCTGCTCAAAACAATAAGAAGGATAATAGAAAAAAGTTGTGTTTTTAGTTCCAGTAACAAGGGCCGACTATCACAATTATAATCAATAGCAAAAATATAGACAGAAACATATTGAGATTTACATAATAAATCAGTGCCAAAAACCCCAGCCCTATCAAATGTTAAAATAGGGAAAAACCAAGCCAGAAGCAAAAAAGGGTTTTAAACAGCACATGGAGCAATAACCAAATCCAAAATTTGTAGGAAATTATTATGTAATTCTCAAGAGAATGTTGAATAACAATGAAACATTTGGACACAAATATCCTCTCCTATAAGCCTCAATGAGATTCATATACATATATTTACTTATAAGCCATGAGTTCTGAAAAGAAAGTAGAGCATATGTAGTAACATACACGTATGCAAAATAAGTTTAGTAACAGGTAAAGAAAAGGCTTGAAAATCCTCTATGGATAATGACAACCATTGAAAACATGTAAAGTTTCCTGAATAGTCTACCCTTTTCAAGAAAAGATTTTCTTTGTGACCATAGGTTGAGTAGTATATTAATAAATAGGTAAGGGCAAGATATTCTACATTTTTATTGATGAGAAAAAAAAATTCAAGTTATGGTCATACGTACAATCCTAACTACATCTATCCTAGTCATTTATTGAGTGTAGAAAGAATAAGCCTAAAACATTCTTAGGAGTATGTATGTGCAGGGATACCTACTAGAATATTTGCATAAACTTATGACATATCTTGCCTATCCTCCCAGTGCATTTAATAATATAACTCAACTGCTAGAGAAACAATAAATGCTTACCAATTACAAACCTGTGGAGAATAAAAAACCTCCAAGTTTAACAAGGGAAAATATAAAATTTGCATATATAACTAACATGCTAATATTTCAAATTGTTTCCTGCTTAGCTTTCAGGAAAAAGCCCATAATGATCTCATTCTAAGTTTTTGCCAGCCTTTAAGAAAATTCATTTTGCTTCCCTAACTGCATGGGCCAAGCAATTCCAAGAATACAATAACTTGGAAACCTTTTAGTGCACCGCACACTATACAGCTAGGATACAAACTAAAATAATTGAGCGCAAGACTCATCAAGAATGTCCCTAAATGGAGACTAAATGTAGAGCCTCAATAGGCTCTTGATGCACAATTAACATTCTAGTGTTCCTTAGGTTACAATAAATAAATACAAATTTTCAAAAGAGTCAAGTCTGGGCCTCTCAACATCCAAGACAAAGGAGATAACTGAAAGTACCCTAGTTTTCCATTCCTTTAATCTTGTAACTTCATAGTTTCAGATCTGAGCATGCAAATAGAAAAAGAGGCACAACAAGGAACAATATGCAAATCAAATCCGGCCTCCTTTCATTCGGCGGAAGAAAAAAAGAAACCTTTTTAAATCTTTTTCTTGCCAATCCACATCAAAATCTTCTAATTTTATTCTTCAAACTCACAAGGAGGTGAACTCGATCACATTTCTAATTTTCTCCTCTTGAACCAGCGAAAACATGCATCATTGATGGCGCAATAAAGCATTCAAATAAAAAGAAACAAGAAACAAAACAGTAATACAGATCCACATAGATTAACAACAAGAAAAGAGACGGGATTAAAAAATTCTCTCCTAGACTTGGACATAAAGATCCAGAGAAGATCCAATTAGCAGAAACTAACCTCAACAGAGAGAATCCACACAAAAGCGTTCGAAGGCGGCGATCTTTGGACGGAGAAATCAGGGGGAGAGAGAGAGAGATCTCAATGGATCTCAAATGGAGGAATGGGGAAAGGGAGCAAAGGCAATTGCTTTTTAGGGCTTGAATCTCGCGCCAAGAATTTGGCGGGAAAATTGGTGGCCTCGCCTCTAGGGTTTACGTTCTCCTCGTGGGCGAATCCCGACCTTACGATCGACAAGATTATGATCTTGAGGCAGGCGGAAAAGGGGGGCTTTTAAGAGGGTTTTAAGAGGGTTGTCAGGTGGTGTTTTTAATAATATTTTTTTAGCTTAATGACTAAATTAATTAGTATAATTAACACAATTTTTAAAAAATATTTAAATTTTATTCTTGAATTATTTATCCTTCATTCCTTAAATTTTCAGTATATTTTTATTCCAATTTGGTATAAAATTGCCATTTAGAAAACTTTTACATAAAAATAAAATCAATAATAAATTACGGGGATGATTTTATAAATTGCCAAAGCACAATCTCATTCCTCGTTTTCATCCAACCTCGGCGGAGGCACCGAAGCTCGCTCCGGCGAGTAGCGAGAGATCGAGATGAAGGCGACGCTGAAGGGCCGATACGAGGCGGAGAAGAGCTCCGCCGCTGCCACAGTATCCTTCACCACCGGCGATCTCCGCCTCAAGGCCTCCCTCACCGATGCCACCCTCCTCAACACCCCCTCACTCCATGGCCTTGCCCTTTCCATCGAGAAGCCCTCCGCTTTCCTCGTCGACTTCAACATCCCCAAGAAGGTCGGCGTCCCATTCCTGGATGTGGATTTGAGGTTTAAGCTTGGTGAGATTTTTGGCTGATGATCTTTTCCAGCTCGCAGGATGTGAGATTCCAATTCATGAACACGGTGAGGGTGATGGAGAAGCCGATCAGCCTGACCTACACCCACGCTCGCGGGGACAACCGGACGGCGCTCGATGGCTTGGTGACCTTCGATCCGGCCAACAAGGTATCAGTGAGTTATGTCTTTGGGTCGTTGAATTGCAGGGTGAAGTACGCATACGCACATGGGGAGCTCCGGCGAACGGTGTTCGAGCAGTGCTATGATTTCACGAAGAATGCTTGGGACTTTGGAGTGTCGAGGAAGTTTGAAGGAGGAGATTCGGTGAAAGCATCGTATCAGACGTCGGCCAAGTTGCTCGGTGTCGAGTGGAATCGAGACTCTAAGATCAATGGATCATTCAAGGTATCTGTTGATCCCGTTATCTGGAAAAACATAGAATGCTTTCGTTTGCTTTGATGGGTATATAATCTCAAGTGAATTCTAGCACAAGCTAGCTGCTTCTTGTCGATATCATCCACTCGTCTAGTATTCTGATTTCAATAGTTTGTGATATCAAAAACTTGGTGCTTTTTTGGTTATTCAAGGTATCTTTTGATTCAATTCTTTGGAAAAAATGGAATATTTTGTGTGCTTTGAATTATATATATTTTCAAGTGAATTTCTAAGACTTCAACATGCTGTTCGTCATCAATATCTTCAACTAGTGGAGTCTTTTAATTTGCATTTTTTAGTTGTATGAGTTTAGATTACTTGATAGCTTGGGAAGATCTTGTTTCCTTGAACTATAATTTGTGCTAAATTTTATCGAGAAAGGGTGCTGACAATGGATGGTGGGGCTGTGAGAAGGCTTTGCAACAAGCTTGATAAATAGACCAGCCACTGGCTATGAGAAACTTATTCTACATATATTCTAAGGCAGTGTTGAGGATTTTCAATTTGTACTAACTTTTGTGGAGTTATACTAAAGCTGAAGTCTACTTTAGAGCAGAACCTTTGCAAGCTCCAAACAGGTCCTTTAAAAATGTAGATAGCATAAATATTACCTTATCATCATATCAGCAACAGTAAATGGTTGTCTAAAATGATATTCTATGGTTTAAGAGACAATTGGGACTTTTTCTTCAGGTAACCCCTTTTTATGGAAACATAATATATGCGCATTCCCATGTAGATGATCTGCATCATAGTGATGTTTGATAGCAGAGGCATGTGAAGGCTTAATCTAGAGTCCCTTTATCAAAATTGAACAACCTTTTTGTTGCTGAAGCATTGGGTTTCGTGTGCTAACTAACTTGAGTTTAATTTATTAAAATTGAAATTCTGGTTTAGAAATGATATTCTTAATTAGTAAGTTTACTATCGCATCTGAAGGAAAAAAATGAATCATGGACTCATGACTGGTTTTGTGATTAGTTGGAGGTATTGAACTAGCTAGGCAAAATATTTTCTAATCGAATAAGCTAAACATGGGATGGATGTCTTTATCTATGTCAGCCTTTTGGTATATGGTTTCCTGTGATGTATCACTATTAAGTTTTAACTACTGGTACCAGCCTACTAATATCAAGCAAATGGTGACATTTAATTTAAATCTTCTTCTATCCCAAAAAATGATATCTTACTCTAATGACATCAGTGTTTCTCATCTCTCATAGATGTGCCAGTGTTCTGGAGAGTAAGTGTTTGCGTATCTATTTTGCCCACTGCTACCATTCTAATTTGCAGAAACGCCTTCATGGGGGTTTCCATTTGTGAAATGCTATATATGTAGGGGTGCTTATGCTGGGTATCTCTCCGTTGTTAAGTACCTGGGTGTGTATATGTTTTATATAGCGGTAAATAAATAACATAATCTACAATAGACTTTTAACTTTGAGTGTATTTTCAGATTTTAAAATCTTTCCTGCCAATCATTTATAAATTGTCTAATTATGGCTTTTCATCAGATGCTGCTTGGCTTGACGAGATATAATATACTTTGTTGCAAACTCTGAAATTCTTCTTTTCTTCAGATATCTGCATCTATGAATTTGGCGGAGCAAAAGATGGTTCCAAAGTTGGTAGCTGAGAGTACATGGCATTTTGAAATGTGACTCTCTAAGTGCTGAAATTTTGGCCTGCAGAGGTCTGCTCTATTGTTTTTCTATTGGTTAACTATTCTTAATTAATATTGAAAATACCAATTGGTTCTCTTCATGAGTTGATGTCTCGGCCATTGCATCATGTTCCAGCATTAGAAACATGAACAATGAGCTAGATATTTTTGTTTCAATGAAATACATTTTTCTTTACTGGCTGAAGCTGATGACTATCCAAACTCCTCGTGTTAGTTTATTTTGTTATAGTATAAGCTTTACTGAACCTGATAATTAATTACAGTGTTTGAATTGTTCACATCATGAATATCTTGCATTTTCAATATCATGTCTTTTTTGCAGGACATTGAATCGTTGGCAGCAAAGGCCATCTTCTTCCAGTTCAAACAACGACCATCAGAAAATCAATTGGTAAAATGCGATCATTCAACATTTTCGGTATCAAAATTGCATGCTAAAACCTAATGCTTTTGTTGTCATGGCAAGAGCTTTACACGGCCGGGCTTGATTAGTTTGGGAAAAAAATAACTCCAAAATTGCCATTATATCAGTGGTGGTACTTTTCTATTTCTCTCTTGTTTTCCAGTGGTTCACTTAATTTGATTTTATTTTCTAAAATATCTGTAGTTTTTACTGTCAAGTGATGGTTTACCTCTGCTTTTGTACGTTAATTATTTAACACATTATGTATTCAGGTTTATGTAATCAGACCCATTGAATTACATTCTTCAAAAGAGTTGATATCAAATGTTATCTGTCCGAAGATGACACTGATTTTGTATTTAAATTTTTTTTTCCCCTTAAAAAAATCCCTTTTTAGTTACTGCCACGTATTTCTTTGTTATTATCAGGCGTGAAAAGAAAGTTAATTTTATTCATCTCTCTTTCCTTATGTTAGAGTATATTTACTATATTTACTTATACTTGTACATATCCCTGTTTATACATACGTATATTTGTATTTTTGTATAGTGATGGCAACGGATCGGATCGGGTGCAGGTTTTGCCATATCTGCACCTGAAGCCGCTACCCCGCCCCCATACCCGAACTCGACGGGTTCAAAACCCCAACCCACCCCCGCACCCGCCGGGTATCGGGTACCTGCTGGTATACCCGACCCGCTATGACCCTATTTTTTTTTTCATAAAATATGACCTTCAATATACAATCAATGAAACAAATCGAAACCCTAGAACAAAAAATGAGGATCGAAAACATCACGGCGGCTTCTCCCTCTCTCTCTCCTTTAAATTGATTACTTGCAAACATCAACTCATCAATGGATAGCAAAGAAGATGAAAAACTCATCAATGGATAGCAAAGAAGATGAAAAACTTATTAGGGGAATTGGGGAAGAATTAAAGAAAAAAATCACGCCTTTTGGAACGCGAGAGATCAGGTGGTCGGCGGTTTCCCCCTCTCTCTCTCTCTCTCTCTCTCTCTCGAGCACTTGTTGGAGCTCTTGTCTATGTGACTATCACTTGACTAGATATTACTTATGATGTACGTGTTCTTAGTCAGTTTGTCCGCTCTACTCATTATGCTGCACTGCTACGGGTTCTTCGTTACCTCCGTGGCACTATCACTCGATCTCCGTTTTTCTCGGCCACGTCATCCTTTGAGTTGTGTGCCTATTGTAATGCTGATTAGGCAGATGATTCTACTGATCGGCGATCCACCACTAGTTTCTGCATTTTCCTTGGAGATTCACTTATTTCTTGGAAAAGCAAGAAACAATCTATTGTTGCTTTTTCCATTGCCGAGTCTGAATATGGTGCTATGTCTTCTACAAACAAGGATGTTCTTTGGTTGCATCAGATTTTGATGGATTTTGGTGTCTCCATATTTGCTCCCACTCCTATCTACTGCGACAACCAGAGTGCTATCAAAATTGCTGCTAATCCCGTGTTTCATGAGTACATGAAGCATCTTGAGATTTCTCTTCACTTTGTTCGTCATCATTATCTTGTTAGCAGTATTCTCCTTCCGTATGTTGCCTTCACCTAGCTTGTTGATTTTTTTACTAAGGCACATACTGTTTTTCGATTTCAGTTTTTAGTTGACAAACTCTCGGTTTATGACCCACCGTGAGTTTGAGGGCGCTTGTTAAAGTATATTTACTATATTTATTTATATTTGTATATACCCCTATTCATATATACATATATTTGTATTCTTGTATCTATTTATTATTGGTTTGTTACCCTTAATGAATGGTAAGCTCATTTTACAACACCTAACACCTTAGTTAGCCTTATATTCTTCCACCTTAAATTTTAAGGAAAATTAATTTAATGAATCAAATTGACACATTATATACTTTACTTATATTAAAAGTAGATCATTTGATATTTCCAAAATTTATTAAAAAATATAGCATGAAATAAGTATTTGACGTTTTGGTTTATTACCCTTCGCTTGTGATTATAGTGTAACTTTGAAAAAGGTTTATTATTAGTTTAGAGGTCCCTTCTACCCATTTTTAAATCGATTTTTCACTAATTTCACTTTTATTTATTTATTTATTTTTTAACCAATTGATGTTTTAACTGAACCGTTTCATCATACTTTATAGTCTTGTCTATAAGAAACTTGGAGAAAAAAAATATATAAAATGAAATAAAAATTAAGGATACAAAAAAAAAATCAAAACTACTATTGGTCAAAGTTGGTTGTCACCAAAGCCATCTAATCCTTCATTAGATAAAACCTCTCACATAATCTTTATTAGTTCTCACTTAATTACCCTAAAGTTTTCATATAAATAGAAGGAGGATGGAAACTCTCATATCACCTCAACATAGAGAGAAAATCAAGAGTGAGGGTGAGGGTGAGGAAGTGTGAAAGAAAAATAGTGAGAAAAATATTTTGAAAGTTTTTGTGTTGATTTTGTTACATGAGAGAATTAGTTGATATTCTCCTTATTAACAGAAAGCTTGTAACTCCTATTTTTACTACTATAGTAAATTCTTCTATCTTGCTCGTGGTTTTTACCCTGATTTGTTTAGGGGTTTTCCACGTAAAATCTGTGTCTTTCATCTTTATCTTTTATTTTTCAAGTATTTCTGTTGTGACCCTGCTCCACGCAGTTCTTTTTATTCCACAACAAGTGGTATTAGAGCCAGATTTGGGTGTATATATATATATATATATATATATATACTTATTGTATACTCTGTGGCTGCCACTAATAGTGGATCCTTCACATCAGAAAATAAGTTAGATTATTATTCACCCATTGAAGGAACTGATTACTGCCCGTCAAACAGTTTGTTACAGAAGTAATGGCAACAAAGTTTGAAATTGAGAAATTCAACGGGAGTAATTTCTTGTTGTGGAAGCTAAAGATGAAGGCTATCCTGAGGAAGGATAATTGTTTAGCGGCTATCAGTGAAAGGCCAGCTGAGGTTAAAGATGATAAGTGGAACGAGATTGACGGGAATGCTATAGCAAATCTTCACCTCACACTTGCTAATGGAGTTCTATCAAGTATAGAAGAGAAGAAAACGGCGAATGAGATCTGGGATCACCTCACAAAACTCTATGAGGCCAAGTCACTCTACAACAAGATTTTTCTTAAAAGGAAACTCTATACTTTACGTATGGTGGAATCCACTTCAGTGACGGAGCACCTGAACACCCTAAATACTCTATTTTCCCAACTCACAACATTGGGACATAAAATAGAGGTATGTGAACGTGCAGAGCTTCTACTCCAAAGCTTGCCAGATTCTTATGGTCAACTCATCATCAATTTGACAAACAATGTCCCCACGGACGTTCTAGTCTTCGACGACATTGCAACTGCTATTCTGGAGGAAGAGAGTAGGCGCAAGAACAAGGAAGACAGGTTGGCAAATTCGCATCAAGCGGAGACCTTAGTGGTGACGAGAGGAAGATCAATAGAACGTGGCCCCAGTGGGAGCTACAATAATGGCATGTCAAAGTTAAGGAGTAAGAAAACTTTCAAGTGCTACAATTGTGGCAAGAAAGGTCACTTGAGGAAGGATTGTTGGAGTCTAAATAAGAAAGACTCCAATCTTCAAGGAAATGTTGCAAGCATCTCAAATGATGGAGAAGCCATAGTATGTGAAGTAGCAACACACACAGGGAAAAGGTTTACTGATGTTTGGCTTCTAGACTCAGCGGCAATCTTTCATATAACTTCTAGAAAAGAATGGTTTTATCACTATGGACCTATTTCTGGAGGTTCTGTGTATAGTTGCAATGATCAAGCTTTGAAGATCATTGGTATTGGCACCATCAAGTTGAAGATTGTGGGATCAAAAATATGCGCCTTGGAGTCGTGTCGGTAAAGAGACACCAGGCCATATATCGAATAACAAATGATTTATTTTATTTTATTTCATTTTATTATTTTTATTATTTATTATTTTTATTTTATTTTTATTTTGTGGACTCTTCCATTCTTAATAGAAGCAAACCTCTATTATTAATTACCCCAGATTAAAATAGTGGGAACCTCCGATTAAGAGTTTTGAGTACAAGTAAAGACATCAAATATAACAAACTATAAATTTTATTATTTATTTATTTCATACATATATATATATATATATATATATATGTATCTTGTTGTCCGTGCTTTGTCACCGAGCCACATGCCTTGTGCCGTCTTTAGATATTTATCTCATTGTTAGGTAATTTGTTTATACAGTGTGGTAGATATAATGAAGGGGTAAAGATGTAATATGGCATGGTTTGAGAATTGAAAATAAAGATCATATGCGTGATCTATTTAAGCTTGAGGTAATATAGTGAACGGTTCGGATTTGATCATCATGAGATAGGATTGGAGGGTTATGATTTCATCATCAAGTAGAAATAGCTTAAGTTCAAGACCATATATAAGGTAAATGGTTCAGATTTGATCATCAGGAGTTTGGTTTAAATTTTGATTAGAAGGCTATGATTTCATCATTATACAAAAATGACTTAAATTTGACGCAATCTAAGATGAAGGGTTTAAATTTGATTGGAGGGCTGTGATTTCATCATCAAGCAAAAATGGCTTAAGTTCGAGGCAATCTAAGATGAAGGGTTTAAATTTGATTGGAAGGCTGTGATTTCATCATCAAGCAAAAATGACTTAAGTTCGAAGCAATCTAAGATGAAAGGTTTAGATTTGATTGGAGGGCTGTGATTTCATCATTAAACAAAAATGACTTAAGTTCGAGGCAATCTAAGATGAAGGGTTTAGATTTGATTGGAAGGGTTGTGATTTCATCATCATCATTAGTGCCAGAAATGTCTTCTTCGGTTTGTATGACATTCACATTTTCAGTAGAGTTCCTAGATGGTTGAACAATAGATAGAGCTGAACTTTGTCCACTACGTTTTCAGTGCGTGCAACATCCAGAGATGGTAATGGATTGGGTATAGGGTCTCTCAAAACTGGTTCAGATATTTGTTGAATCTGTGACTTCGGATTTCCAAGAGAACATTTAATTTTCTCATCTGAAGTTTTCCGACAAGTAGCATTTTCTTTCATAACCTTAACTCCAATAGTATCTGAAATAGGCTCATCTAAGTCTTCATCAACCATCATAAGGTTAGGACATTCTTCATAAGAATCACCATGAATAATAGCCTTAGTGTCTAATGGATCATCACCAATACAGCCTCAGCACTCAGACGAACCATAAGGTCATCATGATCATCATCACTTTCCATTCTGTAATTTGAACTCCATAAGGTTTGCCCATCAGCGCCAGAGAGAGAGAGTTACCGAAACTGCCGACGGAGGAGGGATATTCCACCCTCGCTGCCGTCGGCATCAGCGATGAATGAGCGACGACGTACAATGATGAGCAGCGACGACACAACCCATTTTTTTTTATTTATATATCGGAGATGGGCGAGGGATATTCCACCCTCGCCAACCTCGGTAGCGGTGATGATATGCGACAATAGTGACAATAGCAACGGTGGTGGTGGTGGCAGTGACGAACGGCAACCCCCTTTTTTTTAATATATATATAGGAGAGATGAAGATAAAGTATAAGAACCTCCTTCTCTTTCTTCTTCTTCTTCTCTGTTTTTCCTCACTTTTTTTTTCTCTTCTTTTCAAATTCTTCTCCTTTTTTATTCTTTTTGGCTCGTCCCCTCCCCCTTTTTTTTCTATCATTTTTAAAGCCAGGAGATATCGGGCGATTCGACCATCTCGCCAAAAAGGGATATGATCAAATCCGCCCGTTTTTTTTATCCACATATATTATTTATTTATTTATTTATTATTATTATTTCTTTTATTATTTTTTATTTTTTATTTATTGATTATTTATTGATTTTTTAATATATATATCTTGTTATCTTAAACGAATAATATATATTATTTATTTATAAATATGTATATCTGCCTCGTGATGCGCACTCAAGGGTAATCTTGAGATGCCTCGAGATTTGCGTTCTTGACTGATCTAGGGATTTGAATAATTTTTAGATCGCTTCGAGATCCGTGCTCTTGGCTGATCTAGGGATTTGAATAATTTTTAGATCGCATCGAGATCTGTGCTCTTGGCTGATCTTGCAATTTAAATATTTTAGATCGTCTCGAGATCCATGCTCTCGGCTAATCTTGCAATTTAAATATTTTAGATCGCCTCGAGATCTGTGCTCTTGGCTGATCTTCAGATTTTGAATATTTTTTTTAGATCACTTAGTATTTACAATTTTTTTTATATATATCCAAATAATATCCATTTTGTTTATCTTAATATCATATCCTAATTCCATTACAATTGGATGTATGTAATTAAGATAAACCTATTTTGATTAGGATATTGGAATTTTTTTTTAAGATAAACTTATTTTGATTAAAATTAGGATACCAGAAAATTTTATATAAACAAAGATGTATGATGGCACGATCTAGACTATACAAGAAGCCCGACATGTGGAGGGGTTGGCGAAGAACTTGTTGTCTATTGGACAACTTGATGATCTTGGCTGTAAAATTGAAGTTCAAAACAAGATTATGAAAATAATTCGATGTGCGCTTGTATTAATCAAAGAAGACAAGATAGCTGCAAACTTGTATATGTTGAAAGGAGAGACTCTGGAAGAATGAGAAGTTTCAATTGCTACAAGTAGTCCAAGTGAAAAGCGTGCAATAACATGTCACAAGAAACTTGGACGTATGAGTGAGCAAGGAATGAAGATTCTTACAGAAAGAAATCTACTTCAAGGTCTCACAAAGGTAACACTACTTTTTTGTGAGCACTGTATTGTCAGCAAGCAGCATCTACTGAAGTTCAACACATCTAATTATAGAAGCAAAGCAATTCTAGACTTGGTTTACTTTGATGTGTGGTAAGCACCAGTTACATCCTTAGGAGGAGCAAATTATTTTGTATCATTTATTGATGATTACTCCAGAAGATGTTAGGTGTATCCTATCAAGAGGAAGGCAGCTGTGTTTCAAGTCTTCAAAACTTACAAAGCGCGAGTTGAGCTTGAATCTGGCAAGAAGATCAAATGTTTGAGGACAGATAATGGAGAAGAATACACTAGCAAAGAATTTGATGAATTTTGCAAACAAGAAGGCATCAGTTTACTACAACATACACTCCTCAACAAAATGGAGTGGCAGACCAGATGAATAGAACCTTGTTAGAGAGAACAAGGGCAATGATGGGAGCTGCAGGCCTAGACAAGAAGTTTTGGGCAGAAGTAGTCAGCATCGTCTGCTATGTAGTGAATCGGTCTTCATCACTGCAATAGAGTTGAAGACACCAATAGAGATGTGGACTGGTAAGTCAGTGTACTATTCAAACTTTCATATATTTGGAAGTTCTATATATGTGATGTATAATGCCCTAGAAACTACAAAGCTTGATCCAAAATCCAAGAAATGTATGTTCTTGGAATATGCTAATGGAGTAAAAGGGTACCGCCTGTGGGATCTCACCGCCTACAAGGTTGTAATCAGCAGGGATGTTGTCTTCATAGAAGACAAAGGACATGAGCAAGCAAATGGTGAAAGCACAGAGACTACTACTGTACAGGTAGAAAAGGAAGCTGAAGCTATACTAGAGCATGAAGAATAAGAGCCAACTGAATTTGAAGTCCCAGGAGTTCAGCGATCAACTCGTTTAAGAAAGATACCAGGTTAGCACTCTTACTATATTATGGAAGGGAATGTTGCATATTGCTTTCTAACTGAAGATGGAGAACCATCAACTCTTCAAGAAGCACTAAGTAGTTCAGATGTATCTCAGTGGATGACAGCAATGCAAGAAGAAATTGAAGCCCTTCATAAAAATAAGACATGGGAGCTGGTATCATTACCACTATGAAGAAAAGCTATTGGCAAAAAATGGGTCTACAAGATCAAGCGCAATGATGATGATCAAGTAGACCGCTATCATGCTAGATTGGTGGTCAAAGGATATGCTCAGTAAGAAGATATTGACTTCAATGAAATATTTGCTACTTTCGACTTGCATCTTGAGCAATTGGATGTAAAGACTGCATTTCTTTATGGAGATCTTGAAGAAGAAATTTACATGCTCCAACCAGAAGGATTTCAAAAATAAGGTAAAGAGAACTTGGTTTGCAGGTTGAACAAATCTCTGTACGGGCTAAAGCAGGCGTCAAGATGTTGGTACAAGAGATTTGATTCTTTCATCATGAGCCTTGGATACAACAGACTTAATGCAGACCCTTGTGCATATGTCAAGAGGTTTGGAGAAGAAGATTTTATCTTCTTATTATTGTTTGTTAATGACATGTTGGTTGCGGGCCCCAACAAAGATTGTATCAAGGAGTTAAAGGCACAGTTGACCAGGGAATTTGAAATGAAGGACTTAGGACCAGCAAACAAGATTCTAGAGATGCAGATTCACCGAGACAGAAATAATAAGAAGATTTGACTTTCATAGAAGAACTATCTGAAGAAGATCTTGCGGCGCTTTAACATGCAAGACTGTAAGCCAATTTCTACCCACTTCTTATTAATTTCAAGTTATCCTCAAGTATGAGTCCTAGTAATGAAGAAGAGAGGATAGAGATGTCTCTAGTACCGTATGCATCAGCAGTGGGAAGCCTAATGTTTGCCATGATCTGTACAAGACCGGACATTGCACATGCAGTGGGAGTAGTAAGTCGGTACATGGCGAATCATGGTCGAGAGCATTGGAATACTGTTAAGAGGATTCTCAGATATGTAAGGGGAACCTCAGATGATGCATTATGTTATGGGGGATCAAACTTTACTATGAATGGATATATTGATGTTGATTATGCAGGTGATCTTGACAAAAGCAAATCCACTACAGGATATGTGTTCACACTAGTCGAAGGAACCGTAAGTGGGGTTTCGAAACTACGAGTCACTCGTGGCTACATCAACGACAAAAGCAAAATATCTAGCAGCTACGCAAGCTAGTAAAGAAGCAGTGTGGTTGAAGATAGTGCTGGAAGAACTCGGGTACAAACGAGAAAGCATTTCTCTATTTTGTGACAATTAGAGTGCTTTGCATCTTGCAAGGAACCCAACATTTCATTCCAAGACAAAACATATCAGAGTTCAGTACCACTTCGTTCGTGAGAAAGTGGAAGAAGGAACAATGGATGTGCAGAAGATTCATACAAATGACAACCTAGCGGATTTTCTAACGAAAGCAATCAACACCAACAAGTTCAAGTGGTGTCGATCCTCTTGTGGCCTGACAGAGACGTAAGCAACATCAAGTGATAAGATAAAGAGAATGGTGTGAAGATCTGATTGACTATCAATCACATCTTCAAGTGGGAGATATGTTGGTCAAAGTTAGCTGCCACTAAAGCCACATAATCCTTCATTAGATCAAAACTCTCACTTAATTTTTATTAGTTATCACCTAATCACCCTAAAGTTTTCTTATAAATAGAAGGAGGATGGAAACTCTCATATCACATCAATATAGAAAGAAAATCAAGAGTGAGGGTGAGGGTGAGGAAGTGAAAAAAAAATAGTGCGAAAAATATTTTGAGAGTTTTTTGTGTTGCTTTTGTTACATGACAGAATTAGTTGGTATTCTCTTTATTAACAGAAAGCTTGTAACTCTTATTTTTACTACTATAGTAAATTCTTTTATCTTGCATGTAGTTTTTACCCTGATTTATTTAGGGAGTTTTCATGTAAAATTTATATTTTTTATTTTTATTTTTTATTTTTCAAGTACTTCTGCTGTAACCCTGCTCCACTCAGTTTCTTTTATTCCACAACAACTACAACATTGATTGGTTTAATCTAAACTCCATTTCTTTAAAAAAAAAACAAAGAAAAGAAACAGAAGAATTAAAAAGGAAGTTGGAGCGTTGCAGGGACTTTATAGTAATTTCATCTAAGAAATATTCCAAATCATCATATCATCTATTATTTCACGCCACGTCTTAGTCCCCAGTACGCATCCCACTTCCGACGTTCAGGAACACGTGTCCCAATATCAACCGTTCATCTTCTCGACACCAATCACGATGCACGCCATACATCCGACACAGCAAAAGGCCTCAAAAGAACGAGATTGATCACCGAGCTCGCGGATCGCTGGAAGGAGAGCGCGATCAAGCTCCGATGGACGCCACCACTGGTACTCCCTAGGGTTTCCACTCTCTTCCTTGTTTTCAATTCATTTATCTCTTCTTAGGGTTTCATCGCTGTGCTGTTTTCTGCTTGATTGATTGTAGATTTTGATTTGAAATCCTCCTGAAAACCTTTTTTTTCTCGATTGTTAGAATTTAGCTGGAAAAATTTAGGAATTTTGTATAGATTTCTGTGTATATGGGATCATGTGATTTGAGTTTGTCTGTGTCGTTTGGAGAATTTGCATTGCTGTGTGCTAAAAGTGAGATTTTGTTCAGCTGCTACTTGATCATATAGTAGAGATATGTGATTTAGAGAATTCGATTTAATTGATGATGGTTGGAGATTCGGGTTTAGGATACCTTTGGTTTGTGTTGGGAGTTCAATGGGATAATCTAGAATTCCTTGATGTGGAGAGTTTGGATTGAAAGAGTTGGATGTTCAGTATGGATATTCATTGTATCAGGTTTTTGGATTCTAGCAGGTAGTGGAACTGATTGACTGTAGTTCTTGGCCTGAGATTTTGTGCTTTAAGCTTGGTAATTTGGTGTTTATGTTTGCTATCAATGACATTGTATATGTGGTTTAGAGTAGTAGTGAACTTTGCTGGCATTTTGGGGCAGATTATGCGCATGCATGAATGGGTTTAGAAATGGAGCTGTTTTTGTCAGGTTAGATGTGGAGCTGTTTTTTTTTATAGTTGTTCACGTTCGTGGGGTAAGTAATTTTAAAATGAGGGAAAGTTCATGGTGAGTGTTATGGTTATCGCTCTGCAATTTAACCATTGATTGATAGGATATGATTCAGTATGGAGTGGATAAGAACTAAAAAAATTATTGGCATATCATATCCTTTTCTTAACCTAAGGGATAAGGTTTTGCTGTTGTGGCAACAATGGCTCAGCTGCCCAAGGAGGTGGGCCCTAATGCTTTTTTGTTTTCAATAATAATTTCATTTGATTGTGGTAGTTGTTTAGATGATAGGAAAATATGGAGCCTATTAATTCTGTATGTATATCAGCAGCAGGGAAAGGTTTATCAGGCATGATAAAACAAGTTTGGTAGCACGTCTTCTCCCATGTTAGTTTCGGACTTTGATTAAACTGTCATCATTGACTTCTTGGCTTATGTAAGAATAGAAATGAAAATGTTTGCATCATGTTATGCAAAAAGTTATAAGCAGTAACTGATTCAATAACAATTGAGTAGCTAGAGTGCTTCACATACTTTTATCATTTACCATAAACTTACCTCTACTCTTTGTAACTGTTTTAGTTCATCTTGATTGTCAGAGCTTTTTTCTTTAATTTGCCTTGATGGCTCAGATTTATGAAACTTGTGGGTTTCAATTCTGTGAATGCAGGGGAAAATCCTCCAAGCATGGTTGTGCCTCCTGTGGAAGGTGTTGGTGGTGGAGGTACTGCTTATGGATGGACTGATGGAAGCTTGGAATGTTCTTATTCCTTCAAAGGAGTGGGAGACCCTGCAAAGGTTCCATCTGCAGAATTGCTATATGTATGGTGTATGCCTAGTACAACAACTATTGGGCAACAAGAAATGCCTAGACCTTTGGAACCTGTGAGTCTCTAAAATCAAATGACGGTCCTCTCATTTTTAAGGATATGGTTCCACTGCTTGTTCTATTGAGGAGGGAGTAACTATGTGAACAATGTTGATGCAAGCAGATTTATTTTATCTGAGCACTTATTAACTAGATGTTTTGGGTGACAATTTCTGTTGTGATATCACATCTGTGGATGCTTTATGTTCTATATGCTTAACATGTTGCGTATTCTTGTCTTTTTCATATTCTACATTGAATATGCATGATATTCCATGCAATATGCCAAAGATACTTTTATAGATTTAGGCATAGCAGAATTTTTATAATTCATGTGTTTGTGCTTATTCTGAAGTTATATTACTTTTCATCCTTTAAGCTCAACTATCATAAATGGCAGAACTCCATCCATGTTTAGCATCAGCTTTACTCTTATCCAATCCTCTAAACTTAAGTAGCTGATTTGTTGCTTCTTGAGAATTTCTTTTGTCACCTTCAAGCAAGTTGCCTTTCCGTGTACAATCAAGTTGGATTACATCATCCGAGAGTTCTCGTCATCTTCATACTGATTCCATAATACAAAAACAGTTCACTTGGATAGACAGAACCATGGGTTAGATTATTGTATGAAATTTTCTACTGTTTGCAAGTGAGGATGATAAGGAAGAGATTCAGTAAGCCTACTACTTTTAAGTAGTTGTGTTTCGGATTGTGCTTATGCTTCCATTTCAATTATAGGATTGCACGGTAGAAAGTGTATCCACCTATCTCTGGTGAAAATCTGATCATCTTAAGTTTTTTGTCTTGTTGAATACCTCAAAGAGCTTAGATAAGTTAGTGCATGAAAACTGAAGTAGACAATATATTT
The DNA here is from genome assembly GCA_902712375.1 of Dioscorea dumetorum. NCBI lineage: Eukaryota > Viridiplantae > Streptophyta > Magnoliopsida > Dioscoreales > Dioscoreaceae > Dioscorea > Dioscorea dumetorum. Next base: position 63,124 of record CACTHL010000105.1, on the reverse strand, counting down.
CTATCACCATCACTGCCTTGCTATCCTGGATGAAAGAAGGGTTTCTTGTTTTCCTTTTTGACATAGCACTTACCTCTTTGAAGACTTCAAATAATTTCTGCAGCAGTTTGTTCTCACATTGATTTGCGTTGATATCTAACTACTACATATAATTACATCTGAACATTCTTTTTGTTTCTTTTTTGCATACATGTTTTCTGGTCTTCAGTGAGGTCAGTATGTGCTGGCGGACATGGTAGATAATATATGCATGTTTCACAGCTATTCCATGCTGTTCATGCTTAACAACATTAACTGTGCTTAATAAAGAGGCATGGGAGCATTAAATGTAACAGACATCATGCGTTCCTCTCATAATATATTTGAAGAGATCAGCTTTTGATAGGCATGCTGACATTCTTACATGGACTTGGTGCTGCGTGGATGTGGTGCATTTTTGGTAGCATCCTGAAGTGAGCGATCATGTCCTTATGCAAGAGATCAAGTTAGACTGTCACATGTTTGCAGTGTATCTTAAGTTGCAATTCACCTAAGCAATCATACGTGGATATATGGAAGTAGTTTGATCAAGTTAATAATGGGTCATATTTTATTTAGATTTGATGGATGCTCTGTTGATTTAAGAATTATGCCAAGCATCTTAAATTTCTCTATTTGGAATTGGATGTAGCCAGCAGCTAATGTTCTAGAGCATGGCATAACATCAAAATTTGGTGATTTAAGGTGGAGTTGAAGACTTATTTTTTGATGAATAACATAATAACTTCTTCAGTGGTTATAACTGATTTAATGATACTGATCAACTAACTTGCCAAATTTTATTATTGGGATGAACATGTTTTCTCTTAACTTTCACATCATCACAAAAGATGTGGTTTGTTTTGAAGATATCTCTTCTGGCTGCAAGGAATGAAAGGGAAAGTGTTCAAATTGCTATGCGCCCTAAGGCTTCTTGGGGAGGCTCGAGTGGTTCAGGGACTGTGCAGATCCGCTGTTCTGACCTGTGCTCCTCTTCTGGTGATAGGTTAAGCCTTGATTCATCTTCATCTACAAAGGAGTCCCCAATTTTTGTCTCTTCTTTTATAATTTTCACTTTTGTGGGTTGAGCAGATTGGTTGTGGGGCAGTCATTGACTATGCGTAGAGTGGTACCTATCTTAGGTGTGCCTGATGCCCTTGCACCTCTTGATCTCCCAGAGGCTCGGATCAACCTACTCCCTGGGTAACTCTTTTCTGACATTGTTTATTATTGGTATTTAATGCTGGTGATGATGAGTTTTCTGTATTTACATATCTTGTTTAATTATGTTTCATTCTTTTCTACAGAGAAACAGCATCAATTTGGGTATCAATTGATGTTCCCACTGGACAACCACCTGGTCAATATGAAGGACACATTTTTGTTACTGCTGTAAAGACTGAGACAGAGTGATAATCTGGCTGCTATGACCTTAGATTATTTCCCTAGTGGACAACGCATGGTTAATATTTCAATTATTTTAAGTGTTTCTTTTGTATGTTCAATTTCAGTTCTTTGCTTCATTCTTCGGGTAAATCGGAGAAGTATCAATTATACAAAGAGCTTAAAAACTGCCTTGATGTAATTGAACCAGTTGATGAGAAACCCTTGGAGGAAGTGGTATTTTTCTTAATTTTAACAAGGAATCTTTTGCATCTTAGATTATTTGTGTTGTTGCTTTTATGTCTTCTAATTATCTATTTATTTTATTTAGGTTGGCAGAGTAAAATGTGCTACTTCAACATTAAAGAAAGTTCTTTCTTCCGCAGCATTCCAAGAGTTCTATGAAGATAATGGCTCAGCTGACATAATGGATGAAGATGCTTTGACTACTCTTTCAATCCATGTGAAAATCAATATCACAGTGTGGGAGTTCACTCTGCCACGAACACCTTCTCTTCCTGCTGTTTTTGGTGTATCCTATGAACACTTTAAAATTTTTCCATCTTCATGTGGACATGATAAGTGCATTGAAAAATGATTTAAAAATTTGTGTTCCCAACACTGTTTTCAGAAAATGTATGCTGTGGTCCTCTTTCCATCTTCAAATCATCGTTTCTTCTTGCGTTGATTGTGGAGGTCAAACACTTGCCTAATTACTTATTATCTTTTTGGTAAATTTTCAAAGAATTCATTAACTTTGAAGCCTTTTCTTTTAAGTTATGTAAATGCCCTGTTGGTTTTTAATATATATCCTATCGCTCATCATGTAATCTCTTAGTTTTAGTATCTTTTCTAGAATGAAAATTGCTTTTCTTGTTAAAAGATCACTATGCATTTTCTATATATTCCTCATTTATTTCAAAAGCTTGTCACCCTTTGTATGGTTTAGCGTCATGCTTTACTGTATGATGAGCAAGGGAGTTGTTTATATCCAAACCAATATTATGCTGATGAAATTTCTTTTTGCATATCATGCTGAGGTACGACTGCTACCTGATACGCTGAGGTAAGACTGCTACCTATATGTTTGGAATGTACACTTTAACCATCAAGTAGATATCTGAAACTGTGATTGAGGACCGGTTTGGTTTGGAGCATGGGAGTGATGGCTGGTATAATGCATTAGATCAGCACTTCAATTGGCTTCTTCGATATAGAATTAGTCCTTTCTTTTGCAGATGGGGTGATGGCATGCGTATTTTGGCATACACTTGTCCCTGGCCTGGTAATGTGAATGCTAGACTGTTGTGTGACTCACGGCCTAGTGTTGCTTCTTGATAGTTTTCGAAACATAGTTTTGAGGTCCTCGGTCAACCATCATTACTTTTCTTGCTGCTGTAGCTGACCATCCAAAATCAGACGAATATTATTCCAATCCAAGATTGGCAGCATATGCTGTTCCTTATGCTCCAATTCTTTATCGGTAAACTGTTATTCTTTCATGTCTGCAGCATAAGTTGTCAATGTTTTTTCTTATGGATTTTTTTAAGCTACCACTGGCTGGTTGACATGTAACAGTAGTGATGCAGCAAAAGTTTCCTTGTGCAAAGAGCTTGAGATCCTGAAATCAAAGGTTCATTGGCCAAAAGCGTACTTTTACTTGTGGGATGAGGTAGAGAAATGCTATTTTGGTTATCATTCACCGAATTGTTTATTGCAGCTTTAGATGCAAATTCATAATCGATAAATGAGATTTCTGCGTCTGCATGTAGCTTTCTTTTTATTGCCTTAATGATACTCCTCTTTTGGAAGTTATTCTCTACTGAAATAAATCATCATGCAATTTTTTGATTATCTTGGTGCTTACCTAGAACTCATGTTTTTTTATATTGCAGCCATTAAATCTTGAGCAATTCGAAATGATACAGAGCATGTCAAGCGACATACGGACTTTTGCACCTGATGCACGAGTGCTGACCACTTATTACTGTGGTGAGACAATTTTCAATCACTCTTCTGTGGCCAATCATGAAGTTCTTTAAATTTTTTTTATGCAATGGCCTGAGCATCCTATACGTCTATCATTCATCTACTGTATCAACACTGGTACTTGCAACTTCATCTTACTATTGACATCAGCATATATAGTCAATTTAATTACAGTGATTTAACTAAAATATGAATGTCTACAACCAGTTTCACTTGGTCAGATATTTGGATTGGCATTTCAAAATTCCAAATACATGCTCTGAAAATATGACAAACATGTTATGGAATCAGTGCCCCCTGCAGTGGTATTCTGTTTGTTCTTCCTTCTGTCTTTTTCCTATTAGCAGCTCAAGTATGCGTATCCACCTCCCTTCCATTGTCTCGTGTGTTATCCATTCCTTCTGTTCCTTTGCTTCTGCATCATCATCATTTAGATGGTAGTAACTTGAATTAAAAGGTAGTGTGTAATCAAAAGAAAAACTGCCAAAGATGATGTTAGTCTCATGGCTCTTGGCTGGGTAGTTGCAACTGTTTTCACCTTCATTAAAACTTAAAATGTTTTTTAATTGGGCATATGAAGGCAAAATCATGTATCTTATGACAACTTAAATATTTGTCTTCCTGTTGAAATTTTATTTGTGTTGCCCAAATTGGCTGATCCTCTTGTGAAATAGTTGTGCATCTCATTTGGTTAAATAGAAATTTGGTTCAAGAATATCTGAATGGGAAATAGGCAAATTTAGTGATACTTATATTTATCTAAATGTATTCTTTTTCCAAAATGGGCTTTGCTTTGGAAGCGGAATGAAGTTGGATGAAATGCCATACTTGTTCCCAAATTTATAGATAGGTGTTCAGAACATGAGATGAATGGTGTTCGTGAGGATATTCACTTCCTCCTGTAGGTAATGTTTGAGAAAACATGTGCAAAATCTCCAGACTCTTCAAACTTGTGTAAGAGGTCTATGACTCTGTTGTCATATAAAGCAGCCTGCTAGGGCTGAAGAACTATACCAGGTTCTCACAAAAAAAAAAAAAAAGAGGAAGAAAAAAGAATGAAAGACTACAAGTGAAGTCTATTTGAAAAGGACTGCTGGATAGTTTCCCTAAGAGAACCCCCAATTTAATCACTGACAATAGCAGCAACTATAACCCCTGCACAAGGTGCTTTATTGCATATTTGTCATTTTTTCCCCTGTTTTAATATCTTACTGGCTGTTTATTCCTTTATTCCATTGGCTATGTGCTCTAGCCTTTCTTTCATTGAAGTCTTCATTACTACGCTACTAGCTTAATTGCTTATGATATTTCTGCGAGCTGTTGTATTTCTGTCAAAATATTCTTTTCTGGGCAAAGAACCTCCTATTCCGCTCCATCCTAAAAATGATACTTTTGGATTTGTTTACTGATCAATCGATTCAATCCTTGTTCTTATTCTATGTAACATGGATGTGTTTGTTTTGAGATAGGTCCAAGTGATGCGCATCTTCCGTCTAATAGCTTTGAAGCCTTTGTTAATGTTCCAAATCTTTTACGTCCTCATACTCAAATATTTTGTACAAGGTATGCCTTGCCTCTTTCCCAAGGTTCTTTCTTATCCTCTTTGTGAACAGATTGCTTCTTATTTATATATTTTTCAAAGTTTAATTGTCTAAGATAACTTATTGCACCCCTTCAATTTGGGTTGTGTTTGAATTGAAGCTTTGGTTCCATGCCTTGAGGAACAGTGCAGGTCTAGCTGTTCACTACATACTCACATTGACAAGAAGCTCTGAGTCCAGAGTATTCTGATGGTGTACAGTTGATTTTGGCATTGTATGACACTCGGATTAACTTAATTGTGGGTTTCATAGACTCTCAAGTGACTTGGCAATGCTGCCTGACTTTTTCCATAGCTGATAGCCTGATAATGAAACTAGATAACAAATGGTCACATGGTTTTTTTTTGAAGGATGCTATGTTAGAATCATAAATATGAAAATGTTTGATGATAGGGACATTCTTGATTCAATTGCAATCATTAAGGTACAAAATCATTAGTTTATTAGTATACTGCACTCATGTTTTTAATCAAACACTAGATCTAGGGTTTGCTGTTGGATCTGGAAGCATGACTTTAAATGAGTATCTGTGATCTTATCTATGACTAAAAAGTAAAACTACACAATTTGACTTATTTCCTTCTAGAAACTTTTTCAATCATTTGTTTAGGTGCACTTTTGCGTCTAACTCTGTCCTATGTTTTGTTGTGTGGTTACCCTTGGGCTACCCTGAGGGCACCAATATTTTTTTACAATATCAATTATTTAATAATATTAATAAACAACTATCATTAATTTATTTTGATTAGAATTAATTAAGTTAAAGTTTGGTCAATTTGATATAAAAGTTTCCCTCTGTAAAAATGTCAAACTTCTAAACCTTAATCGCACTATCCTAACCTTCAACCAAACATATTCATAAGCCACAAATTCAAAGCATTCCTTGGACATGGTTGGATCCAGTCCATTTTATATTTCATTAATGTTCAATCCATTATCTCAGTGTTGTGACATGTATCTGCTTTACTTTGGCAGCGAGTGGGTTCTTGGTTCCAGAGAGGATTTAGTGAAAGACATTATAGCTGAACTACAGCCTGGGCATGGTGAGGTAATGTTGCCTGGAAATTTGAGCTTTTTATGCATCTGATGTTCGGCTTAGCTTTAGATTGGTCTTGATTTTCTTTCATCATACTAGCTTAATCTTCTACCTTCAACATTATTCTTTGCATTATTTTAAAGAACCTTTTCAACATTCTTGATGTGCTATCATGATTTCTTTGCATACATTTCACTTCATTTTGAGATGTATAGGCCTTTTGTGTTGATAGGAAATCAATTGTATGTAGAAGAATGCTTCACTCTTTTAGAAGTATTATATGGTGAATTAGGATGGAGGAAATTAACTTTTTTTTTTTCCTTTCCTCCAAAGGTACGTAATTCACTCTATTTTATGTTACCTAAACCAAGGTTGTGTTTACACGGAGAAGACAACAAAATTTTTGTGACATGTTTGTTGCTCTTTGGGACAAGCAAAATACGAGTTATGGACCTTATGGTCCTGCCCTATTGGACAAGCCCATAACAATTTTTATCCTACGATCACATGAGGGATAACTTCACCACTGATCTATATATGTGTGCATGGTATTTGCATATATCCTGGAACATATGCATTACCAACTGAGGCATGTGCAGAAGAGCCTTCTGTGTTATCTGTCCAGTCCTGTTTTCTACACTCTAGTCCTTGGTTTCAATTACTCAGAAGGTTCTTGTGCATATATCTGAGTTCCCACATTTGATTTGTGTAATGATATTTTGAATTGGCTATTATTTTCTGATACCGGATAGAAAATTTTTAATGGCCTTGTTGAAATGGCTCAGATGTAAGTTTTGCTCATTTTGCATTTATTTGAGCCCCTAACATTGTCTTGTTATTGCCAGGCCCTATGCACAGTTGACTTAGAAATTGTTGCCTGTTCTTCATGCGCATGCGCATGCGCACATCATGTCTTCAATTGTTGTTGTCTTGCAGGAATGGTGGACTTATGTGTGTTTGGGACCTTCTGATCCTCTTCCAAATTTACATCTTGGGATGCGAGGCACACAAAATCGAGCAGTTGTGTGGAGAGTATGGAAAGAAGGCAGCACGGGTTTTCTTTACTGGGGTACCAATTGTTATGAGAAAACAACGGTGGCTAGTGGTGAGGTATAATTTTGAATTAACTCTTACTGGCGATACCTGCAGATGTGGTTTTCTTGGATCACTGCCTGCGGTGGACCTAGTGGCACACTTCAATTATTTCTTTGTTCTAATGCTGTCTTCACACGTAACCTCTGTCATTTTCTAACACATCTTCATTTTGTCTGAATAATCCTCATTGCTTTCATCTAGAAGTTCACCAGTTAGAAAGATTGCATGAATTGTTATGATTCCCACTAAAAAGCAACCCGTGGGTGTATGACTATGTTCCAAATGTGTAACTCAGCTTGTATAATGCAGATAAGATTTCGACGTGGGCTTCCTCCAGGCGACGGAGTTCTATTTTATCCTGGTGAAGTCTTTTCATCTTCACATGAACCAGTTGCTTCTGCCCGTCTGGAGCACTTCCTCAGTGGCATGCAGGTACTTATTTTATCAGTTAATCTATGGCTTGTGGTTGGTATTTGAAATATAACCTTTTATACTATGTAAGTAACTAGAATTAGAATATACTCAGCAAGGAATTTTCTTGGCCGCATAGCACACCATTTTTGTGATAACAAGAATTTGTACCAAATCTCTGTGCGGTAGAAAATCATATTCTCTTGATATGGCTCAAGCCAGTTTGAGTTGTGACAATTCCCTTTGGTTGCAGATGTTTTCTGGCATTTTCTCTTCAATTTTCTATTCTGCAACTTATTTTTAGTTATCATTTGGTATTTTGTCGGCATAAATGAATGTGCAAAATTCATCTGTATGGCGGCCTTCAGGACATCGAGTACTTGAACTTGTACTCTTCAAGGTTTGGGAGGGAAGAGGGGCTATCACTGCTTGAGAGGACCGGGGTCTACCTTGGCCCGGAGCGATACACACTGGATCATACGGCTATTGCAGCGATGCGTACACAGATCTACCAAGCATGCAGGCCTTTTGTTATCGTGTAGAGGGAGTACATATCAACTTAAAAATTGTGCGTTCTTGTTTATTGTTATTCCATGTTTGCACACAATCAAAGGCTTTTTTTTCATTGTAACATTTATATTTTGTTTGGTTTGATTCAGAGAATTCTTGCATGGAGAGGGTCTCTTGCAGCAAGTCATTGGATAACATCGAAATGGAGATGACACTGCGTTTGAGCCATTGATCTTATGTTTCATTGTCACCTTGCACGCCAATAGTTCCGTTTTGCTCATTGGAATTCTCTTCTTGTGTAATTTGAGTTTATATTTTGGTTATGTCATAAATATTTTTATTTTATAATAAAAATTATCAGTGCCTTGTTCAAAATTTTAGCTCGGTTATAAATGCAATGTAGCTAATTAATTGTTTCTTTAAATATTTCATTATTTTTATTCAGCAACCAAAATGTTTTTCTGTTTTATAATTAAAATATTGCTCGATTGGTAAATCAGGGATTTTGGCTATAAAAGTGTTACCGAATGGTATATTTCATTTAACGATTAAAATATTATTTATTAATAGAAAAGACCACTTCCTTTCATTACAAAATTAGTCATGGAACAAAAAAAAAAAATCTAATGCATAATTAAAATAAATATAATTTAAAAACATCTCTCGAGAATTATAGGTGGACAAAAATGGGTTTTTAATGTAGTCTAATATCGAGTGGTAATTAGACAATAGCTATAAAAAATCTATGTGATTTTTCTAAAATATGGTTCTAAATAACTAAAAAAGACACATAATTAAATAACTCTTTATTTAAAATAAGGCAAAGAAAAACAGAGAAAAAACTTTAAATGATAATGATGAACATTATTTCAATTAACTCGGTTCCAATAATCACAGCCATTGAATCGCCTCTTGATTCGGAACAGTTTCTCAGATGAGAACAATTTCGATCACGATGATCGAAAGCCACGTTGCATCCTGACAAATCTAAAGAAAACCTCAGCGCTTCTCTCACCTTCGCCGCCGAGAAGGCACGGCGCGGCGGTGCTTATCACCGGCGATCGATTCCATGAGTAGGGTCCCATCCTTTCAGGAGATTCTTCTCTCCTATATCTCGATCTCAATCTCCTAATTTTTCCTCCAGGTTGGCCCTTGGAGCTCTATGTGTTATTCTTTCTCTTGATTTCTTTGAGCTTGATCGATTAGGTTGTTTCTTTGGATTTTTTGTTTCACCATATTTTGACTCATTATCTGTATTTTTTTTGGTTCGAGTAGGTTTGCGGATTCAATTAGAGAAAAAGAACTTCAAAATCAATGAATTGAGAATTGTGAATTTTGATGTTTGGAATTTATAATTGGATTCGTGTTTGATATTGGTAGAAGAAGTCGAAATCTCTGTTTATAAGCGCTAAGATGCTATACAGACACTATTCAGGAAGGAAAGGGTTGCAAATCTCTGCGGAGTTTCTCATAGGGCGGTGCAAGGAGTTAGTGTCTGGTCATTCTGGGCAGCTGGTGGTTCCTGGCCAGAGGAACATCATGTCTGCTTGCAATTCTCTGCAGGGTTCAGCCGAATTGGGTGCCCGAGGATTGATTGGTATGGAAGGGAAGGGTGGACACCCCTTGTCGAACACTCTGACGAGAATTCAACTTCATTATGGAAGCAGAAGTCTCGAATCTTGCAAAGGAATGGTTTTGAGCCGAAGAAATCAAGAGCCTTTGGGTAATGTAGTTTACAAGTGTTTTGGGTATCTCGCTACTGAGATGAGGTGGAAAAAGAATGCTCTTCTGGAGTCTAGGTTGAAAAATTTTCGATCCTGGTGTTATGCGCCTTACTCGTCTGGAACAGCTACTAATATGAGGATTGATGGGGCTCCAAGAGATGACCATCTCGAGAATTCTTCAGAGTCCTCAGATCAGTATGTCCTTCTGTACCTCCTTTTCATACATCTTTTAATAAGTTTATGCCTTACACCTTTATACAATTGTCATGTTTTATTAGAGTAGTGCATGCATTTTCTAGCTCTTATAAATGCGCCAAGATGAATGTTATTTTGTCATTGTAATGCATCTAGAAAAAAATTGTCTATGTCGTTGAGATTATTTAAGGATGTAATTGCCTATATGGAGCTTTGATACTTCTTACAGCTGGTAGGCTTTTGGTGTAACATTTTTTTGGGTGCAATCTGACATAAACTGTTGATACTTTTGGTTTATTACATTTTGAGGTGATTTTATACATTTGTGTGATGCTTGATGGTTATGATACTGTTCTGGATAAAAATTGAAGCTCATTTTCTTTACTTGTTACTTTTATCATTATGTTGCTCGCTAGGCTCCTTTGTTAAAGCTTTCAGGAACAAAACTGTATTCAATTTTGTATTGAGTGTCATCTAGTCTCTTACATTATTTGGAGTGCATTGTGATTGGAAACAGTGATAAGTGTGTTATTTTGTTGTAGACATTTGATGTACTTCTTCGTTTGTGGGCCATCATTTTTTAGATGCATTCTTATTGACAGAAAACTTCAGTTGGTTTGCCTTAAAAGGTTTTTCTTCAATTTGACAAATTTAATTAGTAGGTCCTATGAAAGTGGATTTGTTATTGTTCTTGAACTACTCCGGTGCACAGATTAAGTTTGTCTGTGTTGCAGGAAGTTGCTGGGTGATAGAACATTGAAGTTGCTCTCTGGATCATGTTACTTACCACACCCAGATAAAGAGGAAACTGGGGGAGAGGATGCCCATTTTATATGTGTTGACGAGCAGGCTATTGGTGTTGCAGATGGTGTTGGTGGCTGGGCGCACCTTGGTGTTGATGCGGGGCAGTATGCCAGAGAGCTCATGTCAAATGTAGTAATGGCTATTAAAAAAGAACCCAAAGGTTCTGTTGATCCTGCTAAGGTGTTGGAGATAGCTTACTTGAGTACAAAGGCCAAGGGGTCTTCAACAGCATGCATCATTGCTCTCACAGATCAGGTTTATGAGTTTTCTTTTTCTTTTTCTTTTTTTAATCTCTGTGCTTAAATATCATGTAGATTGTTTGTGTGATTTTAAATTTTCAATTGCCATTTTAAATTACCATGGCTAGGTTTTTGCATCTCATTTGGAAATATATGTTTATTGTTTCCTGATATTCTAGGTCAAGCACTTTCTTTTTTGCTTTGTATCTTCTTTGAAAATTTTTAGATATAACTAGAAGATGTTCTTGAAGAGACAAACTGGCTGGTGGTGGCCGGTTTGAAGTTGAAAATAATCAGCTAATGCTCGCGCTCGAATTTTTGTGCATACATCTATGTATATTAACTAGTTCCCATGGACTTTTTTCTCTTTATTATTGCAGGGCATTCACGCTGTTAACCTAGGTGACAGTGGGTTCATCGTGATAAGAGATGGGTGTACTATTTTCCGGTCACCAGTACAACAACACGATTTTAATTTCACTTATCAACTTGAAAGTGATAATGGAAGCGATCTACCTAGTTCTGCACAGGTTATTTAAAATTTACTTTTCAACATCATATCAGTCCTTTTATTTCTCTCATAAGAGTAGATGCTTGGGCTATTTGCTAGGTGGCTTGGGCTTTTAAACTTAGTCATTCAGCTAATTAATATTGATAATTGATAATCAACTGATTAGTACTTGTTGGGAAACTGGCTACTGCCTGAATCTGGCTCTATAGTGCAAAATTGATTATATGATCTGTAACTGTAGTGAATGCTGTTATCTTGCAATAATCAGGTATTTACTTTCCCCGTCTCATCCGGAGATGTTATAGTTGCCGGCACTGATGGGCTGTTTGACAACCTGTACAACAACGAGATCACTGCAGTTGTAGTTCACGCTGTCAGGGCGGGGCTTGAACCTCAAGTGACCGCACAGAAGATAGCCGCTCTCACGCGCCAAAGAGCACAAGATAAAAACAGGCAGACGCCGTTTTCAACAGCAGCTCAAGATGCTGGATTTCGGTACTATGGAGGAAAACTCGATGACATTACTGTCATTGTATCCTATGTCATTGCGTCTATTTCTTGAGGTTCGCTTCCTTGTTATCTGGTTTCTCTCATTTGGTCTTTGTGTGCACGGCATTGTTTCGGCCGTTCTTTCTTTTTTGTACTTAATAATATACTCTGTACTTTCTCTGTTTCACAGATTAGCCGGTCGGACTGATTATTTTGATAACGAGGTACGTTTTATCTTCATATATTCGAAGAAAGTTTGAAAACGTTAAGTTGCTCTTTTTGGTGATGTGCATAGTTCATCAATTTCGTATAGAAGAAAGAACATCGTCAGAAACTCTTTACTGTTAATCCATTAGGGATGTGTATACTTGAGTTCTAATTCTTGTTTGATCATCATGTTGTTTTGCAATTGAAACGGAAATTATTTATATTATTATACGTGGGTTTTTGCTTTTATACCCTTGTAAAAATCATATTTGCTTAGTGCTTTTACAAAACGTTGTTTATTTGCTTATAATATGAATAAATTTCTCTAGTAATAACAATGGTTTGGTTTCATAGTGTCATGAAACACATTCGTAAAGGATAACTAGAAAAATAAATAAAAAATAAAAGCTAATTAGAGCAGTAAAAAGGAATCAGGATACTTGATGTTTTAATTGAGAATCTACTTTGTTCATTCAGATTGTAATGCTAGGTCACCATCTCATCAATATTCCTCCACTCACATTATAAATACGTACATTATTTATTTATTTATTTATTTATTTTTAGATTATTTAATTCAAGATACCATTTTTAACGGTCGGACTCGATTTGAATTTTGACACAGTCAAATCTGTGTGCATGATAATTTTGCTCGTGTCGATGTTTCATAACTATAATCTGATAAAATTTTCTTAATTAAGAGAATTAAATAAAATATTATAATAAAAGTTTTTCAATATATCTTCCTGTTCTAAGGCAAAAAAAAACTTACATGTAATTATGAATAAAATTTAAAAATGTTACAAAATTAAATTTCAATTAATTAAATGAAAAAAACCTCTAAGATTCTTGAGAATCACTGGCCCACTTCTTTATGTAAAAGTAGACATACTTTTCCTCCAAAGAGACCATCTTTTAGACAAATGGATGACAAATCAAATGTATTAATCTTAATTAATTCCATTAATTAACTCAAAGAAAACAAAGATTTGCCCACAACTTTTGGAAAAACAAACTCATACTAATAATTTATTACAACACTAAACAAGAAAAGAATTAAAGGAAGACATAGACATGCATATCTATGAAACTTTGGGTGGCGCACCCACTGAGTGGGTCCCATGTGTTGTTCCTACGTGGCAAATTATGAGCGGCACACGTGGCCCAGAAGTGGGTCCCATTAGAGAGAGAGAAGAATATGTTCTACTTGTGGGCCATGGCGTTCCACATGCAGTGTAGTTGAGTTGATAAGTGGAACACGTGTGCATGCCTTTGCATGGGGGTCACGTGTGCCGTTAATTGCTTTTTCAAGATCTTATGTTCATGATCCGTACTAATTAACATCATCCAATCATATGATCATCCTTCATCTCAATAGAACTTTTGTTATAATAATTGTTGTTTGTTACTGTTGTTGCTAATATTTGATTTTTTTTTTTGTTTTCTATGTAATATGAATTATTATTTATTATTTGATTAAAAAAAATATGCATGAATTTTCCTTCTTTGAATTTGTAACCATTTGGGTGGAAATATTGATGTTAAATATCATTATTGATTTTTTGAAGTTGGATTATTGTTTTTTAATTTTCTTAAGAAATATTCATGTTATCTTTTGAATTAAATAAATTTATTTATTTTGATCCTTTTCGTTAATGTAAACTCAGAATAATAACATGACATGTGTTTAATTTAAAGAGCGGAAATGAGCCCTTGTAGACTTGAATTTTGTATACAAATAATTTATTATATATATATATATATATAACATTTTTACCATGTAAATAATGCAAATATGTGGAGTTGATATAGTTAAAGATGATGGAAAACATGATTCACTCTTTTTTGAATAGAGAATTCTTTTTCATTGGTGTTCATTTGAATATGATAAATGAAACCCCTTTATTAACATGTAACTCATATTTTGTGTGTATGTCTATATTACATTGATTTAATATATTTAGATTAAGATTTATGTTAGTGCAATAAAGTGATAGATTCTCATAGTTTACCAAGAGTTTTAATCTATTATATATCATTTCCGCGCGCCCCCAAAAAAAAATAATAACAAATAAATAAATAAATAAATAATATGACAATACTTTTATTTATTTGAAAAAATAAATTAGCTTTTCATTTGTTTATTCTTGTCCAGATGATCCCATAATTAATACCATTGAGCAACTTAAATGCTCTGTTACATAATGACTTTCTTATGATGATGATGATGATGATGATGATGATGATGATGATAAACTCATCCATTAAAATGTTTTGCATGCAAGCAAATTAAGTTGAAGGGACAAAACCCAACAGACATAAAAAGGATCATCATGCCCATAAAACATGATCAACAAACTCATTGACGCATCTACATGCATGTACATGCATGCATGATCTTGATCATACATCAACATTTCCATGCATGCAAGTTCAATCAAGAAACCCTAAAAACTCTCTTTAGGGTCCCATCTCTGCCAAATTAAAGCTCAAACTCAGATAGATTCGAGATGAGCTTCTCTGCTAAAGAGTGTTTCATTTTTCAAAAAAATATGAAGCTTTTTTGTGACAGTGATCTCCACCATGCCTCCACATTCCATGACTTATATAAATTAATTGATTAACTAATAATTAAAAAAAATAAACATCAATCATATTCACCTACTTGTTTAGAGTATAAACTATAATGCTCTCTTATATGCTCATCAATGAAGCCAACTTTGCATGCAAAGCCATGGCTATGCACATAATTATATATATATTATAATTAAAAACAATGGCAAAGGCTTCTCCAAGACAAAAGAAGGATTTTGAGAGATTCTATAATGTCCCTCTAAAACATCTTGGTCTCTCTTTGATTGAAAAGGTGGCTATCATCAACCACTAGAACCATTATTTAGAAGTATAGAGAAGAAGCAACCAACCATGGGAGGATACTTTGGATATGTGGTCTAGCTTTTAGTGCACTTTCATCCATTTTATCTACACCTTGGTACCTTTTTTCCAAGCTTTATTTCTCATAAAATGCTCATCTTTTACTTGTTCAATGACCAAATATTATTTGTACTTTGCAACAAAGGTTTGCATTTTGCTTTTAAATAAATTAATATAATACATGGGACCAGCTAGCTAGTTAGCTAGCTAGAAAAGTTGCTATATTATATAATATAATGGAAAGCAATATTATCATAAACTATATAATATATTTAATTCCTTTGTCCTAAAATCATACATATATGAGATAATAATGAAACCAGCTGGTACTTTTTCCTTCAATCAAATTTTGTCTTTGAAAGTGTAACTTGTAATTTTCTTCCAGGGATATGTTATAAAATAAACTTTGGAGTATAAATATAAATTATGTTAATTATTTGATTGGTGTATAGATAAATTTGATATGGTCATAACTTGTACTGTTTTAACATAAGAGATGCATCAAGTGAACAGTGTTGAAAAGAAACATGCAATGTTGCATGTTGCCTTTGATTAGACAACACATAATTATTCTTAAAACTACTTTATAAATGTTAATGTGTTACACAAATGTAATATGTGGCACAATAATATTAAATATTACAATCTCAAGATGTTTGATATTCAATCTAATTCCTCAAAGTTCAAGTGCCTTGACACATACATATGTAGGTGAATTTGGGAGATAGTTACCATGCATGATCATGTTCATTAACTATAATGCATCTTGGCTCTTTTGTTTAAGATCAACTTGATCCTTGTCCTTTTCCAAGTTAGGCTTGAGTAATTAGGTTGAATTATAGAGGATTTAGAGGAAGAGTTCCTAACCCAAAAATAGAAATATATATTTTAGGATAGGATCAAGACATTTAGTTTTTTGGTGAATGGTGATATATATATATTTGTATTATCTATTTTCATACATATTTTATTATTATTATTCTCTGGTTTTTTTAATTTTCTTTCTGTTCTTTATATTTTACCTTAAAAAATTATATGAATAGTAAAATACAACAAGATATTTATTATATTCTTAGTAACTTTATACTTAAAAAATAAAATAAAATAATCATTGCATAAGATTATTCCAAAAGCAAGATACTAAAAATTTTCAGATTAGAGAAAAGCATACACAAGTTTTTATTTTTTCAAAATTGCAAATCTGATTTCTTATGTAATAAAACAGATATAATTTTTTTTATGATTTAAATTCATTAGTAATTATTGAAAGAAAGTTTTTTTTTTATATTTCTGTCTCAGATAAGAAGATATTAGAAGGAACAAATTTAACAAAATTTTTAATAATAATTAAAAATATTCATTTAAAAAAAAATCAGAACAAAGAAAGAACAAATCATTGAGAAAAATTAATTTACCCTTGTTTTTATACTGATTCAGCATATTATTTCAAATAAATAAATAAATAAATAAATAAATAAACTTTTGCCGAATGCGAGAGATCCGAAGTATAATAAATTCGGAATGGCGACTCGTTGGGACGTCGCTATCGGAGTGCTGACGTCATAGTGTCAGCCGTTGTCCCCTTTTCCCGCCTCTCCCTCTGAGCCGTTCAATCGGCGCGGCTCGGCTCGGCTCAGCTTGGCTCGGCTTCAGTTGACTGGCGTTTTAGCCAAAAGTCATAGTTGAACCTCAAATGGACACTGATTGCCTTTTTAACTGGACGAAATGACGATTTTGGCCCTTAAGGAAACAAAAAAGGAGGCCAGTTCCGAAGGGCTACATGTAAAAGGCTAAAAGCCCTTTCGGTGGGATTTGTTTTGAAATTGTTTTTTAATATTTATTTATTTGTTTGTTTGATTTCTTTTTTGGAATGAGTGTGTGGGCCCTGATATTGTGTTTGATTGAATTTTATTGATTTTTAAACTGATTATATAAGTTTGAATGAATTACTATATATATGTTTGTGATTTAGTTTTGGTTAAGTTTATTATTTATTTATTTTATTATTTGTTTGAGAAATGGATAAATGAGTCAAATGCCATCTATAGTTATATATCTATTCCATGTGTTTGTCTCTTTGTTTCTCATCAAATCTTCAACCCATATTATATTATTGGTTATTTTTGTTTATATCTTCAACCACTTCAATTATAAATTATAGATTGACATGAAGATCTTATTATTATTAATGAAATAGGCTTTCTATATGTATAGCTATCATTTTTTCATTACATTATTTCATATAAGACAATAAAAAAACTATTTATATCAAGCATTTTACGTAACATCATAGTTGAAAATATTCGAAACTTCTAAACCTTAAAAGAATTATACAATGATGAACTTGATTAGCAGTATTATAATACGTAAATTTCTCGTTACATCGGTCATTACACTTTAGAAACAACGATATTTTTGTTTTTATTTTTATTATTTATTTATTTATTTTGCTTATTTTAGAAAAAGATATTTGCATGATAAAAGTCCTGATCCAAAGGATTGCATCCCTTTCCTATGTAGATGAATTTTTAAAGCAAGACGTTGACAAAAGACTAGCCTATATATGAAGATCAAAAAAGTTCCCACAAACTCTTAAGTACTTATTATGCAAAATGACATTGAATTTTCGAAGGAGATAAGAACGAAATATGTAATTAAATAAATTAAGTCAGCTTCAATAGCCTTCAACTGCCAGCTTTTTCTTAGTTGGTCTCTATCTGATTGTTAAGTCTTTTAATAATAATAATAATAATAATAATAATAATAATAATAATAATAATAATAATAATAATAATAATAATAATAATAGATTACATTGCATGTTATATGACATGAAAGAGAAATTTTGTTAATATACATGTAGTTATATCACTATAAATCTTGGTAACTGGTAGTTGCTGTTTATATTCATGAAAATGATATTTATTTGTAATTTTTATTCATCACAATATTTTTAGTTATTTCTCCAATGAAATAATTAAGATATAGGAAACAAGAAAAATTAAAGATATGAGAATAAAACTATTTTAAATTTAATTAATATTATTTTTACAAAAATGAGAAGGACAAGAACTCTAGTTATATATATATATATATATATATATATATATATATATATATATATATATATATATATTATGTTAAATATAAAAATTGGTATCTTTGGTACTGCATTATTTGTAAATATAGGAAAATAAAAGTTTTAATATTTTTTAAATGATTAAAAATTTAATAATTTAAAAAAAATAATTTTCATGGCAAGAAAGCCAAGCCAAGAGGAGCCAAGGCAAGCCGTTGAAGGAAGTCGAGTTCCCTTCTCCCCACCTCCACTTCCAAAAGCAATGGCTTCTCCTTGAAGTGTTGAAGCCCCACTTCCAGATAAAGTATTCCTTTTGACTCTTGTTTCCCATGGCAATGCATCATCCACTTCTCCCCCATTCTTCCCTCTTCGCTCTTCCTTATAACCCCTCTCCCTCTCTCCTCTTCATCTCCCCCTCCCCACTTCCTGATCACTTCCCCCCCTCATGAAGTCGTCCACTTCCGACTCCCCTTCTCCAATCTCATCCTTGGAACTCGACTTCCCCACTCTCAAACCCCCCACTTCCCTCTCCCTCCCTCCCACTCCCTTCTTCTACGAACCCACTTCCGTCCTCGACCCCAACCTCACGTCCCACGATTCCCGCCTCACTTCCTCCTGGGACTTCCCCGAAACCGATTGGTCTTTCCTCTTACCCGATCCCCAAAATCCCGATTATACCCTCCCTCCCCCTCCTCCTCCTCCTCCTCTCTTCGACCCCTCCCATCTCGATCTCCTCCTCTCCGCCGCCTCCGCCATTGATTCCGGCGATCTCCCCTCCGCGCACTCGATGTTAGCACGGCTCAATCACCTCTTCCCCTCCATCTCCGGCCCTCCTCTCCACCGCTCCTCCCTCCTCTTCAAAGACTCCCTCTCCTCCCTCCTCTCCTCTTCTTCTCCCCCGCTCTCCCCCTCCCCCATCGACCTCGTCCGCCGCATCTCCGCCCACAAATCCCTCTCCGACCTCTCCCCTATCCCTCAGTTCACCAGCTTCACCGCCAACCAAACCCTCCTCGAATCCCTCTCCACTTCGTCTTCCATCCATCTCATCGACTTCGATCTCTCTCTCGGCGGCCAATGGTCCTCCTTCGCTCAAGAAATCGCCGCCCGATCCCGCTCCTCCCGTTCCCCTCCTCCATCTCTCCGCCTCACCGCCATCATCTCCGACGATTCCCCGGACTCCTCCCTCGCCGCCGACAACCTCCGTGACTTCGCTCGCTCCCTCGGCCTCCGCTTCTCCATCGATCTCGTCCGAGTCGCCTCTCTCGGCACCTTCGCCCTCTCCAGTGTCCGCCTGTCCACCACCGACTCCACCGGCGTCGTCCTCTCCCCCGCCATCTTCCGCGCCCTCGGTCCCGATCCCACCTCCTCCACCGAACTCCTCCGCTTCATCCGCCGGACCTCCCCTCGCTCCGTTGTCTTCGTCGACACCGAGCCCTACTCCTCCTCTCCGCCGACTTTCAAGCGCGCGATCGCGAGTGGGATCGAGTTCTACTCATCCGTGCTCGACTCTCTCGACTCGGCCGCGCTCGCCACCGGACTCGGCGACGACCAGGTACGCCGCATCGAACGGTTCCTAATCCGTCCACGTGTTACCTCGTGGGTCCAGTCTTGCGGGGCCCACCCCACGCCGTGGCGGGAAATGCTAGCCTGCGCCGGGTTCACCCCTGCGCCCTTCAGCGAGTTCACCGAGTCGCAAGCTGAGTGGCTCCTCCGGCGGGCCCCAGTTGATGGGTTCCACGTGGCGAGAAGAGATGGGGCAATGGTGCTGAGCTGGAAGGGTAGGGACCTTGCCGCCACGTCAGCTTGGAGGTGCTGATGATGTGTCCCTACATGCCGCCCTAATTCGTCGGTTTATGTATCGTTTAGTCTCTTTGTCGTATTTTCTTTAGTTTTTTTTTTTAAATAGTTTTAACTTTTTTTAAAAATAATATTTTGAAGTTGTATTTAGAGAGAGAGAGAGAGAGAGAGAGAGAGAGCCAAATAAGTCACTCTCTCTATGACTTGCAATGTAGCTTGTCTCTTTTTATTCTCCCACTTTTTTAATTAAACTAATTAATTTAAAAATAGTTTGGTTAATTGTCACATTAATCTTGTCCTTAATATGTTCCTTTTAAGTTTTTTTTTAATTAAAAAATTGTTTCTTTTGATAAAAAACTAGCAATTAACTAGTATTAAAATAGATAAATTTTCACATTAATTGCCATGTTTAATCATAATAGTTAAAAGAAACCTAATTAATCATGATTAAAAATGTGTTTAATGTGAAAGATTACAAAATACAAACAATGCCGGCCATGGATGTAATTACAAGATTTTGTCATGCCTTGAAAAAATAAGATATTCAAAGATTCATAATGTTGACCAGCCAATGCACAAGCATGAATGTTCATGTTCTTTAGTTGGGATTTGAGCTCTTAAATCGGTGCACATAATTGGAGCTTCTTGTTCTTAGTGACCGGCCAATGAGTTGGGTCAAAGGATCTAGAGATTCAAAACTAACAATTTGGTATCAATGTTAGAAAATCTTTTTAAAAGCTTTCTTCCCAATAAAATCATTTATATAATAATTAACATATATATATATATATATATAATTTACATCCTCTATGGACGTCCATAGTTAAAAAATATATAGATGTCCAATTTTTAGTCGTTGGATCTTGATCCAACGGCCGATATTGATTACTATACATCATTGTTTTAAATAGTAACTACTGTACATTTACTGTAATGACTATTGTTCATCAATGTTAATCGTTGGATCTAAATCCAACGGCTAATGATGGACATCCATAGAGTTTTTATCTATGGACGTCCATAAGGAATTGATCCTTATATATATATAATGTGTATAAAGATATAGGATGTGGGAAAATTAATAGAGTACAACATATATGCTAATAATTTTTATTGCAAAACGATTGATATATATATTCACTCATAACAATTTGAACGGGTACGGCGTTAGATATCTAATTTCACTTATTTTAGTGGTTAAAAGATCATAGTTGTATTATTTCTTAAATGAGTAAGGTGTTAATAAAAGCAACAAATTAGGAACTCTTTATGGCAGTCTATATATAATCGATTTTTCAAATGTTTTAACACCAAATTAATTATAAATAGATAACTATGTAAAATACCTCTTAGAATTAACATGAATTCAAATGATAGTATTATAGGTAGGCATAGTTAATCTAGATGTACTTAATTGTATATTATTATGAAGATAATTTAAATTTAAATTAGATTTAAACTACCCAAGGATGCAGTGGATTATTATTGTGGGACTAAAATTATAAAATAACAATTTAAATTAGGTGACGTAATCATAGTAAAATTCAAATATTTTTCTTATAAAATGGACAAACTTTTATGATTTGCATATTATGAAATTTTGAAATAGAGTTTGTTCATATTAATAAGCTCTTATTTGTTTTGGATGGCATTTGAATGCTCCCTCCATATAATATAAGAAAGATTATGTGCTATTATATATATATATGTGCCTTATGTGGCTGATGTAGGTCATCTAGTTGCATGGGAACCAAATAATATATGTATATATATACACATGGGTATGAAAATTTTCAAATCTTAAATAAAAATATTACAAAATAAAAACACACCTTGAATGGTAGAAGAAATTGGAATAAAGATAAACTTAATTAAAATTAAACCCATTTGAATTATTTTAATAAAAACATTTTTTTTAAAAAATAGTTAAACCATAATTTTTATTAAAAATCTTCAAATTTCATAGGAGATATCAACATGCCCGTTTGGTTCACAGAATTTTATATTACTGTTTGGAATAGAAGTTACTAGGTTTATGATTGCCAAGTTATATTAATTGGCATATGTGCAATTTTTGTTTGATTGATAAGACACTAATGTGGTTAGAATATAAACACCAAATATTTTTTTACTAGAAAATATTTATTTAATAAACACCAAATACATAAAAGTTAGTAATATTTTGAAATAATTATTGATATGTTTAATAATAAATATTTATTGTTATTAAAAAATAAAATTTTAATTTTAATATAATTCATTCTTATTAATATTAATAAGATAAAAATATTTATTTAAAATAAATAGGGAAAATTACTGTTCACCCCTCGGGAATTTCAAAACTGGCCAAAAACCCCATCTTATTTTTGCACACCCCGGACAGCCCCTCCGTTATAGTTTGGTTCCCTTCTACCCCCCGTCCGTCACATGAAATGGGTCCGTGTTACGAAAATCCATTTTTGCCCCTGCAAATGGTGGGAAAAAAACCCGCCCGATCACATCATGTCATGTCTGGCTTTTATGCATACATATGTGAGTTTTTTCCCCCTTTATGGTTTCTTGTTCGCTTAGAGAGCTTAGAAGGCGAATTACATAATTTTGTTCTTGTTCTCCTTTTCCTTCTGCTAAGTCGATATTATGGACAGTTTTTGTGCCATTGCTAGATACAACGGGGAGGGACGGGTGCTGACGTTCACCGCGTCAACTGAATGGGCGTCAGTGTTAGGTGAGATTTGTGAGCGCTGGGGTCTCGATGTTTGTCGCGCGAGGGTGAAGTTCATCACACCCGATGGACATAATACGGTTTGCCCAATAGATAACGAGGTGGACTTCCAGCGCATGTATCATGTGTTCTCCATCCTCAAAGGCGGTGTAGTCGATATGGTTGTCGAGACGGATGACGTGCCACGGCGGCCTTCCGAAAACGAGTTATTGTCGTGGTAATGCGTTGCTCTAAAACAATTATGCGGTTGTATGTCGGTTAGTGTTTAACACTACCATTATCTCGTATTAAAGAATGAATTATCCGTTTAAATTGGGAGTCTCCGATTAATTTATCATGTTTCGTGTAAACTATCATACACCGTTTGCATTATTACATCTATGTTTAACTATGCCTCGTTAACGTGTAAATATTAACTTAGGCGTTTAAATAAGTGGACTTTATGCTTAAATTCGATCGTTTGCGTTTGAACCGAAGTGCCGGCGAGGAATTCGGAATGCGGGGAGCGCTTCGTCCCACCACATGGTGACCCGGATGGTGTCGCATGCCCGCCATCGTCGTCGAGATCAACATGAAGTGTTGTCGTTCGACGTCGGACAACGTTTTGATGGCGTTGAACATTTCCGAGATACACTTCGCAATTTTGCTATCGGTCGGAATTTTGATTTCAAATTCGTGAAGAACGAAAAATACCGGGTCACCTGTGGAATGCGCGGCCGGTGGATGTCAATGGCGCGTTCACGCATCAAAGGAATATAATAGAAATACCTTCGAGAATCAAGACAACGGACCCGACGCACACCTTGCGGTGGTGGAATTGGGTCGGGGTCACACCCGAAAGCGTCCAAAAAATGGGTCAGCGCACGAGTGATTCAGAAGCTGAAGGACCGGCCCTTGTACAAGGCCATCGACATTCGAAGGACATGTTGCGGGAGCATGGTGTCCACATTCCATACAAGCAGGCTTGGCTGGGAAAAGAGCATGCCCGGGTGATCCTCGACGGCGGCGACATCTCCGGCTACGATCCGTTGCTTTGGTACGTCCATAAGGTGGTGGCGAGACAAACCCCTAGGCGTCGCGTTTGTGGAAAGAGACGGTGAGCGTTTTAAACGTGCGTTCTTCTCTTTCAGCGCGTGCATTTTGGGGTTCAAGCGGGCATGCAGGCCGCTGCTGTTTGTGGATGGTACTCACCTCCTCGGAAAGTATCGGGGTACTCTCTTGGGTGCCACAGGGAAGGATGGGAACAATGGCTTCTTCCACGTCGCCTTCGCTATTGTCGACAACGAGACCGACGCCAATTGGACGTGGTTCATTTCCAAGTTAGGTGATGCTTTATACGAAGAAGGAGACTACCAAGAGACAATTACATTCGTTTCGGATAGGTCAAAGGGCCTTGTGAACGCTCGTTGCGAGAGTTTTCCCTTCATCCCCGCACGCGTACTGCCTTCGGCACTTGGAGGCCAATTTTATGAAAGCCAATGGCAGACTTGGGAAGGCATTGAGGGAGGAGTGCTGGTCCATATGCTTTCGTATCGCGTGGGCAACGACGGCTAAAGAATTCGATGACACCGTCAATGAACTGCGGGCCGTATCGCCCGAAGCGTTTCAGTGGTTGATTGACAAATCCGACATGTCACACTGGTCGAATTATCTGTTCAAAGGTGACCGATGGGGCGAGATGTATTCGAATGTAGCTGAGTCGTTCAATGCGTGGATCAAAGAAGCTCGACACCTACCGGTGACGAAAATGGTCGACGCTATAAGGTACTCGAAGGTTAAATACATGTAACGCTTAAGCTTACCCGTTACACTTTAATGTTCGTTATCGGTGTTTAACATGCACCTGTCCGCAGTTTGATATCGTCGTCGGTGTTTAACATTCACATTAACCCTTTAGTCCGGTAGAATCTCGTGTAAGATAACAAATGTTAATATCATTGTCTCGGTTTAAATAGCGTCGTATATGTTTTTCTTCTTCGATCTTTAGTTTATTACTGTTCTGTTTACTCCGATGTAGTGGTGTTTAAATATTCATATATTCGCGTAAATTTCTTTAAGATTTCCGATATTCGTTGTGCGGTACAAGCTAATGCGCATGTTATGCACTCGCCGTGAGCAAGCGAACAAATGGGATACTTTCTTATGCCCGGACATACGTTCAAAGGTTGAGACGCTTGTGCGGGATAGCCGAAGTCTTCACGTTGCTCGTTGTCTCGCCGATCGTTACGAAGTGATTGACCGGTGCGGTAACTCGTAGACCTTGCTAGTAGAACTTGCTCATGTCGCAGATGGCAAGTTTATGGCATCCCGTGCAAACACGCTTGCGCTGCGATATTGGTGACGGACGAAGAATGTTCATCGTTTTATTAGCGATCACTTCACCGTCGACACTTACAAGTTGGCGTATAAGGAAGCTATATTTCCCATACCCGACAATGAGAGGCCCACGGACAACAATCGAGATCTACTTTTGCGGCCGCCTGTGACGAGAAGGCAACCTGGTCGTCCTAGACGAAGGAGGATCGAGTCGCAAGCGTTTGATGTCCGCGAGTTACATTGCAGCCGCTGCCACGCGTCCGGTCACAATCGTAGAACTTGCAATGAAAGTGTCGCCGATTAGGCTTCGTAAAAGGATAATCTTTAAAGAGCACACATTTATTTCGTTATGACGCCCTGATATTTAAACATAGAATAAACGAATTTCGTTGTACGCACTGAAGTTTTAATTGAATAAACCTAATGTTAAATGGTGACACATTTAAAGAGTCACACACAAATAGAAGCGTACGCATTGGATGTTAAACGGGAAATATCGGTAATAAACGGTAACCAATAACGCTAAACAGGCACATCGCTTGTTGTCATTCTTTTGTATTTGAACTTCCGGAAGGAATGTCAGATAGTGACGCATAAACAGAGACGTCATATTTAAACAGATACGGCGGCGAGTTTTACACATCTTCGGCGGAATGTTTAACGGAGACGTTGTATGGTAACACAAATTGAAGCGTACACAGTGAATGTTAAACGGGAAATATCGGTAATAAACGGTAACCAATAACGCTAAACAGGCACATCGCTTGTTGTCATTATTTTGTATTTGAACTTCCGGAAGGAATGTAAGATAGTGACGCATAAACAAAGACGTCATATTTAAACAGATACGGCGGCGAGTTTTACACATCTTCGGCGGAATGTTTAACGGAGACGTTGTATGGTAACACAAATAGAAGCGTACGCAGTGGATGTTAAACGGGAAATATCGGTAATAAACGGTAACCAATAACGCTAAACAGGCACATCGCTTGTTGTCATTCTTTTGTATTTGAACTTCCGGAAGGAATGTCAGATAGTGACGCATAAACAGAGACGTCATATTTAAACAGATACGGCGGCGAGTTTTACACATCTTCGGCGGAATGTTTAACGGAGACGTTGTATGGTAACACAAATTGAAGCGTACGCAGTGGATGTTAAACGGGAAATATCGGTAATAAACGGTAACCAATAACGCTAAACAGGCACATCGCTTGTTGTCATTCTTTTGTATTTGAACTTCCGGAATGTAAGATAGTCCGAATTAATGACACGGGAATTTGATACGGCGGTGAAATCCCGAGACGAATGCTAATTCATTACCATCTCTTTCCCAATTACATTTGAATTCAAAATCCACACGTAAGCATCAATGCACGGAGTACGTTAGGCGAACTTGCGACCCCTAAATTTCTATTTAAACAATAAACGGAAATCAAAGGCACATCCACATATTACACACGAGAGAAAGAAGTATGTACAAGTCCCTCCTCAACGAGCTCGCCGAGAGAACCCGTAGGCCGTCGCCGGAGTACTCAACCGTTAGGGAGGGCCCCGACCACATCCCCGCCTTCTTGGGCACGGTGTCGGTTGATGGGACCACTTACTACAGCCCTTACCCCGCGAAAACATCGAAGGACGCCCGAACACCGCGACCGAGGTGGCGTACAATGACCTCCGTATTCCATACCCCGGGAGGATGAATACGCGTCCCACTGCTACCGCCGATCGACTATGTGGAGGTAAGTCATACCGTAAGACTTCTGCGTCCATGTTACGGGAAATTTATTTATTTTCTAAATTGTTAAAAGCCTTCATTGCGGGGCCTCGCACCGCAACGCCTTCGAGATGCGGCGCCTTCACTCCACCGCGAGCACTCCAACAGCGAAGAGTTGGAGTGCTTTCGGAGGACATGCTCGTCGAGCTTGCGGAGAAGGAAGTCGTCCTCTCCGAAAAACTCGACCGACTAAGAACCCGCACGGCCCAAGTGAAGAAGCTCATCCAGGGGACCGAAGGGGATATGATAATGTTTTTTCGTTTTTAGATGTATAAATTAGTATGCCTACGCTGGTTGTAATAGAACTCCGTTTCATCTAAAAATTTTGTCAAGGAAAGAAATTTGTTCCCCTCGTTACGTTTTGATCTTTACACCGATACGTGTATATTTCAACATCGGCACTAAATTATAAACGTCGACGCCCTGTAAAAGGGTGGGCCACAATATTTGAAAAGCGAGAGTGTTTGTAAATAGCGAGAATAGTTTTCACACGAGTCCTCGATGTGTGAGGAAGACAATTCAAACATAAACATCGAATGTTAAGTGAAGACGCACGCTAATAAGCGGTGTCATGCAATATTCAACGGGGAGAACCCTCGTTCTCGTTCGTCGATAGTTAACCGCAGATATCGATAGTTAAACGGTAAAGTGTAAGGGTAAGTGATGACGGTTATATTTAAACAATGATGGCGAGTTTCATAGATTAAATACCTCATTGATGTTTACAAAATAGGTTCAAAACCAGAAAATTTGTATTGGAAAATGCTGAAACGTCGCATGCATAAATGGAGTTGAATTTAGGCTAGTTACGGTATAACGTAATCAACTAAACTATGCAATGTGAATTTATTATTAATTACTCCAATTTAATGTTGAAATGGGAGTCAGTAAAGCGTGAACGTAACCGATGCCATTTACTATATTCCATTTATTTCACCGAAAACCAATGCCTTTTTTTTACAAATAGTTATGATTGTATGTAAGCATCAAGCGAAAACAAGATACGACGCGAGATATTATCCACATCCCACAACAATGTTTAAGTCACGTCTAGCAGACTTTTGCCAGATGACACGCCGGCCCTCGCCGGAGTACACCACTCTCCGTGAAGGCCCCGACACCAACCCCGTCTTCCTGGCCACGGTGACGGTCGACGGGACCCCTTTCTCCGGTTCTTCATCTGCGGAAAGCGCCGAGGAGGCGCAGAACATTGCTGCCGAGGTGGCGTTCAAGCAGCTGTGCCCTTCAGGCAGCGTGGAGATTACCAAGGCCCCGGTTGCCGACGATGACGTATCCGACGCGAGTAATGCATACTGTAAGACTTGTCGGTTGAGTGTAAAAACAAAAAAAGAGCCACCTTCCATACGTAAACCTTCAACTCTTCATTGCGGGGCCTTCACGAGCCGTCGGGGATTACACCGAGTAGTGAAGAGTTGGATTGGGTTTTCGAACACCCGGTCCGTGCACTAAACGCAAAACTTGAAGGAATAAAAGATCGAAAGGCACGTGTGGAAAAGCTGCTCCAAGATTTGAATGACAACAAAAGGGGGGAGTGAGATTATGTTCGAGTTAATGTCGTTTGTAAATTGCGCCATCTAAATGGAGTTCTCTATATTTAAACGGCAGTCGTCTGAATCCAAACGTAGTCATTAATATTTAAACAGATTAATCTATATTTAAACATACAAACCTAAACGGTCATTTTTATTACTCACGGCGTGACTCATTAGCCAATATTAATTACTTTCACCATTAATTATGAAAACTAAAATCGCCGCACATCTATTTCAAATTCATGTAATTTCCGTTGCGAGAAGCGTAAGTTGCGGATATTTGTGAAGCAATTATTGTCACATCGAATCGAATAGCAAACGGAGACTCCTATAATTATAAGGGAACTCTAAAGAGTGAACATCACGAACTATAATTGAACAGAGCCGACGAAGTTTAAACGGAGAGCAAATCATTTTGGCGAGCCTTTATATTTGAAAGTTAACACCGACTGCTAACCAGATACTATTACCTTTAGCGCACAACTAATATGTTTATGTTAGGATGATGAATTACATGATAATGAATTACGCAAACTTATTTTATTGTCGATGACTGATATGTGACAATAACGACATGAAATTTTTTTTACCGCAACGTTAAACGTTAACAATAGCGACAAGTTAAACGACGGATTCGAAAGTTAAACGTTATTCTTAATGTGAATGTTAAGTCTTAAAGTTAAACAGATACGTAAACGGGGGATATACATTCTGAGTAATGCATGCATTCGACGAAGTGTTGTGAGATAGCATTGGGAAAGTGTGCATTGGTTAACCCGGCGGTGGACGTTATCGTTATCCGTTACGATTAAATTCGCTGTTTTGGAATTCAAACGTCGCATAGTTATTGGCATCAGACTCGAGAAATAGTGCAAAGGTCCGTTGAATACATTTGTATTTAAAGAAGAATCGGAAACAAGAAACGCACCCGGATATTACTCGCAGATCTAGCGGTATGTATGTGCCAATTCTCAACGCGTCTTGCCCGAAGACGCACCGCTCCACGCCGGCGTACTCCACAACCGGGGAAGGCTCCCCGGGCGCCTCCGCTTTCGTGGCAACGGTCACGGTGGATGGGACCACGTTTTCCAGCCCGCAGAACCGAGAGAACAAGAGGCGGCCCGTAACGTTGCCGCCCGGTGGCGTTCTACGAGCTATGTACCGCGCAGCTCGGGACGAGCGGTGCGTCCCCGCCGATGTCTATGCGTCTTTAGAAATATTTATCTAAATCGTTCATATCTTCTTTGCGGGGGCGATGACCTATCCCCGGGAGCGGTTCCTCGAAGATTTGGTCGGGGATTTGACGGAAAAAGCAAGATCTCTCTCCGCGTAACTCGAGCGAGTGGTATCCCATAAGAGGGATGTGGAGAGGCCGCTCCGTACGCGAAAATGTATAAAACGGAATGATGGTTTTTGACCCGCTTAGTGTAGTTTTCATCCATCAAATAAGAACTTTTTGCTTAGTGTGATATTTTAACTTCGTTCTTACTCTCTCGAAATGTTAACTTGCGGACGCATGTTAAACGGCCACGCATGAATTTTAAATGGATAACAATGTTCCTTAAGCAAATTCTAACCATTCGTGCGCATGACAAGCACGGTTTAAATAGAGACGGACGCGAGTAAACCCTATCATGAAACGTTTAAATGGTAATATTCAACGGGAACGGTGATATTAAACCAAGAACGGCGAATGATAAACACAGATTGCCTTCTTGGCCCCGATAATTATAAATTTTAAACGGTTACAACAACACGTAATTGGTGACACACCGAAAAAAATAAAAATTCCGTACTTGAGGACCCATAGCGCGGTTCATGAAGACAATTAAAAAGATACATATAATAGGGACTCTCACCTTTAAAAACAAACGAGCGCAAGTGGAATAGGGCCTCACCCGTCGAAGAATAGCAGTGAATATTAAACAGGACTGTAATATTAAACATGTAACGACAAAAGCTAAACGAGAGAATACGTTGTTTAACTGCTAGCTCGCTTTTAAACGTAGACGACAACACGTAATGGGCGACATACATTGAGAAAAGAATTCCGTGCTTACGGACCCATAGCGCAGATTGATGTAGACATTTATAAGTTATGTATAATAGGGTCGCTCACCTTTAAAAAGCGGACAACGGAAGTAGATTACGGTCTCTTTCATTTAACGACAACCTCCATGTTTTAAACGGGGACATAGGGAGTTAAACGCTTACCACTAATATCTAAACAAGGAGTACGTGATCAACCCGGTCCCCCCGGTGTTAAACGGTAACGGTGTATATTGCACGGAGATCCATATTGTTAAAGTGTAACACAATGTTTTAATAGTGACAACGTCATTTTTTTACGTAAGTACTTAATTTTATAAAGCGACGACGACCCTCAATCGGTACCATGGAATTTTAAGCAAAAAATGATTGAATATGAAAGAATAACGAACATTATTAGATGTACATTGAAATTTTTGCCATGTCGTTGGCAAAGAATGAATTGAATCAATTGAAATGAATTTCGACAAAACTGTTTTTACTTCCCCACAATTGGACCCTACCCGCGTTGCTTGATGCCGGATGCTCGTCCTTCCTTAAGTATGTGGGCGGCGTACTTCAATCGCGAGATAGGGGACGTCCGTGTGCGCTATCCGGAGCTTTTCACCGCGGAGCAATTGCTCGATAAACCGCATCACGTAGACGGCGCAGTCGACAGTGCCTTTCTTTTGACGCGGTGTGTCGTCATCGTGAACAAGCGGGTGCTGTGCCGTCGCCGTCGTGCCGTACTCCATTTCGAGACAGGTGTCGAATAGTTCCCATTGTCGCATTATACAAACCGATGTTAGAATAGAAAGCATCTATGTCACACCGATAATCGAAATCTATATCGCAGAGCTTACCATTGCTACCGCGTCTCTGTTGTACTCTTCACTTGGGTATGAGGTGTAATGCCCGTACTCTTTCTTGTTATTGTCGAGCACCACGACATGGAAGTGGCCATTCAAGATTATGGGAAGGATGATGATGTCAACGTCATTGACGACCTTGGTGGTATCTCCGATCATAGCCAAAGTCGTCTCATGTGCGTCTTCCACCTTCGACATAAACAACGCCGGTGGTCGAGTGATGGAGGCGCGCTTCTTATGAGGATATGGCTTTCGTTAAGTGTGTCTTGTACGATGCACACGAAGGCGTCCAACACATCATCTGTCACCATCTCTTTCCCGTCGATCGAACGAATAGGTTGGCCCGGGTGGTGCCGACATAATCATTCCTCCGGACGACGGAACTGCGGTTAAACGGCAACACATGCGATTGATTAATAACACGTAGACGTTAAGTGGAAACAACACATACGTAAATGATAATGTATAGGGGTAAACAAGAATATCGTTAGTTAAACGATATATTACTATGTTATATGGTAACGATCGTAATTAAACGGAAACGCAACAACGTAAATGGGATGATCTCTATATAAACATTAACATCTACACTATCATACTTACTCGTCCATGGGGAAGTTGAGGAAAATCTTGATCGGCTCCTTCTCGAATACATCGAGGCGCGATTGACCGGCGTATTTTTCTTCGCGCGGAACGAAGTCTTTCCGCACTTCTTCATACTGCCGGTTGGCGAAGGTGACCGATTTCTTTTTTTTTTCGGCGACGTTCCCTTCGCCCCCCGGCAATGACTTTATTGGGATCATCCGTAGATGCTTCTTCTTTGTTGCGGGATCGCGCCCACACCGGATGTGGCAATGTGGGTCGGCCGTTCCTCCGTGGGAAGGAGCTCCTCCACAATAGAGGCAACGGTCTTCTCAACCGCGGCCAAGGCAGTCTCATCAAGGGGAAGCACACCCTCGGGTGGTTCTTCATCTTCAAAATTAGTGGCCACCACCCTGGATGCGCCGTTGTCGGCCGCGGCTGCCGGCTCCACCGCGACGGGGATTTCGGAGTCTTCCGTAGACGCGGCATTGCCAACGGGGTCTACAATCTCCGCCACCGGGGCGGTGAAGTCATCAACTGCAACGGTCTCAACAACCGCATCAGCCGCCGGTGGTGCTGCCATTGTTTCATCCTCGGGCGGTGGTGGACACACAGGCGGTATACTTTTCGTCGCCTTTTGTGCAAGCCTCTTCATACGTGGCCTCCTCATACGTGGCCATCTTGGAATGGCCTTCACGACGAAGTCGTCGTCCTCAATTTCCAACGGCTCATCCGTCCCGGCGGAGTCACGTATTTGTCCCGACGGTGCAGCCCTTTCAAACGAATCAAACCTTGCCTCCAATGCCTCAACCCGAGCGACAACTGGGGGAAAGCGTTCATCATCACCCGGCATGCCCGCATAAAGGATGTAGTCACGTCGTCGGCCGATGACGTCGGTTGGGCTACCGCGGTCGGGGGACTCGGGGATCCGGGTGACTCTCGTTGTCGCGGCCGGTGCGGGTGTTGCCAATTGGCGGGGTAGGTGAGGGCCTATCCGACGCCGAGGGTTGCGTGTTGGGCCGGGAAGGGGGGGAACCACGTCGGCGCGAACGGGCGGAAGGGGCCGGCATCTCCGCTGCGCGGTCGTGCAAGTGGTTCCCGCGCAACAAAGATCCATCCGCCAATTGGCCCCAACAAAAGTCTCCTCCACAGCATTCGCCGGGACCGACTCAGGAAACTAACATATATAAAGAAAACAATCTCGAGACAAATCATTCAATTTGATCCAAAACAAGCGTATTTAAACATTTGACATATATACGTAAACGATATGGCACACATTTAAACGGAGTATAACAAGGTTAAGCGAAGACACCAAGCGTTAAACACAAACTACATTTCCTACACGGATAAGCCTATCGTTAAACATTAACTGCTCTTTGTAAACACATTAACACCGATTTATTACCTCTTTTCCTTCGAGAGCCGACCAACCGGTTTCTATCGTCGCGTGCTTCCGGTAAGTACTTTCGCAGTAGCACAAACCCTTGGGGTCTTGCCGAAACGGGCTTTCTTGCCGGTTCCGGTCACCTCGTAAAACCGGATGGTCGGCGCGATCGAGCAACCCTTAATGTACCCCGTGTTTACCTTCCCCCCTCGCATCTAGCTTGCACTCGAGCGGCAGCTTGTGGAACGTCCTCCATAAGCCATTTGTGCGTTGCCTGCGCCCATGCGTACCGCCCCATGCCAGGTAGATCGTCGACATAATCAACGATCCAAGTGGGCACCGAGCATGAGGTATTCGGGAAGAGGATTGTCCCCATGAGGTACGCCATCAAGAGTTTCACAAAATCCTCCTCTCCCCCCATCTCGTCCAACAAGACGCTCAAGAGTGCGCCTAATGGCGTCCCCGTGTCCGTCGAAGCTTTTCGAAAAATATCTCCCTTCGAAAGCCGACGGTGTCTTTTTCTTCTTAAACAGGACCGCGTCTCCGTCGCAGCCGCAGACCCATAACGAGAGCCACATCCTCGGGCTCGAAGCTAAGCGGGCTCGCCCGATCCCGAATTTATTGGTGCGGCCATCGTACCTCTGCGAAGGCGAATCGAGAAGGGCCCTCTCTTGGAATACGGCTTCCACCTCGGTGAATGCCGCAAACGGTGTCCTTTGGATGATCTCCCAATGTCGAGAGGTCATGTGGACTTTCAATTCGGCCAAGGTCTCCACCACCGGTGTCAAGTAGCATCTCCCGTTGACTAGGTTTACCGCCATAATCACAACACTGCAAAAATGACAACACTTGTTAAACAGATACATCAAACGCTACACAGAGACAAATGTTTTACACGAAAAGCTCAACACTTAAACAGAGAGATGCACCGTTAAACGGAGACAAACTCTTTTAAACACGAACTCATTTCTTCACACGGAAATCTCTTTTACAAACTGCAACCATATCAAATGGAAGGGGAAACGCACATTGTAAGCATTACACAAACAACAACAACCGATATCTCTTTCAATGATCGTGTGCACAACCGAAAACCCTAAACCCTAAAACCCTAACCCTAAACCAAAACCCAAAACCCAAAACCCTAAACCCTAGCAACCCCAAATGAGAAATTCCCCCGCACACTAGAACCACGCAAAACAAAACCGAGTAATATCTCCGTGTAACAGTAGTACTTCATATAAAAGCCTTGCTTTAGACACAGGCTTCGCCATACCTTGAGCCGCAAACCGATGGAAGTGCGGGATACTTGCGCACGGTGGACTGAGTTACGAGAGGATGTCGAAGCGAGAGAGAGCTTCGGAGAGGGAAAAGTCGAAGAAAGTTAAGCAAAGAAGAAAAACGAACACCTGCTCTCTGCCTCTCTTGGGATTCCCATTACGAAAAACCCTCCACTTCCTCTCTAACCGGCTTAATGATTGCACCACGATTTCCCATGCAAGGTAGGGGCAATTCCGTCCGTGAATTTGAAAAGTAACTCCGTTAACCACCGTTTCATACTTTGGGGGTTTGAAAATCATTGTCTTTAAAAGGAAGGGGTTTTTATGGATTTGGAAATTAACGGGGTGTTTTTGGCCATTTCCCAAACTTTGGGGGTGTTTTTCGCCATTACCAGAAATAAATATTCAATTTCCCTCTAACTTTATATTTGAAAGAAATATCATCTCAAATGTTTTTATTTTTATTTAAATATTTAGATAAATATATTTTGATATAAAAAATATATCATGTTTTATATGTTTCACATGAGATGCTAAAGCGTTATAATAATAATAATTAAAGATATAAATTTAAAAGTTCTGATGAGAAGATAAAAATTTACATTAGGTAATATTGACCATTATTATATTCCGAAAAACCAAACTAAGATTACCTTCTCAAAAAAAAAAAAAAAAAAAAAAAAAAAAAAAAAAAAAAAAAAAAATATCAAAAATTTTTAATACAAATAAATAATCTTTAATCATCCCACTGGCTGAGTACTTCCTTGTAAATAATTAGCAAATCCAAAGTCTCTCAACTTGACTTCCATTTTTTCCTTTATTTTTCTGTAAATTGACTTCCAGTTCCACAATGTCCCCTTAACGGAGAAGAAGAACGAGAGATCCATCGAGCTGGAGGTTGCCGGGATGATCTCCGGCCGGAAAGACGGCCCTCTGATGAAGAGTGCCTCGCCGCCGCTCTCCCGGCGCTCCCTCATTGCCATAGCCGTCGGCGTCGGCATCGTCCTCGGTTGCATCTGCGCTTTCCTCTACCCGGATGGCCTCTTCCGTGAAGCCACCTCGAGAATCAAATCCGGTCAGGTGATCTTTCTTTTGCTCAATCTTAGGGTTTATGTTCGTTTCTCTGTTAGATTCCCTGATTTTGCTGGATTTGATTGATGTGATATGCAACTCATTTTGGGCGATCTTGATGCTCGATTGAGTGGGAATTTAGATAGACTTTTTTTTTTCTTTGATTGGAAACTAGAGCTCATTGTTCAGGAATGTTTTAGGACTGGAATGATTTACATAGTGGAGAAGATTTAACAATTTGTTTGAATTCAGTTGAAAGATGCTATTTTTTTAAATGCTTTCAGTGTTATTGAAGAAGATTAAGCAATTTGTTCAGGAATGTTTAAATTCAGTATTGAAGATGAGATTTGTATGTTTGTTGATATTTTATAGAGCATTTGTTAGTATCTGGAGAGGAGAAGAGAAGCCTGAAAAATGTATAATCTCTTATGTCTATTTTGATACTTGTCAATAGTATATCAGAGCATTTCTGTTTGATATCATCAAAATTGAAGGATGGAATTCTTATGCTTGCCAATATCAATAATATAATCAGTCACTTCTGTTTGAATTCAACATCAAAAGATGAGTTTTTTTATGCTTCTCAATAATGTATCAATTCACGTGCTATTATTTGAATAGAAGATAAGCTCGTAACCAATTAACTCTGGATTTCGATGCTTGTCGATGATATGACAGAGCATTTATGTTTGAATTCAATATTGAAGGATGAGATTTTTATGCTTGCTGATAAAATATCAGAGCTTTTGTTAGTGTTAAAGGGGAGAGTACTTGTTTGTATTTGAAGAGGGAGAGCTTGGAATTTTATAATTTATTATCTATACTTTTGTACGCATTGCCTTCAGACCGCTCAGTGCATGTAATGTAGAGATGATAAACATCTTTGTTGGCGCTCTTAGTGGCATTCCTAATTCTAAGGATGATGAGATGATATCTTTCTTTTTCTTCATTGATGTGAAATTATGAAATGCACTTTTCTCTCATTTATTTCGGATTCTATTGTTATGATGTTTAGGCTCGTTCAGTTTCATGCAACTCTGACGAAAAGGTGAACATGTTGAAGTCGGAGTTGGCATCATTGTCAGAGAAGCATGCAGAACTGAAGAAGGAGATTAGGGATCTAAACAAGAAGCTGCAATTGGCTGAAAAAGAGAAAGATCAGGCTCAAGAACAGTTTCTATCTTTAGGGGTACAACGCAAAGCATTTCCTTTTGGAAGAGAAAAAGGTTTAAGAACAAATCCATCGGTACTTCCCGATGAATCTGTTAACCCAAGGTTGGCGAAGATTTTAGAGAAAGTAGCTGTCGGAAATGAACTTATAGTAGCTCTAGCTAATTCTAATGTGAAAGAGATGCTTGAGGTCTGGTTTGAGAACATCAAAAGAGTGGGTATACCAAATTATCTTGTTATCGCTCTGGATGAGAATATAGAAAACTTTTGCATGTCTAAAGATGTCCCTGTTTACCGACGAATTCCAGATGAAGGCATTGACTCCATTGGAAGGGTTGGAGGGAACCATGCTGTCTCTGGATTGAAGTTCCGTATTTTGAGAGAGTTTTTGCAGCTTGGTTATAGCGTTCTTCTCTCCGATGTTGATATAATTTATTTGCAAAACCCGTTTCCTCATCTTTACCGTGATTCGGATGTGGAGTCGATGAGTGATGGCCATAATAACATGACAGCTTATGGATTTAACGATGTCTCTGATGAGCCTTCCATGGGTTGGGCAAGATACGCTCACACAATGAGGATTTGGGTTTACAACTCTGGATTTTTCTACATAAGACCGACTACTCCATCGATCGAGCTTTTGGATCGTGTAGCTGCAAGACTAGCTCGGGACCCAGTGGCATGGGATCAAGCAGTTTTCAATGAGGAGTTGTCTTTCCCATCTCATCCTGGATACATCGGGCTTCATGCATCGAGAAGGACAATGGATATTTACCTCTTTATGAACAGCAAGGTTCTCTTCAAGATTGTTCGAAAAGATTCGAGTCTCAGTAAGTTGAAACCGGTGATCGTTCATGTAAACTACCATCCGGATAAGCTCCCGAGAATGAAAGCTGTGGTTGAATTTTACATCAATGGAAAGCAAAATGCTCTTGAATCGTTCCCAGATGGATCAGAGTGGTAGCATTGGCACTCGCAGAGAAGAACTATAAGTTCTTACTGATTGTTTTCATGCATTCTGAATTTGATCCAATATTTCTGTTTGTCTGTCCATGGCCATGTGATTTAATATTTTGAGCAAAAGTTTGTTTTGCTTCAAACTCAATTTGTCTCAAAATGCTTCCTTTTGTTATGATACTTACTGGTGATACTATCACGGATATCAATTGCAAACCTCTAGCCTTATTGTGATCTGTGTATTAATTACTATTAAGGTGGGTTTAATGCTTGTATTAGTAATTAAACTAATTTAGCGAAAACTATAGTTTTATCCTCATATTAAATACCCTGTAGCACGTTAGTACATGTTTGAATCATCTCCGTTATTTAGGCCTTGTTTGGATGGAGTGAAAGAGGGTTTTGTAAAGTAAGGTAAAGTAAGGTAAAGTAAAGTAGAAGGAGGTTTTAAGTTATACCTTGTTTGGATTGAAGGTAAGGTAAATGGAGGTTATTATACCTTGTAGTGTCTGGGAGGAAGGTAATAGAAGGTAAGGTTATATGTGAATATTACTAAAATGCCCTTGAAACTATAAATTGTATTTTGTGCTAATTTTACCTATATAATACTATTTATGCTAATTTATGCTAAAAGACATGTTTGTAATAATATAAATTTAAAAAGGGTATTTTGGTCAAAGAAAATATTCAACATAATCTAATTTATGCTAAGGGACATGTTTGTAATAATATAAATTGAGCAGGGGTATTTTGGTCAAAGATTTTTTTCAACCCTCCAAAACCCCCCAATTTGGAGGGTTGAAAAATGGGGGTTTTGGAGGGTTTTCCAACCCTCCATTTAACCCCCAAATATCTTACCCTCAAAAAACCATGGAGCCAAACATGGGTTACTTAGTAATCCTACCCCCAAAAACCCCCCAAAACCCTCATCCAAACAAGCCCTTATGGATCTACAGTTTGAAAATGATTTTTTTTTTGTGACTACGTATATATACATAATGTTCTCCCGGGAAGCCAACTTCGTATAAGGATTATTCTTATTTTTTAAATATATACACTTAATAATTAATTTTTAAACATTATTAATATTAATAAATAATTATTATTATAATAAAAAAAATAAACTGTTGATTTAAAATATTTAGTTTTTATTAGTATTAATTAACTTAAATTTTGTTCGGCTAATGTATGACTTTTTCCTCTAACCCAAAATTTGTAAAAAAATTTCTCTTAACCCCACACCCGTTTCCATTCAACCCAAAAGTGTTAAAGAATCACATTTAATTATTTAATTAATGTTCGTAAATCAAACAGCTATAAAATTTTAACATGGATTGCGAATCTGTACCAAAACTCAAAATAATTAATTTTTCCTAGAAACTTCCAATAGTAACTTAAACATGCTTTCATCTTGTTCTTATGGCACTTTTTTAAAGTGGAGCTTGTGATAAATAAAATTCTCAATAAATAATTTTATTGTTTTATCTCATTTGCTTTTGTTGTTTAGCTTTCAATTCGGAAAAAATGTTCTTATAAATTATCAAAATAGTTCCACTAAATTATCTCATTTGCTTTTGTTTTTGTTAAGTGTGAAAAAATAAAAATAGAGTTTATAAATAAATTATTTATTATATTTGATGTAATGTAATTTTTTTAAAAATTAAAATCATAACTTTTTGAGAAAATTAAAAAAATAAAATAAATTAGAAAAAAAATAATAAAACATTTATAAAAAATATACAAAATTAGTGGAGGGGGATGCCGAAGTGCCACTTTGGAAAAAAAATTCCCGAAGTCAAAGAATGAAGTGGGAGGTTTTGAAAATGGTCACTTCCTCACTTCGGCTTTTACTGCGTTGAACCAAACAAGTGGAAGTGTTATATCAGCTCCCATTTCAGTCACTTCGGTATCCACGTCAGTGAATCAAACACGCCCTTAGCGTCAATGTCAAACAATAATGCAAGACTAGAGGAACATGTTCAACACCTACATTCGGGGTTAATTGACGGAAGGCTGGACCTTTTAGATCAGTAAAATGATCAATAACAAATCCAACAGTAATTCCTGATGAATCAATCAATCCAAGATCAGCAAACATTCTGTAAAATGTGCCTATTAACAATGAGCTTATAGTGTCACTTGCTAACACCCATGTCAAAGACTTGTTAAAGATTTGGATTGAAAGTATAAAAAGAGTTGCCATACTGAATTACTTGGTTGTAGCTTTGGATGACCATATCGAAAACTTTTGCATGTCTAAACACATTCCGGTTTATCGAAGAAACCCGAATTCAAGTATAGATAACATTGGAAAGACAGGAGATAGATGTTGATATTGTCTATTTACAAAATCCATTTGATCATCTTTACCGTGACTCTAACATCAAATCAATGAATGAAATCAGTGGTTGATTTCTATGTTAATGGGAAGAAGAATTCACTTGATCCTTTCACTGATGGCACACACCAAGGTGATGTGTTCTCTGATTTTTTTTTTCTTGGTTTATGTTTACATTTGTTTTGTTCGTTGTTGAGACTGCTTGAAGATTGAAATGATTGGCTTTAGATCATATGACTCTCACTATTAAGAAAATAATGGAAAATGATGATTTCTAAGATAATTATTTTACTGTTGTAATAATCTCGTAATAATATATAGGAAAATGAATTATAAATTTTACTTTAATATAAGTTTTTATAAAATATTCAATTATGAGTTATTAAAATTATAATATTACTTATTAATATTTGATCAACAACATATTGAAAATTCGTAATAATTATGAATTGAATTCTATCAAGGGGTATAATAAATTTTTAATCTCGCCAATTGCAATTTATCCCAAATTTAATTTTATGGAGCCAGTAGAGAGCCATAAGTGTGATTAAGTAGCTGTTGATTGGGATTTAGTAGACGTTAGGAAAAGAGCTGTTGGGAGTACAAGATTTATAAAAGGAGCTGATTAGCTTTTGGGAGAAGACGTAGCCAAAGAGGAAGCAAGTATTTTTGGTTAGAAAAAGAAGGTAAATTTCATATAAGTGATGGGTTTTTAGTTAATTGGATGTTCAATATCAAATGAAATTTCAATGACATTTGATACTTCAGTTTGAGGAATTCCATTATTTTGTATTTTAAAATTTACCTGTTTAGCATCAAAGTATTTGAAGGTTCAATCCTTTTGTTTCATTGTTTCTATTGTTGTATTTGATTGCTTGCAGAACTAGCATGTTAATTTTGGAGGTTATTGTTATGCTTTCGTAATCTATAATTCATTTTTAGTGATCTTCACTACGTTGCTGGAAAGCTTTATGATTTCCTCAAGACTTTTTGTTTTCAGATGCACCTCATTTAATGAGTACCATTGAGAGAAAGTTCAGTGAAGTCTTAGATTAATGTTTGAAGAATAAATTGGAAGTAATTAATAAGAAGGTATGGTTACAAAATTCAAGCTTATTCTTCTTTTGCTTCATGAAATACTCATGCTCCCTCATCTAACAATTTAAAGAAACTCATTCTTGCTTTGGTTTGGTTCCTTATTACTATATTTGTTGTATATTAACTCATTGTGTGCATTATTTCAGGTTTTTGGTGCCTGGTTTTATGATATTTTCTTTAGTAAACATTTGAAAATTAACCCAGTTGGAGACAGGGATTAGGATTAATGACTTTGAATATGACTTGGAATTGTTAACAGTATTTAGTTTCTATTGAGACAAGCTACTTCTGAAATACTGACTGAAAAAATTAGTCCTTTTGAAGTCTTTTGTACAAAGACTATAGAATTTGAAATATATAACATTTTATGATAGCAATCTTCTAAATATTAAAATAGCTTTTTCATTTTTTGTCATTTGCCTCAAAAGCTTGTTTGGAGTTTTAGAGTAATTTGTCATTAGCACAATGAATAAGTGAAAAGAGCAAACTTAGTGTTTGCAATTATCAGATCCTAAAATACATTCAAACACAAATTTTATGTCAAGCTCTGAAATTGGCTTTTATCAGGTCATTTTAAATTTTATTGCCAACTTGAGCAGAAGAAAAGTGAACAGTTGATGATGATGATGCACCTATTAAATCAGATTAATCAACACAATGCAATTGGGCTTGGTACAATGGATACAAGTGCAACCAAATGATGTTACTTTTAAACTGTGTTACATTTGCAGGAATTTCACTTATTTAAAATTTTGTGTTTAACCTACAAAGGATACAAGTGCAGCGGACTTCATTGAATGCAAGACATCATCATCACCTGAAGCTTTAGTCAACTCTGTTCAGGAGTGAGGCCGGTAGAAGAAGCAAAGGATGAGAGAAGATAACAAAAGAACGTAGGATTAATATTAGCACTCAACTATTACCTGCATGGGATAAGATAACATAACATGCTAGCTTGGTTGTTAAAACAACTCAACAAAACATGTGGCCAATCACAACCATCACAACAACCAATCTTAGCCACTCAACCTCCTACACCTAAAGACTCAAAGCCCAGCATAAAGTAGCTGCCAATGGCGCTGACCAAAGACCAAAGTGAACGGCTCCTTAATGCGGTCCAGCTGTACAGTGGACCAATTCTAGCTCAACATCAGCTTCTCCAACATGGATAGTCTTCATCCCACTTAGCAGGTCAACGTCTTCTACTTGGGTTGACTGAGCAAATCCAACAAGCTCATCCTACAATTGAGGTTAAGTAAAGAAGAAGAAGAAGTACAGTGCCTGGGAACCAAACGTGAAGAAGTTCAGTCATATTAATATTAAGTGCCTTGGGATTAGTATTAGCGGTAGATCCAACCGTTTATTTTGTCAAAACAGCAGGCGATGCTGTTCCACGTACTTGGTTGTTTTGTTTTATAACTATATCTAGTATGAATGAATGAAAACCAAAGCTTTTGTTTGGTGTTGTTTAAGCTAAAATCCTCTTCTTGTTCTCATCTCCATCAACAAAATCAATCCAACACTACCCACAGCACATTGTAGAAGTAACAAGTATTATTCACCCTAATCAATCTGTTTTTATTCTTACAAAGATGATAGCTAATAATGTGCTTCATGCACATGTTGACATAGGATATTATCACAAAAATCAGGATGATTGTTGTGCTCTAAAAATAGACATCCATATAAAGCATATGATTCTATTGTTGGATTTGCTCAGTCAACCAAAGTTGAAGTCATTGACCTGCTGAGTGGGATGAAGACTGTCCACATTGGAGAAGCTGATGTTGAGCTGGAATTAGTCCACCATAGAACTGGACCTTATTAAGGAGCCGTTCACTTTGGTCTTTGGTCAGCACTGCTGGCCACTACTTTATGCCGGGTTTTGAGTCTTAGGTGAGTGGCTAAGATTGGTTGTTGTGATGGCTGTGATTAGCCACATGTTTTGTTGAGTTGTTATAACAACCAAGCTAGCATGTTATCTTATCTCATCTCATGCACGTAATAGTTGAGTGATATATTAATCCTACGTTCTTTTGCTATCTTCTCTCATCTTTTGCTTCTTCTACCGGCCTCATGCCTGAACATCTATTTGTTGGGACTTCCTTAAAGAAGTTATGCTAGCTTTCAAGTTTCCCTTGCATATATATTACTAAGTTGGTTATGAGTGGAGGTAGAACTTGAATGTTTTCAATCATGATCAATGGTCAATTAGAGAAAAATATTTTTTTTGGAAAGTAGGGCCTACCACAATATCACTAGGATATTTAAGAAATTGTCCTACAAAGATTATCACCTTCCATAAGAAATGCAAAGAAATGAGATTGAGCTATATGCTTTGCAAATAAATTATTTGTTTTTTTGCTAATGGATAACCAAGATTGTTAAGGCAACTTTGAACCACTTCCAAGAGGTGTCTCATTTCTAACCAAATTTGCAAAAGTGTTCAGTTTTCTTTAATGTTGTTGATGGGTTATTAAGAAATGAGATTATTAGGATTTTGCAATTCTGACAAGAATGTCTTCTTGTGAAGTATCTGAGATTCCCACTAATTTCTACTAGATTGACTAAGAGCCATTGTTAAGATTTGATTAATAGAATCCCTGCTAGAGTTATATAAGCATTAGACAACTAAGGCCTTGTCATTGTTAGAGAAAAGGATTCATCTTGTATTACTCTCAATGAGGATGAAGTACATATAGATGAAAGTAGTACCTTATATGGTACTATAGATGTATACAAGAAAAGAATATGTATAAGTATATGTATAATACATCTAACACCCCCTCTCAAACTCAAGGGGCGGGGCAGGGCGGAGCTGAGGCTGGAGCGGGGTGGAGCTGGGCGTAGCCGGGGTGGAGCCAGATCTGGGGCTGGGGCTGGGGCTGGGGTGGGGCGGGAGTAGAAGTGAGGGCTTGAGCTGGGGCAGGGCGGGGGCGGAGGTGAGGGTTGGGGCGGAGTGGGGGCGGGGCGGCGCTGAGGCGGGGCTGGGTCTTGAAGAGAAGAAGAAGAAGAGGATCAGAGAGATAGAGAGAGCAAGGGGATGGTTGGTAGCTGGCGTGAGGCTGCGGCCGGAGGAACGAGAAGATAGGAAGCTTGCAGGTTGAGAGAGATGGCCGGCGTCGGTTGCCGGAGGGATCTAAAGCTCTGATACCATGTTAGAGAAAAGGATTCATCTTGTATTACTCTCAATGAGGATGAAGTACATATAGATGAAAGTAGTACCTTATACGGTACTATAGATGTATACAAGAAAAGAATGCGTATAAATATATGTATAATACATCTAACAGTCATATGCTGAAAGGCTGCAACTTATTAATCTTTGGAAGCCTGGTAATGGGAAATTTAGTGTTGTAAGTACCTGGAAATTTATGATGTAACATAATTACAAAGTTTTTTGGGCTAGTCTATTATGGTCAAGTAAAAAGGCCCTCTTCATTTTGTGGCTTGCCTTTCATAATCATCTAAAGACTAGAGACAAGTGGAATGTGATTACTTTTTGATACTTGTATTTTCCTGTCATTAGGACAAAAAGGAGCTTAATCACATGTTCTTAGTTGCAAATTTTGTGAAGAAGCATGAAGGCCAAAGCCTTATATGGTATTTTATTAATGTATAGAGAGAACCTTGTAATTGGAGAAGGAGACAAGCTGGTTTCAAAGAAAGCCTGAAGAAAAGTCATTACTGTCAAAGAGTAAGAAGAACAGATTTGGAGAGCTAGAAATTTATTGTTTTTTTCAGCAAA
The DNA here is from genome assembly GCA_902712375.1 of Dioscorea dumetorum. Lineage (NCBI taxonomy): Eukaryota > Viridiplantae > Streptophyta > Magnoliopsida > Dioscoreales > Dioscoreaceae > Dioscorea > Dioscorea dumetorum. The sequence goes on along the minus strand of CACTHL010000105.1, from coordinate 18,206 downwards.
ACAATGAAGCATTTTACATGGACGGATTTATATTGTTGGAGTATAATGCATGGCTTTATTTTGATTATGTAGCTTTTAATTAATTTTATAAATCTCACTTGTGGATTATTTTGTTAATCAAGAGTGTGTGTGTGTGTGTGTGTGATGTATGTCATTTCTTATATGCAATTTCTTACATTATGTATATTTTTAAAAATAACAATGAATTTAAAGTTCATGAGAATTCATTCTCATTTATTTTCTTATGTTTTAATTAGTCTTTGCACATTAGATAATGCTTTTTCATACGATTTTGAATATAAATAAAAAATTAAGAGGATTTTCAATCAATATAATATCTCTAATTTCTCTTTTTTCAGTCATGTATTTTTTTTAAAAAAGATTGTCCTTATACTTTATATTATTTATTTATTTTCATCCTAAATTTGGCATGCCACACAAGTGATATATACAATCATAATTACACAATTTTTTTTATTCCATTATCCACTTTGTGGGCCAAGTGATATGCGAGGTGTTCCTTAACTCAAACCAATTGTTTTTTAATTAATCATCATAAATTAAACAATAACATACCATAATTTTTCTTATAATTTCACAACTACATATAAAAATTTTTTCATGTTGTGAAATACATAAATAGTTGAGGTCTATTATAGCAGTCAACATACTGAAACTCTAGCAGCCTCCCATGTGATACTATAGCAGCCACCCTTGTTTTTACAATTTCACATACCACTGTATTTTGAGCCGTCGGATCGAATTAATTTTGATGTTTATTTATTGTTTGAAAGACTAAATACTCTTTATTTTTGTTTTTTAAAGATATAAAAAAGAGAAGAGAAATAAAAATATGTGTATTTGGTATTTTTTTTCTTATTTAATATTATAAAAATATATATATCTGATAATGAATTATTAATTGTTTTTACAATATCGGTACTTATTTCCCAACATTATTGTTGTTATTATTATTATTATTATAGGATGAAATGGATTAAATTATAAACTTAAAATAAAAAAATAATGGTACAACACAAGAAAATTAAAAAAAGGGTGAGAAGGTAATGTACAACTATAAATAAATAAATAATAAATAAATAAATAAAATCATCTACTATTTGGCTACGCACGCTCATTGGCCAATTGGATCCCTTCAACACTGGGCCCCACCCAATGTCTCTTTCGGGCACTTGCGAGCCATGAGTTTATCCGGTGGCCTTCGACGTCCGTTAATCCCCATCCACAACTTCTCGCCCACAACCCGTTCGACGAAATGCCTCTGCGAGCTTCCACTTCCCCATGGAGGCGTTGCTGATGGAGAGGCTCTCGGAAAGAGAGGAGATCCTCCTCGCCCATGCCTCTCGGGATCCTTTCGGCGGCTACTTGAACAAGAGGAGCTCGGAGGTGGATTTCCAGGATGTGTTTGGTGGCCCGCCAAGGCGAGGGCGTGCGGATTCGTTGAATTTGTTTCCTGGAAGGGGACGGAGAGGTGGAGTTGGGGAGGAGGTGGGTGGCAGTCGGAGGGCTTGTTCGGGACTTGGGGAGAAGCCGGTGTTTGGAGAGGTTGGGAGTCCGGCGAGGAGGAAGCCGGTTGCGGATAATTTCTTTGATGATATTTTTCAAGGTAGTGATTGTTTGAGCCCTAAGGGGAGGAGAGCGAAGCTGGATTCTTTTGGTTCGCTTCCTTGTTCGAGGATCGTGAGTCCTACTATTCAGACTCTGACGCCGAGAAGTGATGCTTTTTTGGGTGGCTCCTCCCTGCCCACGCAGCTCAGGTGCGTGATTCTGATGATTTGTTGAATGGTTTGTTTTCAGTGTTGATCTTTGTATGGTGATTGAATCTTTTTTATCACTTGCGATTACAGACGAGATAGCATTTTTGTGTTCCAAGTCTCAACCTTTATGTGTAATTCTCTTATTAGCAAACATGATCACCAGAAACCAATTGGAACCCTTTTATGAATCATTGGCACTTATCATTTCAAATGCTTCATTAAGTCCATAATTCTTCTGTCTTATATCTTCTTGTATTGATTTGGAGCTTTGCCAGATGTTTGTTATATCTTGTAATTATACACAAGATAGCGTTTTTTGTTCCAACTCTCGACCTTTCTGAGTATTTCTCTGATTAGCGAACATGAACAATTGAGACCTGTGGAATCCTTCTGCATTAATTTGGAGTTCTTCTAATTCTAGTCGCAGAGGGCTTATTGTTTGATATCTTGTGCTTGATTTCTATGGTGTGAACTTTCCAGTCTTTCTAGGAAGTTGGGGACAGTGATAGATAATCAAACACCAAGTTATCCTTCTCAACGAACTCTTCCTAAAAAGGATGAAGGTGTGCCTTCAGTCACATCACAAGCAGTTTCTTCGCAAGAAGATCATAGGATGGAGGCTTTTCCAAGTTATCGCCAAAGCCCTTTGTCTCGCCATTTTGCTTATAGTTTTGAGAAAACATCCAAAGTCCCTGGTTCTGCTAACTTCTGCAGGGAAACTCAGGCTCGAAAGAATCAAACTGACTCAGAAGGTCAAAGCAAAAGCAGCCGCTTTCATTTCTCTCTATACAAATGGGCAGGAAAAGGAGTGACACTCATGATGCCCTCAAATTTGAAAGAAAGGAGTAATAATGGGAGTAGTGGCAGAGTGTTGCCAGAAATTGTTCTGCAAGAAGATGACATTCCCTTGGATGATGAAATTATGCCAACTATTACTAAGACATCTGAAATAAATGGGGAAGACCAAGATGGGAAGTTAGCAAATAATCTCATCGTAGACAGGACTGCAGATCCGGTTATTAAAGAAGATTTGTTTCCCTCTGAGCCTGAACAGAACATCATTGGCAGGGGTATGGTTGAAGAATCAGGTAATGTCCTATCTTAGTTGTGTTTTTTTCAGCCCTTGACTTTTTTATGTGTATGAAACTGTTAGCTTGAAACCACAGATAGGAAAGTTGAAGCTCTGCAAACAACATTTGGCGATTCCTATCTCTCAAATGCACCTAATGTCACCTGTCTAGAAATTCCATCCATAAGACATGAAGCAAAGGCCTCTATAGTGAATACGCTGCATGATCTTTTTGAAAAGAGTGGTGGCAAACAAGGTATATTTTACTTGAATAGCAAATTGTATTGGCTTCTTTCTTTTTTTATACTTTGAGCTAATTGATTTTATGTTTGCTTCTTTCTTATTGATCCTAGGAAATAGAAACATAATTAATCCAGCTGAGGAGATCAGAGGTCAAAGAGATGCTTATGAACATGCAAGTCTTAACTTGCCATCTGACAATGAAAATAATGTGAATCATAATGAAGCTAGTCTTAGCATGGATGGTACACAAGATGTTCCAATTTCTATGGAAGATGAGATGCCTGGAAAGAGAGGGAAGGTGAGAGTGAAAGAGTTCATCAAAATTTTCAGTCGGGATGCTGCTCCAACGAGACCCAAAGAGACAAGGTCCAAAGAGACATCTGGGATTGAAAATCAGAAGCCTGTCAGGAAGGATGTTAGAAAGCGTAAAGTTGAGAAAGAAGAAAGTGAGCATGCATCTAAGACAAATGAGACAAAAGTAAGCAGTAGGAAAGATGAAGTGTCAACAGATAATCCTATCACCGTATGTTATCACAGGCACAGCTTTTTCTTTTTCTTTACATATTGTACTTAACACATTGATGGTCGATTGATTGTTCAGATCAGTCAGATTTTGCAGCAGGCAGAGGAACCTTATCGAAATATTGGATCTGATATTGACATTGTTTCTGATTCTTCCCCAAGGAAAGATGACATCTCAGTTCCTGGTAAGTTATTTCAAGTTTGTACTTCAGATATAATTCAAGTGAGCCTTCTTTGTAACATCAGTGGGAAATGAAGGATTACTTTTGATTGTCTATTTTGAAATAAGTTTTCTGTGTCTACGATGAAACCTAATATACTTGAAGAGAGAGAAGAGAATGTAAATGTAGCTGAGTGTTTTCAAGTCAAGTTTTTGGTTTTCCATGGCTAGAGGTCGTAAAAATATATATTGACTTCTTATTGACTTGGCTTGTTGAAACTTATGTGACTTATTCCACAGGGATCGAGTACCTGAAAGGATTTATTTTCTTCTACATAACTTGGATGGGTTTTATAGTTGTGTTTAGATTTAAAATAACTGAACTTATGAGATCCTGTTGCTCTTTCTGAAAAGTTTTCATGGTCAAGTCTGCAAGGGTTCTTCCCTTCGAATCTTCATTCTTAATGGTTATGATAGGGCAGCTACTATCTCTAGATAAAACAATGTCTGTCTCATACTTCACCGGCAGAAATAAGATGGCCAGAGTGAGAGGCCTTTGTGTTTGTTAAGGAGATTTTTTTTATTTCATCTATTAATTTTTGTTTTGAGTAGAGCTGCGATTGTAGTTATCATTTTCCTCTAAATAAGTTTCATAAGAAATCACCAAACACTATATATGAATAACTTATGTACAATTAGAAGTGTATCAATCAGAAACTGTTAAATGAACATTACTGCACCCTCATTGTTTTCCTTCTTCGTGAAAATCCTTGATTTTTTGTTGACAACACTAACAGATTGTTTTTTATCAGAGGCAGCCCAAGAAGTTTTCTACGATTCAGCTGACATTGCGGAGGAAACTCATGATCTTGAAGCTTGTTTGGTATGCATGCTTCTTGAACTGATTCATGTTATTATTGAGTTCTTTTGAATAAAATATCTTTTATGTACAAGGATGTAGATTCTGGCATCATTTTGGTATGATCGCCATTACAGCATTACGGTATTGACAAAAATTTCTTTTTTCTGTGCAAGTGTAAATAAGTTATCTAAGTATATGTTAATTGCAGTTGTTACTAAGAAAATGCTCAAGAAATTTTCTTATGCCATTGGACAATTGATTTTTAGCACTATCTCAGTGCGCATTGTTATGGAGTGTCAATGCTACAGTTTAGGCTGCAGGTTTCCTATTTCATTCAGTCCTTTCCTCCCATTTTCATCATATAGACTCTAATTTCTTTTCCTATGTGGCAAAAGTATGCCTTTTTTATGTTAGCAATTGCATTTTCAAACCCTTTATGACTAGTTGATACTACGCCTTAGGGTTTTTGCACGTGTATGACCAGGAATTGCTTTGCTTGATTCTCAGGTAGAACAGTTACCTCAGAACCAGAATGAATATCCAGAAACTGATGTTCAACAAGATCAATTCAAAGTAACCCTAAACCATATCTTGATTCATTGAATTTTTATGATAAAACTTCAAAACAAATGGTCTTTTTCACAATTTTTCAACTTCATATGTTGCAGATTGCAGATACTAAAATACGAGAATGGTCAAAAGGAAAGGAAGGAAACATTCGGTCATTGTTATCAACCCTACAATATGTGAGTACTGCTCTGATGTAAACTGTGTGATTGTACATCAGTTTCCAAGCTTTCCCTTAGCTTGTGTGTCTAACCTTCTTTCATAATGTTATAATACAAAAGAATGCAGCTTTCTTTCTGTCAACCTGTTGTCAGTTCCATACTTTGATCTGCTTAATTTGGCACCTCTGTTTGGACTCCGGCTTCGTTAATTATCCTCAAATCCGCTCATGTAAATTTGATATGGAAATCGTATGGCATAATTTCACTTAATTATGGTGTGTTGCTTCTAGGTACTTTGGCGGGAGAGTGGATGGAAACCTGTTCCACTTGTTGATATAATTGAAGGAAATGCAGTCAAAAGAGCTTACCAGAAAGCATTATTATGCTTGCATCCAGATAAATTACAGCAGAAATGTGCTGCTGCGCATCAGAAGTATATTGCAGAGAAGGTCTTTGACATTTTGCAGGTGTGTGACTCTCCACTCATTGTATGAAAACAGATTGAACCCATTTGTAATCTCATTAACACATATCCATTACCAATAAAAAAAAATGAATCAGATACCTAGGTATCCTTCAAGACAGTAATCATAATGGTACATAAATGTCATCTTACAAAATGCCTTGTGTTGAGAAGTTGCATTTATTAAAATATTCTTTGAACCTTCTGTGATGTTAGTGCCATTTCAGAATTTGTTCAGGAAATGTTGGATTGACAATGAATTAGAACCATTTATCTTTATTAAAACAAACATTATGAAATGGTTGTCTAGTTTTGTAGAAATTAGAACATTTTACTTTTGCAGAAGTAATCCAAGTATAAACCACCATGAAGAACAAGCTGGTCGGTTAAATTTTCATCTATAATTAAGTGTCGATGACATGCATTTTTTTCACTTCACTCGGCCTTATCTATCGCCATTTTCTTGTTTACATCATTAGATTGTCATTGACTAGTCGCAAGTGTGTCCTGCTTAGAATCAATTATTATTTCTTTCAATGTTTCAATCCCGGTTATTTATTTTCTTCCTCCTTTATTGAAGAATAAACTAGCGATGTGAATGTTAGTAAATATCAAATATTCTAAAACAATTTATACGGCATTTCCGTCTCAGGAAGCTTGGAATCAGTTCAATTCAGTCAGCATTTTTTAATGATGAGATGAACGCGGCAAATGAGCTTCCATCATCTGTACACTTAAAAAGTTATTGTACCACAATACATCAAGCTCGAACTCTTCTACGAAAAATTTGGGCATTGTTCAGTTGTGTATATATCACAGGACTTTCTTCTGTTCTTGGGTGTGTCATCATCTTCTTCCCATGCTCTCTTGTATGTAAAATTCATGGACTTTAGTGTGTCCAATCAAACTTCTCAGTTTAAGCCTCATTTGTCAAAGAATTTGTTCATTTTGATCTTCTAAGCCAACTTCATAACTATCTATACAACACAAAACACATTATGTATGAGTCCATATTATAAATAGAGATATCAATCTCACAAATAAAAATTTTATGGCCAACTATATAGATCATCATCTTCACTGTCCTTTTTTATTTTTATTTTTATTTATTTTTTTAGATGGAGACTTGCACTCCTACGAGAGCATGGAATTGAACTCACATCTTAACCCGACTAAAGAGCATCGAAGTACCATTGGACTAACATACCTTTGGCTTCTTCATCAGTTTTGCTTCACATATTGAGTTAAATACAACAAAATCTTTGCATATAATAAAAAACATCATCAATATATGTGATGATATATAGAGAGAGACCACCAAAAGAAAAGGCTCAAATGGAGCTTCCAAGTCCAATGTAGGATAACATGGTGGAGCCACATTAGTTTGTCAAGACACCACTTGACTCACATGTAAATGCCAAACTTGGTTCCAATTTTTAAAGACAAGGGCACCATTGGCATATGCATGTCCTAAATGTGATACACTCTTTGCAAGTTGTGAGACATTGCCACCAAATAAGGGACCCTCTTATTGAGGTATGCCCCAAAAGCTATGTTATCAAACTCCTTTATCTTCTTGTCCCCATGAAATCAAATAGATCTTATTATATAGCTTATCACAGCTTGGAGAGCATGTAACCTTCACAACAATCAATAGTTGCATTTTTATTATTATTATTAGTTTTATTAAGATCAAAGAAGGAGAATGTTAGCTATCAATGCCAGTTCATTTGAGTATTTTATTGCCAAATTGGAAATATTATTCAATTTAAAGGGTTTTTTTTGTTGCATATATAGAGCCTTGTAAAAGCAGGTGATTCTAAATAGCTTTAATGTGGTGAATAAACCCTAAATTGGGAGCCATTGTATTATTATTTAGTCCTTAAAATAAATAATTTTTTCATTTTCGTCTAGTCTAGACTGTCTAGTAAGTGGAAATTTTGTAAGAGTACATATAAAAATATTTTGAGGGTATATATGTGGAAAAGACCAAAGTTTAAATAGACTTAAATTCTAGGGTGGTCAAAGAGTTGGTGAGTGGAGGTCAAGTTTGGAAAAGTGTCATCAAAAAAGCAGTTTTGTTCCTTTAGATAAAGAGATAAAATGACTCCATTTGGCCATTTGTTGAGGCAAATGTCTCAAAAAGTAAAATACAAGCTATTTTTTTATTTTTCTTAATTTCTAATTACTTGAGTTGAATTGACGCATTTGCCCATTGAATTCCTTTTTTAAATTTTATAAAATCTGGAGGTTTTTTTTTTAGTTTAAAATACCAAAAAGTGTTTGGGTTCTCAAGAGCTCTGTTTTTCAAAATAGAAAGCCTCAAAAATCTCTTCTTCTTCTCTCCAATTGCTTGCTCCCAAGTTCATCTCCTTATTCTGCAATCTTTGGTGCTTGTTTTGTGCTTGTTTTCCACTCTGGAGTTCAGAATGTGAGCTGTTTTTTCAATTGAAATCTCTCTTCCAAGTGTCTGAACTTGTTTACCTCCAGAGAATGTAAGCCTTTGCTTCGCCATTTCAGTTTTCTGGTAAATTATCAGTAAAGTGGTGCATTTTCCTTTAATTTTTAGTTCTTTGTTCCTAAAACTCCTTAAAAGGCAGCTTTTTTCTGGTTTTTTCATCAAAGACTTATTGTTTCTTGTAGAAATCTGTAATTAGTGCTTGTTTGGAGACTTGTTTCATTTCTTTGGTTGGATCATAAACTTGAGCTCTTTCTTGAGATCTGAGTTTATTTTCTTGTTCTTAAATGCCTACGAGATTATATATATTACACACCTAATTTTAGTACGGAGCTCTCTTTTATTACTTCTTTTAATTGCATTTAGATAAAAAAGCTGTCTTTGTTCTTGCTTGTTTAAGCTGTGTTTTTTTTTTGTCCTTTCTATGTTTCAATTGTTTCCATTGAAAAGGATATACAATGTTGGGAACAACGGCAAGTAGTCATTTTGGATATTATCTTAGTTCATTTCTAGTTTATTCTCTCTCGCATTTTTCAGATTATGTCAATTTCTATATGGATTTTTCAGATTATCTTAGTTCACATGGTACACCTACAAAAATTCTAAAAACTCATGGATACAGAGTAGCTATTAACCATCTGTGAGTGTGTGTGTGTGTGTGTTATATATTTTTACTGATAATGATCTTCGATCCTTAACTGATTGATAGTAGCACACATATCCAACCACCAGGGAACAATGACATTAGTATGGTGTTATATGTTAATACACTACTTAGGCATAATACCTCAACTAGTTTTTCGGAAGGGAAAGCTAAATTTTTTTTTTCATTTTGTGCCTTTTCAGCACTGGCAAAACAGAAACTAAACTTAAGCTTGGATATATGTCCAAGAAACGTTTCTTATATATCTTGCTGTGATTATGGTTGCTGAGTGATCATCCAGCACCTTGCTTTTTCTTTAATTTGTATCAACATGATTGGAGATTGATCAGCTTATTTGTGCACTTGAAGGGACATTACGTCAGTCTTAAAGAAAGGGTGGCATTCCCTTATGCCACTTAACTTAAGGGGTAAAACCGCTGCTCGATTTTCTCTGTTCTCGAAGGTCCGTTCAGCTGGCCAAACAAAAGGCAGTTCACCGGTTTATCTGAATGTATATGACTTGACACCCATGAATGGCTATATTTACTGGGCAGGCATTGGGATATTCCACTCAGGCGTTGAAGGTACTTTCTTTCCTAGTTCTATCAGAATCACCTATGATTCACATAATTCGCCATGTTACTTTTCAAAAACGGTATATATTTATATGTTATGTTAGGAATGCATTGTGGACGTAACTTGTTTGTTTGTTTCTTTTGTATAATTGTTAAGGTAAAGTCAGAAGCATTTCTATGAACCATATGTGATGTGTTTTTTCTCCTCTGTTTATCCAGTGCTCGCTGCCAACCGTCTACTTATTGCTTAATCTGTGTAATTTAAATGTTCAATTGCTTCAATATATGACATAACAAAATTTGGGGTTTACATATAAATTCTTTTAATAAAAAATTTGACATTATTAGTTTTGTCAGTCAAAGGATTATAGTGATCATTCGTCAAGCTTAAATTTTCATCCCGCCTAATCCCCACCAACCCTTCTATCCTTCAGCCTATTCACGAGTTAATTCCTTACTCTTCATGTACTTTAACTAGCTTTCAACTACATTAGAGATGGGTGCAGAAATATTCTATAAGTGAAATCCATGATTTTGACCAGCTAGTGATTCTCATTATTCTTGTTTTTCATCATTGAGTTCGATGAAATGCTTTTGGCTGTTAATTAATGAAATTGATGGTTCTTGGCTGATGGAGTTTTTCATTGTTGGAATTAGGGCTTTTCTATTGACTTCTCGACATTATTCTTCTAGCTTTATAGAAATAGTTTTTTGAGAACATTGTTAAAACTTTAGTTGATTGAATATCATGCCTATGCGTTGATTTTCAGCCTTTAACGCCCTGGTTTTATTTCAGATCCTTTGACAACTTACAAGCTTTTGTTTCGGAGATTAATGCTTGCGTTTGTCCACCAATCAGATACTTATTATTATTTTTAAAAACCAAAATACTCATTATAGTTCTTGGGGAAAAATTAAATAAAATTCTTGAGAATGTTAACATTATCTTTGCTTATCTTCCCATCAGTGTATTTATCAAAAGTTTAAGTAAGTGAAAGTGAATCATCCTTTGTTATTGATACTTAATATGGTGCAGTTCACGGAGTGGAATACGCATTCGGCGCGCATGACTACCCAACCAGCGGAGTCTTTGAAGTTGAGCCTCGACAATGTCCTGGCTTCAGGTATAGGATGTCGATATTCATGGGAACAACTTGCTTAGATCCAATTCAGGTTAGAGGATTTATGGAGCTACTCTCTATGAA